>CM070716.1:9145304-10345304 GCA_036346275.1 Otatea glauca | reverse complement strand
ATACCCTCTGCCCATCGGGCCCACCTTGGCATACTCGCCCCTTGTCACTTGCCCCAATCTAAGTGATTATCACCCAAGTTGATTACCAAGCACCACGTGCCATCAATAAATCAACATCGTTGCGTGACATGACTCGCCACTACAACTCAATCTCATTGTGTGACTTCACATGACACAAAGTTCACATCATTGTTCCATATTCCATTAGTCAAGATTAATCATTGATGATTCATGTACATATGATGACGTGGCACGGCTAAGCAATCTACGACGGTCTAACCAGCCCATGCCGATTATCATTACTCACCAACTATAGTAGTCCATTCTAGTGTGACAATAGATTATGGCATACAAATGACAAGGAAGGATATATAGATCAAATTGGTATAATAGCTAAGTCCCAATTTAATTTTAAACAATTGTATACTTGAAATATCATGCAATAGAGTAAACCAACATAGCAATTTTATAAACATGGGTTCAACATGATCAAAGCACAACTTGCCTTGGAACAGTCTTGGTCTTGCTCAACCTAGGTCTTGAAGTTTACTAATCTTCCTCCGGAGCACCGTGCAATTCAACGTCTACGCGAATCGGGATGAAATAGCAATAAACACCCAAAACAGAGAGCAAATAGACTTGAATCACTCAAATTCGAGGTAGAATGCAAAAGTTATAGCCTTTTGAAGTTTGAATAAATACTGAAAATACAGAAATTAGAAAATCCGATTTTCCAGAATTATTTTTCTATTGGAAATTACCGATCAATGCGCAAGCGACACGTGGACCAATCAGAGATGGACACGTGGCTTTGGCGTAGGGACTCAGTCCACGAAATCACGCTGGTCCACCGTGGACTCGAGGTACTGTGCTGTGGACCGGATGATGTCAGCATGACGTCATCACACACGTGGACCAATCGGGTTGCGCCACGTTGCTCGGTCTACGGACTGCGTCCACGGCACGGGCCTGTCCACCGTACTCCCGGAGCACACGCTTTGGCTTCTGAGCTGACACGCGTCGCACATCCGCGCAAGGATCCAATGGCTACTGATCTACTACGCGGCTCAATCCTGATCGTTCATCGTAAATATAATGGCCACAGCTTACCCGAGCAGAACACTGTTAACAACGGAGACGTGGTACGATCTGGTCAGTTCGGTGAAGATCTGACGGCTGTGTGAAGCTCTGAAGCACGGCGATGTCGCGGCGGTGCTGGGTTCCCGGAGTCGAAGTCGACGACGGGTCCGGCGATGAAGAGGTGGCAGCTTCGGTGTGGCTTGACGTGGCGAAACCAAAACCGGAACCCACACGTCGGATAGAGGCTTGACGACGGCGGAACGATGAGAAAACAAGCGGCGGCGCTACGAAGAACTACGGCGAGCTCTCGGGGCTAAACGGCGGCGACTCTAAGGCTAGGACTAGAGCGACTAGATGCGTAAGGGGATGAGGAACCTCGGGGTGCGGGGTGCGGCTTTTATAGCCTCGGCGTGCGTGCAAACATGGCAACCTTTTCAATCCACGGTGGAGACGACGCGCGGCGGCGATTTCAGAGACCCTGTCGGAGACGATGACGGAGACCCGTCTGATCTGCAACGAACGGCCACGATCAAGCCCTGGGCGATAAGATCCGATCCGCACTTTCCAAAATCAACGGATGCGATCCAACCTTCCGAACTTAATGCGAAGCGATCTCAGACGCACAATCCTGATCCAACGGCTCACAGGCGATAGGGTTTCGCTGAGATGAAGACCGCACGATCTTCATCCAACGGCTTACGTGCGAGGCGTCGGCGAAGCGGGCCGAACGGGCAGCAGCCACTCGGCTCACGCGTGCACAGTGCTGGGCTCGGCCTATTACTGTTCACACAATTTTTCTCGGGTTTTTGATTTAAAATAATTACAGAAATTAGCTTAATTAGTTTCAAGCTATTAAAACGTTAGGAAAAATCCAAGAAAATTCTCATAAATACTTTGAGACATTTTGAACTCAAATAAAATGCTTTTGGCAAAACTTTATATTAGTTTTCATCTATATATAATTAGTTTTCACAAAAGGTTCAATATACTTAATTAAAGTAAATTCAAATAATTTCTGGAAAAGCCAATAAATTCAGAAAATCACCAAAATGCACATGAGTGAAATTATAGGCAAAATTGGGATGTTACAAACCTCCCCCATTAACAGAATCTCGACCCTGAGATTCAAAGCTGACTAGGAAATAGGTTTGGGAATTTCGACTTCAGATCCTCCTCTCTCTCCCAGGTTGCTTCATTCTCTACATGATTACTCCACTAAACTCTGCAAAAGCAAACAGCTTGTTCCTGGTCCTGCGATACATGACATCCAAAATTTTTATTGAGTGCTCCTTGTAGGTTAGATCTTTCTGCAGTTCTATTGCTTCCAATGGCATCTGCTCCGCTGGCACTCTGAGACATTTCCTAAACTGCGACACATAGAACACTTCATGCACTCCTGTCATTGATTGCGGCAACCCCAACTGATAAGCAACCTCTCCTTGACAGCTCAAAATCTTGAACGGACCAACATATCCTGACGCAAGCATCCCTTTAGCGTGGAACCTTTCGACACCTTTAAGAGGGCTAACTCTGAGATACACAAAATCATCTGGCTCGAACCTCAAATCTTGACGACGGTTATCAGCGTAGCTCTTTTGCCTTGATTGTGCTACCTTCAACCTCTCTCTAATCATAGCAACTCGCTCTTCGGCTTCCTTGAGAATATCAGGTCCAAATACCATACGGTCTCCTGTCTCATTCCAATTCAACGGAGTACGACAGGCACGTCCATATAAAACCTCAAATGGTGACATTTGCAAACTAGCTGATAACTGTTGTTATAGTTAAATCCTGCATACGGCAAACACTTATCCCACGAAATAGCACAGGCTAAAGCATAAGCTCTCAGCATATCCTCAAGAATCTGATTAACTCCCTCATTCTGACCATCTGTCTGCGGATGATACGATGTACTGAAATTCAAACGAGTTCCCAATGCTTCATGCAGCTTATTCCAAAATCTCGAGGTAAATTGGGTATCTCTATCTGACACAATCTTTTTAGACATACCATGCAAACACACAATTATAAATAGTCCTACCAACTGATCTCCTGAATAGGTAGTCTTAATGGTGTGAAATGAGCAACTTCGGCCAAACGGTCAACGATGGCCCAAACGAGACCATATACCTTCTGGATTCTCGACCATTCTCAATGCTAGGTATCTTATTACTGATTTGTCTCTTACTTCCACTCAGAAGTCTGCACCGGTTGTAACAAACTTGCTGATCTCTGATGCATTGCTTTCATTCTCTAACAAACATCACACAAAGCGATATTTTCATTAACTTCACGCTTCATCTTAGGCTACAAAAACCTTTCCTTAAGACCTTGATATATCTTAGCACTTTTCTGGATGAATTAAATACTTAGAATCATGAGCTTCTTCCAAAAGCAACTGCTTAAGCTCTTTCTTGTTCGATACATAGATTCGACCTTTAAACCGTGTGGTTCCTTGGTCATCCACGGTAAAATCCTCAGCTAAGCCTTCATCCTTCTGACCCACTTTGATCTGATCTTCAAGCATTGGCTTAACTTCCAAAGCAGCTATAAATCCTTGTGAAACTACTTCTAATTTCAACTTTTGAAACTCCTTGCATAATTTCGATTGATCACTTGATATCAGTGTATTGGCACTATGGCCTTTACGACTTAAGACATCAGATACCACATTAGCCTTACCAGGATGATAACGGATCCCAACATTATAATACTTAATCAACTCCAACCATCCTCTTCGTTCCATAATAAGGTCTGCACTTCGAACTCTTATGGTCTGTACATATTTCCATCTATATAATGACGCAATAACTTCAAAGCATGCACTACGGCGTCCATGCAAACTTCTTCTCATTTTTCAACAATTGCTTAAGCGGTCTCGCAATAGTTAAGAATCCTTCAATAAATCAATGGTAGCACCCTATCATTTCCAGAAAATCACGAATCCAGGTAACAGACTTCGGTTGCTCGCAATACAACATTACTTTCACTTGCTCAGATCAACAACAACCCCTTTTCGAAGCCATTACATGACCAAGAAACTCAACTTTCTCCTTCCAACAGTCACACTTAGCGCACAACTATCGCCCTTGCAGCTTTTCCAGAACCCATCTCAATTACTCGGCATGCTCTTCCCTTGTCTTGGAGTAACAAGAATGTCATCTATGTGCACGACAACAGCTTGTCCAATTATCCCATGAAACTTCATTCATTCGGTTCATAAATTATGCCATGGCATTGATCATTCTAGCAGACACAACTGTAAACTCATATTGCCCATATCACTTAAAATCTCTGACTTAAGAACATTCTCTGCACGAATTCTTAACTGATGATAACTCGATCGGAGATCTATTTTTGAGAAAACTCCAGCTCCTCTTGACTGATCAAACAATCATTGATCTTGAGCGACGGGTACTTATTCTTTAATCGTCACTTCATTAAATGCCCAATGGTCGATACACATCCTTAAGCTCTTATCTTTCAAACAGAACAGGCGCTCCCTATGGTGACAAATTGGTTCTGGCGAAACATTTTTCTAGCAACTCTTCGATCTGCTTCTTCATCTCAACTAGCTCATTTGTAGGCATTCGATAAGGTCTCTTCGCTTTTGGCGCTGTACTAGGTACTAACTCCATAACAAACTTGGTCTCTCGATCTGGTGGCACACTAGACAATTCCTCATAAAATATATTCGAATATTCCCAACAACTGGCACATCTTTTGCAACTTCCACACCGCTTACCATCAACTGACCATTATGACCTGCAATCGCTTGAAATTCCATTTTTCCACCTTAAGGGCTTTTAGCTGACAAAACTCTTCGACCAAACTCCAAGATAGCCTTATGTCCGGATGACCAATCCGTTTCAAGAGTAGCATTTCGGTTCTGGTATCCAATATGGTTCGCTAGAAATTTTTCTCCAACAACAAGCAACTTAACTCCATCACATTCTTGGTTACATCAAGCAATACTGTACTTTCTGGCAACGACAATTCTTCCAGACTGACAAGTTTCACGATCACCACAATACCGACCATCACTGCACACACATCACTTTCATGTGAACCACCATCACAGGTGCATACTCAGAAAAACATCTGACCCTTCTTTTACCATTAATGCTTTTATTCCAACACTTCACCTTCCATCATCTCAGCCATCTTTATTATTTCTTTACACAAGAAAATATTTACATGGAATTCATCGCTAGTCACTTTTCTTTTACAAACGAGAATATGACACTTGCATAGGATAAAATCATCGATCTAAACTTCCTCGATTGACATTGGCGCTGAAGTGTTGACTGGAACAGAATTGAGATTGACTTGAACTGGTGCGATCACTTTCTTATGAGGGCAATTGTTAGCAAAATGCCCAAGCTTGTTGCAGGTATAAGAAAGCTTAAGGCAAGATCTCTTTCTTGAGCATTTGTCGAACGGGGTAGTGTCTTCATTCAAACGCCTCTTTTTCAACTAATTCTCCGCACAGACTTATCTTGCGATTTTACTGTACTCGTTTGGCGTTATGAACTTGACTGAGGTAACTTGTGGAACATCCATGGCTGTGAGGACCCGAATCCACTGATTCGAACCCACTGTGTTTACCGCACTAGTCCCAGGATCAACGCTAGTGCACACAGCTCAACATTGGTACATATCACATCATACACAACGATAATAGAATAATAGTTCATTCATTGATATCTCTAAAGGTATGATCTTATGGCCAACTTACATTATTAAGGGCAAGACTGGAAATATAAACTAGTAATTAAGCAGCGGAAAGTAGAAAACGTAGATAGCTCATCAGTTCACCACAAGCAACCGACAAGGCTCGGACCCTAATGACTCGTGTCTTCCTGGACTTATTCTTCCAACACAGGTGTAGATTCTTCAACTGTTGATTATTGTTGTTTGGCAAGGGTGAGTACTTAAGCACTCAACAAGTTGTGCACAGAATGCAATTCTATGTATCTATATGTAAGGCTTATTCCAATGGATAGGCTATCATGGTTATTTTGCAATAAGCAAAGATTTATGAACAAATACAAGAAATAGATCAGAAAGATCAGAAACAAATAACAATAGTAAATAAATTCAGTATTTCTCAAGTAAACCAAGTTTCCAATCCTAAGTCAAATTCATCTTCCATATGGCATTCCGCCATCCCAACCACGTTGTCCAATTAATTCAAACTAACCCTTAATCAGAATTCCGAGCATTGCTCAATACCGCGAGCACGGCTATCCGAATAGTTTCACACTCTGCAGAGGTTATGCACTTTACCCACGTGATACAACCAAACATCACCAAGGTGAATGATTATAACAAAGCCTTTACAATGCGCTAGCTTAACCGGATACTACCCGCTAAGGTTTCAACACTAGTGGGTCTGAAAACCATAACCAGGGCCCCCCTCTTGCGCCATGTGAATTACACCATAACTCGGGAACTCACACCGACCACGATAGAACCAAAATCAAGACATTGCAAATTACTCAGCTAGGCTGGCCCATACCAGACATGTGGTTGCACGATAGACTCAGGTCAAAGGCTTGCAAGGTTAAGTCCTTAGTGTGATCAAGGCAAGACATCCACATACCCTCTGCCCATCGGGCCCACCTTGGCATCCTCGCCCCTGTCACTTGCCCCAATCCAAGTTATTATCACCCAGTTGATTACCAAGCACCACGTGCCATCAACAATTCAACATCGTTGCGTGACATGACTCGCCACAACAACTCAATCTTATCGTGTGATCCCACATGACACACAAGTTCATAACATTGTTCCATATTCCATTAATCAAGATTAATTATCAATGATTCTGACACATGTGATGACGTGGCAAGGCTATGCAACTAATACGAACTAATCCTCCAATGTTGATTATAATTATTAACCAACTATATTTAACCAATCTAGGGTGACAATGGGTCATGGCATACAATGACAAGGTAGGGTGTAGATCAATCTGGTATATTAGCTAAACCCAATCTAATTTAAAACAATTGTATATTTGAAATATATGCAATAGGGTAAAACAAACATAGCAATTTTATAAACATGGGTTCAACATGATCAAAGCACAACTTGCCTTGGAATAGGTCCTGATCTGGTTCTGGAACTTGCTATTGAGTTGCTGGATCTTCCTCCGAAGCGTCGCACAATTCAACGTCTACGCGTACCGAAGGAGAAAAGCAAATAAATACCAAAATAGAGAGCAAATGAACTCCAAAAATAAAATAAAATTCACCATTATATATATCTCAATTTTACAATTTTTTAGAAATTTGAATCACTCAAATCCGAGTTAAGATGCAAAAGATATAGCCTTTTGAAGTTTGAAATAAATATCAAAATACGTAAAATCGTAAAATCGAATTTAACAGATTTACTTTTAAACTGAAAAAGCGATTTATGACATCAGCGTGACCTCATGATGATGTCATCATCACAGAATTTCCAATCGGATTATTTTTCCAATTGAAAATACCTTTATGACGCAAGCATGACGTCAGCGTGACGTCAACCCCTTGATCCGAGAGAAACAATCCGCCACGTGGCCTCGGTCTATGGACTGGGTCGACGGCCGCGCCGACCACGGTGGACTCGGCTCACGTCTCTTCGGGCTCCGCGTGCCACGCGGCCTCATTTGATTGGCTCAGCCAACGGCGCGATCTGGGCCTTCCATCACCGATCCGACGGCTTACGCTTGGCGACGACATGGTTTATCGACACGCACTCCACGCGGCGAAATCTGACGCCCTCGGTCCAAGATCCGACGGCCACGAACTCACCCGAAGCTCACGGCAAAGCGACGGGCGAAGATCCACCGAGACGAAGAAGAAGCTTCGCAACGGCGTTTGGCGTGTCCCCGGCGTGAAGAAGTGGCGAGCTAACGCGGTGCACCTCGGCGAGCTCGAATCTGGAACCAAGGCGCCGAAGACCACCGATCGGCGATGATCCAAGGCAAAAACCGCGGCGGCTGCAGACTTCAACTCCGACGAGCTTCCTTGCGCTCACCACGACGTTCCTCGCTAAACGGGTCCGACCAAAACACACGGCTGCTCACGAGGAACCTCGGGCGAGTACCCCCTCCTTTTATAGCCTTGGCTCGAGCCCTACACGACGGAAGTCCGAGTCGTTACTGGCGGCGGACTCGAGTTCGTGATCGAAGACGAAGAACGACGATGCGACGCGTGTCCCCGATCCGACGGCCAAGACAAGGGCGCACACGCCGCCTTCCTGGATCGTTGGATCGCGCATTTAACGCCATCGATCTAGGGTTTTCCCCCGCAGAGGTTTACGGGCCGGACTGGGCCGCGCCGAAGTAGGCCTCAAGCGCACAGTATTGGGCTTCGGCCCAATACTGTTCCGAGGATTTTTAGAACTTTATTAATTTAAATAATTCTAGAAATTCACTTAATTGATTTTAGGCAAATAAATAATCAGGAAAAATCCCAGAAAATTCTCAAAAATACTTTGAGACATTCTGGACTCAAATAAAATATTTTTGGCAAAACTTTATTTTAACTTTGCACAGATTTAAATAGATTTGAATAAAAGGCAATAAACTTGATTTGAATTTAATTCAAATAAATCCAGAAAAATCCAAATAAATTCCAGAAAATCATAAATGCACATTTAAGTAATAAAAACTTAATTAAGCCAAAATTTTGGGATGTTACAAACCTCCCCCCCTTAACAGAATCTCGACCCGAGATTTAGGGCTACCTAGAGAATAGGTTCGGGAATTCTGACTTCAAATCTTCCTCTCGCTCCAAGTGGCTTCACTTTCGGAATGATTGCTCCACTGAACTCTGCAAAAGCGAATAGACTTGTTTCTGGTCTTGCGCTCCATAACATCCAAAATTCGACCGTTGCTCTTTGTAAGTCAAATCTTCTTGCACTCTATTGCATCCAACGGGTTTGCTCTGTTGGCACTCGAGACACTTCTTAAGCTGCGACACATGGAATACATCATGCACTCGCCAAGGACTGAGGCAATTCTAACTGATAAGCTACCTCTCCTCGACGGCTCAGAATCTTGAACGGACCCACATATCTTGGTGCAAGCTTCCCCTTAACGTGAAATCTTTTAACGCCCTTAAGAGGGGTAACCCTGAGATACACATGATCTTCTGGTTCAAAACTCAAATCTCGGCACTGTTATCTGCGTAACTCTTCCGCCTTGGTGTGCTATCTTCAACCTCTCTTTGATCATTGCGACTTGACTTTCGGCTTCCTCGAGAATATCTGGCCCAAAAACCAAACGTTCTCCTGTCTCGTTCCAATTTAATGGAGTACGACAAGCACGCCCATACAATGCCTCGAACGGTGACATCTGTAGGCTAGCTTGATAACTATTATTGTAACTGAACTCTGCATATGGCAAACTTTTATCCCAAGATGTAGCATAAGCTAAAGCACAAGCTCTCAACATATCCTCTAAAATCCGATTTACTCTTTCAGTCTGACCATCTGTCTGCGGGTGATATGCTGTACTAAAATTCAGATGAGTCCCCATTGCTTCATGCAACTTGTTCCAAAATCTCGAGGTAAATTGGGTACCTCACATCGACACAATCTTCTTGGGCACTCCATGCAAGCATACAATCCTTGACATGTACAACTCTGCTAAGCGATCTCCAGAGTAGGTGGTCTTCACCGGGATAAAATGGGCGACCTTGGTTAGACGATCCACAATAACCCAAATGGAATCGTACCCTCTCTGAGTTTTAGGTAAACCGTGATAAAGTCCATTCCGATTTCCTCCCACTTCCATTCCGAATTTTCAATGGTCGCAACAAACCAAATGAGTCTTTGATGCATAGCTTTACCCTCGACATACGTCGCATAAAGCAACATGCTCGGCTACTTCACGCTTCATGTTAGGCCACCAAAATCTCTCTTTCAAATCTGGTACATCTTGGCACTTCTGGATGAATCGAGTACTTCAATCGTGAGCTTCCTCAAGAATCATTGTTTTAGTTCCCTTTATCCAGACACAAATTCGCCTTTGAAAAACATGGTTCCTTGCTCATCCAGAGTGAAATCTACGGCTAGGTCTTCTTCCTTTTAGCCTTGATCTTAGAAATTTTATCGTCATCTTTCTCGCCTTCACTAACTGATCCTCCGGTGTTGGCTTTATTTCGGTCTGATTACTATTCCTTATGAACGACTTCCAACCTTAGTTTCAAATTCCTTGCATAGTTACGTTGATCTTCCATTGTTAGCGTATTTGCGCTATGGCTCTTCGACTCGAGCATCTGCTACCACATTGGCTTTCAGGGATGATAATGAATTCCTACATTATAATCCTTAATTAGCTCTAGCCATCTTATTTGCCTCATATTGGATCCGCTTGAGTGAATATGTATTTGTGCTCTTATGGTGCGTATATATCTCACATCTTTTCCTATGAGATAATGACACCATATCTTTAAAGCATGCACTACGGCCGCTAACTCCAAATCATCGTTGGGTAGTTCACTTCATGCGGTCTTAAGCGTCTCGACGCATAAGCAACGACTTTGCCTTCTTGCATTAACACGCATCCCAAGCCTTGCTTTGAAGCATCACAATAAATATCAAATCCATTCTCGCACATCCGTAACACTAATACGGGGCCGTCGTTAAACGCTTCTTTAATTCCATAAAGCTTCTCTCGCACTCAAGGCCCATGCAAACTTCTTTTCCTTCTTCAACAAGCTGCGTCGTGGGTTTAGCAATTGTCGAGAATCCTTCTATGAATCGACGGTAATATCCCGCCATTCCCGTAAAACTACGAACTGGTAATGACTTCGGTTGCTCCCAATGCAACATCAAGCGCCCACTTTGCTTGGGTCAATCGCCACTCCTTTAGTAGTCATTACATGACCAAGAAATTCGACTTTTTCCTTCCAAAATTCACACTTGCTAAACTTAGCATATAGCTGATGTTCTCGCAGCCTCTCTAAAACCATTCTTAGATGTTCTGCATGCTCTTCCTCTGTCTTCGAGTAAACCAAGATATCATCTATGAAGACTACAACGAACTTATCCAAATATTCCATGAAAACCTTATTCATCATGTTCATGAAATATGCAGGGGCATTCGTCAATCCAAATGACATGACTGTGAACTCATAATGTCCATATCGCGTAGAAAACGCAGTCTTAGGCACATCCTCCGCTCGGATTTTTAACTGATGGTATCCTGAACGAAGATCTATCTTGGAGAAAACTCTAGCTCCTCTTAACTGATCAAATAAGTCATCGATCCTGGGCAACGGATACTTATTCTTGATCGTTACTTCATTCCTTGCACGATAATCGATGCACATTCTAAGACTTCCGTCCTTTTTACGAACAAACAACACCGGGGCTCCCCATGGTGATGAACTAGGTCTAATGAAACCTTTCTCTTGCAGTTCCTCAATCTGCTTCTTCATTTCCACTAACTCGTCGGTAGGCATCCGATATGGTCTCTTTGATATCGGTGCTGTCCCTGGTGCTAATTCAATGACAAACTCGATATCCCGGTCCGGTGGCAATCGGGGTAGATCTTCTGGAAACACATCCGGGTATCTCTCGACATCGCACATCTTCCATGCTGATGGCTTTCACACTGTTGACCACTAACTGCCCATCTCGAGCTGTGGTCGCTTGAAATCCAACTTTCTTGCCACTAGGGCCTTCTAAAGTTACGATCCTTCGGCCACAATCCAAAACAGCCTTATGCTTAGACAGCCAATCCATTCCAAGGATGACGTCTAGGATTGCGATCTATCAAGATAAGATTCGCTAGAAATTCTATCCCATCCATAAGCAACTTAGCTCCCAAACACCCAAGGCTAGATTTAAGCGCAGATCACGGGCTTGGACTAAGAGCACACACTTAAGATTCACCACTTTAAATCCATTCTTGGTTGCAAAACTTTGAGAAACGAACGAACGCGAAGCCCGTAATCAAACAAAACCGTAAAGGTGTACCGAGTTGACCGTAAACTTACCCAAAGACGACGTCTGTAGCCTCTTGAGCTCCATCCGCGGTGATGTGGTTGATCCTTCCGCGCACTGTTGATTGCGGGGTTGCTCCAGATTGACCTGGCGCACGATTTTCTCCTGAGGTTGGTGCCTTGGCAGGTGTTGTTCCCAAGTTGAAACGCATGGCGTGATGCCTCCTTCGTGGACACTGTTAGAAAAGTGCCTGGCTCATTGCATGTATAGCATCTTTTCACCGAGATCGCTGATTCCCTCTGGTGCATTGTTGCCTGTCTTTGGTGTCCGAAAGTTCGATTGGTGGCGAGGCGCAGGGTTGATGTCTTGTTCACGGCAGGTGGTTGGAATCTAGCAAATTCTTCGTGGTGACATCCTCAAATGTAGATGGTTTGGACGTCCACCCTGATTAGTCATTAAGCGCTTACGGTTCTCACCCAGCTCTTTGCGCTTATCTTCTAGGATCAAAGCCTTATTGACTAGTTCCTAAAAGTCCGAAAATTGTGGGTGATCACCCCACTGCGATCTGAATTCGATTCTTCATGAAACGAGGCGCCTAGCTTTATCTGTCGCTACGTCTTGAGGGCATAGCGAGCTAATCGAGTAAATTTATTCGTATTCGCCCTTTGGTTGGCCTCCTTGTTTCGTGAGCCTCGAACTCTTCCTTCTTAAGGTCCATCATTCCCTCCGGACATGATCTTGGCGGAAAGCATTAGTAAACTCCTCCCGTGTGATCTCTTGTGGGGCTCCATGAGCGCACAGATAATTCTCCCACCATTCTCGGCGGTTCCTTCAAGTTGATGAGAGGCGAGAGCACCTTCTCATTGCCCTCACACCGAGTGATGTCGACTTCTTCTCAATTGTCCTAAGCCGTCATCGGCATCCAAAGGGTTCACATTCCACGAAAAGTTGGTGGCCTAGTCCTCATAAAATCTGATAGCTTTGAGTGAGGTCGGGTCCACCATGGTTGTTCCGAGCTGAGGTTGTTGTTGTTGGTCGCTGCGTTGGTCATCTCTTTGCATCTGCTTGCATCATAGTCGTGATCGCTTGAGTCTCTACTGCAAGAAATGCTCCTGATTCTGCATGTCCTTGGCGGTAGTTGAGGGCTGCCTCCGTCGTTGGGGTTGTCATTCAGCGCGATCCACTTCTCAAGCACCGTTGTTTTCTCGAGTATTCACCATCGATGATTGCCTCTTGGGTTAGGAAAGGTAGATGTAGCATAGATAAGAAGTAAGACTTTCTAAAGCGGGAGATAGGTTATACCCAACTGAAATAATTCTTTATTATTCTTGGTATGGCCGCTTATTTAAGCCTACAAGCTTTGGAACACATCTCGCACACTCAAAGCATTACAAAGAAGCAAACTAAACACGAAACCTTAACGTAAACTAAAAAGGTAAAGACTAACTTAAAGACGCGACTCACACTCGAGTCTCAACACAGCTCCAAGGCTGACACTCACTCATCCAGCCACCCTGGCTGAGGCTGTCCCGGCGCATACACCGGTGGGTGAGCTGGCATGGGAGCGAACCTATCCTGATGACCTACTACCGGGTCCTCTGCGACAACAGGTCTACACTCTCCTCTGGCTCCCTCTCGCTCCTCTGGATCCTCCTCGGACTCTCCAGCGGCTCTGAACTCCTCGAGTCATGCGCTCCAACTCATCCTCGACCGCCTCTAGGGCCTCTCCCAGCTCAGTGATCATCCCGATGGCTGAAGCACGGGTCAACTCAAGCTCTGCTCTGCTACTCGAGTGCCTCGCATACGTCTCCGGCTCTGAGTAGTATCTCTCATATGATCCTCTGGGCAAGGGTGAACTCTGCAAGGTGTACCGCAGTGGCACACTCGTCCTCCACGATTCGTCGGCGTCGGCATGCTTGAACGTCTGGGTGAAGTCGAACAACGAGTCGTGAAGCTCGTCGGCGTAGTCGCGGCGGAACAATGAAGAGCAAGTCGGCGACCTCTCGAATGGCAACCTCGTACGAGAATCTTCTGGCGGAGATGTTGATTGGTCTGCTAGCTTCCTCGTTCTCCCGAGCGTAGATAATCAGCTTGCAAATAAATCCTCGATGTACACCATTTGCTGACCAGCTGCCTCCTCGGTAAAGCGGATGATAGAAGCCTCCCAGCGTCTGAAGAACTCTCCACAGCTCCATGGCGTAGCCACCAGCTGACTCCTCAAAGGTCGGAACGATCGGCATCTGCTTCACAAGAACTTTGAATAAGTTCTCCACCCAAAACGGCAAGTAAAACGGGTAAATTCAGCAAAGGCGAGTAGTAGAGAATGAGATGAGTCGAGAGTGTTTTATTAGTCAAGTTTAGATTTTCTTTTAGAAAATAATTTTGGACTCACACAGGACACCTCCACACTATCTAGGGCCAAGACCTACAGTCAGTATGCTCTGATACCACCTCTGTGAGGACCCGAATCCACTGATTCGAACCCACTGTGTTTACCGCACTAGTCCCAGGATCAACGCTAGTGCACACAGCTCAACATTGGTACATATCACATCATACACAACGATAATAGAATAATAGTTCATTCATTGATATATCTAAAGGTATGATCTTATGACCAACTTACATTATTAAGCCACGCAGGGCAAGACTAGAAATATAAACTAGTAATTAAGCAGTGGAAAGTAGAAAACGTAGATAGCTCATCAGTTCACCACAGGCAACCGACAAGGCTCGGACCCTAATGACTCGTGTCTTCCTGGACTTCTTCTTCCAACACAGGTGTAGATTCTTCAACTGTTGATTATTGTTGTTTGGCAAGGGTGAGTACTTAAGCACTCAACAAGTTGTGCACAGAATGCAATTCTATGTATCTATATGTAAGGCTTATTCCAATGGATAGGCTATCATGGTTATTTTGCAATAAGCAGCATTTATGAACAAATACAGTAAATAGACTGTAAAACAAATAACAATAGTAAATAAATTCAGTATTTCTCAAGTAAACCAAGTTTCCAATCCTAAGTCAAATTCATCTTCCATATGGCATTCCGCCATCCCAACCACGTTGTCCAATTAATTCAGCTAACCCTTAACTGTAATTCTCGAGCATTGCTCAATACCGCGAGCACGGCTATCCGAATAGTTTCACACTTTGCAGAGGTTATGCACTTTACCCACGTGATACAACCAAACACCACCAAGGCGAGTGATTATAACAAAGCCTTTACAATGCGCTGGCTTAACCGGATACTACCGCTAAGGCAACACGGTGGGTCTCGAAAACCATAACGGGGCCCCCTCTTGCGCCATGTGAATTACACCATAACTCGGGAACTCACACCGACCACGATAGTACCAAAATCAAGACATTGCAAATTACTCAGCTAGGCTGGCCCATACCAGACATGTGGTTGCACGATAGACTCAGGTCAAAGGCTTGCAAGGTTAAGTCCTTAGTGTGATCAAGGCAAGACATCCACATACCCTCTGCCCATCGGGCCCACCTTGGCATCCTCGCCCCTTGTCACTTGCCCCAATCCAAGTTATTATCACCCAGTTGATTACCAAGCACCACGTGCCATCAACAATTCAACATCGTTGCGTGACATGACTCGCCACAACAACTCAATCTTATCGTGTGATCCCACATGACACACAAGTTCATAACATTGTTCCATATTCCATTAATCAAGATTAATTATCAATGATTGTGACACATGTGATGACGTGGCAAGGCTAAGCAACTAATACGAACTAATCCTCCAATGTTGATTATAATTACTAACCAACTATATTTAACCAATCTAGGGTGACAATGGGTCATGGCATACAATGACAAGGTAGGGTGTAGATCAATCTGGTATATTAGCTAAACCCAATCTAATTTAAAACAATTGTATATTTGAAATATATGCAATAGGGTAAAACAAACATAGCAATTTTATAAACATGGGTTCAACATGATCAAAGCACAACTTGCCTTGGAATAGGTCCTGATCCGGTTCGAACTTGCTCTTGAGTTCTTCGGATCTTCCTCCAAGCGTCGCACAATTCAACGTCTCACGCGTGCATAGAAGGAGAAAAGTAAATAAATACCAAAACAGAGAGCAAATGAACTCCAAAAATCAAATAAAATTCACCATTAAATAGATCTCAATTTTACAAATTTTTATAAATTTGAATCACTCAAATCCGAGTGAAGATGCAAAAGATATAGCCTTTTGAAGTTTGAAATAAATACTGAAATTCAGAAAATCAGAAAATCGAATTTAACAGATTTACTTTTAAACTGAAAAAGCGATTTATGACGTCTGCGTGACCTCATGATGACGTCATCATCACAGAATTTCCAATCGGATTATTTTCCAATTGAAAATACCTTTATGACGCAAGCATGACGTTAGCCCTTGATCCAGCGAACCAGATGCTGCCACGTGGCTTCGGTCTATGGACTGGGTCCACGACCTGCGCCAGCCCACGGTGGACTCGGCTCACGTCTCTTCGGGCTCCGCGTGCCACGCGGCCTCATCTGATTGGCTCAGCCAACAGCGCTATCTGGGCCTTCCATCACCGATCCGACGGCTTACGCTTGGCGACGACGTGGCTTATCGACACGCACTCCACGCGGCGAAATCTGATGCCCTCGGTCCAAGATCCAACGGCCACGAACTCACCCGAAGCTCACAGCAAAGCGGCGGCGAGAAGATCCACCGGAGACGAAGAAGAAGCTTCGGCGACGGCGTTTCGGCGTGTCCCCGACGTGAAGAAGTGGCTTAGCCAACGCGGTGCACCTCGGCGAGCTCGAATCTGGAACCAAGGCGTCGAAAGACCACCGATCGGCGATGATCCAAGGCAAAAACCGCGGCGGCTGCAGACTTCAACTCCGACGAGCTTCCTTGCGCTCACCACGACGTTCCTCGCTAAACGGGTCCGACCAAAACACACGGCCGCCACGAGGAACCTCGGCGAGTACCCCTCCTTTATAGCCTCGGCGTTCGAGCCCTACACGGCGGGAAGTCCGAGTCGTTACGGCGGCGGACTCGAAGTTCGTGATCGAGACGAAGAACGACGATGCGACGCGTGTCCCTGATCCGACAGCCAAGACAAGGGCGCACACACGGCCTTGCCTGGATCGTTGGATCGCGCACGAACGGCTACTGATCTAGGGTTTTCCCCCGCAGAGGGTCACGGGCGGACCGGGCGCGGCAAGCGAGCCTCAAGCGCCAAGATTGGGCTTGGCCCAATCTTGCTCGAGGATTTTAGAACTTTATTAATTTAAATAATTCTAGAAATTCACTTAATTGATTTTAGGCAAATAAATAATCAGGAAAAATCCCAGAAAATTCTCAAAAATACTTTGAGACATTCTAGACTCAAATAAAATATTTTTGGCAAAACTTTATTTTAACTTTGCACAGATTTAAATAGATTTGAATAAAAGGCAATAAACTTGATTTGAATTTAATTCAAATAAATCCAGAAAAATCCAAATAAATTCCAGAAAATCATAAATGCACATTTAAGCAATAAAAACTTAATTAAGCCAAAATTTTGGGATGTTACAATGGCCGCAGACAATGATTGTCTTCTCTGTGGGCATCGATTAGCACAATGGCCTTCCTTGTGACAGTTGTAACACACACGTGTTCGCTATTGTGCAACTACATGCACATTGTTGTTTTCTTGTTGCGTCAGAGCTGGCTGCTTCATAGGGCATTCCCTAGCCCAATGACCTTCTTCATCACACAGGAAACATGCTGTTGGTGATTACCAATTACTTCTTTCTTGATGAGGGCCAACAGGATTAAGGTATTGTGTCTTTAGCTCTTCGAGCGGCACCACTTTGGCAGCTGACGTTCCACCTCTTCTTGACAACTCTTGAGCAACTATGGCTCGAAGATTATTTTGCTGATGCTGGGTTACAACAGTAACTATTGGATCCAAGGGACATTGAGCTGGACCATGATCTCGACCTTCACACAGGAAACATGTGGTGTCACTCATAGGACACTCTCCAAGAGAATGACTTCCTTCACAGCTGGAGCAATTAATTGCATGCTCATCAGCGCTATGTCCTATTACTCCACAGCGAATGCACGCACGATCTTCTGACTTGTTTGATTGACAACACTTCAGAGAGCAACGCTTAGATGTCGTACAAGGTGCAGGGCTAGTATTATGCTCCGTATTTACCGTGACCATACTATCTCCAGGTGGGGCAAAGAGATTACGAAAAGCAACAACAAATTCATTCCAAGTGATATTCCGTGGGGCTTCATGAACAGCACAATATTTCTTCCACCATTCCGTAGCAATTCCTTGTAACTGATAAGAAGCATACAGGACTTTCTCATCGCCTTCACACTGAGCAATGAGCAGCTTCCTCTCAATGGTCTTGAGCCAATCATCCGCTTCTGAAGGTAACACATTTCCTAAAAACGCCGGCGGACGAGCCCTTATGAATTCTGATAACCTTGAGTAACAACAGGGATCATTGATGACAGCTTGGGACACTCTGTTGACATTGGCTTGATCGGTCATATTCTGCATTTGCTTCATCATTGCATGCATCAACTGAGTTTGAACAGTCAAGAACTCTCTGAAACTCTGCATATCCATCTGTACTGACGGTTGAAGAACTAATCCATTGTTGAGATTCTCCTTGGATTGATTTTCACTTCCACTGATTCTGTTGTTTCCATGAATCTAAACCATCTGCTTAATTGCTTCACTGGGTTAGGGAAGAGGGAAATAGCATAGGTAAGAAGCAGGAATCCTAAAGTAGGGGAGATAGGTTTAACCCAATAACTTAAGCAAACAATATTAATAACTTGGTATGGTTGCTTATATAAGCCTAAAAGCTCTTCAACACATACTGCACACTCAGCAATCAAGGAAGAACCAATTCAACCTATACACACAAAACTACCACTTACAGGGGTAACACTTCTATCTTAAGCAGACGCGACTCCCACATATGAGTCTCAACTGGCTACTCGAAGCATAGGTCTTCTAGCTCCTGGAACACTTCATCAACCCACTCATTTCTTGAGCTCGACGATTCCTTCATGATCTTTAGGGTTGACATCAAGCACTTGATGCTTTCTCCTATGATGTGGCACGTCAACTACTAAGACAACTCAGATAAGGTTTTTAACTCGATCCAGCAAGGGAGAGAGAAATAACTTCAGTAGGGGAAAAGAGAGAAATTCTGACGAGGAAAAGAAATAGAAGAATGAGATAAGTCAAGGACATATTATTCTTTCCAGTTAATTCTTTCCTTTAGAAAATAATTTTGAAGATCCTATAGAGACGACCAGACTATCTAGGGTCAAGGCCTACAGTCAGTATGGCTCTGATACCTATTCTGTCGGGACCCGAATATGCAAATCCAGACCCTCTGTGTATACCGCACTAGTCCAGGATCACGCTAGTGCACACAGGCTCAACATCAGTAAATATCACAATCATACATAGCGGAAGTACTATGAAAGACATCATATATTCAATATTACTAGTTGAATGACCTTATGGTCAACTTACATGACTATGCCTCGCAAAGCTGAATAACACATTAAACTGCAGCGGAATGAAAACGTAGACAACCGTTCAATATACCACAGGCAACTAACAAGGCTTGCGCCCTAAACATTCGTCTCTTCCTGGTACTTCTCCTCCAGAATTGATTGAAACTCCTCAACTGGTGATGTTGTTGTTGGCAAGAGTGAGTACATAAAGCACTCAACAAGTTGTGCACAGAATGCCATTCTAACATAGCTATATGCAAGGCTTATTCAAAAGGATAGGCTATCATGGCTATTTTGCAACAAAGAAGCATTTATGAACAAACACAATAAATAGATTGTAAAGATTGTAAAACAAATAACAATAATAGGTAGATTCAGCATTTCCCAAGTAAATCAAGTTTTCCAATCCTAAATCAAGTTCCAACCTTCCATATGTCAATCCAGCCATCCCAACCAAGTTTTTCCATTTTAATTAAGCTAACCCTTAACTGTAATTCCCGAGCATTGCTCAATACCGTGAGCACGGCTATTCGAATAGTTTTACACTCCGCAGAGATTATGCACTTTACCCACATGACATGATATTCTCTTTGCACCTGGCCTTTAGCACACATCCTTTGGTATGCCGGCAGAGAAATCATAACAAAGCCTTTACAATGCTCTGGTTTAACCCGATACCACCTGCTAAGGTTTCAACACTGGTAGGACTGGTTTCCACGTCTAGGAACCCCCACTTGCGCCATGTGAATTACTCCATAATTCGGGAACTCACACCGACCAAGATAGTACCAAAGTTAAGACATTGCAAATTAATCTGCTAGGCTGTCCCATACCAGACATGTGGTTGCATGATTGACTCAGGTCAAAGGGTTGCAAGGTTAAGTCATTAGAGTGCTCAAGGCAAGACATCCACATACCCTGTGCCCATCGGGCCCACCTTGGCATACTCGTGTAACATCCCAAAATTTGAAGTTTTGGAATGTTTGAATTCAAAAATAAACCATTTGCATTTTCTTGAACTAACTCTAGCTTAATTTGAATTTTCCATAAATGAAAGGATTTAATTTGACTAAACTATTCATCAAAATTAGGAATTTCAGTTTTAGTTAGGTTCCTTGTGCTCCAAGGAATTTTTCTGTATTTTTGGGGATTTTTCTGAATTTATTTGATATTTATTTGCATTTATTTGAATTTTTGGGTTTTTCTTATATCGGAAAATGTTTTTAATTTCTGAAAACCCTTCCGGCCTGCCCCGCTCCGCCTCGGCCCAGCTCCGCTTGGCCCAACCGCCTCGCCCGCCCGTTCGCCCGCCTCGGCCCAGCCCGTCGCCATGGAAACCCTAACCGCCGCCGCGCGCCGCCGGAGTCTTGTCGCCGCCAGACGCCGCTGTCGGTTTCCGCATCGGGCACGCCCCGAGGGCTATAAAAGCCCAACCGCACACCCCCCGAGGATCGCCTCCTCGCGCCGCCCCTTTTGCCCCACCTCTCGCTGCCCTAGCTGCCGCCGTTGCCCCGCGCGAGCTCGCCGGAGTCCCTCGCCGCGCCCGAGCCCTTCCGCCGTCTTTTCCGTCGCCGCCGGTGCCCCTCCGTCGCATCCGTTGGCCTCCCCGAGCTTCTCGCGTCGTCCTCTCCCCGGTTCGCCTTCGCCCCGGTCCGATCCGCCGCGTCTCCGCCGGTTGTCGTGCCTTCTTCTTCATCTCCGGTGAGTGGCGCCGCCCGCCTCGCCGTCGACCTCCAGCGGCCGCTCTCCGCCGTTGGATCTCCAGCCGACGCTCCCGATCGCGCCACGCCTCCTTCCGCCGCAGCTCCGTTTTTGGCCGTCCGTCGGCCTCTCGCCAGATCTTGGCGCCGCGTGGCCGCCGACGTCACCAGCGCTGTCGTGGCCGGCGTCGGCCGTGCGGCCGGCGACGGTGGACCGAGCCCGCGCCGTGGACCGAGTCCACCGTGAGCCGGATGACGTCAGCGTTGCGCAATAAATCCTTTTTCCCGTACAAAAATAAATCCAAAAATTCTGATTTTCTGTATTTTTTCTGAATTTAATCTTTCGGAGGCCTGTTTTTGCTCATACGAACTCCGATTGAGGTGATTCAAGTTTCTAAATTTTTCTAAAATCAAGATCTATCTTCCAGAGACAGTTATTTTCAGTTTTGAGCTGGTTTGAGTCTCTGTTTTATATTTATTTGGTTTCATTGCTTCTTTTCCGGTAGACGCTAATTCCGAGGGAGCGAACGAAGACTTCGAAGACCAAGATTCAGCACTAGATCAGCAAGGCAAGTTGTAATCCTTTGATCATATTGATCCTATGTTTGCAAAAGTAATTTACTTTATTACAATTGCATGCTATTTTGTGTATCAATGCTTATTTAATGGGAGTAGATGTATGCCTAGTTGACATTATGCCACCTTGATTCGTTGTATGCCATGTATCCATTGTTAAACCTAGGTTGGGACATTACTAGTTGGACATAATCATTATACCAACATTGGGTTATCGTAGCTATGCTTAGACATGCTTACATATACGTTGGGATTCATGTCACACATTGAATAATGTTAATCTTGACTTAATGAGATATTGAATCGTGGCTGGTAGCCACTGTTGTAAAATTTGTTGTACCATGGCGGGGTTTGCCATTGGTCTTGGTTGAACGAATTGTTTTCCCTCGGGCAAGTGATCGTTCAGTAAAGGGGGTGCTTTCTAGCACATTGGGATGTGGATGTCTTGCCTGAGACAACTTAAGGACTTAATCTTGTGCGCCATTGAACTGGGTCTAACCGTACTACCACATGTCTGGAATGGGACAGGCTTAGCTGATTAATTTGCAATGTCTAGCCTTGAGTACTGCCAATTGGTGGTGTAGGTTCCGGGATGGACGGGTAGATTCGCAAGGCGCAAGAGGGGGCCCTAATGGGCGAAACCTTAGCGGGCAGTACTGAGTGTAGACAGTGCATTGTAAAGGCTTTGTCATGATATCTCTGCGACACACCAAAGGAAGTGTGTTAGTAACGTTTGCACAAAGAGATGTTCATGTCTTGTGGGTAAAGTTGTACAACCTCTGCAGAGTGTAAAACTATTCGAATAGCCGCGTCCGCGGTCATGGACAAAGCCCGGGAATTTCACACGGGGTATAGAGTGTTTCATAAAATGTGGAATGTGGAATTGTTGGGATGTGAACGGGGAGTTCACTGTTGTTTTGTTGTCTATCATTGATCTATCAGTTATTTATTTATGTTTTCATAAATATGCTTTCAATCTATTTATTGTATTTCAAATCAAGTATTGCTTTCTGCAATGGAACTATATAGCCATCCTTGTCAAGCCGTGCATGAATATATTGCATCATTTCCTTACGGCTTGCTGAGTACCTTTGTACTCATGGCTTTATGCCCTTGTTGATCAGTTGCTGAAGGAGATAATGAATATCATGAGGAGGAATTCTATGAAGACTACGTGGATTAGGAAGGTGTTCCCAGACGATTGCACGTGGCATGTCAGATGGCTCAAGTTATCTTTTCATTGCAATAGTATTTGTTTCTTAAGCCCTTAAGGCATAATGGTGTAAACATTGACCATAAGGTCGTTTGCTTTATTTAATAATAATTTGCTTCTTCTTAGTTAATTCGTTGTATGGAATGGTATTTCATCTATGTTTCCACTGTGTGCACTAGCGTGATCCTGGACTAGTGCAGTATACACAGAGGGTTTCGGATTTGCAAATCCGGGTCCCGACAACTCGCCCCTTGTCACTTGCCCCAATCTAAGTGATTATCACCCAAGTTGATTACCAAGCACCACGTGCTATCAACAAATCAAAATCGTTGCGTGACATGACTCGCCACTACAACTCAATCTCATTGTGTAACTTCACATGACACACAAGTTCACATCATTGTTCCATATTCCATTAGTCAAGATTAATCATTGATGATTCATGTACATATGATGACGTGGCACGGCTAAGCAATCTACGACGGTCTAACCAGCCCATGTCGATTATCATTACTCACCAACTATAGTAGTCCATTCTAGGGTGACAATAGATTATGGCATACAAATGACAAGGAAGGATACATGGATCAAATTGGTATAATAGCTAAGTCCCAATTTAATTTTAAACAATTGTATACTTGAAATATCATGCAATAGAGTAAACCAACATAGCAATTTTATTAACATGGGTTCAACATGATCAAAGCACAACTTGCCTTGGAACAGGTGCTGGTCTTGCTCTGAACCTGGGTCTTGAAGCGACGAATCTTCCTCCGGAGCACCGAGCAATTCAACGTCTACGCGAATCGGGATAAAATAGCAATAAACACCCAAAATAGAGAGCAAGTAGACTCCAAAAATTCAATTAAAAAGCACCATTAAATAGATCTTGATTTTACAAATTTTTATAAACTTGAATCACTCAAAATCCGAGTTAGAATGCAAAAGTTATAACCTTTTGAAGTTTGAATAAATACTGAAAAATCAGAAATTAGAAAATCCAATTTTCCAGAATTATTTTTCTACTGGAAATTACCGATTAATGCGCAAGCGACACTTGGACCAATCAGAGACGGACACGTGGCTTTGGCGCATGGACTCAGACCACGAAATCACGTTGGTCCACCGTGGACTCGAGGTACAGTGCTGTGGACTGGATGATGTTAGCATGACGTCATCGCACACGTGGACCAATCGGGTTGCGCCACGTTGCTCGGTCTATGGACTGCGTCCACGGCATGCGCTTGTCCACCATGCACCCGGCGCACACACTTCCGCTTCCGAGCTTACACGTGTCGCACATCCGCGCAAGGATCCAACGGCTACTGATCTACTCCTACGCGGCTCAATCCTGATCGTTCATCATAAATCTAACGGCCACAGCTTCCCCGAGCAGAACACTGCTGACGACGGAAATGTGGCACGATCTTGTCGGTTCGGTGAAGATCTGACGGCTGTGCAACGCTCCGAAGCACGGCGATGTCGCGGC
The DNA here is from genome assembly GCA_036346275.1 of Otatea glauca. Classification (NCBI taxonomy): domain Eukaryota; kingdom Viridiplantae; phylum Streptophyta; class Magnoliopsida; order Poales; family Poaceae; genus Otatea; species Otatea glauca. The sequence continues at coordinate 10,320,770 of CM070716.1, read as the reverse complement.
GGCACTGGGTTCCTAGAGACGAAGACTACGACGGGTCCGACGGCGAACTAGCTCCTTCCGGCGACGAAGAGGTGGCAGCTCCGGTGCAGCTTGATGCGACAAAACCGAAATCGGAACCCACACGGCGGATGGAGGCTCGACGGCGGCGGAACGACGAGAAAACAAGCGGCGGCGCTACGAAGAACTACGACGAGCTCTCGGGGCTAAACGGCGGCGACTCTGAGGCTAGGACTAGAGCGACTAGATGCGCAAGGGGATGAGGAACCTCGGGGTGTGGCTTTTATAGCCTCGGCGTGCGTGCAAACCTGACAACCTTTTCAATCCGCGGCGGAGATGGCGTACGGCGGCGATTTCGGAGACCCTGTCGGAGATGACGACGGACACCCGTGCGATCTGCAACGAATGGCCACGATCCAGCCCCAGGCGATAAGATCTGATCTGCACTTTCCAAAATCAACGGATGAGATCCAACCTTCGAAACATAACGCGAAGCGATCTCGGACGCACGATCCTGATCCAACGGCTCACAGGCGATAGGGTTTCGCGTAGATGAAGACCGCACGATCTTCATCCAACGGCTTACGCACGAGGCGGCGGCGGCGGGCGAGCGGGCGCAACCATCGGGCTCACGCGCTGCAGTCTTTGGGCTTGGCCCGATCTTTATCACACCGGTTTTTCGGGTTTTGATTTAAAATAATTACAGAAATTAGCTTAATTAGTTTGAAGCTATTAAATATGAGGAAAAATTCAAGAAAATTATCGTAAATATTTTGAGACATTTTGAACTCAAATAAAATGCTTTTGGCAAAACTTTATATTAGTTTTCATCTATTTATAATTAGTTTTCACAAAAGGTTCAATATTCTTAATTGAAGTAAATTCAAATAATTTTTGGAAAATCCAATAAATTCAAAAAATCACCAAAATGCACATGAGTGAAATTATAGGCAAAATTGGGATGTTACAACTTACTAGTTAAGTCACAAGAAAATTGCTTGCGATGTTCTGAGATTGAGGGGGACTTGGATAAAATCCAAATCGAACTTAGGAAGCAGCTAGAGGCCCAGGCCCTTAGGATTAGAAATGCCCCGTGTGTATCCTATGAGGCCCTCAAGGTTGAGGCAGCCATGCTGTGGGAGAAAAATGTGCGTGCTGATAGTTCTTCCCTATCTGGCTCTTCTTCATCTTCTACCCCATGTTCTTCCTGTACCTCTCTTTTAGATGTGTGAGTACCTCATCAGCACTCTTAAGAAGTTTGTAGGAGCCAAGATCATGAGGCACGAGCGTGTTTGTGCCCTTTGGGGTATTCAGGGTCATCCCCAGACTCTGAGTGCTCCTAAGGCACACTCTACTGCTAGACAAGATAGAGTGTCATGTATTTTTGGGTAGCGTTCAGGACTTGGATTTCATGCTTTTCAGTCAAGTTTTCATCCTGAAGCTGCTCATGGTCAGTCTCTCTGCCGTCCTTTTGGTATTCTTCATATTTCTCCTCGAGATAGATATCAGCGGCGTGAGGTGTTTCTTGGTAGGAGATTTGGGCAGCCTCACTGGGATGGTCTGCCCTTTGCACGATGGCTGGCCAACCCAGTTCTAGCTCCGAGATCTTCTGCTAGTGCTGCTTCTGGTTTTGTGAGAGTGGAGCGTCATAGAGATGCTACAATCCAGTCTTTAATTTCTATGGCTGGGACTTCGAGGCATCGTGTGATTCAGTATAAGGTGCCCAGATCTGTTCTTGTTTGTCCTAGTACTACGTCGCCTCTATCTCTCCTTCGTTGATACAGGTCCGCAGGATGGGGAAAAGAGAGGTTTGAATCGTTGACTTCGGTTGTTCTCGTCATATGACTGCAGACTCTAGATGGTTCTCTTCCCTAGTCCGAGCTCCCAATGATGAATTTATCACTTTTGGGTATGCTTCGTCAAGCAGAGTCATAGCTAAAAAGTACCATCTACATTAATGACAGTTTTATTCTTAAAGATATTGTCTTAGTACGTAAGCTGCAATACAATTTGCTTTCTGTCTCTCAGCTTAGCGATGACTTTTTGGAGGTAAGCTTTAAGAGTAGTGCCTGCAGAATCCTTGATTCATCTGGGGTTTTAGTTTGTGGGATCTCTAGATTTGGGAGAGTCGTTTGTGCTGATTTTTCTACTTCTTCTGGAGACTTTCCTCATTGTTTGATTGCTTTAATATCTTGTGATCAATCCTTCTAGCATAGGAGACTTGGTGACAAAGGCTTTGGCCATTTGACCCGAGTTAACAGCTATGACCTCATTCGTGGTTTACCTAAACTCAAGATGGTCAAAGACTTAGTTTGCTCTCCTTACCGGCATGGCAAGATGTTTGCTGCTTCTCATCATCCAGTCACTGTTGTGATGATTGATGCACTAGGACGCTTTTACATATGGACACTATTGGTCCAGCTAGGTGCAGTTAGTGGGTGGGAAGTGGTTTGTTCTTGTCATTATTGATGATTTTTCGAGGTATTCTTGGGTATTTTTCATGGCATCGATGGATGAGTCTTTTACCCATGTCAGCAGTTTGGTCCGTAGGTTGTTTGTTGAGCTCCCTGGTGCCTTACGAGCTATACGTAGTAACAATGGCACGGAGTTCAAGAACTCCTAATTTAAGAGCTTCTGTGAGGTGTAAGACTTAGAGCATCATTTTTCCTCTCCATACATCCCTTAGCAAAATGGCGTAGTGGAAAAGAAGAACATGACCTTGGTCGAGATGGCCAGGATGATGCTAGATGAGTACAATACTTCTACGAAGTTTTGAGCTGAGGCTATAGCTACTGCTTGTCATGTGTCTAATCGAGTATTCTTGAGAGCACATTTGCATCGCACTTCTTATGAGTTGAGGTATGGGCAAAAGCTCAGTGTTTCTCATTTTCGTGTGTTTGGTTGCAAATGTTACATTTTGAAGTTTGGGAACCTAGATAAGTTTGAGTCTCGTTATTCTGATGGTATATTTCTACGTTACTCGACTTCTTCTCATAGCTATAGGGTCTAGAGTTGTGAGGCAAATAGGATCATAGAGACCTGTGAGGTGACCTTTGATGAGGCTAGTACAGGAGCTAGACACGACATTTTAGGCTATTTTTCCCTCTCTGAGATAATCTTTGTAGAGGATGAGAATGATGGTGTTCCACCTGATCTAGTCCCATCTATGCCGACTTTTGTGGTTGGCAATGAATTTATGGGGCAAGCGCTAGATGTCAAACTCAAAGGTCACACAAGACAAATGTTTAGACAGGTTTAGGCCCTCGACGGAGGAGGTAATATCCTAGTCCTGTGTGCTCGGATTATCTGGATCTCTTGGATCTATGATTGCTCGTCTCCCTGTTGTTGCCCGCCCCCTCCCTTATATAATGGGGGTGAGGCGGTTTACAGAGTCCCGATCGGTTAAGGGATTCCGATCGGTTATTAGATTCTAATCGGTTACAGGATAGAGTTTACTTCTTTATCTATCCTGCTAACAACTCGGATTACAATCATACCTCTTATATCTAAATATATGTTCAACTGTCTCTAGGATGTATCCCCTTGCGCACGGCAGCAAGGCTTGACGCGGAGCTTACCCTCTGGGCCTTCCGCTCGGCCCTGTCTCTCCCTCAGGCACTTCTCGGCCAGTTATGAGGACACCTGGGTTCTTATATTCCACAGTAGCCCCCGAGTGATTCATGATCCGATTGCTATATCTTTATCTGGATCTCAACTTTGGATCAACATTCTCAGCTTCCAGCATAAACCTCTAACTGGTTTCTTCTTTGATTTGAATGCTTCTCCTTGCGGCAAGGGGATTATGAAGGACTCGAATATAACCCCAAACAGTCTTCAAAGTTGTTTTGATTGCTTGTGTCAATTCATTTTCCAAAAACCTCTTTGGCTTCTGAACTATCTTAACTCCAAGTCTCCTCGGCTTCTGATGTCTTTACATCTTTGCATTTACTTCAACCTTATCGTATCATCTATAAAAGGCAAACCAGTACTTTTAGAACTTATTCTCTTCACGCTTAATCCTCCATTTTACAGCACCAAGCTCCACCTTCTTCTTGAAGGATTTCATGGACCGCCAGGATCCTGAACTTGCCGAGGAGTGGGCGCTATTCGACCTCGCCATGGCCGAGTGGGCTGAAGAAGATGCTGTTGCCCTTGACCGTGTTACCTTCGACGTCTTCCTCGAAATTTTCCCCGTCCTTTATAGGGCTAGGGAGCTCGTGGGCGCTTGGGCGTGTCTTGCCATGAGAAGTATAATATGCCTGTAAATGTAATAGAATCTTTTCCCAGGCATAATGCTTGGGGAATCTATATATAATAAAGAAATACCTTCGTAATGATATCTATGACTGTCGTTAGGCATAGCTTAGACCCAACTTGGGGTATATCAAAGCTCGCATGGCTCTTTGTTCGGGTGATATCCATATCCGACTGTTGCGGGATATATCTTAGGTCTAACTTGGGACATATTAGGATTTGCTCGGTTCTTGGCCAAGTGATACCTATATCCGACTGTTGTAGGATATAGCTCTGGTCCGACTTGGGACATATCAAATTCACGTGGCTCTTGGCCGAGTGATACCCATATCCGACTGCTGTAGGATATGGCTTAGGCTCGACTTGGAGCATATCATATTTACGTGGCTCTTGACCGAGTGATACCCATATCCAACTATTGTTTGATATAGCTTAGGCTCGACTTGGAGCGTATCATATTAACGTGGCTCTTTGCCGAGTGATACCCATATCCGACTGCTATTGGATATAGCTTAGGGTTGACTTGCAGCGTATCATATTTACGTGGCTCTTGGCCGAGTGATACCTATATCCGACTGGTGTAGGATATAGCTCTGGTCCGTCTTGGGACATATCAAGGTTCATCCTAACGGTATCCGTACTCGTTTATTACGATGCACAGCTTATCGACCCATCTTGGGGCATACCATTGGAACCGTGCCTTATCAGGCTCAACCCGTGATATATGATTCCGCCATGCGCTAACCAACTAGCGACCCAACGCGGGGTATATCACAAGAAGATATTTTTAATCCAAACTGGAGGATACCCACGTCCCACTTAGTTCGATAAGTGGTTAAACATCCCATCGTGGGGAGCAACGTGTCCCAACTATGACTTGGTCAAACCATGACTACCTCCGTATGTCAGGACGCCGTGCTAGTGAATCATTACGAAGCATAGGGCAGGGTTAGGTGTTCTGCAATCCTCTTCCCGCCGATTCGGCGAAAACCTAAATTTTCCCCCTTTTAAGACTAAGCCGAGGGTTCATTTTTCCCATCGCACACTCCTGCCTCTTCTGCTTCCTTGTCTCTCCGACTTCTCCGCCGCTAGGGTTAACTGCTGTTGTGCTCGCATTTTTGCGTTGTCGTTGATCTTTCCTCCGAAAATGTCTTCTCATTCTTCAAAGACACCTCCTCGCTGCCTTTGCCCCATGATTGGACCACCTCGATAACGACGGAAGAGCGATTGAAGTCCATAGTGGATGACGGGGTTCTTCCAGCCCTGACTTTGATTTTCGCCCGACCACCCGCAGGTGAATCCATCCCTACCCCTCGTTCTGAAGAAATTGTGGTCTTCGAATCTTTCTTCCAGCGTGAGCTGGGCTTCCTGCCTGCGCTTTTCTTCGCGATCTTCTCTTTTTCTATAGTATTGAATTGGTGAACTTGAATCCCAATTCTATCCTGCAAATCTCCCTCTTTATTCACCTCTGCGAGGCATTCTTGGGCATCCGCTCACATTTCAATCTCTTTCGCCACTTTTACCTTTTAAAACCATACCCCTCAAAAAGCGACCCCAAGGTAATTGGGGGAGCCGGATTTCAGTTGCGGAAAGGATTAAAGAAAACCTACTTCGCCATTCCCTTCAAATCTTCAAAAAAAGGCTGGCACCAGGAATGGTTCTATTGTGCCAATCTTGCTCCTGCTCACCCCTCTTTTGTCGGGCTTCGGCCTAAGGTGTCCCTTTCTTGGGTATCTGCTCCCAATGTTGGCGACATGGACCAGGTGCAGGATCTTTTGGCGCTGATTGAGAAATTAAAAGAAGACGGTCTCACGGGAGTTGGTGTAGCCCTCCATTTTGTCACTCGCCGGGTACAACCGCTAAAAGAGCGAGTCCATCTGGGATATGAATTTGAAGGGAGGGACGATCCGACCCGGGAACTGCCCGAATCAGCGTCAAAGAAGCAAGTATATGCTCGGGTAGGCGACTTTTATATCCCGAGCGTAGAGATGTCCACCGCCAAATGCCCAAAATCCTTCACTGCATCAAATCCTCCTTCTGAGGTAAGAAAGTTTAGCTGATAGACTCCCACATTCGTCTCTGAATGACTTTTAACAGTTATAATACTCCTTTCCAGGATCGATTGGCTTTCTTCAGTGACGCGCTTCTCCTAGAAATGCCTGTTCATAAGAGCTTCTCCCAGAAATCCCAGAAATGTCTAGGGTTCTAGATCGTTGCACCCCGACTGGTCCCTCCAGAAGTGGTTCTGCCGCTCGCAAGAAACCCGCAATGAGAATAAAGAAGTCCGATAGGTTGGATGTCCTATCGACTCTTATTCGACGCATTTTGCCAGCTTATTCACCGATCATTCTTCTTATAGGAATCTTTCGTATGATGTTCCTAACGAGACACCATTTGGGGCCCCTGAAGAAACTGAGTCCCAGGACGTACCTGCCCTATTTGAGGAGGCCCCACAATCTGCCTCGCCTGGAGACACAGGGGCGCCTCTGAACCGCAGCCACCTTCATCGACACCCCGTGCTTCGGCATCGGGTCCTGCTGCTCGAGAGCCCGTCCCCCGTCCATCCCCCAGGGTAGAAGAGATCTTTCGAGATCCACCGACTCTTGCTCGCCCTCAACTCATAATGCAAACCGCATGGGTTGATGAGGAAGGCGGCTTGAAGTCCCTTGATGACCCGACGAAGGAGGAAGAAAGGAATGACTTTTATAGTCACACCGCCGCTTGTGCTCGCCTGGCCCGAGTAATATTTTCTCTACTCTTGTCTCCTTCTTGCTTGTGCCGATTAACGTGTTGTCACCTTTTCTTGTGATGGTTACAGAAATTGGGAGAACGCTCTGCAAAAAAGTCCGAATACCTCCAAAAGATGCTCCCGGAGGTCAGGACGCGACAGGAATATCTAGCCGACTTGGAGCAGATCAAGGCTAGACATGCAGCCGAGCTGCAGGGTCTTCGGTCAGAAGTCCAGGCCTTGCGGGAAGAGAAGGAAATCCTGCGGCAGGAGAAGCTAGACGTTGTTGGCTCCCTTCGAGGTAGATACTTTCTGGACAGTCCCGTGCTCTTGTTTAACCTTCTGGTCTTTTGATCTCCTCATCATCGTGTCAGTTCGAGATTCTACTATTGTAAGGCTCCAAGAGCAACTTAAAGCCTCGGGGGTCTCCAAATTGAAATCGAAGAAGGAGCTAGAAGGTACGCTCAGCAGCTTGGCCCTCCCTTGCCTTCATTGTCTTCTTGGTACTTCTTAATAATGTATTTCGCTTGCAGACTATAAGTTCAAGATGTGGGCGCAATACGCCGCTTATAACGAGAAGGTCGAGGCCCTTGAAACGTCTTGTGCTAAGCTTCTCGAGGCCTCTGAACTGTTGCTGAAGTTGCTTCATCCTGGAGGCGAGAGGCCGCTCAGTAGGAACCAAGTTATCTCCCAACTGGAGGAAGGCCCCAAGGAGCTTAAGATACTATTGAAGGAAACAGCGACCAATGGCACTAGCCAGGCTCTGACGATCACCAAGTCGCTTTATCCCTGAGTGGATCTTGAGGGCATTAAAGATGGCTATGCCTGTAACGTGGATGAAGACCGGGCAGCCGAACTCTGGGAGGAAGTTAAAGATGCTTCTTCGGCTGTCGCAGAGACTTTGGGCTTGTAATCAAATATTTGAAATTGTTTCTTTGCCCTTGCATTTTTTCTTTAAATATGCTGCTTTGCCCGAGTAGTTTTGACATCTTAAATATCATGTCCGACTAGTTCAGCCCCCAGGCTCTGAGGCATGGTTCATGACACATGTCTTAGAGTCTTAAAATTCGTAGGAGCAAAGCACTCGACGCATATTTTCGAGAAGATTATACAAGAACAACTTTGAGAGTAAACATTCATTCATAAAGAACATGAATTACAAAGCTCAAGGGAAAAATGACTTAGCTACTCTATGTTCCAGGTGTTGCTGACAGTTGTGCTGTCTTCACGCTTGAGCTTATAAGCCCCAGGACGTATCACCTCATCGATGATGTAAGGGCCCTCCCAGCTTGTGGGGAGCTTATGCTCGCATTTCTGATTCTTTCTAAGGACCAGATCTCCTTTAGAGAATGCGCGGCTCCTTATATTGCGACCGTGATAGCGGCGTAAGCCTTGAAGGTACTTTGCCGACTGAATTGTTGCGATGTCCCTGGCTTCTTCCAGTCGGTCGAGGTCTTCTAGCCGGCTTTCTTCCGAAGTGACCTCCTCATAGCTCCGAACCCGCGGGGATCCGAATTCTAACTCGGTGGGGAGGATCGCCTCTGAGCCATACACCAGGAAGAAAGGTGACTGCCCGGTTGCTCTGCTGGGGGTGGTTTGCAGCCCCCAGAGTACCGAAGGTAATTCTTTTACCCACCGAGTGGCGTATGGTTTGAGACAATAAAAAATCCTTGCCTTTAGGCCTTGTAGCACCATGCCGTTGGCTCGTTCGACCTGCCCATTGCTTCGGGGGTGTGCTACTGATGCGAAGCAAATCTTTATGCCGAGTTCACTGCAACAGTCTTGGATATATGCCACCTCTGAATTGCGTGCCGTTATCCGTGATGATTCGGTTTGGTACGCCGAATCTAACCACGATTTCATGGAAGAATTCTTTGACCTTTGCGGCTATGATTGTGGTGACTGGCTTGGCTTCAATCCATTTGGTGAATTTATCGACGGCCACGAAGAGATGAGTATAACCACCTTGAGCCTTCTTCAAAGGTCCCACCATATCAAGACCCCAGACCGCAAATGGCCAGGTGATTAGGATGGTCTGTAGTTCCTGTGCCGGTTTGTTCACCTGTCGCGCAAAGAATTGACATCCTTCGCATGTCCGGACGATGTCCTCTGCATCAGTGACAGCAGTCAGCCAGAAAAAACCCTGACGATAAGCCTTACCGACTAGGGTTGTTGACGCCGCGTGCTTCCCACAAATTCCTGAGTGGATTTCTTTGAGAAGGTCTCTTCCTTCTTGCTCTGATATGCACCGTCGTTGTACACCAGAGGAACTATTGCGATAGAGTTCTTCCCTGATTACCACGTAGCTCTTGCTTCGGCGCATTATTCGCTCGGCCTGCATGCGGTCTTTGGGTAGCTCGTCCTTCGTCAAATAGTCCAGATACGGAGCTGTCTAATCGGGGGTAATGATCAGGACTTCTGCCTCTACGTTTGTAACATCCCAAAAATTTGCCCATAATGTTATTCTCTCATTATTTGTGCATTTTATGTTTTTCTGAATTTATTGGATTTTTTTGGAATTTATTTGATTTTATTTTAATTAAGTATTTTGAACCTTTGGTGAAAACTAATTATATATAGATAAAATTAATATAATGTTTTGCCAAAAATATTTTATTTGAGTTCATAATGTCTCAAAGTATTTATGAGAATTTTCTTGGATTTTTCCTGATATTTTTATTGCCTAAAACTAATTAAAATAATTTCTCTAATTATTTTAAAAGTTAAATTGAGAAAAATCGTGGGGAATAGTACTAGGCCGAAGCCCAGCATTGTGCGCACGTGAGCCCAGCGCGTGCGGCACGCTCCGCCGCCGCCTTCGCGCCCGGCTGTTGGATTTCCATCGGGCGGCCTTCTTCATCGCGAAACCCTAACGCCCGTGAGCCGTTGGATCAAGATCGTGTGGAAGAGATCATATCGTGTTGTTTTTGGAAATGTTAGATCGCATCCGCTGGATTTGGAAGGTGCGGATCGGATCAAATCGGCTAGGATGCAATCGTAGCCGTTCATCGCAGATCGAACGGTCCTCACTCATCGTCTCCGATTCGGTTTCCGAATCCACCGCCGTTTAGCCGCTGCTGCTACGTGATTTAGGGTTGCCTTTTCTGGGCACTCGCCGAGGCTATTTAAAGTGCGGACCGCACCCCGATGATCGCCATCTTAGTGCGCATTCGCCAGCCCAGCTTCTTCGCTAGTTTCTCCGCCGTTGTTGCTCAGGAGATCGCCATAGTTTCCCGTAGCACAGTCGCTAGTTTGTCCGCCGTCAAGCCGCCATTCGCCGCACGGGTTCCAGATCCGGACTCCACGTTCCAAGCCGCATCGAAGCTGCCACTTCTTCACGCCGGAGTTGCGCCGAAGCGCCGTCTTGGTGGTCATCTTCCTCCGCTCCGGTGAAAGTCCGCCGCCGCGCTGCCATCCACGTCGAGAAGCTTCGTCGAACGTTGGATCCTCGTTGAACCGCCACGATCGTGCCATGTCACTTTGTCAACAGCGTTTCACTCGGGTAAAGCTCTGGCCGTTAGATTTGAATAGACGTTCGGGATTGACCCATGTGTGCGTAATGCGGTAGCCGATGGATCCTTGCGCGGATGTGCGACGCGTGTCGGCTCAGAAGTCAAAGCGTGTGCGCCGGGTGCACGGTGGACAGGTGCGTGCCGTGGACGTGGTTTGTAGACCGAGCGACATGGCGCAACCCGATTGGCCCATGTGACGCGATGACGTCATGCTGACATCGGCTGGTCCACAGCACAGTACCTCGAGTCCACAGTGGACCAGCGTGATTTCATGGACTGAGTCCATGCGCCAAAGCCACGTGTCCCTCTCTGATTGGTCCACGTGTCGCTTGCGCATTAATCGGTAATTTCCAGTAGAAAAATTATTCTGGAAAATCCGATTTTCTAATTTCCATATTTTTAGTATTTATTCAAACTTCAAAAGGTTATAACTTTTGCATTTTAACTCGGATTTGAGTGATTCAAATTTCTAAAAGTTTGTAAAATAAGATCTATTTAATGGTGCTTTTTAATTGAATTTTTGGATTATATTTGCTCTCTATTTTGGGTGTTTATTGCTATTTTATCCCGATTCGCGTAGACGTTGAATTGCTCGGTGCTCCGGAGGAAGATTCGTCGCTTCAAGACCAGTTGAGCAAGACCAGACTGTTCCAAGGAAAGTTGTGCTTTGATCATATTACACCTAATTTCACAAAAATTGCTATTTTGTCTTTAAAATTTATGCATGATACTTTATGTGTATAAATGGTTTCAATTAATCTGGGAATTAGATAATATGCCTATTTGAATTAAAACATACCTTGCCAATTATATGCCATGATCTAATTGTCACCCAAGGATGTGGAACTATAGTTGGTTAATAGTAATAATCAACATGGGACTAGTTAGACCGTATTAGTTGCTTAGCCATGCCACGTCATCACATGTATCTGGAACATTGATATTTAATCTTGACTAATGGATTATGGAACAATGTTTATAAATTGGTGTGTCATGTGTTGTCACACAGTGATATTAAGTTGTTGTGGCGAGGAGGTCACACAACTAGGTTGAATTCCTGATGGCACGTGGTGCTTGGTATTCAACTGGGGTGGTAATCACTTTAGATCGGTGCAGGTGGCAAGGGGCAGTATGCCAAGGTGGGCCTGTTGGGCAGTGTTATGTGGAAGTCTTGCCTCGGTCACTTTAAGGACTTAACCTTGCAAGCCTTTGACCTGAGTCATACTTGCAACCACACGTCTGAAATGGGACAGCCTAGCTGACTAATTTGTGATGCTTAGATTTTTGTTACTACGGTGGTGTTCAGTGAGTGCCGGGTTATGGGGTAGCTCACATGGCGTAAGAGGGGGGCCCTGGATGTGGTAACCAGTCCCACCAGTGTTGAAACCTTAGCGGGTAGTACCGGGTCTAAACAAAACATTGTAAAGGCTTTGTTTTGATAACTCACCTGTGTGGTGTTTGATTATATCGTGTGGGTAAAGTGCATAACCTCTGCAGAGTGTAAAACTGTTCGAATAGCCGTGCTCACGGAATTGAGCAATGCTCGGGAATTACAGTCAAGGGTTAGACTTTTGTTAAATAAAAACTTGTTGGGATGGTGGGTTGTCATGAAAACTAGGAATTTGACTTAGAATGAAAAACCCTGTTTACTTGAAAAGTTTAATCTATTATTTCTTATTATTTGTTTTACTGTCTTTTAATCTACTCAATGTATTCTTTTATAAATGCTACTTTACTGGAAAATAGCCATGTTAGCCTTCCTTGGAATAAGCCAAGCATGTAGAATATTAGACTCGCATTACTATGCACAACTTGTTGAGTGCTTTATGTACTCACCCCACAACAACAAACTTCAGAAGAGGAGGAATCCATGGCATTATTGGAGGAGGAGTACCACGACGCTGAGGCTTTGGGTCCGAACCTCGTCAGTTGCCTGTGGTGAACTGGGGAGCTGCTATGTTTACTTTATTTCCACTGCTACTTAATTGTTATTTCTTAGTTAAGCCCTATGAGGCAATAATCATGTAAGATAACAGTTATTATTAATTTCTGAAGTATGCTATATTCCGCTGTGTATGACTGTGATAGCATCTATGTGGAGCCTGTGTACACTAGTGTGATCCTGAACTAGTGCGATATACACAGAGGGTCCGAATTTGCATATTTGGGTCCCGATAGAGGTGGTATCAGAGCCGTGCTGACCATAGGTTAACCCTAGGTAGTTGGTTATCCCAAAACTATTTTCTAAAAAGATAAATTTGGCTAATAAGAAAATCGTGACTCATCCTATTCTTCTACTCCCATCTTTGCTGAAATTTTTGTTTTCTTGCTGTCAGTTCAAGTGGAGGTTCACACAAAGTTGTTTTGGACAGATGCCGATCTTTCATTCCTTTGAGGAAAGGCGAGGTGGCTATGCCATGGAGCTTTGGAGAGTCCTTCAAGTGATTGGAGATTTTGACCGTCCACTTTATCGAGGAAGCAGCTGGAATGTCAACGGTGTGCATCGCGGGTTCTTCTGCAAGCTGACCATCTTCGCTCGAGAGCGCGACGAGACCACCAGACCGATCCACATCACTTTCAGGAGGTTCACGTACGAGGCTGGAATTCAAGAGGCTGCCAGACTTGCTTTTCGACGGATCTGCCACGACTACGCCGACAAGCTCCGCGACACCGTGTTCTGTCTTCACCCGACTGTGCGGGTATGCCATCATCGACGGATCGTGGAGGGGGAGTGTGCTACCGCAGTGCACCTTGCTGAGCATGCCATCGCCCAGGAGGAGCACCTGAAGGACACCGCCAGAACCGGAGAGCAGTCGAGGCGCCGAGAGTGAGCAGGAGCTTCAAAGACACGTGCCACGGTGCGAGTCATCGGAGAGCTGGATGAGGCTTTGCAGGTAGCAGAGGAGGTGGCAGATCAGTTCCTTCATGTAACATCCCAAAATTTGAAGTTTTGGAATGTTTGAAATCAAAAATAAACCAATTGCATTTTCATGAATTAATTCCAGCTTAAATTGAATTTTCCATAAATAAAAGGATTTAATTTGGCTAAACTATTCACCAAAATAAAGAATTCCAGTTTTATTTGGGTTCCTTGTGCTCCAAGGAATTTTTCTGTATTTTTGGGGATTTTTCTGAATTTATTTGAATTTATTTGCATTTATTTGAATTTTTGGATTTTTCTTAAATCGGAAAATGAAATTTTATTTCCAAAAAGCCTCTCGGGCCGAATCTTTCTCGGCCGCTTTCGTTTCAGCGCTCGCCCGTTCCCGGCCGCTCGATCGCCTACGGCCCGATTGGCCCAGCCGGCCCGCGCGCACCACCGCCGTCGGATCTGCGCGCGTGGACGGCTACGATGCGGCCACGTCGCCCCGCCGCCGCACGTGCCCTAACCCTAGCCGCCGCCGCGTTGAAACCACGTCTGCCGCCGCCCTTGGAGTCCGGGTCGGACACGGCCTCCGAGGCTGTTATTTAAGCTGCCGCACCCCCTCCGAGGTTCGCCGTTTTCAGCCGCCCCGTTTGCCCTCTTTCTCACCGCCCGAGGCCTCACCGTCGTGTCGTGCGACCTCGCCGGAGTCCGCCGCCCTTGCCGACGCCTTCCGTCGCCTTTTTCTTCGCCGCCGGTGCCTCTCCGACGTCGTCGTTGGTCTCCCCGAGTTCGTCGCATCGCCTCTCCCCGGTTCGCCTTGTCCCAGGTCCGATCCACCGCGTCTTCGCCGTTGGCCTCGTCTTCTTCCCCACCTCCGGTAAGCCCCGCGCCGCCGCCTCACCGTTGTTTCTCACCGCGAACCTCAGCCGTACGATGGATGGCGTCTGCTCTAGATTGCGCCGCGTCGCCTCCGCCGCAGCCCCGCTCCTTGGCCGTCGGATCCCGCTCCATCATCCCTGATCTGGCCGCGTCATCTCTGCCGTGCCCTCATCTTCGGCTGTCCGATCTCGCGCCGTCGATCGGATGCTTGACGCGTGCTTTGCCGCGTGTGCGCTAAGCGCGTAGCGCCACCACCTGCCGCCACATCGACCCTAAAGCGGCCGCAAGCGCCGGCGCGATCGTGCACGGTGCACGATAAACCGAGCCGCGCCGTGGACCGAGTCCACCATGAGCCGGCTGACGTCAGCGATTGCGCAATAAATCGCTTTTTCAGTACAAAAATAAATCCAGAAATTCTGATTTTCTGATTTTTCTGATTTTTCTGTATTTTCTCTGAGTTTAATCTTTCGAAGGCCCGTTCTCCCTCATACGAACTCCGATTGAGGCGATTCAAGTTTCTAAATTTTTCTAAAATCAAGATCTATTTTCCAGAGCCATTTATTTTCAGTTTTGAGCTTGTTTGAGTCTCTGTTTTGTATATATTTGGTTTCATTGCTTCTTTTAGGTGAGCGCTAATTCCGAGGGAGCGAACGAAGACTTCGAAGACCAAGATTCAGCACTAGATCAGCAAGGCAAGTCGTAACCTTTGATCATATTGATCCTATATTTGCAAAAGTAATTTACTTTTATACAATTGCATGCTACTTTGCGTATCAATGCTTATTTAATGGGTGTAGACGTATACCTAGTTGACATTATGCCACTTTGATTAATTGTATGCCATGTATCCATTTTTAGACCTAAGTTGGGACATTACTAGTTGGACATAATCATTATACCAACATTGGGTTATCGTAGCTATGCTTAGACATGCTTAGATATACGTTGGGATTCATATCACATGTTGAATAATGTTAATCTTGACATAATGAGATATTGCATCGTGGCCGATAGCCACTGTTGTAAAATTTGTTGTACCATGGCGGGGTTTGCCATTGATCTTGGTTGAACGAATTGTTTTCCCTCGGGCAAGTGATCGTGAAGTAAAGGGGGTGCTTTTTAGCACATTGGGATGTGGAGGTCTTGCCTGAGACAACTTAAGGACATAATCTTGTGCGCCATTGAACTGGGCCTAATCGTACTACCACATGTCTGGAATGGGACAGACCTAGCTAATTAATTTGCAATGTCTAGTCTTGAGTACTGCTAGTTGGTGGTGTGGGTTCCGGGATGGACGGGTAGATTCGCAAGTGTAAGGACCCGAATCCACTGATTCGAACCCAGTGTGTTTACCGCACTAGTCCCAGGATCAACGCTAGTGCACACAGCTTAACATTGGTACATATCACATCATACACAACGATAATAGAATAATAGTTCATTTATTGATATAACTAAATGTATGATCTTATGACCAACTTACATTATTAAGCCACGCAGGGCAAGACTAAAAATATAAATAATGATTAAGCAGCGGAAAGTAGAAAACGTAGATAGCTCATCAGTTCACCACATGCAACCGACAAGGCTCGGACCCTAATGACTCGTGTCTTCCTGGACTTCATCTTCCAACACAGGTGTAGATTCTTCAACTGTTGATTATTGTTGTTTGGCAAGGGTGAGTACTTAAAGCACTCAACAAGTTGTGCACAGAATGCAATTCTATGTATCTATATGTAAGGCTTATTCCAATGGATAGGCTATCATGGCTATTTTGCAATAAGCGACATTTATGAACAAATCTGATAAATAGATTGTAAAGAATGTAAAACAAATAGCAATAGTAAATAAGTTCAATATTTCTCAAGTAAATCAAGTTTCCAATCCTAAGTCAAATTTCATCTTCCGTATGGCATACCGCCATCCCAACCATGTTGTCCAATTAATTAAGCTAACCCTTAACTGTAATTCCCGAGCATTGCTCAATACCATGAGCACGGCTATCAGAATAGTTTCACACTCTGCAGAGGTTATGCACTTTACCCGTGATACAACCAAACACCACCAAGGCGAGTGATTACAACAAAGCCTTTACAATGCTCTCACTTAACCCGATACTACCCGCTAAGGATTCAACACTAGTGGGATGGTTACGACATCCGTGGCCCCCTCTTGCGCCATGTGAATTACACCATAACTCGGGAACTCACACCGACCACGATAGTATCAAAATTAAGACATTGCAAATTACTCAGCTAGGCTGGCCCATACCAGACATGTGGTTGCATGATTGACTCAGGTCAAAGGCTTGCAAGGTTAAGTCCTTAGTGTGATCGAGGCAAGACTTCCACATACCCTCGCCCATCGGGCCCACCTTGGCATCCTCGCCCCTTGTCACTTGCCCCAATCTAAGTTATTATCACCCAGTTGATTACCAAGCACCACGTGCCATCAACAATTCAACATCGTTGCGTGACATGACTCGCCACAACAACTCAATCTCATCGTGTGATCCCACATGACACACAAGTTCATAACATTGTTCCATATTCCATTAATCAAGATTAATTATCAATGATTTTGACACATGTGATGACGTGGCAAGGCTAAGCAACTAATACGGTCTAAACCTCCAATGTTGATTATAATTATTAACCAACTATAATTAACCAATCTAGGGTGACAATGGATCATGGCATACAAATGACAAGGTAGGTTATAGATCAATCTGGTATATTAGCTAAGCCCAATTTAATTTGAAACAATTGTATATTTGAAACATATGCAATAGGGTAAAACAAATATAGCAATTTTATAAACATGGGTTCAACATGATCAAAGCACAACTTGCCTTGGAATAGGTCCTGATCTTGATCTGAAGATTGCTCTTGATTTGCTTGATCTTCCTCCGAAGCGTCACACAATTCAACGTCTACGCGTACCGAAGAAGAAAAGCAAATAAATACCAAAAAAGAGAGCAAATGAACTCCAAAAATCAATTAAAATTCACCATTAAATATATCTCAATTTTACAAATTTTTAGAAATTGGAATCACTCAATTCCGAGTTAAATTGCAAAAGATATAGCCTTTTGAAGTTTGAAATAAATCTCAAATCGAAAATCAGAAATTCGAAATTAACACATTTATTTTTATTCGAAAACCGATTTATGACGTCAGCGTGACATCAGCATGACGCAGCGCTAGACCGAACCAATCGAAGCCGGACGCGTGGCCTCGGTGCATAGACCGGTCCACCGCGTCGCGCTGGTCCACGGCGAACCCGGCTCATGACTCCTCGGCGCCTGCGCCTCCACGCGGCATGATCTGGTTGGTCGCCCCCACGGTTCAATCTGATCCGCAGAGACACGATCGAACGGCCCCAACTATTCGCGACGTGGCGGAACCTCACCCCTCCGCTACTGGTCGGACGGTGACGGTTCACGATCGGCAATGGTGACGCCGCCACGAGACTTTACGGACTTGGAGAAGATGGCGTGCTCAACGGCGATTCGACGACGTTCGGCGATGAGACCTTACCGATTCGGCGCGCGGCTTCTCGGTGAACCCAGATCTGGAACCAGCGTGGCGCGAACGGCTTGACGGCGACGCTCCCGGTTCAAAACTTGCGGCGGCGCACCCACGAACTGCGGCGAGATCTAGCAGTTGCTACTGGGCTCCACGGGCGGCGGCGCTTCAGCGGAACGATGCGGCAGACAACGACGAACCTAAGGCCTACGGGCGGCGACTTATATAGCACTCGACGCGCGCAAGCGGTGACCCAAGTCGCGCGGCGGCGAACTCGCGGAGAACTTCGGATTCCGCGACGCAACGGAGACGAACTCCCGATGTCCATCCGATCTTCAATCAACGGACGAGATCTCCCCGAGACGTGGCACAATCCCGCTCGGATACGACATCTAACGGCGGCAATTAATTTCTTTCCTTTTCCGCTCCACTTAATCCAAGCCATCCAATGCGAATCCAACGGACGCTGATCTTAGGGTTTGAGTTAACACGCGGTGGCTCCTGACCGTCCGATAGAAGATCAAGGGTCGCGACTGCGCACCTCCACTCATGGGCCAAGCGGGCGCATCGACCTGAGTTTCCAACGCGCGGTGTTGGGCTTCTACCAACATCTTGTTCATTGCTTTTCGAAAGATTTTCTAATTAAAATAATTCCACAAATTTATTTTATTTATTTTAAGCAATAAAACTATTAGGAAAAATCCAGGAAAAATCTCAAAAATACTTTGAGACATTCTGGACTCAAATAAAATATTTTTGGCAGAACTTTATTTGGACTTTGCACAGATTAAATAGATTTGAATAAAAAGCAATAAACTTGAATTAAGAATTAATTCAAATAAATCCAGAAAAATCCAAATAAATTCCAGAAAATCATAAATGCACTTTTAAGCAATAGAATAATATTTAAGCAAAATTTTGGGATGTTACAAACCTCCCCTTATGAGAATCTCGACCAGTGATTAAGGCTAACTAGAGAATAGGTTGAAAATTCTGACTTCAAATCTTCTTCTCGCTCCCATGTGGCTTCACTTTCGGAATGATTGCTCCACTGAACTCTGCAAAAGCGAATAGACTTGTTTACGGTCTTGCGTTCCATAACATCAAAATTACATCCGGTTGCTCTTTGTAAGTCAAATCTTCTTGCGGACTCTATTGCATCCAACGGGGTTTGCTCTGTTGGCACTCTGAGACACTTCTTAAGCCGTGACACATGGAATACATCATGCACTCCGCCAAGGACCGAGGCAACTCAAGCGATAAGCCACCTCTCCTCGACGGCTCAAAATCTTGAGCGGACCAACATATCTTGGTGCAAGCTTCCTTTAACATGAAATCTTTTAACGCCCTTAAGAGGGTAACCACGAGATACACATGATCTTCTGGTTCAAAACTCAAATCTCGACGACGGTTGTCTGCGTAGCTTTTCTGTCTCGACTGCGCTATCTTCAACCTCTCTCTGATCATTGCAACTTGACTTTCTGCCTCCTCGAGAATATCTGGCCCAAACACCAAACGTTCTCCTGTTTCGTTCCAATTCAACGGAGTACGACAAGCACGCCCATACAATGCCTCGAACGGTGACATCTGCAAGCTAGCATGATAGCTATTGTTGTAACTAAATTCCGCGTATGGCAAACACTTATCCCACGTCGTAGCATACGCTAGAGCACAGGCTCTCAACATATCCTCCAAAATCTGATTTACTCTTTCGGTCTGACCATCTGTTTGCGGGTGATATGCGGTACTGAAATTCAGACGAGTCCCCATTGCTTCATGCAACTTATTCCAAAATCTTGAGGTAAATTGGGTACCTCTGTCTGACACAATCTTCTTGGGCACTCCATGCAAACATACAATCCTTGACATGTACAACTCTGCTAAACGATCTCCGGAGTAAGTAGTCTTTACTGGGATAAAATGGGCGACCTTGGTTAGACGATCCACAATATCCCAAATGGAATCGTAACCTTTCTGAGTTTTAGGTAAACCGGTGATAAAATCCATTCCGATTTCCTCCCACTTCCATTCCGGAATTTTCAATGGTTGCAACAGACCAGCGGGTCTTTGATGCATGGCCTTCACTCTCTGACACACGTCGCATAATGCAACATGCTCAGCTACCTCACGCTTCATATTAGGCCACCAAAATCTCTCTTTCAAGTCCTGGTACATCTTAGCACTCCCTGGATGAATTGAGTACTTTGAATCGTGCGCTTCCTCTAGAATTAGCTGTTTTAGTTCCTTTTTATCCGGCACACAAATTCGGCCCTTGAAGAACATAGTTCCTTGCTCATCCAGAGTGAAATCTACGGCTAGGCCTTCTTCCTTTTTAGCCTTGATCTTAGAAATTTTATCATCATCTTTCGACCTTCTCCAATCGACCCTCCGGTGTTGGTTTTACTTCCAATGCAGCTATACTTCCTTGGAACAACTTCGCTTTAGCTTCAAATTCCTTGCATAATTCTGGTTGATTCTCCATTGTCAATGTATTTGCGCTATGGCTCTTTCGACTCGAGCATCTGCTACCACATTGGCTTTTAGGGATGATAATGGATTCCACATTATAATCCTTTATTAGCTCTAGCCACCTTCGTTGTCTCATATTCAGATCCGCTTGAGTGAATATGTATTTGAGCTCTTATAGTCCTGTATATATCTCACATCTATTTCCTATGAGATAATGACGCCATATCTTTAAAGCATGCACTACGACTAACTCCAAATCATGCGTTGGGTAATTCACTTCATGTGGTCTCAAGCTGTCTCGACGCATAAGCAACGACTTTGCCTCTTGCATTAACACGCATCCCAAGCCTTGCTTCGAAGCATCGCAATAAATATCAAATCCATTCTGCACATCTGGCAATACTAATACGGGGGCTGTTGTTAAACGCTTCTTTAGTTCCATGAAACTTTTCTCGCACTCTGGCGTCCATGCAAACTTCTTTTCTTTCTTCAACAACTGCGTAAGGGGTTTAGCAATTGTCGAGAATCCTTCTATGAACCGACGGTAGTATCCCGCCATTCCCAGAAAACTACGAATCTGAGTAACAGACTTCGGTGGCTCCCAATGCAACACTGCGTCCACTTTGCTTGGGTCAACTGCCACTCCTTTAGTAGTCATCACGTGACCAAGAAATTCGACTTTTTTCTTCCAAAATTCACACTTGCTAAACTTAGCATATAGTTGATGCTCTCGCAGCCTCTCTAAAACCATTCTTAGATTTTCTGCATGCTCTTCCTCTGTCTTCGAGTAAACCAAAATATCGTCTATGAAGACTACAACAAACTTATCCAAATATTCCATGAAAACCTTATTCATCATGTTCATGAAATATTTGGGGCATTAGTCAATCCAAATGACATGATTGTGAACTCGAATGTCCATATCGCGTAGAAAACGCGGTCTTAGGTACATCCTCCGCTCGGATCTTCAACTGATGGTATCCTGAACGAAGATCTATCTTAGAGAAAACTCCAGCTCCTCTTAACTGATCAAATAAGTCGTCGATCCTGGGCAACGGATACTTATTCTTGATCGTTACTTCATTAAGTGCACGATAGTCAATGCACATTCTAAGACTTCCGTCCTTCTTACGAACAAACAAAACCGGGGCTCCCCACAGTGATGAACTAGGTCTAATGAAGCCTTTCTCTTGCAGTTCCTCAATCTGCTTCTTCATTTCTACTAACTCATCGGTAGGCATCCGATATGGTCTCTTTGATATCGGTGCTGTACCTGGTGCTAACTCGATGACAAACTCGATATCACGGTCCGGTGGCAATCCCGCAAATCTTACGAAACACATCCGGTATTCACAGCTCATCGCACATCTTCCATGCTGATGGCTTTCACGCTGTTGACCACTAACTGCCCATCTCGAACTGCGGTCGCTTGAAATTCCACTTTCTTGCCACTAGGGCCTTCCAAAGTTACAATCCTTCGGCCATAATCCAAAACAGCCTTATGCCTTGACAGCCAATCCATTCCAAGGATGACGTCTAGGGATTGCACATCTATTAAGATAAGATTCGCTAGAAATTCTATCCCATCCATAAGCAACTTAGCTCCCAAACACCCAAGGCTAGTCAGATCTTGGGGCTTGGACTAAGAGCACACACTTAAGATTCACCACTTTAAATCCATTCTTGGTTGCAAAACTTTGCGAAACGAACGAATGCGAAGCTCCAGAATCAAACAAAGCAGAGCGTGTAATCGAGTTAACGAAACTTACCAAAGACGACGCGTCGTAGCTTCACGAGCTCCATCTGCGGTGATGTGGTTGATCCTTCCACGACCGTTGATTGCGGGGTTGCTCCAGCTTGACCTGGCGCACGATTTCCTCCTGAGGCTGGTGCTTTGGCAGGTGTGGTTCCCAAGTTGAAACGGACTGGCGTGATGCCTCCCTTCTGTGGACACCTATTAGAAAAGTGCCCTGGCTCGTTGCATGTGTAGCATCTTTTCACTGCAGACTGCTGATTCCCTCCTGGTGCATTGTTGCCCTGTGCTGGTGTTTGAAAATTCTGATTGGCAGGGCGAGGTGCAGGGGTTGATGTCTTGTTCACAGCTGGTGGTTGGAATCTAGCAAATTGTTGTGGTGACATCCTCAAACGTAGGTGGTTTGGACGTCCACCCTGATTGGTCATCAAGCGCTTACGGTTTTCACCCAACTCTTTGCGCTTATCCTCCAGGATCAAAGCCTTATTCACTAGCTCTTGAAAGTCTGGAAAATTGTGGGTAATCAATCCCACGAAGTCTCAATTCAGTCCCTTCATGAAACGAGGCGCTAGCCTTGTCCGTCGCTACGTCTTGGGGCATAGCGAGCTAATCGAGTAAATTTGTTGGTACTCGCCCCTTTGGTTGGCCTCCTTGTTTCAAAGCCCTGAACTCCTCCTTCTTAAGGTCCATCATTCCCTCCGGAACATGATACTGGCGGAAAGCATTAGTAAACTCCTCCCAAGTGATCTCTTGTGGGGCTCCATGAGCGGCACAGTAATTCTCCCACCATTCTGCGGCGGTTCCTTCCAATTGATGAGAGGCGTAGAGCACCTTCTCATTGCCTTCACATTGCGTGATGTGCAGTTTCTTCTCAATAGTTCTAAGCCAGTCATCGGCTTCCAAAGGGTTCACATTTCTGAAAAGTTGGTGGCCTAGTCCTCATAAAATCTGATAGCTTTGAGTGAGGTCGGGTCCACCATGGTTGTTCCGAGCTACTGAGGTTGTTATTGTTGGTCTGCTGCGTTGGCGGTGTTGCATTTTTGCATCATGGTCTCGCATCGGTTGAGTCTGCATACGCAGAAACGCTCCCATTTCGCATGTCAATTGGTGGTGGTTGAGGGCTGCCTCCGTCATTGGGGTTGTCGCTCGCGCATCCACTTCTGAAGCTCCGTTGTTTCTCAGTATTCACCATCTGATGATTGCCTCTTGGTTTAGGAAAGGTAGACGTAGCATAGATAAGAAGTAAGAATTTCTAAAGCGGGGAGATAGGTTATACCCAAACTGAATTAATTCTTTATTATTCTTGGTATGGCTGCTTATTTAAGCCTACAAGCTTTGCAACACATACTGCACACTCAGCATTACAAAGAAGCAAACTAAACACGAAACCTTAACGTCAACTAAAAAGGTAAAGACTAACTTAAAGACGCGACTCACACTCGAGTCTCAACACAGCTCCAAGGCTGACACTCACTCATCCAGCCACCCTGGCTGAGGCTGATCCGGCGCATACACCGGCGGATGAGCTGGCATAGGAGCGAACCTATCCTGATGACCTACTACTGGGTCCTCTGCAACCACGGGGTCTGCACTCCCCTCTGGCTCCCACTCTCGCTCCTCTGGATCCTCCTCGGACTCCTCTGCTGGCTCCTGAACTTCTCGAGTCACGCGCTCCAGCTCGTCCTCGACCGCCTCTAGGGCCTCTCCCAGCTCAGTGATCATCCCGATGGTCAAGCACGGGTCACCTCAAGCTCCTGCTCTGCCACTCTGAGTGCCTCGTACACAGTCTCCAGCTCCTGAGTAGTATCTCTCATATGATCCTCCTGGGCAAGGGCGAACTCTGCAAGGTGTATCACAGTGGCACACTCGTCCTCCACGATCCGTCGGCGTCGGCATGCTTGAACGTCTGGGTGAAGGCGGAACACTGAGTCGTGAAGCTCGTCGGCGTAGTCGCGGCAGACACGGCGAAGAGCAAGGCGAGCGACCTCCTGAATTGCAACCTCGTACGAGAATCTTCTGGCAGAGATGTTGATTGGCCTGCTAGCTTCCTCGTTCTCTCGAGCGTAGATAATCAGCTTGCAAATAAATCCTCGGTGTACACCATTCACTGACCAGCTGCCTCCTCGGTAGAGCGGACGATAGAAGCCTCCAAGCGTCTGAAGTACTCTCCACAGCTCCATGGCGTAGCCGCCAGCTGACTCCTCAAAGGTCGGAACGATCGGCATCTGCTCCACAAGAACTTTGAATAAGTTCTCCACTCGAAACGGCCAGTAAAACGGTAAATTCGGCAAAGGTGAGAAGTAGAGAATGAGATGAGTCGAGAGTGTTTTATTAGTCAAATTTAAATTTTCCATTAGAAAATAGTTTTGGACACACTCATACTATCTAGGGCCAAGACCTACAGTCAGTATGCTCTGATACCACCTCTGTAAGGACCCGAATCCACTGATTCGAACCCACTGTGTTTACCGCACTAGTCCCAGGATCAACGCTAGTGCACACAGCTTAACATTGGTACATATCACATCATACACAACGATAATAGAATAATAGTTTATTTATTGATATAACTAAATGTATGATCTTATGACCAACTTACATTATTAAGCCACGCAGGGCAAGACTGAAAATATAAATAATGATTAAGCAGCGAAAAGTAGAAAACGTATATAGCTCATCAGTTCACCACAAGCAACCGACAAGGCTCGGACCCTAATGACTCGTGTCTTCATGGACTTCATCTTCCAACACAGGTGTAGATTCTTCAACTGTTGATTATTGTTGTTTGGCAAGGGTGAGTACTTAAAGCACTCAACAAGTTGTGCACAGAATGCAATTCTATGTATCTATATGTAAGGCTTATTCCAATGGATAGGCTATCATGGCTATTTTGCAATAAGCGGCATTTATGAACAAATACAGTAAATAGATTGTAAAGAATGTAAAACAAATATCAATAGTAAATAAGTTCAATATTTCTCAAGTAAATCAAGTTTCCAATCCTAAGTCGAATTTCATCTTCCGTATGGCATACCGCCATCCCAACCATGTTGTCCAATTAATTAAGCTAACCCTTAACTGTAATTCCCGAGCATTGCTCAATACCGCGAGCACGGCTATCCGAATAGTTTCACACTCTGCAGAGGTTATGCACTTTACCCACGTGATACAACCAAACACCACCAAGGCGAGTGATTATAACAAAGCCTTTACAATGCTCTGACTTAACCTGATACTACCCGCTAAGGATTCAACACTGGTGGGACTGGTTACCACATCCAGGGCCCCCCTCTTGCGCCATGTGAATTACACCATAACTCGGGAACTCACACCGACCATGATAGTATCAAAATTAAGACATTGCAAATTACTCAGCTAGGCTGGCCCATACCAGACATGTGGTTGCATGATTGACTCAGGTCAAAGGCTTGCAAGGTTAAGTCCTTAGTGTGATCGAGGCAAGACTTCCACATACCCTCTGCCCATCAGGCCCACCTTGGCATCCTCGCCCCTTGTCACTTGCCCCAATCTAAGTTATTATCACCCAGTTGATTACCAAGCACCATGTGCCATCAACAATTCAACATCGTTGCGTGACATGACTCGCCACAACAACTCAATCTCATCGTGTGATCCCACATGACACACAAGTTCATAACATTGTTCCATATTCCATTAATCAAGATTAATTATCAATGATTCTGACACATGTGATGACGTGGCAAGGCTAAGCAACTAATACGGTCTAAACCTCCAATGTTGATTATAATTATTAACCAACTATAATTAACCAATCTAGGGTGACAATGGATCATGGCATACAAATGACAAGGTAGGTTATAGATCAATCTGGTATATTAGCTAAGCCCAATTTAATTTGAAACAATTGTATATTTGAAACATATGCAATAGGGTAAAACAAATATAGCAATTTTATAAACATGGGTTCAACATGATCAAAGCACAACTTGCCTTGGAATAGGTCCTGATCTTGATCTGAAGATTGCTCTTGATTTACTTGATCTTCCTCCGAAGCGTCACACAATTCAACGTCTACGCGTACCGAAGAAGAAAAGCAAATAAATACCAAAACAGAGAGCAAATGAACTCCAAAAATCAATTAAAATTCACCATTAAATAGATCTCAATTTTACAAATTTTTAGAAATTGGAATCACTCAATTCCGAGTTAAATTGCAAAAGATATAGCCTTTTGAAGTTTGAAATAAATACTGAAATCAGAAAATCAGAAATTCGAAATTAACACATTTATTTTTATTCTGAAAACCGATTTATGACGTCAGCGTGACATCAGCATGACGCAGCGCTGGACCGAACCAATCAGAAGCCGACGCGTGGCCTCGGTGCATAGACCCGGTCCACCGCGTCGCGCTGGTCCACGGCGAACCCGGCTCATGACTCCTCGGCGCCTGCGCCTCCACGCGGCATGATCTGGTTGGTCGCCCCCACGGTTCAATCTGATCCGCAGAGACACGATCGAACGGCCCCAACTATTCGCGACGTGGCGGAACCTCACCCCTCCGCTACAGATCGGACGGCTCACGGTTCACCAGTCGGCAATGGCGACGCCGCCACGAGACTTTTACCGGACTTGGAGAAGATGACGTGCTCAACGGCGATTCGACGACGCCCGGCGATGAGACTCCACCGATTCGACGCGCAGCTTCTCGGTGAACCCAGATCTGGAACCAACGCGGCGCAGAACGGCTTGACGGCGACGCTCCCGGTTCAAAACTTGCGGCGGCGCACCCACGAACTGCGGTGAGATCTAGCAGTTGCTACTGGGCTCCACGGGCGGCGGCGCTTCAGCGGAACGATGCGGCAGACAACGACGAACCTAAGGCCTACGGGCGGCGACTTATATAGCACTCGCCGACGCGCAAGCGGTGACCTGTTGGCACGGCGACGAACTCGCGGAGAACTCGGATTCCGGCGACGCAACGGAGACGAACTCCCGATGTCCATCCGATCTTCAATCAACGGACGAGATCTCCCCGAGACGTGGCACAATCCCGCTCGGATACGACATCTAACGGCGGCAATTAATTTCTTTCCTTTTCCGCTCCACTTAATCCAAGCCATCCAATGCGAATCCAACGGACGCTGATCTTAGGGTTTGAGTTAACACGCGGTGGCTCCTGACCGTCCGATAGAAGATCAAGGGTCGCGGCTGCGCACCTCCACTCATGGGCCAACTGGGCCGCACCGACGCAGGTTTGCAACGCACAGTGTTGGGCTTCGGCCCAACACTGTTCATTGCTTTTCGAAAGATTTTCTAATTAAAATAATTCCAGAAATTCATTTTATTTATTTTAAGCAATAAAACTATTAGGAAAAATCTAGGAAAAATCTCAAAAATACTTTGAGACATTCTGGACTCAAATAAAATATTTTTGGCAAAACTTTATTTGGACTTTGCACAGATTTAAATAGATTTGAATAAAAAGCAATAAACTTGAATTAAGAATTAATTCAAATAAATCCAGAAAAATCCAAATAAATTCCAGAAAATCATAAATGCACTTTTAAGCAATAGAATAATATTTAAGCAAAATTTTGGGATGTTACAGCAAGGCGCAAGAGGGGCCCTAACGGGCAAAACCTTAGCGGGCAGTACCGAGTTTAGACAGTGCATTGTAAAAGCTTTGTCATGATATCTTTGCGACACACCAAAGGCAGTGTGTTATTATCGATTGCGCAAAGAGATATTCATGTCTTGTAGGTAAAGTTCTACAAACTCTGCAGAGTGTAAAACTATTCGAATAGCCGTGTCCGCGGTCATGGACAAAGCCCGGGAATTTCACACGGGGTATATAGTTTACATGAATTGTGGAATGTGGAATTGTTGGGATGTGAACGGGGAGTTCACTGTTGTTTTGTTGCCAATCATTGATCTATCAATCATTTATTTACCTTTTTACAAATATGCTTTCAATCTATTTATTGTATTTCAATTCAAGTTACTGCTTTCTGCAAATGAAACATATAGCCATCCTTGTCAAGCCGTGCATGAATATATTGCATCAATTCCCTACGGCTTGCTGAGTACCTTTGTACTCACGGCTTTATGCCCTTGTTGATCAGTTGCTGAAGGAAATAATGAATATCATGAGGAGGAATTCTATGAAGACTACATGGATTAGGAAGGCGTTTCCCAGCACGATTGCACGTGGCATGTCAATAGCTCAAGTTATCTTTTCCATTGCAATAGTATTTGTTTCTTAAGCCCTTAAGGCATAATGGTGTAAACATTGACCATAAGGTCGTTTGCTTCATTCAATAATAATTTGCTTCTTCTTAGTTAATTCGTTGTATGGAATGATATTTCATCTATGTTTCCACTGTGTGCACTAGCGTGATCCTGGAATAGTGCAGTATACACAGAGGGTTTCGGATTTGCAAATCCGGGTCCCGACAGAGATGGTATTAGAGCCATATCGACTGTAGGTCGCTATCCTAGTTAGCACGGTCTTCAAAATTATTTTCTAAATCAAACCAATAAAACTTGTAATTAATAGTTTTCGTCTCCTCTCATCTTATTCTTAGGTTTTTATTCCTCTCCTTTGCTGAAACATGGTTTCGAAGTTTAAATTGATCTTATCTCATGAAATTTCTCAAAGCCTCGAGTCTTCTACAAGGAATCAAATCAAGGAAGGCGACGAATCAAGCCATCAAAGCCATATCCGAGAAGACTACCATATAAGATAGGTTTTTGGTGCTCAACGATGTTTGAGCATGCTACCCCTTTCAGTTTAGTTACGTTTAGCCTGCGTATACTAAGATTTTCTTTGCTTGTGTGCCTGGTATGTTGCACTCTTGCCCCAAGCACGGTGTTGCAACCATGCCTTTAATTAAAAAAGCTTTATTTGCCTTTTTAATTTGTAGCTTTTTTGGCTGTGTCCTTTTGTTCCTGGGTATTACCTTCTCCCCTAGATGATCTTACCACTCGTCTACTGCTTTTCCCTCTTACCTATCAACCCTTGTGCTGCACCTCAGATGGTTGACACTCGTTCTGGAGCCGGTCGCAGTTCGCCAGTGGATGCCAGTGCCAGTGCCAACACCAACTCCAATCCCAATGCACTACCGCCACCACGAGCGTGGATGCACTGAACATGGGACATTTTACGCAGCTCGATTCGGCTAATGAATACAATGATGCGAACATGAACAACATGATGAATCGCCAGAACTGATCGCAGATTGCCCTAGCCAACTGTTGAACCGCAAAACCAAGCTCTGCTGCACCTCCTCAAGCTCGTCTCCAGTCCAAGCTAGCAGAATTTATGAGGACTCGTTCGCCAACTTTCTCCAACTCTTCAGAACCATTGGACGCCGATGATTGGATCCGCTCCATTGAGAAGAAGCTTGAAATTGCCCAGTGCACCAATCGTGAGAAGGTTCTCTATGCCGCTCATCACCGGAGGGCACCGCCCGTGAATGGTGGGAGAACTCTGATCTTGCCCATGATGACCCTCGGACTATCACTTGGGCAGAGTTTTCCACTGCTTTCCGCCACTCTCATATTCCTGATGGAAAGGTGGAAATGAAGAAGAATGAGTTTCGAGAGCTTAAGCAAGAAGGGATGTCAGTGAGTGAATACCTCAATAAGTTCACTCAACTTGCTCGCTACGCTTGAGAGGATGTAGCTACAGATGATGCTCGCCAGAAGAAGTTCAACCGTGGACTTAATCCAGGACTAAAGGTGCAAGTCATTGGCAATGACTATGCAGATTTCTAACAGTTAGTAGACAAAGCTATGCTCATTGAAGAATCTCGCTGTGAATTGGAAGAATCCCACAAAAGAAAGATGATGTAGCATAGAGCCCATCAGAGTCACCAGCAGAGAGTCAGGACAAATGCTCAATAGCCTGCTCGCTTCACTCCTCCGAATGCATCGAGGACCCCTGCACCAGCATCTCGCCCAGCTCCTCCAGGCAATCGCAACCTCAGCACCAACAGCAATCCACCTCAGAGGAACAGTAATCCAGCTGCAGGAGTCACCTGTTTCAACTGTCATGAACTCTGTCACTATGCCAACAATTGCCCTAGAAAGCAAGCTGTGACGCCAGTCCGCTTCAATTTGGGATCTACGCCAGCCAAGACCCCAGCCCCAGGAGCAGGACGTGGAGTGCCCCAGACTCCCAACCAAGCCACCAGGACTCTGCCGCCTGCTGGAAGAGGCCGTGTGAATCACGTCACCACCGAGGACGCCCAGTCTGCACCAGACGTCATACTAGGTAAGCTCCTAGTCAACTCAGCATCTGCCATGGTTTTGTTTGATTCTGGAGCTACGCATTCGTTTGTTTCTCGGAGTTTTGCTGCAAATCATCAATTAAAGACAATGCCTCTTAAGACCGTTTTATTAGTGCAATCTCCTGGTTTTGATTTGAGTACGAACCAAGGCTGCCCCGAAGTTAAGATATTAATTGGAGGGGTAGAATTTCTAGCCAACCTTATTGTCCTAGACACCAAGTCCCTAGATGTGATCCTAGGAATGGATTGGCTCTCCAAGAACCAAGCAGTTTTGGATTGTGGGAATAGAGAGATCACCCTAACCAGTCCAGATGGAGCCAAGTTAAAAGTTCAAGCCGCTTCAGATCTGTCGGATGTGATTAAAGTTTGTAGTGCCAAAGGAATATGTTTGGAAGATGTGCCAGTCGCCTACGAATTTCCTGATGTGTTTCCGGATGAGTTGCCTGGGATGCCACCGAATCGAGATATAGAGTTCTTGATAGAACTAGTTCCTGGAACACCACCCATTTCCAAGAGACCTTATAGGATGCCTGCTAATGAGTTTGCCGAAGTAAAGAGACAGATTAAAGAGGTACAAGATCAAGGTTTTGTTCGACCAAGTTCTTCGCCATGGGGAGCGCCAGTTCTTCTAGTTGAAAAGAAAGATGGAACTCAGAGAATGTGTGTAGATTATCGCTCACTCAATGAGGTCACCATCAAGAACAAGTACCCTCTGCCAAGAATCGATGATTTGTTTGACCAACTTCAAGGAGCCGAAGTGTTCTCGAAGATTGACCTGAGATCAGGATATCACCAGTTGAAGATTCGTCAAGAGGATATACCCAAAACAGCTTTTGTTACTCGATATGGACAGTATGAGTACACTGTGATGTCTTTTGGATTGACCAATGCCCCTGCCTACTTCATGACCTTGATGAATAAGGTATTCATGGAATATTTGGATAAGTTTGTTGTTGTTTTCATTGATGACATTTTGATCTACTCCAAAAGTGAGGAAGATCATGAGGATCACTTGCGCCAAATTTTAACGAAGCTAAGAGAGAATCAGCTTTATGCAAAGTTCAGTAAATGTGAGTTCTGGATGAAAGAAGTTGCTTTTCTAGGACATGTCATATCAGCGGAAGGAGTCACTGTTGACCCAGGTAAGGTACGAGATGTGTTAAGTTGGGAGTCACCCAAGACGGTACCCCAAATCCGAAGTTTTCTTGGAATGGCGGGATATTATCGCCGTTTCATAGAAAGGTTTTCTAGAAAAGCTAGACCGCTCACTCAACTCCTAAAGAAGGAGAAGAAATTTGTTTGGACACCAGAGTGTGAGCAAAGTTTTCAAGAGTTAAAGAAGTGTTTGACAACTGCCCTAGTGCTTATTCTGGCAGATAATAGGAAGGATTTTGAGATATTCTGTGATGCATCCCGACAAGGACTCGGTTGTGTGCTAATGCAAGATAAGAAGGTTGTAGCGTACGCTTCGCGACAACTAAGGCCACATGAAGTCAACTATCCTACCCATGATTTGGAATTAGCAGCCGTAGTGCATGCTTTAAAGATTTGGCGTCACTATCTCATTGGTAATCGTTGTGAAGTTTACACTGATCACAAGAGTTTGAAGTATATCTTTACCCAAGCTGACCTCAATATGAGACAAAGAAGATGGTTGGAATTGATTAAGGACTATGACATTGGGATTCATTATCATCCAGGCAAGGCCAATGTCGTAGCCGATGCTTTGAGTAGAAAGAGTTACTGCAATACTCTGATGATTAAGGAAAGTCAGCCAGCCCTCTATAATGAATTTCAGAAGCTTAGTTTGGAACTGGTTCAGGAAGGGTATTTAGCTACTTTGGAAGTACGCCCTACGTTGGAAGATCAGATTCGAGAAGCACAGGTAGATGATGCCGATATCAAGGAGATCAAGAGCAATATGAAGAAAGGAAAAGCCCCAGGTTTCACCGAAGATGAACAAGGTACTATTTGGTATGAGAAGCGTATTTGCGTACCAGATCGGAAAGAGCTTAAGGAGTTGATTCTCAAGGAAGCGCATGAGACTTTGTACTCCATTCATCCTGGAAGTACCAAGATGTATCAAGACCTCAAGGAAAGGTATTGGTGGCCTAGTATGAAGCGTGAGATTGCAGAGTATGTTGCACTTTGTGATGTCTGCCAGAAGGTCAAGGCAGAGCATCAAAGGCCAGCAGGATTGCTGCAGCCATTGAAGATTCCAGAATAGAAGTGGGAAGAAATTGGTATGAATTTCATTACCGGATTTCCTAAGACCCAAGCAGGTTATGACTCGATCTAGGTAATAGTGGATCGATTGACTAAGGTAGCTCACTTCATTCCAGTTAAGACTACCTATTTAGGAGATAAATTAGCAGAATTATATATGTCAAGGATCGTCAATCTTCACGGAGTGCCTAAGAAAATAGTGTCTGCTAGAGGAACCCAATTTACCTCTCGTTTTTGGCAGAGTCTACACGAAGCCATGGGAACTCATCTCAGGTTCAGTACTGCCTATCACCGTCAAACAGATGGACAGACTGAGCGGGTGAATCAGATTCTTGAGGATATGTTAAGAGCTTGTGCCTTAACTTATGGTGCCAAGTGGGACAAGTGTTTGCCCTATGCCGAGTTTTCGTACAACAATAGTTATCAAGCCAGTCTGCAAATGTCGCCTTTTGAAGCCTTATATGGAAGAAAGTGCAGAACCCCTCTCAACTGGAAGGAGTCAGGAGAAAGACAACTATTTGGTCCTGCCATACTGCAAGAAGCAGAAGAACAAGTTCAACTAATTCGAGACCGGTTGAAGATAGCTCAAAGTAGATAAAAGAGTTATGCAGATAATCGTCGAAGAGATTTGAGTTTCGAGCCCAATGATTATGTTTATCTCAGAGTCACCCCTCTCAAAGGAGTTAAGAGATTTCACGTAAAAGGAAAGCTTGCCCCTAGATATGTGGGACCGTTCAAAATCTTGGAACGGAGAGGCGAGGTTGCCTACAAGTTAGAATTGCCTCAGTCTTTTGCCAGAATCCATGATGTGTTCCATGTATCGCAGTTGAAGAAATGCCTGCGTGTACCCGAGGAACAGATGCCATTGGAAGCCATTGATTTGCAAGAGGATCTTACCTACAAGGAGCAACCAGTGAAAATTTTGGATAGAGCAGAGCGTATCACGAGGAGCAAGATCATCCGTTTTTGCAAGGTCCAGTGGAGCCATCATTCAGAAGAGGAAGCAACTTGGGAGCGAGAAGAGGATCTGAAGTCCGAGTTTCCCCACCTATTCTCTAGCCAGCCAGAATCTCGGGGTCGAGATTCCATTTAAGGGGGAGGTTTGTAACATCCCAAAATTTGAAGTTTTGGAATGTTTGAAATCAAAAATAAACCAATTGCATTTTCTTGAATTAATTCCAGCTTAAATTGAATTTTCCATAAATAAAAGGATTTAATTTGGCTAAACTATTCACCAAAATAAAGAATTTCAGTTTTATTTGGGTTCCTTGTGCTCCAAGGAATTTCTTTGTATTTTTGGGGATTTTTCTGAATTTATTTGAATTTATTTGCATTTATTTGAATTTCTGGATTTTTCTTAAATCGGAAAATGAAATTTTATTTCCAAAAAGCCTCTCGGGCCGAATCTTTCTCAGCCTGCTTCATTTTCCCAGCGGCCCGTTCCGGCCGCGCGCTTCGCCGCGACCAGTTGGCCCAGCCGCCCGCAAGCGCCACCTGCCGTCGGATCTGCGCGCGTGGGCGGCTACGATCGACCACGTCGCCCGCCGCCGTGCGTGCCCTAACCCTAGCCGCCGCCGCGTTGAAACCGCGTCCGCCGCCGCCCTTGCAGTCCGGGTCGGACACGGCCTCCGAGGCTGCTATTTAAGCCGCCACACCCCCTCCGAGGTTCGCCGTTTTCAGCCGCCCCGTTTGCCCTCTTTCTCACCGCCGGAGGCCTCGCCGTCGTGTCGTGCGACCTCGTCGGAGTCCGCCACCCTTGCCGACGCCTTTCGCCGCCTTTTTCTTCGCCGCCGGTGCCTCTCCGCCGTCGCCGTTGGTCTCCCCGAGTTCGTCGCATCGCCCTCTCCCAGGTTCGCCTTGTCCCGGGTCCGATCCGCCGCGTCTTCGCCGTTGGCCTCGTCTTCTACCCCGCCTCCGGTAAGCCCCGCGCCGCCGCCTCGCCGTTGTTTCTCGCTGCGAATCTCAGTCGTCCGATGGATGGCGTCTGCTCCAGATTGCGCCGCGTCGCCTCCGCCGCAGCCCCGCTCCTTGGCCGTCGGATCCCGCTCCGTCATCCCAGATCTGGCCGCGTCATCTCTGCCGCGCCCTCATCTTCGGCCGTCCGATCTCACGCCGTCGATCGGATGCTTGACGCGTGGCCTGCCCGCGTGTGCGCCAGCGTCAGCGCCACCTCTGCCGCCACGTTAGCCCTAAAGCCGACGCAAGCGCCGACGTCAGCCGTGCACCGGGTGCACGGTGAACCGAGCCGCGCCGTGGACCGAGTCCACCATGAGCCGGCTGACGTCAGCGATTGCGCAATAAATCGCTTTTTCAGTACAAAAATAAATCCAGAAATTCTGATTTTCTGATTTTTCTGTATTTTCTCTGAATTTAATCTTTCGGAGGCCCGTTCTCCCTTATACGAACTCCGATTGAGGCGATTCAAGTTTCTAAATTTTTCTAAAATCAAGATCTATCTTGTAGAGCCATTTATTTTCAGTTTTGAGCTTGTTTGAGTCTCTATTTTGTATATATTTTGTTTCATTGCTTCTTTTCCGGTAGACGCTAATTCCGAGGGAGCGAACGAAGACTTCGAAGACCAAGATTCAGCACTAGATCAGCAAGGCAAGTCGTAACCTTTGATCATATTGATCCTATATTTGCAAAAGTAATTTACTTTTATACAATTGCATGCTACTTTGCGTATCAATGCTTATTTAATGGGTGTAGACGTATACCTAGTTGACATTATGCCACTTTGATTAATTGTATGCCATGTATCCATTTTTAGACCATGGTTGGGACATTACTAGTTGGACATAATCATTATACCAACATTAGGTTATCGTAGCTATGCTTAGACATGCTTAGATATACGTTGGGATTCATATCACATGTTGAATAATGTTAATCTTGACTTAATGAGATATTGAATCGTGGCCGATATCCACTGTTGTAAAATTTGTTATACCATGGCGGAGTTTGCCATTGGTCTTGGTTGAACAAATTGTTTTCCCTCGGGCAAGTGATCGTGAAGTAAAGGGGGTGCTTTTTAGCACATTGGGATGTGGAGGTCTTGCCTGAGACAACTTAAGGACTTAATCTTGTGCGCCATTGAACTGGGCCTAATCGTACTACCACATGTCTGGAATGGGACACACCTAGCTGATTAATTTGCAATGTCTAGTCTTGAGTACTGCCAGTTGGTGGTGTGGGTTCCGGGATGGACGGGTAGATTCTCAAGGCGCAAGAGGGGGCCCTAACAGGCGAAACCTTAGCGGGCAGTACCGAGTTTAGACAGTGCATTGTAAAGGCTTTGTCATGATATCTCTGCGACACTCCAAAGGCAGTGTGTTATTATCGATTGCGCAAAGAGATGTTCATGTCTTGTGGGTAAAGTTGTACAACCTCTGCAGAGTGTAAAACTATTCGAATAGCCGTGTCCGCGGTCATGGACAAAGCCCGGGAATTTCACACGGGGTATAGAGTTTACATGAATTGTGGAATGTGGAATTGGTGGGATGTGAACGGGGAGTTCACTGTTGTTTTGTTGTCTATCATTGATCTATCAATCATTTATTTACCTTTTTACAAATATGCTTTCAATCTATTTATTGTATTTCAATTCAAGTTACTGCTTTCTGCAAATTAAACATATAGCCATCCTTGTCAAGCCGTGCATGAATATATTGCATCAATTCCCTACGGCTTGCTGAGTACCTTTGTACTCACGGCTTTATGCCCTTGTTGATCAGTTGCTGAAGGAGATAATAAATATCATGAGGAGGAATTCTATGAAGACTACGTGGATTAGGAAGGCGTTTCCCCTGACGATTGCCTGTGGCATGTCGAATGGCTCAAGTTATCTTTTCCGCTGCAATAGTATTTGTTTCTTAAGCCCTTAAGGCATAATGGTGTAAACATTGACCATAAGGTCGTTTGCTTTATTCAATAATAATTTGCTTCTTCTTAGTTAATTCGTTGTATGGAATGATATTTCATCTATGTTTCCACTGTGTGCACTAGCGTGTTCCTGGACTAGTGCAGTATACACAGAGGGTTTGAGATTTGCAAATCTAGGTCCCGACACTTCAGGAGCCAGCGGAGAACACCGAAGAAGAGGAAGAAGACCCAGAGGAGCGTTAGTGGGAGCCTGAGGAGCCAGCAGAGGGTCACTAGGATGCGTTCGCAGCCATGCCAGCCCACCCACCGGTGTATGCGCCGGATCAGTCTCATCCAGGGTGGCTGGATGAGTGAGAGTCAGTCTTAGAGTTGTGTTGAGACTCGAGTGTTGAGTCGCGTCTTTAAGATAGTCTTTACGCTTTCATAGGCGTTAAGATTGCATGTTTAGTTTGGTTCTTAATTGTCTGCTAAGTGTGCAGTATGTGTTGCAAAGCCCTTAGGCATTGTAAGCAACCATACCAAGTATTAATAAAGATTATTTAAGTTTGGTTTAACCTGTTTCCCCTGCCTTAGAAATTCTTACATTTTATCTATGCTACATCTATCTTTCCTAACCCAAGAAGCAATCAAGCAGATGGTGAACACCCGCAGCAACAACGGAGCTTCAGGAAGTGGTCTGCGCTCAGGCAACAACCCCAACGAAGGAGCACCACCGCAGCAAGCACCGCCAGTGGATCTACAGAACTTAGGGGCTTTTCTGGCTACACAAACCCACTTGATGCAAACCATGATGCAGCAGATGACCAACATGGCTGCAGCCAACAACCCCATTGCCCAGAACAACAATGGTGGGCCTCGTCCTTATTCCATGTTGTTCGATTTTAAGAGGACCCGACCGCCAACATTTTCAGTCAATGTTAACCCCTTGGAAGCTGATGATTGGCTAAGAACCATTGAAAGGAAGCTGTACATCACCCAATGTGAAGGGCATGAGAAGGTCCTTTATGCATTCCATCAGCTAGAGGGAACTGCTGCGGAGTGGTGGGAGAACTACTGCGCCGCTCATGAGGCACCGATGGAGATCACTTGGGAGGAGATTGCAACAGCCTTCCGTCAGTACCATGTGCCAGAAGGGATGATGGACCTGAAGAAGGAGGAGTTCAGGGCTCTTAAGCAAGGAGGTCAATCAGTGGTCGAATACTTGAATAAATTCACGCAGTTGGCTCGTTTTGCTCCTGAGGACGTAACAACAGACAAGACCAGGCAGTCCCACTTTATGAAGGGGCTGAATTCAGGGCTGCAGGTTGGGCTGATCACCCACAACTTCCCAGACTTCGAGGAGTTGGTGAATAAAACTTTGATCCTCGAGGATAAGCGCAAGGAGCATGGGGAGAATCGCAAGCGCTTGACGACCAACCAAGGTGGATGTCCTAACCACCTACGAATGAGAATGACACCGCAACAATTCTCCAGATTCTAGCCACCAGCTGCTAGCAAGACAGTGACACCTGCGCTACGACCATCTAGACAAAATTATCAGACGCCGGTCCAGGGAAATAATGCTCCAGGAGGTGTTCAACAGTCGGCCGCTAGGAGGTGCTACAGTTGCAACCAGTTGGGGCACTTTGCTAACAGGTGTCCGAAAAAGGGAGGCGCGCCAGTGCGTTTCTGAAGGACCATGTGGAGGTCCATCCATGTTTGTGATGAGTATTTGACTTTATTTGAGCAAGGTGTGCTCAAGTTTGAGTTTGATTTGGATTGATTTTCAAATTGAAGCAATTTGAGTTGTCTCTGCCAGGAGTGGCAGTACTGGCCGTATGGGAGCGGTAGTGATGAGTTGGATGGTTTATTGTATATCATTGTGGGCATTGCTATGTGATGTGTTTCCTTGTCTTTGATGGTTGCAGGGCGACGGTGCTAGGTCATGGTGAGGCGGAGGATGATCGGGACTAGGCGAGGAGCGTCGGAGGTCCAGACGGTTGGGAGATCGCCGGAAGATGATCGGAGACGGAGTCCGGGCAAGTCAAAAAGACAAGGAAAGGAGATGATGCTAGCTAGATGCCGCGTGGATCAATGAGGGCCGTCGGATTGAGGTCTAGTTGATAGGTTAGCGGGTCTATGTTGTATGCTTTGAAAACCGTGCAAGAAAACACGGTATGTGTGTGGGTTTTGGGTTAGCCCTTGCATGTCTGTGTGTGTGGGTTAATCCTAGCACTTAGATGAGTGCTCTAGGGTTGAGGGACTCATCCAAGGGTGGTAGGTGGCCCAAGAGTAGTATAAATAGGGGTGGAGGGGTAGCCTTCTTCCCTTGAAGGTTTTGAGGTTTTTGATGCTCCTTTGAGCTTTGCCCACATGAATGTGAGGCTTTGTAACCTCTCCTTCCAGAAATGAAATGTTTCCTCAAATCATTTCTTTTCTTTGTGCATTTACATTACGCACTTAAATTACGCAATTTACATTATGCACTTAAATTCCGCAATTAAATTCAGCACTAACATTCTTGCAATTTACATTTATGCAATTTGGATTTGCCTCCCCTCCTTCTAAATACTGTTCTTCTAGGATGTCTTTAGGGTGTTCATTTGGTTTTACATCTTTCTTACACCCTTGGATAGACTAGAGATCAAGTTTTTTATCAATTTGCAAATCTGTCCAGAACTTGTTCTTCACGCAGTAGTCAGTATTTGATTTTTCTAAACATATATAAAAATCATGTTTATGTGATTCTTTTTGGAGAAGGTGTAGGACTCACATATACATCTGTATAAAATTTCTTGAGTCCACTGGTAGCACCGTTTGAGAGCTATGAAGTAAAAACCGAGCCTCAAACTTTCTGGTCGAAGTTCCTGACCTTCTGTATTGCTTGATTTTTTATTCTTATTCTACAAAGCTTTCTGAGGTGATTTTTGGTGGAGTATTTCAAGACTCTACTGCTCACAGGGACATAAATTCCCAAAAATTTTAGAGCAACATAAACTCACCAACCACCTGTTCCAACTGAGGACAATTTCTGAAAATCTGCTTTAACTTTTCTGAGAAGAGACTTTGGTATTTTAGCTTTATCTCCTTTAGAAAAGAAGTCTTTTGAATTGATTCCTCTTTTGTTTGGACACTCGACAACCAGGATTGTGATTAAAAAAAACCCTCAGATGATTCATTGTTCTTACCCGTATGAGGTTCCTGCTGATGAAAACGTCACGGCCGGAAGTATGGCTGACGTTGAGGCGAACGCTAAGGCAAGGAACATCCTCATACAGGGTCTTAGCCGCAGTGAGTGTCATAGGATTTCTCACCTTCGATCCGCTCACGATATTTGGGTGACCCTCGATTCTTACCATGAGGGCACTACTCAAATCAAGACCGTGAGGCAGGACCAGTTCAAGCGTGAGTTCAACAAGTTTGAACAACACGCTGGTGAGAGTCTTAAAGAGTGATTCGGTCGTTTTACCAAGATCTTGAGTGATCTTCGAGCAGTTGGTTGTATATACCCTAACTCGGATAATGCTCGACATTTCTTAACCGCACTCGATTTGCGCGTTTGGGAGATGAAGTGTAACATCCCAAAATTTGAGTTTTGGAATGTTTGAATTCAAAAATAAGCCTTGTGCATTTCTCTTGAATTAATTCTAGCTTAATTTGAATTTTCCATTAAATGAAAGGATTTAATTTGACTAAACTATTCATCAAACTAAAGATTTTCAATTTTAGCTGGGTTCATTGTGCTCCAAGGAATTTTTCTGTATTTTTGGGGATTTTTTCGAATTTATTTGCTATTTATTTGATTTTATTTGAATTTCTGGATTTTTCTTAAATCGGAAAATGTTTTTTTTAAATTTCCAAAAACCTTTCGGGCCGAATTTCCTCCGGTCGCTCCGTTTTTCCCCGCGCGGCCCGTTTCTCCAGCCCATCGCCTCGGCCCAGCCGCTCCGCACGGCCCACCTCTCGCGGCAGCCCACCTAGCCCGCTCGGCGTTGGCGCTCGATGCGTGACACGTGTGCGGCCGAGATTGCGCCACGTCGTCGCCGCCCCGCGAAACCCTAACCCTAGCGTCGCTCGGAGTCCGACCGCCGCACGACGTCGATCTCGGATTTCGCACTCTACACGCCTTCCAAGACCGCTATTTAAGCCGCCGCGCGCCTCCCGAGACTCCCCTTGCTGCGCCGCGCCGCGCGTCCTTCACCGTCGCCGAGAGCCCTCGTCGACGAGATCTTCCTCGCCGGAGTCCGCCGCCCTTGCCGAAGCTTCCGTCTCCTTTTCCTTCGCCGCCGGTGCGTCTTCGCCGTCGCCGTTGGTCTCCCCGAGTTCCCCGCGTCATCCTCTCCCCGTTCCGCCTTATCCCGGGTCCCATCCGTCGCCATCTCGCCATCGGCCGTGCCTTCTTCTCGAAGTCCGGTGAGCTCGCGTCGTCGCCTCGCCGCCGTCCTCCTTCGCCAACCCCAGCCGTCCGATCTTTGAGCGACGCTCGCGATCGCGCCACGTTATTCGCCGCCCGCGCA
Source organism: Otatea glauca (assembly GCA_036346275.1). Lineage (NCBI taxonomy): Eukaryota > Viridiplantae > Streptophyta > Magnoliopsida > Poales > Poaceae > Otatea > Otatea glauca. The sequence continues at coordinate 10,279,908 of CM070716.1, read as the reverse complement.
CTGTTTCCGCCATCCGATCTGGTGCCTCGCCAGATGAGCGACATGTGGCCGTCTGCGTCAGCGCCCCGTCAGTGCCGCGTGTGCGCCGCGTCGCCCGCCGCGTCAACCGAGCCGTTGCGTCGGCCCGGCGTCGGCCGTCGCGCCGGGTGCACGGTGAACGGCGTAGTCTTTGTGGACCCGATCCACCGTGAACCCGGCGTCGGCGATTGCGCAATAAATCCTTTTCCAGTACAAAAATAAATCCAGAAATTCTGATTTTCTGATTTTCTGTATTTTCTCTGAATTTAACCTTTCAGAGGCTCGTTCTCCCTCATACGAACTACGATTGAGGTGATTCAAGTTTCTAAATTTTTCTAAAATCAAGATCTATCTTCCAGAGCCATTTATTTTCAGTTTTGAGCTTGTTTGAGTCTCTTTTTTGTATTTATTTGGTTTCGTTGCTTTCTTTTCGGTAGACGCTAATCCGAGGAGCAAGCGAAGACTTCAAGACAAAGATTCAGCACTAGATCAGCAAGGCAAGTCGTAACCTTTGATCATATTGATCCTATGTTTGCAAAGTAATTTATTTTATACACTTGCATGCTATTTTGTGTATCAATGCTTATTTAATGGGAGTAGATGTATACCTAGTTGACATTATGCCACCTTGATTAGTTGTATGCCATGTATCCATTGCTAGACCTTGGTTGGGACAATACTAGTAGGACATAATCATTATACCAACATTGGGTTACGTAACTATGCTTAGACATGCTTAGATATACGTTGGGATTCATGTCACATGTTGAATAATGTTAATCTTGACTTAATGAGATATTGAATCGTGGCGTTAGCCATCGTTGTAAAATTTGTTGTACCATGGCGGGGTTTGCCATTGGTCTTGGTTGAATGAATTGTTTTCCCTCGGGCAAGTGATCGTGCGGTAAAGGGGGTGCTTTCTAGCACATTGGGATGTGGATGTCTTGCCTGAGACAATTTAAGGACTTAATCTTGTGCGCCATTGAACTAGGCCTAGCTGTACTACCACATGTCCGAATGGGACAGACTTAGTGATTAATTTGCAATGTCTAGCCTTGAGTCTTGCCGGTTGGTGGTGTGGGTTCCGGATGGACGGGTAAATTCGCAAGGCGCAAGAGGGGCCCTAAGGGGCGAAACCTTAGCGAGCGATCGAGTTTAGGCAATGCATTGTAAAGGCTTTGTCATGATCTCTCCGCCAACACACCAAAGGAAGTGTGCTTATTGCGCATGGCAACAAGAGCCGATCATGTCTTGTGGGTAAAGAAGTACAACCTCTGCAGAGTGTAAAACTATTCGAATAGCGCGTCATGATCATGGACAAGCCCGGAATTTCACACGGGTATAGAGTGTTTTATGAAATGTGGAATGTGGAATTGTTGGTATGTGAGCGGGAGTTCACTGTTGTTTTGTTGTCTAAAGTTAATACTGTTAAATTTATTGGTTGATACTTGTTTTAGATGGTGTAGGGTGATTCCTCGCCATTCTGTTCATGTTGTCTACCATTGGTCTACCAGTTATTTACTTATCTTTTCATAAATATGCTTTCAACTTATTTATTGTATTTCAATTCAAGTTATTGCTTTCTGCAAATGAACCATATAGCCGTCCTTGTCAAGCCGTGGATGAATATATTGCATCAATTCCCTACGGCTTGCTGAGTACCTTTGTACTCACGGCTTTATGCCCTTGTTGATCAGTTGCTGAAGGAGATAATGAATATCATGAGGAGGAATTCTATGAAGACTACGTGGATTAGGAATGCGTTCCCCAGACGATTGCCTGTGGCATGTCGAATGGTTCAAGTTATCTTTTCCGCTGCAATAGTATTTGTTTCTTAAGCCTTAATGCATAATGGAGTAAACATTAACCATAAAGTCGTTTGCTTTATTCAATAATAATTTGCTTCTTCTTAGTTAATTCGTTGTATGGAATGATATTTCATCTACGTTTCCACTGTGTGCACTAGCGTGATCCTGGACTAGTGCGGTATACGAGAGGGTTTTGATTTGCAAAACGGGTCCCGACAGAGATGGTATCAGAGCCATATCGACTGTAGGTCGCTATCCTAGTTAGCATGGTCTTCAAAATTATTTTCTAAATTAAACCAACAAATTGATAATAGTTTTCGCCTCCTCTCGTCTTATCCTTAGGTTCCTATTCCTCTCCTTTGCTGAAACATGTTTTCGAAATTTAAATTGATATTATCTCATGAAATTTCTCAAAGCCTCGAGTCTTCTGCAAGGAATCAAATCAAGGAAGTTGATGATCTAGTCGTCCAGAGCTTGCCTAGAAGACTACCATATAAGATAGGTTTTTGGTGCTCAACGATGTTTGAGCATGTTTTCCCTTTTCAGTTTAGCTACGTTTAGTCTGCGTATACTAAGATTTTCTCTGCTTGTGTGCTAGTGTGTTGTACACTTGCCCCAAGCATGGTGTTGCAACCATACCTCAAGTTGAAAGCTTTATTTGCCTCTTTAAATTGTAGATTTTTCGGCTGTGTCCTTTTGTTCCTGGGTATTACCTTCTCCCCTAGATGATCTTACCACTTATCTATTTCTTTTCCCTCTTACCAATCAAACCCTTGGATCTACTTCGGAGTGAGTATCAACCATCTTGCCATTGTTCTGGAGCCAATCGCAGTTCGTCCATGGATGCCAGTGCTAGCACCAACCCCAAGTCCAAATGCTCCACCGCCACCACCAGCAGTGACAGATCAGAACATGGGACATTTTCTGGCCGCTCAGACTCAGCTAATGAATACAATGATGCAGAACATAAACAACATGATGAATCAGCAGAATCAGACTGCAGTTGCCCTAGCAAACGTGTTGAACCAGCAGAACCAATGCTCAACAGCCTGCTCGTTTCACTCCTCCGAATGCATTCAGAACCCCTGCACCAGCACCCTGCCTAGCTCCTTCGAAAAATCGCAACTTCAACACCAACAGTAATCCACCTCAGAGGACTAACAACCCAGCTGCATGAGTCATTTGTTTTAACTGCCTTGAAGTGGGGCATTATGTCAACAATTGCCTAAGGAAGCAAGCTTTGACACCAGTCCGTTTTAATTTGGGATCTACGCCAGTCCAAATGGAGCTAAGTTAAAATTTCCAATTGCAGAGAAGTTGGAAGGAATAAAAGTTTGCAGTGCTAAGGGAATAAGTTGGAAGATGTGCCAGTTGTTAGAGAATTTCCTAATGTGTTTCAAGATGAGTTGCCTGGGATACCACCAGACCGAGATATAGAATTCCTGATTGAGCTAGTTCCTGAACACCACCCATTTCCAAGAGACCTTATAGGATGCCTGCTAATGAGTTAGCCGAAGTAAAGAGACAGATCAAAGAGCTGCAAGATCAAGGTTTTGGTCGACCAAGTTCTTCGCCATGGGGAGCACCAGTTCTTCTAGTTGAAAAGAAAGATGGAACTCACAGAATGTGCGTAGATTATCGCTCACTCAATAAGGTCACCATCAAGAATAAGTACCCTCTGCCAAGAATCGATGATTTGTTTGACCAGCTTCAAGGAGCCGGAGTGTTCTCGAAGATTGACTGAGATCGAGGATATCACCATTGAAGATTCGTCAAGAGGATATACCCAAAACAGCTTTTGTTACTCGGTATGGACAGATGAGTATACGATGTCTTTTGGATTCACCAATGCCCCTGCCTACTTCATGACCATGATGAATAAGGTATTCATGGAATATTTGGATAAGTTTGTTGTTGTTTTCATTGATGACATTCTGATCTACTCCAAGAGTGAGGAAGAACATGAGGATCACTTGCGCGAAGTTTTAACGAAGCTAAGAGAGAATCGACTTTAGACAAAAGTTCAAGATAAATGTGAGTTATGGATGAAAGAAGTTGTTTTCCTAGGACACGTCATATCGGCAGAAGGAGTCGCTGTTGACTTTGGTAAAGTACGAGATGTGCTAAGTTGGGAGTTACCCAAGACGGTACCCCAAATTCGAAGTTTTCTTGGAATGACGGGATATTATCGCCGTTTCATAGAAGGGTTTTCTAGAAAAGCCAGACCGCTTACTCAACTCTTAAAGAAGGAGAAGAAATTTGTTTGGACACTAGAGTGTGAGCAAGGTTTTCAAGAGTTAAAGAAGTGTTTGACAACTGCCCCAGTGCTTATTCTGCCAGATAATGGGAAGGATTTTGAGATATTCTGTGATGCATCCCGACAAGGACTCGATTGTGTGCTAATGCAAGATAAGAAGGTTGTAGCGTATGCTTCGCGACAACTAAGGCCACATGAAGTTAACTATCCTACCCATGATTTGGAATTAGCAGCCGTACTGCATGCTTTAAAGATTTGGCGTCACTATCTCATTGGTAATCGTTGTGAGGTTTATACTGATCATAAGAGTTTGAAGTATATCTTTACCCAAGCTGACCTCAATATGAGACAAAGAAGATGGTTGGCATTGATCAAGGACTATGACATTGGGATTCATATATCATCCAGGCAAGGCCAATGTCGTAGCCGATGCTTTGAGTAGAAAGAGTTACTGCAATACTCTGATGATTAAGGAAAGTCAGCCAGCCCTTCATAAGGAATTTCAGAAGCTTAGTTTGGAATTGGTTCAGGAAGGGTATTTAGCCACTTTGGAAGTACGCCCTACATTGGAAGATCGATTCGAGAAGCACGGTAGATGATGCTGATATCAAGGAGATTAAGAGCAATATGAAGAAAGGAAAAGCCCCAGGTTTCTCTGAAGATGAACAAGGCACTATTTGGTATGAGAAGTGTATTTGCGTACCAGATCAGAAAAAGCTTAAGGAGTTGATTCTCAAAGAAGCGCATGAGACTTTATACTCCATTCATCCTGGAAGTACCAAGATGTATCAAGACCTCAAGGAAAGGTATTGGTGGCCTAGTATGAAGCGTGAGATTGCAGAGTATGTTGCACTTTGTGATGTCTGCCAGAAGGTCAAGGCAGAGCATCAAAGGACAGCAGGATTGCTGCAGCCATTGAAGATTCCAGAATGGAAGTGGGAAGAAATTGGTATGGATTTCATTACCGGATTTCCTAAGACCCAAGCAGGTTATGACTCGATCTGGGTAATAGTGGATCGATTGACTAAGGTAGCTCACTTTATTCCAGTTAAGACTACCTATGCAGGAGATAAATTAGCAGAGTTATATATGTCAAGGATCGTCAGTCTTCACGGAGTGCCTAAGAAGATAGTGTCTGATAGAGGAAGCCAATTTACCTCTCGTTTTTGGCAGAGTCTGCATGAAGCCATGGGAACTCATCTCGTGTTGATCGCCTATCACCCTCAAACCGATGGACAGACTGAACGTGGGAATCAAATTCTTGAGGATATGTTAAGAGCTTGTGCCTTAAATTATGGTGCCAAGTGGGACAAGTGTTTGCCCTATGCCGAGTTTTCGTACAACAATAGTTATCAAGCCAGTTTGCAAATGTCGCCTTTTGAAGCCTTATATGGAAGAAAGTGCAGAACCCCTCTCAACTGGAAGGAGTCAGGAGAAAGACAATTGTTTGGCCCTGCCATACTGCAAGAAGCCGAAGAGCAAGTCCAATTAATTCGAGACCGTTTAAAGATCGCTCAAAGCAGACAGAAGAGTTATGCAGATAATCGTCGTCGAGATTTGAGTTTCGAGCCCGATGATTATGTTTATCTCAGAGTCACCCCTCTCAAAGGAGTTAAGAGATTTCAAGTAAAAGGAAAGCTTGCCCCTAGATATATGGGACCATTCAAAATCTTGGAACGAAGAGGAAAAGTTGCCTACAAGTTAGAATTGCCTCAGTCTTTTGCCGGAATCCATGATGTGTTCCATGTATCGCAGTTGAAGAAAGGTCTGCGTGTGCCAGAGGAACAGATGCCATTGGGAACCATTGATCTACAAGAGGATCTTACCTACAAGGAGCAACCAGTGAAAATTTTGGATATAGCAGAGCGTATCACGAGGAGCAAGATCATCCTCTTTGCAAGGCCCCGTGGAGCAATCATTCAGAAGAGGGAGCAACTTGGAAGCGCGAAGAGGATCTGAAGTCCAAGTTTCCTACCCTATTCTCTAGCCGGCCTGAATCTCGGGGTCGAGATTCCATTTAAGGGGGGGAGGTTTGTAACATCCCAAAATTTGAGTTTTGGAATGTTTGAATTCAAAAATAAGCCTTGTGCATTTCTCTTGAATTAATTCTAGCTTAATTTGAATTTTTCATTAAATAAAAGGATTTAATTTGACTAAACTATTCATCAAACTAAAGATTTTAAATTTTAGCTAGGTTCATTGTGCTCCAAGGAATTTTTCTGTATTTTTGGGGATTTTTCTGTATTTATTTGCTATTTATTTGAATTTATTTGATTTTATTTGAATTTCTGGATTTTTCTTAAATAGGAAAATGTTTTTTTTAAATTTCCAAAAACCTTTCGGGCCGAATTTCCTCCGGCCGCTCCGTTTTTCCCCGCGCGGCCCGTTTCTCCAACCCATCGCCTCGGCCCGGCCGCTCAGACGACCGCCCACCTCGCGCTGAGCCGGCCTTGACCGCTCGGCGTTGGCGCTCGATCGTGACACGTGTGCGGCCGAGATTGCGCCACGTCGTCGCCGCCCGCGAAACCCTAACCTAGCGCCGCTCGAGTCCGGCCGCGACGACGCCGATCTCGGATTCCGCGCTCTACACGCCTTCAAGACCGCTATTTAAGCGCGCGCGCCTCCGAGACTCCCTTGCTGCGCCGCACTCCGCGCGTCCTTCACCGTCGCCGAGAGCCCTCCGTCGACGAGATCTTCCTCGCCGAGTCCGCCGCCCTTGCCGGCTTCCGTCGCCTTTTCCTTCGCCGCGGCGGTGCGTCTTCGCCGTCGCCGTTGGTCTCCCGAGTTCCCGCGTCATCCTCTCCCGTTCGCCTTATCCGGTCCGATCCGCCGCCATCTCGCCGTCGGCGTGCCTTCTTCTCGAAGTCCGGTGAGCTCGCGTCGCCGCCGCCGTCGTCCTCCTTCGCCAACCCCACCGTCCGATCTTTGAGCGACTTTCGCGATCGCGCCACGTTATTCGCCGCCGCGCCTTTGTTTCCGCCATCCGATCGGTGCCTCGCGGATGAGCGACACGTGGCGTCTGCGTCGGCGCCCGTCGATCTTGCGTGCGGGCGCGTCGCCGCCGCGTCGGCTACCGAGCGTCGCGCGCGAAGCGTCGGCCGTGGCGCGGGTGCACGGTGAACCGGCGTAGTGCCGTGGACCCGATCCACCGTGAACCGACGTCGGCGATTGCGCAATAAATCCTTTTCAATACAAAAATAAATCCGAAATTCTGATTTTACGATTTTCTGTATTTTCTCTGAATTTAATCTTTGGAGGCCGTTGTCCTCATACGAACTCCGATTGAGGTGATTCAAGTTTCTAAATTTTTCTAAAATCAAGATCTATCTTCCAGAGCCATTTATTTTCAGTTTTGAGCTTGTTTGTGTCTGTATTTTGTATTTATTTGGTTTCGTTGCTTTCTTTTCCGGTAGACGCTAATCCCGAGGGAGCAAACGAAGACTTCGAAGACAAAGATTCAGCACTAGATCAGCAAGGCAAGTCGTAACCTTTGATCATATTGATCCTATGTTTGCAAAGTAATTTATTTTATACACTTGCATGCTATTTTGTGTATCAATGCTTATTTAATGGGAGTAGATGTATACCTAGTTGACATTATGCCACCTTGATTAGTTGTATGCCTTGTATCCATTGCTAGACCTAGGTTGGGACAATACTAGTTGGACATAATCATTATACCAACATTGGGTTACGTAACTATGCTTAGACATGCTTAGATATACGTTGGGATTCATGTCACATGTTGAATAATGTTAATCTTGACTTAATGAGATATTGAATCGTGGCCGTTAGCCATTTGTTGTAAAATTTGTTGTACCATGGCGGGGTTTGCCATTGGTCTTGGTTGAACAATTGTTTTCCCTCGGGCAAGTGATCGTGCGATAAAGGGGGTGCTTTCTAGCACATTGGGATGTGGATGTCTTGCCTGAGACAATTTAACGACTTAATCTTGTGCGCCATTGAACTGGGCCTAGCCGTACTACCACATGTCTGGAATGGGACAGACTTAGCTGATTAATTTGCAATGTCTAGCCTTGAGTCTGCCGGTTGGTGGTGTGGGTTCCGGATGGACGGGTAAATTCGCAAGGCGCAAGAGGGGGCCCTAAGGGGCGAAACCTTAGCGGGCAGTACCGAGTTTAGGCAGTGCATTGTAAAGGCTTTGTCATGATCTCTCTGCCAACACACCAAAGGAAGTGTGCTTATTGCGCATGGCAACAAGAGCCGATCATGTCTTGTGGGTAAAGAAGTACAACCTCTGCAGAGTGTAAAACTATTCGAATAGCGCGTCATGATCATGGACAAGCACAGGAATTTCACACGGGGTATAGAGTGTTTTATGAAATGTGGAATGTAGAATTGTTGGGATGTGAACGGGGAGTTCACTGTTGTTTTGTTGTCTAAAGTTAATACTGTTAAATTTATTGGTTGATACTTGTTTTAGATGGTGTAGAGTGATTCCTCGCCATTCTGTACATGTTGTCTACCATTGGTCTACCAGTTATTTACTTATCTTTTCATAAATATGCTTTCAACTTATTTATTGTATTTCAATTCAAGTTATTGCTTTCTGCAAAATGAACCATATAGCCGTCCTTGTCAAGCCGTGCATGAATATATTGCATCAATTCCCTACGGCTTGCTGAGTACCTTTGTACTCACGGCTTTATGCCCTTGTTGATCAGTTGCTGAAGGAGATAATGAATATCATGAGGAGGAATTCTATGAAGACTACGTGGATTAGGAATGCGTTCCCCAGACGATTGCCTGAGGCATGTCGAATGGTTCAAGTTATCTTTTCCGCTGCAATAGTATTTGTTTCTTAAGCCTTAATGCATAATGGAGTAAACATTGACCATAAAGTCGTTTGCTTTATTCAATAATAATTTGCTTCTTCTTAGTTAATTCGTTGTATGGAATGATATTTCATCTATGTTTCCACTGTGTGCACTAGCGTGATCCTGGACTAGTGCAGTATACACAGAGGGTTTCGGATTTGCAAATCCGGGTCCCGACATGAAGGTGACCACCATCAAGGACACCACTGACCTATCGACCTTGACTCTTGACGGGCTTTATTCCCGCCTCAAGACTCATGAGATCGACGTCGTCTCACAGAAGACGAAGTCTCAGTCGATGGCTTTGGTCACCGATCCAATTGGATCCTCTCTTTCTGATTCTTCTGTTGGTTTCTCTCTCTCCACCCTTTGCGAGCTAAGCGATGACCAACTGGAAAAATTTCCAGAAAATGAGCTTGCTCTTCTTGCTCGCAAATTTTCATATGCATACAAGAGAGTGAGAGAGAGGAAGAGAGGTGGGCTGATCACCTATTTCGAGTGTGGTGGCCCCAACCAAACTCGAGCAAACTGCCCCAAACTGGAGAAGGCTAAGAACGATGCCGGCGGTTCGGCAAAGAACGACTACATCGACAAGAACCGCAACAAGATGCCTCTAGTTCGTGAGCCGATGTGTGAGAAGAAGTACCGCAAATTCTCCAAGAACAAGAAGCTCTTCCACCGCGTTCTCGCCGCGCTTGACGACATCAACCTCTCCGACATGGAGACATGGAGCGACGAGGGCGAGGATGAACCGCAAGAGAAGAAGGGCGGCGATGACTTCTCCGGCATGTGCTTCATGGCCGACGCCAACGGCATCAGCGACTCTGAGCTCTACAACGACTCGGACGAGGTACCCTCCTATGACCAGCTCAATGAAGCTTTCTGTAAACTAGGAAAATTTCATGCTAGAGCTAGAGCTAGGTGTACGGAGCTTGAGAAGGAAGTAGGTACCTTGACTCGGGAGTTAGCTTCTCTTAGATCTTCTTCCTGCCGAGTCACTGATGATTGCTCTTTGTGTGATGCTATTCTTGTGGAGTTGGAGAACGTAAGGACTATGTATGATAGTGTGTTGACTGAATTAGATAGTCTTAAGTTGAAGAATGCTAGCGATAATTCTGTTGATGCTATTCCACTAGATGCTAGTTTTCTTCATGCTCACTCTACTCCTTCTTGTGCTAATTGCCCTAAATTGCTTGCCGAAATTGATGCCATGAGCGAACACCTTAGAAAGCTTTCTGCTAGAAATATTGAACTTGAATTGCATGCTTCTAAGGACCCAGTGAGCTCATGTGAGGGCTGTAGGCAATTAAAACTTGACAATGATGCTTTGAATGTCAAGTGTGATCAACTTTCTAAGGACTTACTAGTTAAGTCAAAAACTAGTTGCCTGCTGTGTGTTAGGGTTAAGGATGATGTGGATCAAATCCATATCGAGCTTAGGAAGAAGTTAAAAGACCAAACCCTTAGGATTAGAGATGCTCCTTGAGTTTCTTGTGAGGCCCTCAAGATTGAGGCAGCCGTGCTAGGGGAACAAAAAGCACGTGCTAAGAGATCTTCTCTTTCTCTTTCTAGTTCTTGTTCTTCCTCTTCTTCCCCCTGTTCTTCTTGTGCTTCTTTCTTTCGAGATTGCCAGTATCTTATGAGCACTCTGGAGAAGTTTGTTGGAGGCAAGAAGAAGCTCAATCTTATTCTAGACCAATCCAAGATTAGTAGATTCAATCAAGGTCTAGGATTTGATCCCTTAGAGCACACTCGGGCGCATCCTCCCACCATTGTGCACGGCTCCAAGAGTGGTGAGATTGTGGTTGCTCCCAGAGTGAGCACCACCGTGTTTAGGTCTGCTGGGGTTGTCCATAGGACTTCTGACCAGAAGGGTGTTACTCTGTTTACGTCTCTAGCAAGGCGAAGTACACATGCACCTTCTGTAAGAAGGATGGTCACCTAGTAGATTTCTGCTTCAGGCGCGCGAAGATCACTCGGCGTGAACGTGTTGCTGCTCTTAGGGGTATTCATGGTCATCCCCAGACTTTGAGTGCTCCTAAGGTACACACTGCTTCTAGACAGGTTAGAGAGTCGCCTGTTTTTGGGCAGCGTCCAGGACTCGGTTTTCATGCTAGTTCTTTGAGTTTTAGTCCTGGAGTTGTTCGTGGTAAGTCTTTCCGCCGTCCTCTTGATATTCCTCGTTTTTCTCATCGAGGTAGATATCAGCGGCGTGAGGTGTTTTCTGGTAGGAGATCTAGGTAGCCTTACTGGGATGGTTCGGCTTTTGCACCACAGCGGGTCAACCCAGTTCCAGCTCATAGATCATCTACTAGAGTTGCTACTGATCTTGTTAGGATTAAACGTCAGAGAGACACTCGAGTCCAGTCTTCTTCTGTGAGTGGTACTCTGAGGAGTCGTATGGTTCAGTATTGGGTTCCTAAGTCTTCACTCTATCCCAGAACTGAGTCATCTTTCTCTCTTGTGTCTTGATCAGGTTCGTCGGATGGGGAAGGGAGATGTTGGGATTGTTGACTCCGGTTGTTCTCGTCATATGACTAGAGATTCTCGTTGGTTCTCTTCCCTAGTCCGAGCCCCCGGTGATGAGTTAATCACTTTTGGGGATGCATCTTCTGTTAGAGTCATTGCTAAAGGTACCATCTGCATTAACCAAAATTTCATTCTTAAAGATGTTGCCTTAGTAAGTAAGCTGCAATACAATCTGCTCTCTGTTTCTCAGCTTATCGATGATTCTTTCGAGGTAAGCTTCAAGAGTAATGCCTGTAGAATCCTTGATTCATCAGGAGGGTTAGTTTGCGGGATTTCTAGATTTGGGAGAGTCTTTCGTGCTGATTTTTCTGCTTCTTCTGGAGACTCTCTTCGATGTTTGATTGCTTCTGAGTCCCGTGATCTCTCCTTCTGGCATAGGAGACTTGGTCACATTGGTTTTGATCATTTGACCCGAGTTAGCGACCATGATCTCATTCGGGTTTGCCCAAACTCAAGATGGTCAAAGACTTAGTTTGCTCTCCTTGCCGACATGGCAAGATGGTTCCGCTTCTCATCCTCCGATCCACCGTAGTGATGGTGATGCACCGGGACAGCTTTTACATATGGACCTGTTGGTCCGGCTAGAGTCTTGATCGATGGGTGGGAAGTGGTATGTTCTTGTCATTGTTGATTAATTTTCGAGGTATTCTTGAGTGTTTTTCATGTCCTCGAAGGATGAGACTTTTACCCATTTTAGGGGTTTGGTTCATAGGTTGTCTTTTGAGCTCCCTGGTGCCCTAAGAGCTATACGCAGTGACAATGGCACGGAGTTCAAGAACTCCTATTTTGAGAGTTTACGTGTGGAGTCCGGTTTGGAGCATCAATTCTCCTCTCCTCGTCCCTCAACAAAATGGCGTAGTGGAAAGGAAGAACAGGACCACAGTAGAAATGGCCAGACGATGCTAGACGCAGTCACAAGACTCCTAGGAAGTTTTGGGTGAGGCTATAGCTCTTGCTTGCCATGTTTCTAATCGTGTATTCTTGAGAGCACATTTGCACCGCACTTCTTACGAGTTGAGGTATGGGCGAAAGCCGGTGTTTCTCATTTTCGTGTGTTTGGATGCAAGTGTTTTATTTTGAAGTCTCGTAACCTGGATAAGTTTGAGTCTCGTTCTTCCGATGGTATCTTTCGGGTTATTCGACTTCTTCTCGTAGCTATAGGGTGCAGAGTTGCGATGCGCATAGGATCATAGAGACCTGTGAAGTGACCTTTGATGAGGCTAGCCCAGGAGCTAGACCCGATATTTCAGGCTCTTCTTCTTCCTCCGAGACCATCTTTGTAGAGGATGAGGATGATGGGGATGATGGTGTTCCACCTGATCCAGTCCCCTCTACACCTAAGGTGCCTCCTGTTTCCACTTCTGCACCTCAGGAAGGCCAGCCCTTGCCTTCTGACTCTCATTCAGCTAGTGGCTCTGCTCCTACCTCTTCTGTGCATGAAGTAGAGGCCACTTCTACTTCTGGACCTTCCTGTCATATTCAGCGTTCTCATCCACCTAATCAGATCATCGGCGATCTATTTGAGCGAGTCACTCGCTCAAAATCAGGTTTATCCAGTTTCTTCCTTCACTCTACCTTTGTTGCCTCATTTGAGCCGAAGAATGTGATTCATGCATTATCTGACGAGTCTTGGACTAATGCTATGCATGAGGAACTTGAAAACTTCGAGAGGAACAAAGTCTGGTAGCTTGTAGAACGTCCATCTGGACATAATGTCATGGGACCAAGTGGGTGTTCAAAAACAAGCAGAGTGAGGATGGGGTTGTCATTCGCAATAAGGCTAGGCTAGTTGCACAGGGCTTTTCTCAGGTTGAGGGTCTTGACTTTGAGGAGACCTTTGCCCCTGTAGCTAGACTAGAGTCTATTAGGATCCTGCTTGCATTCTCTGCATCCCGGGGCTTTAAGCTCTATCAAATGGATGTCATGAGTGCATTCCTCAATAGCTATATTGAGGAAGAGGTTTATGTCAAACAACCTCCAGGATTTGAGAACCCCAAGTTTTCGAGTCACTTATACAAGCTTTCCAAAGCTCTTTATAGACTCAAGCAGGTCCCCAGAGCATGATATGAGAGGCTCAAGTCTTATCTTCTCAGCCATGACTTTAAAATGGGCATAGTAGACAAAACTCTGTTTATCAGACACCATGAGTCTCATTTTCTTCTCATCCAGATTTATGTGGACGATATCATTTTTGGTGGCTCGTCTCATTCGCTTGTGTCTCAGTTTTCTGAGGTGATGAGCACAGAGTTTGAGATGAGTATGATGGGCGAGTTGAGCTACTTTCTTGGGTTCCAAATCAAGCAGACTCGGGAGGGTACTTTGTTGCATCAAGGCGAATATACCCGTGACCTCCTGAGGCGCTTCGATATGTCTGATGGGAAGCCGGTGATGACTCCTATGGCCACCACTACTGTCCTCGAGCCCGATGAGGATGGTGAGCCTGCTGATCAAAAGGAGTTTCGGAGCATGATCGGCTCCCTCTTGTACCTCACCGCTCGAGGTAGGACATACATTTCATTTGTGTGTCCGTGCGCTCGATTTCAAGCTTCTCCTCGTGCCTCTCACCGCCAGGCGGTCAAGCGCATCTTCAGGTACCTCCGTGCTACCACTGATTATGATATTTGGTACTCTTCTTCTTCTTGTCTATCTCTTAGAGCCTTTTTCGATGCCGACTTTGCTCGCTGTAGGATAGATAGGAAGAGCACTTCTGGCACTTGCTAATTCATTGGCACTTCTCTTGTTTCTTGGTCATCTAGGAAGCGATGCAGGGTTGCCTGATCCACGCGAGGTGAGTATGTTGCTGCTGACTAATTCTTTGTGGCAGTGCTCGATGAGATCAACCTTACGGGACTATGGGTTAGAGATAGAGAGTGTGCCACTCTTCTGTGATAACACTTCAGCTATTTGCATTGCTAAAAACCCAGTGCAACATTCCTGGACCAAGCACATTGATATTAGATATCACTTCCTTAGAGACCATGTGGAGAAGGGAGATATCGCGCTTCAGTTCGTAGAGAGTGACCTTCAGTTAGCCGATATCTTCACCAAGCCTTTGGATAGCTCCAGATTTGTTGCCTTGAGGAGTGAGCTTGGAGTCGTGAGCCCTTACGGCCTTTCGTGAGGGGGAGCTGGTTTGTATATTAATGTATTATATATTCTCTTCCAGTTCTTCTCTTCTTTGTGTTTCTTCTGGGTGATCTTGGGCTTGTTTTATTGAGTTGAGTTCACTCACTTAGACTTCTGGCATGCCTTGCATGGACCTCTTATCTTGTGCTTTAGGTTGCTATCATGCGTGATTAGCTGTTCTCTCTTATCAATAGGTTGAGTTCCCTCACAGTCTTATAAGTCTAGCAGGTGTTGGGCCTCCTAGGTAGACAGGGTCTGTGTGCACTCCTTAGTTGGGATCTAGAGTCGACTTCCTATGTCACCACTGGGAAGATAAGAGCGAGTCTGAGCTGTAGTGAATCTCTTCTATCTTTTCTATGCTCAATAGCCACCCAGTTTGCAGTTTTCTCGACTTCTTCTCCTCGTTTTGTTTTTCTGGTTGTTATTGAGTTCATTTGAGTTTTCTTTATGCCTAATCTTGATAATAACTCAACTTTAACCAGATTTGAGCTTAAAATTTATTCATTTGTTGAGGGGGAGTTTGGGAATCTGTTCATGCATTGCATTTAGACTGCATTTTCTGTTTTATGAGCTTTGTCTATTATGCAATTGACTCAATCTTCATGAAATACATCATGTTATATCTTTTAAAGAAAATCACTAGCTTAGATATGTCCAAGTTCATTTATCAAGCTAAGGTTAATTAAAATCTGAAAAACTTGAAAGCTTTAAATGAAAACTTGACGAAACATGTTGCTTTTACTTACTAAGTTTCTTCTCTAGGGGTTTTTATCATGAATTGTGAAATTTTGGATTTCTCTAGAGTCCCTATAGCAACTTGGGTGAAATTTGCTTGATCCATATTTGAGTCCTTCAGAATTGCTCATATGTGCTAAATTGAATAATAAAATATTTGACACTTTTGTGCAAAATTGATCTCAACACTTTATATTCACTAGACTACTTCCCATTGCATTTGGGATGAACTTGGAATATATTGTGTATGACCAAGATCATTCTCTTAAGAGTTACTCTTGAGATGATCGAAAATGGCTTGAGTCAATCAATAAAAAAAAATGCAAATATCAAACACATAAGTGGGAAAAGAATGCAAATAATGTCAAACATTTGCACCCCGCTATGCTTTTCAATGCCTTAAGAAAATTTGCAAAATGAGCTAGAAGGACCTTATATGCACTTCAAAATTCCCCAAAGTGTTGAGTAGGTTGAACTCTAGGTTTTCCATTTGATCCTTGAGTGGTTTTGCCTCTGGCTTTGAAACTTTGCTAAGCTTTGCACTTGTCAAATCTTGCTAAAAAAATGACACATTTTCAAAACATAGCTTATGAGCAAAATTTGTTATTTGCACTTGGACATATCTTAGTTTAGTCATAATCTGAGATTGATAAGCTTGGTGTCATATCTTGTCACTACGATCATTCGGATAATCTTCAAAGCTCCCTTAGGTTGCATTTCATGCATACATAAAAAGGGGGAGAAAATCCCATTTTGATGCCTATATTGCCAAAAGGGGGAGAAATTGTAGAAAAGGCATCATTAAAAATGTGAAAGCTTATTTGGTTCTTATGATCTTTGTAAAAGTTTTGCTAAATCTCGTGGATCATAATCACATAATCACATTTGGCACTAATGATTGGAATTTAGAGCTTTTTGTGGAAAACTTGCTCTTTCCTTGATTTAGCTCTAAAATATGTGACTTGGTCATGTTCTCAGTCTATTCTCTCTGGACCATGTGTGGTTTTGAAATCAAATTGCCTTCTTCTTATCTTTACTCAAACTCAAATTTATGCCTTTTGTGTGGATTGTCAATATACACATCAAGGGGGGGATTGAAGGACCATGTGGAGGTCCATCCATGTTTGTGATGAGTATTTGACTTTATATGATCTAGGATAGCTTAGATTTGAGTTTGTATTTAAATTTGATTTCAAGTTGGAGTTGCATTTGCGACGGACCAAATTTTTGTGAGTTTCATATGTATGATGGACCAAATTTCTGTAAGTTTCACGTGTATGCCGGACCAAATTTTTGTGAGTTTCACGTGTATGATGGACCAAATTTCTGTGAGTTTCACATGTATGACGGACCAAATCTCAGTGAGCTTCATGTGTATGACAGACCAAATGTCGTGTGAGTTTAACGTGTATGACGGACCAATTTTACCCATGTGTAGTAATATGCTTTTCTGAAGGTCTTCCCTTGCTCAAAAAATTATTTTGTCTACATGAAAGTTGTAGATAATTTCAAGATGCAACTTTTTCATGTTGACAAGTTTTTCATTTGAGCAACATACAAAATCATATAAAATGGGGAAGTTTAAGAGAGAATCTCATGTGTATGACGGACCAATTTTGACAGCGTGCAGTAATATGCCTTTTTGAAGGTCTTCCCGTAGTCAAAAAATTATGTGTTCTAAATGAAAGTTGTAGAGAATTTTGAAACACAACTTTTTCATGTTGACAAGTTTTTTATCTGAGCAATATAAAAAATCAGAAAATATTGAGAAGATTACTGCTGTATTGAAAACTGGATGTTTGCACTTGGTAGAAGTGTTTTGGTACGTTTTGGTCTGTACTAACCCAAATTCGTGATAAAATTGATGAGCTGGGTTCATGGTGGAACCAAGAAGGGTCTTCTTGTCTTTTTGGATGTAGGACTTCATTTGGTGGTCATGGTTAGGCGAAGGGAGGCTGGAACTAGGCATGGGATGGCCAGAGGTTCAAGTTGGCCGGATGTTCGCCGGAAGATGGCCGGAGATAAAGTCGGTGCAATTCCAAGAGACAAGAGATCAGTGGAGAAGCTAGCTTATCACAACTTGAATCATGGAGAGCTGTTGGGTTGCAGTTCTGGAAGATAGAGTAGTGGATAAGTGTAGTTTGCTTTGAAAACCGTTCAAGAAAACCCATGTGTGTGGTGGGTTCTGGGTTAGCCCTTGCATGGCTGGTTGAGTGGGTTAATCCTAGCCCTTGATTGATGCTCTAGGGTTTAGAGGCTCATCCAAGGGTGGTAGGTGGCCCAAGAGTTGTATAAATAAGGGTGGAGGGGCAGCCTCCCCCTGGTGAAGGTTTTTGATGCTCTTTTGAGCTTTGCCCACATGAATGTGAGGCTTTGTAACCTCTCCTTCTAGAAATGAAATGTTATTCATTTATGTTCATGTTTCATTTCCTTCACGCATTTACTTTACGCACTTAAATTACGCAAGTTAAATTCCGCATTTACTTTCTTGCAATTTACATATACACAATTTGTATTTGCCTCCTCTCCTTCTACATGCTTACAAATCTTTGTTAAGGTTGGTGTTTGATGAATGATTCTACTTCTGAATTCTTGTTCTCGATCATCTAGGAAATCCATGCGTTCTTCTTGCAAGAAGTTGTTCTTTGTGTTCTTGAATGTGTGATTTTATAGTGTGCGTTTCCTTGAACTTCTTTGTGTTCTCTTGCTTGCTAGGACGTGCGGGAAGTCTTTCAAGATCACTTTGATCATCAAAACCCCACGAGCAAGCCTTGATCGAAGTTCTTTCGATTTTTGTCGAAACTTGGTATGTTCTTCGTTCTCGGGCATAAAGGTCTGAACTTTGACATCAATCCTTGTGATTGAAGGTTGGAATAAGTTCCTGACATCCCAAGGACCTTATCTACCAAGTTTGGTTGAGTTTGGATCAACAGATCAAAAGATACATCAATTCTCCCATTTGATCCCGTGCTGAAATCGCTGTTCATTTGCCTGATTTTACTGTACCAACAGTAACCCGGTAGCACCGGCCTCAGGCTGATTTTCTTGGAAATTGACTCTTTCCCTTGCATTTGATTATCTAGGGGTTTGGCTTGGTTTCTTTGGGTGAAAATCTGCAATTGTGATCCTCCTAAGGGATATACTTTTATTTTGGGATCAATCACCCCCCTGATCGCCATCTCGGTCTTTCAAACTTCTTGGACGTTTCAAGTTTTGTCGACTTTTGTAGTCGGCAATAAATTTATGGGGTAGGCACTAGATCTCAAACTCGAAGGTCACACATGACAAGGGGTTTAGACAGGTTCAGGCTCTCGCGGAGGAGATAATACCCTAGTCCTGTGCACTAGGATTATGCAGATCTCTTGGTTCTAAGATTGCTCAAAGCGCAATATGCTCTGGGCGATATGAGGTGTGCTATGCTCTATGGCTTGATTGCTCTATGCTTGGATGATCGGATCCCTATGTTGTTGCCTGCCCTCTCCCTTATATACTGGGGGTGGTGCGGCTTACAGAGTTCCGATTGGTTATGAGATTCCGATCGGTTACAAGATTCTAGTCGGTTACAGGATAGAGTTTACATCTTTATCTACCCTACTAACGACTCGGATTACATCCGTATCTATCATATCTAAATATAAGTTCAACTTCCTTTAGGATATGTCCCCTTGCGCATGGCAGCGGGGCTTGACGCGAGGAGTATCTTCTGGGCCTCCCTCTTGGGCCTGTCATGAGGGTACCCGGGTTCTTATATTCCACAGTAGCCCCCGAGTCCTTTGCGATCGAGTTGCCGCTTTTCTGGATTGCAGCCCAACTGAGTCATGCTTCACGTCGAGTGCTTCCAGTTCTTGATGCAGCTTCCCAACTAGTTTTCCTTTACAGTCGAGTGCCCTGTTGTAGGCAAAGAGATCGTGAAGGACTCAATAGAGCTCCACGCGTTAAACTTTCCGAGTGGTTCCTAGCCCCATTATTGGAATTCTGGCAGTCGGGTCATCTTGGGACATACTGTATCCTAAACGATATGCAGAAGTCAAAACCCTTTTCCCGCTCAAGGCAAAATTCAGCGCCGCTCCCTTTAAATTCATTCGTCGCGGGTTGTCGATGTAAATCGTTGAAGCGTTGGCTCACACACATCGCATCCAAATTTAGTAGCCCCAAATCATGTATATGCGAACTTAGGCAATGTAAAAACAATTCACTCGGATGTGATGTCCGATTGGTGTATATATAATTTTAGAGTTTTTACTCTTTTTCCTTATTGATTTTGAGTTCATCCGAGTGGTTTGACTCTTTTTTTAAGCACTCTCCCGACTAGTCTAGCCCCCGAGTGCTGGGAGTCGGCTCATGGCTCTTTTTCCTAGGCACGTGTTTTGGGTGACTAAAGTTCGCCGTTCATGGGGTCAGAGCTTCACAACTCGGAGTTATCGCACTCGGATTCACTTGCAATTGTTAAGCAAAAGAAAAATACAACTCAGAAAAAGATGTGCGCATGCGCACACCATTAGGTGTAGCCGCCGACTTACTGCTTAGTTGTGGGTCAACTAAGTAGCAAGTCAGGAAAGTCAACAATATTATTTATAATGACATAATTGAGTAAAAAGCGACTTAGCTGCTTTATGCTCCATATGTTGCCGACTACATGCCATCTTTGCTCGGGGCGCAGGCGAAGGCTTGTAAATGAGCTGTAGGCGGCGCTCGGGGCGCAGGCGTGGCTCGTGGCCGTCCCGAAGGTGGCGCTCAGGGCGCGGGTGTGGCTCGTGGCCGTGCCGAAAGTGGCGCTCGGGGTGCAGGCGTGGCTCGTGGATGTGCCTAAAGTGGCGCTCGGGGCGCAGGCGTGGCTCGTGGCGTCCGAAAGTGGCGCCGGGCGCAGCGAGGCTCGTGGCCGTGCCGAAGGTGGCGCTCGGGGCGCAGGCGTTGGCTCGTGGCCGTGCCGAAAGGTGGCGCTTGGGACGCAGGCGTAGGCTCGTGGCCGTGCCGAAAGCCGCGTGGGAGCGCGAGTGCGCTTCACCTATCAGCTTTTCCTGATTTTGCTAAATTGCGGCCGCTGTCACCATGGCCATGATCTGGGCCACGATCGGGGCCGCCGGGCTATCCGATGCAATCATCGGGTCCAGTTTGTCGAGAAGCGTCTTGGAGGCGACGACGGTCTCCATTGGCGTGTGGAAGACGGCTTGATCTCCCAACCTAGATTGCAGGATATCCTCGCAGACATTGTGGACACGAGATCAAAGCGATCGCACCTGCATATCGTTACCCTTACGAAGACGATCTTCCCCCGCAGCTTCTTGTTCTTCTTGTTGCCGTTGGAGATCGGTCTTCTGCTCTTCTATCGCGAAGATGCCACGAACATCGCAGCAATTCCTGAAATACCTGCATCTCCTTACCCTGAATGGTTTGCTGGCCAAGTCAAAGTGACATGCCTGAAATGAGTCGGCCTGATCTTTACCAGATTGGATCCGGTTCAAGTCTAGGTGGACAAGTTCTCCGCGCGCATCTGCGACGAAGTCCAGGCTCCCGAAGCGGAAAGCCTGGCCGGAGATGAAGGTGGTGGTGATTCCGCCGTTCGCTGCCATCGAGTCGGTAGGAAAAGATTATAGCGCTGCCCTACCTGGCGCGCCAACTGTCGACTTTTGTAGTCGGCAATAAATTTATGGGGTAGGCGCTAGATCTCAAACTCGAAGGTCACACAAGACAAGGGGTTTAGACAGGTTTAGGCTCTCGCGGAGGAGATAATACCCTAGTCCTGTGTGCTAGGATTATGCAGATCTCTTGGATCTAAGATTGCTCAAAGCGCAATATGCTCTGGGCGATATGAGGTGTGCTATGCTCTATGGCTTGATTGCTCTATGCTTGGATGATCGGATCCCTATGTTGTTGCCCGCCCTCTCCCTTATATGCTGGGGGTGGTGCGGCTTACAGAGTTCCGATCGGTTAAGAGATTCTGATCGGTTACAAGATTCTAGTCGGTTACAGGATGGAGTTTACATCTTTATCTACCCTATTAACGATTCGGATTACATCCGTATCTATCATATCTTAATATAAGTTCAACTTCCTTTAGGATATGTCCCCTTGCGCACGACAGCGGGGCATGACGCGGGGAGTATCTTCTGGGCCTCCCTCTTGGGCCTGTCATGAGGGTACCCGGGTTCTTATATTCCACAAGGTTGGAGATGGATTCCTTGGTAGCCTTGAGCAGCTCAGTGTCGGCCTCGAATTTCTGCTTCTTGGCCTTAGCATCAACGACCAGCTCATCCAAAAGTTTCTGGTCAGCTTCTTGAGCTTCACGTTGTGCTATCCTCGCCTGAACTGCCTCCACTTCGGATTTCCTCTCGTCCAAGTGACAGACATTGAGGAGAGCTTCCATTGCTTCTGGGGGCAGGTCGGCTTCAACTGCCGCTATAGTGTCTATGATCGGCTAGTTGTTGGCCAAAATCTCCAATTGAGGCTTCATCACCAGGTCAAAAACCTTGTTGGGACGTTCTTGCATTCCCGGTGCTGAAGTCACCACAGCCAATGCTTCCTTTCATACTTCAAGAATCTTTCTAATTTCTTCATCATAGTCGTTTGTGGCCATGATCTCAAGATCATCTAGATTGGCCAAGGAAAAACCCAATAGATTTGTTGGGTCGGAGGATTCTAGCAAATCAGTGGTCGGAGCTGTTGGCGTTGGTTGCGGAGGAGATAAGGCCGCTGAAGAAATCCCAGGAAGATCGGCTAGGATTTTCGCGACCTGCACCGATGGCGTCGGCTGAAGAGAAAAGCAAAGGTTAAGCCAACATCTTGAGAAACATAAGTCATTAATCAAAGTATACTACTTACCTCTGCAGTAGCCGACACATGTGGCAAGCTCTCGCCACTCTGCTCCTGGGACTTTGATCCCCTTTTTGTTGGAGCCTTGGTGTACTTAGTTTTCTTCTTTTCTAAAATTATGATTGGCTAAGAATTAGTTGTAAAAGGGATAAAAAGAGATGACAGTCAATCGTGATGTACTTGGTTGTTTTTTCTCGATGTCCGATAATGACGGACTCTGGATTCCCAGGGTACCTGAAGTGTACCCAGTGAGGCCCGTCGACTGGAGTGGCCTCTTGCCTTGGCCACTACCCGATTGACTAGTGGCGAGTTTTTTGCCAGCAGCCTTGGTCTACAAAAAAGGGGCAAAAGATGATTAGTAAAGTGTATCTGGCAAAGATCAACAAATAAAGGAAATCATTCAAGCTGATACCTCATCAATATGTACAAGGCTTGTATTAGTATACACCGCAGAATTAGGCCATGGAAAATCAGCTGTACTTGTGTAACTGGAGATGTCATTTTGTTTGAATTCATTGCTATCAAGCTGTAAGAAGAATGATAGATATTTTTTGGAGCCGACGGGTGTTACTTTTGTCTCATTCCCACATCACATCATAAACTTCTCCCCATAAGATCGGCTGGCTCTAAACTGTGGCACTGCACCCTCTGGAGTGTCTTCACGAGGAAATGCTATATCGTCAGATGGATTCAACTCAAATGATCGGCTAAATAAGCAATACAGCCAGATCTGAATGAACCAGAGCAGTCCTCCGACATTGCCAACAGTGAACTTTGTGAAACCAGTAACAAGCCGACATCTCATTATATGCATCATCTGGTAGACTGCACCTAACAACAATTTTCCAAGGGCTAGCTGATGACCCTCTACTAATTGCTCTGCTATAGTTTGATATACTTGGGTTGGTCCCAGAGAGGCGCAACAAAATAGAAACCGATCTAACTAAAGGTTGAGAAATGCAACATGTTCTTCATCCGACACTGGTCCATGCACCTTGTTATTATTGCTGATATACTTAGCCCATCCTTCGCCCTTAGACTTGATAAGCTTATATTTAGGCTTGACGCTATAAGCCGATATTTGTTCTGCATCGGGCCTTAGGCAACATAATTGGGCTACAACCAAGAGGGTTGGGCCGACGAGGCCAATACGGAATACGAATGCATTAAAAATATCTGACCAGAAATAGCAAGCTGTGGCCACTAAGGGCTCATTGGCCTCTAGATTCGCCTAAAGAGAGGGGGAGACATTCAGCTATGCCCATTTTTCCCATTCATCCCTCTTCTGGGCTGCTACACGGATGTACCAAGATCTCCATCTTTTAAGCGCTGTCGGCCAAGCTCTGAAGCTCTTACTCCAGCCCTCTATATTGTATCAAGCAGCCGATAGGAGGAGGCGAGGAATTTCTTCATTTATAACTGAATTGGCATTTAAACTTCCTACCGGGCCTAGATAAAATTGGTCATTGCTGTTTGGGATTGGGATGAATACCTGAGAAGGATCCATTCAGACGATCTTGACAAGAAGCCGATTGAAGGCAATGAGCACTGAAGAGCTTGATGACTATAGCCGATTGCAGATGATTCGAGAGCTTGAGCGCGTGAAGAATGACTGTGTGGGGGCCGCATTTTATAGCACGGTGAAAATTTGAAGCGGCGAGAGATGGATCTCAAAAGACACGAGCAGTTAAAACACACTACATGCACGTCAGAAAATTATGACGCAATTAAAGTAGCAGTTACTGTATGAGTACTAGCAGTTAGCCGATAGAGAAAAGCCGATGGTTGCAATTTTGGAAAGATAACAAGTCATCTCTCAAAAATGGGGGGCATATGTTTGCACCAAAATTTGGCAGGAATGGTCAAAATCGGCAACATAAAGTCAACATATAGTAACCAACGGACGATTTGGAAAGACTTGAAGATATTTGGTAACGGTAAAGATTTTAAAGGAAAACTATCCGGTTTAAGGCCGATATGGATCATGCTTTGTAACGTGTTGTAATAGGACACGATCGGTCGATGGGTATGAAAAGAGGGCAAGGGCAAGCTACGAAAAGAATCAATCACAATCAAACACACCAATTCACATTACTTTTTCCTGTTGACTAGGAGTAGTTCTTGTAATTTAGTCTTTGTAATTCGATCCTGATCAATAAAGTTGTGCATCGCCGATTGTTGATCATCATCAATTACGCCAGGTTCAATTTATTCTGATTTTGCTGCGCATCGCCTTCTTCAGAATCGATCTACCTTTATCCTTTGATTAGCTTTGATCGGCTAGTTAGACTAACCCTTTTATCTTGGTTTAATCGGCTTTAAGCTGATGGAATCTAAGCTGATTGTTCTTCACGACCGGCTTTGAGTGAATTTTATATTTCTACCTTGTCGATTATAGGTCAAATCGACTGGCACACTCTGAACTAGGTGTTTGTCTGGTGTGGTATTGTCAGAAACCAAACTTCATGTTTTTTGACATCAACAACGTCATTTGGTAACGTCAACAAAACAATAAATATTCGGTCAAATATTTTTAGTCGGTATCAGGTGGGACCCGCCGCCGACGTCATCGCTGACATCACCCGACACGTGGACCTCAAACGCGCTGACAGGTGGCTCGGTCTGATTGGTTGGGCGCACGGTGGACTGGGTTCACCGGCTCGGGTCTACGGTGGACTCGGTCCACCAGACCGCTGCGGCTGACAGGTGCGACCCGCGCCCATGGCATCATCGCAATGTGATAGGAAATCCTACTACCATCGGCAAATCATAGGAGCTAATCCTCACCCGGGGGGGACGTCATGCGCACGGCGCGGTCAAACGACTCCTCAGTCATCGACGACACGCGACAGCTTCCGATTGGCTGGCGCGACGGCGCGATCTCTACCGTTCAATTCGAAACGGACGGCTACGATTGATTCTAACTAAATAATAGATTAAAACTTAACTGAATAATCTACCCAAATTACTCTAGCCGTGCGATTGAGATCTAACGGCTAATTTAAATTGAACTTAACCCAACCGAGAGGGATACGTGGCGTTACCGAGACGGTCGGATGGGGATCTGATGGTCGAGGAAGCTCGATCGATGACGATGGCTAGACGGCGGTGGCTCGGATCGGCGCGAAGGAAGATGACCACAGCGACGGCCCTACGGGGCTTCTCCGACAAAGATGAACTGCTCGTTCGACGCGTCTCGACGCGACGAGGTCGACAATTGCGGAATGAAGCGAAGAAGG
Organism: Otatea glauca; assembly: GCA_036346275.1. Classification (NCBI taxonomy): domain Eukaryota; kingdom Viridiplantae; phylum Streptophyta; class Magnoliopsida; order Poales; family Poaceae; genus Otatea; species Otatea glauca. The sequence goes on along the minus strand of CM070716.1, from coordinate 10,254,548 downwards.
AGCGACGATCGCTAGCAACTACAGCGAGCAATCCTGGCTAAATGGCGGCGAGTTAGGCGATGCGAAACAGGGCAAAATGTGCTGCGGAGGAACCTCTCCACATCGAGAAGGTCGGGGTTTATATAGGCCTCGGGGGTTAAAGCTTCGATTACTCCTCGTCGTCCACGACGGAGGCGGTGGAGATGGAAGAAACGGCTGGAGTGACGTGGCACGATCAGAAGCATCCACGCGCAACGATCCAACAGACGGGGCGGAGCGGCGCAATCTCTCCTCAGCCACACGATGACGATCCGACGGTTCAAGAGCGACGGCGGCTAGGGTTTCTTGTGGCTTGAGCTAGCGCTATTGTGGTTGGTCAATGGCGAGCACCGATGGGCTGCATCGAGATAAATTTTGGCCCAAAGCCTACTCCCGAATTACCTAACCAATTTCAAATAAAAACAATTCGAGTAAATAGTTTGGCCAAATAAAATAGTAAAAATACGCCCTTTTAGTAAGCAGCGTATACCATGGAACACTTCACAAGAAGTTGTATTTGTCTAGAAAAATTTTGGATAATATTATAAGACATTTGGAACTTAATAAAAATATTTGGGACAAAACTTTGTATAAACTTTTCCAATATCTAAATAATGCAAGTATAAAGGATTTAATGAATTAATTCAAATATTTCCAAATAAATTGCAGAAATTTCAAATAATTCATAATTTCATTTATAGTGAAAATTGGGATGTTACAAACCTCCCCCCTTAATAGAATCTCAACCCCGAGATTTAGGGCTAACTAGAGAATAGGTTCGGAAATTCTATCTTCAGATCTTTTTCTCGCTCCCAAGTCGCTTCACTTTCTGAATGATTACTCCACTGCACTCTACAGAAACGAGTTGATTTGCTTATGGTTCTTCGTTCTGCTGTATCCAAGATCTTGATCGGATGCTCCATGTAAGACAAGTCTTCCTGCAGCTCAATCGATTCCAGCGGTGTCTGCTCTGTTGGCACTCGAAGACACTTCTTCAGTTGGGATACATGGAACACATCGTATACGACTGTGGCAGCTCTAACTGATAAGCAACTTCTCCTCTGCAGCTCAGGATCTTGAATGGACCAACAAATCTGGGTGCAAGTTTTCCTCTGATGTGAAACCTTTTAACTCCCTTGAAAGGGGTAACCCTGAGAAATACGAAATCACCGGGTTCAAAGCTCAACTCACGATGACGATTATCGGCGTAGCTCTTGTGTCTTGATCGGGCAATCTTCAACCTATCCCTGATCATTGCAACTAGTTCTTCTGCCTCTATGAGAATATCTGGACCGAAGACAAGATGTTCTCCCGTCTCGTTCCAGCTCAACGGCGTACGGCATGATCGACCATATAATGCTTCGAATGGTGACATCCGCAAACTTGCCTGATAACTGTTATTATAACTGAATTTTGCATAAGGTAAACTCCTGTCCCATGAAGTAGTATAAGCTAAAGTGCAAGCTCTCAGCATATCTTCAAGAATCTGATTCACTCTCTCAGTCTGACCATCTGTCTACGGATGATAAGCTGAACTAAAATTTAATCGGGTACCCAATGCCTCATGTAATTTATTCCAGAACCTCGAGGTAAATTGGGTACCTCTATTTGATACTATCTTCTTTGGCACTCCATGTAGACAAACAATCCTGGATATGTACAATTCTGCCAATTTATCTCCTGAATAGGTAGTCTTTACTGGTATGAAATGAGCGACTTTGGCCAAACGATCTATTATGACCCATATAGAATCATATCCACTCTGAGTCCTAGGTAAACCGGTGATAAAGTCCATCCCGATTTCCTCCCATTTCCATTCAGGAATCTTCAACGGTTGCAGCAATCCTGTTGGCCTCTGATGCATCGCTTTCACTCTCTGACATATGTCACACAAGGCGACATGCTCTGCGACTTCACGCTACATTTTTGGCCACCAGAATCTCTCCTTTAGATCCTAATACATCTTAGCACTTCCTGGATGAATCAAATACTTGGACTCGTGAGCTTCTTCAACTCTTCTTTCTTTGGTACACAGATACGACCTCTAATCCATAACGTACCTTGTTCATCCAAATTGAAATCCTTGGCCTTACCTTCCTCCATCTTGGATTTAATCCTTTTAATCTTGTCATCATCCTTCTGGCCTTCTCTTATCTGATCTACTAATGTCGGCTTCACTTCTAGTGTGGCTAGAAATCCTTCTTGCACTACTTCCAGCTTCAGCTTCTGAAATTCTCGACGCAAGTCAAGTTGACTGTCTTCTACTATCATGTTCATCAGGTGGTTTTCCAACTCAAGGCATCGGCTACCACGTTGGCTTTACCTGGATGGTAATGAATTCCTAGGTTGTAATCTTTGATCAATTCCAACCATCTCCTTTGCCTCATATTCAGATCTGACTGTGTGAAGATATATTTTAAACTTTTATGATCCGTATATATCTCACATCGGTTTCCGATGAGATAGTGACACCATAAATGCCAAAACTTCAAGGCATGCACTATAGCTGCTAACTCTAGATCATGCGTTGGGTAGTTCTCTTCATGCGACCTTAATTGTCTTGATGCATATGCAACTACTTTGCCATCCTGTATTAACACACATCCGGTCCTTGACGCGAAGCATCACAATAGATATCAAAGTCCTCCTGAACATATGGCAACACTAGAACTGGTGCTGATGTCAGTCTCTTCTTCAGTTCTTGAAAACTCTTCTCACACTCTGGCGTCCATATGAACTTCTTTTCTTTCTTCAATAATTGCGTAAGTGGTCTAACAATCGTTGAGAATCCTTCAATGAATTGATGGTAATATCCCGCCATTCCAAGAAAACTCCAAATCTGCGTAACAGTCTTTGGTTGCTCCTAGTGTAATACTGTTTCCACCTTACTTGGGTCCACTGCGATTCCCTTAGCAGTCATCACATGGCCTAAAAACTCGACCTTCTTCCAAAAGTCACACTTTTTGAACTTTGCATATAGCTGATGTTCTCGCAGCTTCTCTAATACTAGCCTCAAATGCTCTTTGTGCTCTTGTTCTGTCTTAGAATAGATAAGGATATCGTCTATGAACACGACCACAAATTTATCCAAGTACTCCATAAAAACCTTATTCATTAAATTCATGAAATAGGCAGGAGCATTTGTCAGTCCAAAAGACATGACTGTGAACTCATGGTGTCCATATCTTCACGAAAAAGCTGTCTTCGGAATATCTTCAGCTCTAATCTTCAATTGATGGTATCCTGATCGAAGATCAATCTTGGAGAAAACTCCAGCTCCTCTTAGCTGATCAAACAGGTCAGCAATCCTTTGTAGCGGATACTTGTTCTTTATCGTCACATCATTGAGTGCACGATAGTCAATACAAATCCTGAAGCTACCATCCTTTTTCTTCACAAACAGAACTGGTGCTCCCCATGGTGATGAACTTGGTCTGATGAAACTCTTCCCCAGTAGTTCTTCTATCTTCTTCTTCATCTCCACCAATTCTTCAGTTGACATCCGATAGGGTCTTTTGGCTATGGGGGTTGTCCTTGGCACCAACTCTATCACAAACTCGATGTCCCGATCTGGTGGCATTCCCGGTAATTCCTCTAGAAAAACATCAGGGTACTCACGAACCACTGGTATATCCTCTATACTGACAGTCTTCAAGCTGTTCACCATCAATTGTCCATCTTGAACTGTAGTTGCTTGAAACTCCACCTTTTCTCCATTAGGGCTTTCCATAGAAACTATCCTTCTTCCACAATCCAACATGGCCTTGTGTTTGGATAACCAATCCATTCCCAATATGACATCTAAGGTCTGTGTGTCCAACATAATCAAGTTCGCTAGGAACTCTATTCCATTAATGAGCAACTTAACCTCGGAACATCCTTTACTAGATCGGAGTCTGATCCGGGCTATTGGATTAGTAATATATGATTAAGGTTCATTTCCTTAATCCCATTCCCCACAGCAAAATCATGAGAAATAAATGAATGGGAAGCTCCTGAATCAAATAATTCTGTTGCTGGTACTGAGTTAACTAGGAACTTACCTAGCACAACATCCGTTGCCTTCTGAGCTTCATCTGTCGTGATGTGGTTGATTCTGCCTCTCACAATTGACTGAGGAGCAGCTCCAGTCTGAGTTTCCCCGTGGCTTCCTGGTGCGGGTGTCCTGGCAGGAGTGATATTGGGGTTGACTCGACAGGCGTACCACTTCCTCTTCTTGGGCAGTTGTTGGCAAAGTGGCCCGGTTCGTTGCAGATGTAGTAGCGTCTGACAGCTGTCTGCTGACTTCCCCCTGGTGCATTGTTGACTAGGTTCGGGGTTTGGAACTGTCCAGCTGAGCACGGTGCGGGCGACGGTGTTCTTGCGGTGTTCTAGGGTTGAAACCTAAAGAACTGGTTTGGTGCCACCCTCAACCTTTGCGCTCCGGAGCGAGCTCCTTGTTGATTCATCCGACGCTTACGGTTGTCATCTAGCTCTCAGCACTTGTCCTCCAAGATCAGCGCCTTGTTGATCAGTTCTTGAAAGTCAGGAAAGGTGTGGGTGATCAGTCCCACCTTAAGACTTGCATTCAGTCCCTTCATGAAGCGGGACTGTCTTGCCTTGTCAGTTGCCACATCTTCTGGTGCATAACGGGCAAGTTGAGTGAATTTATTCAGATACTCGGCCATTGACTGGCCTCCTTGCTTCAAAGCTCGGAACTCCTCCTTCTTAAGCTCCATGATACCCTCCGGTACATGGTACTGACGGAAAGCAGCAGTAAACTCCTCCCATGTGATCTGGTGCGGGTCCTCATGAGCAGGTCTGAAGTTCTGCCACCTCTCAGCAGTGGTACCTTCTAGTTGGTGTGAAGCATAGAGCACCCTTTCATTGCCTACACATTGGGTTATGTGCAGCTTCCTCTCGATCGATCTTAGCCAATCATCCGCTAACAAAGGATTGACATTCCCAGAGAACGTAGGCGGTCATGTCCTCAAGAATTCAGACAGTCTTGAATGTTGCTGCTTCCTGGGTGGGCATGGAAAGCTTGTTGGTTGGGGGCGATCTGAGTAGTCAAATGTTGGACCTGTTGCATCATCGTGTGCATCAACTGGGTCTGAGCAGTCAGAAAGTCTCCAAAATTCTGCATGTCCACTTGTGGGGAAGCTTGGGGACTTGATCTTCGTTGGGGTTCTCCCCCTGGTGAGATCCACTGGCTTTGGTTCCGGCATTACCACGAGTGTTCACCATCTGTTGATTCTTCTGGGATTAGAGAAAAGAAGGGACATAATAGGCATAAAGAACTTATATGGGGACATGTAATTTTCAAAATTCCAACTTTAATAATATCTTGTATGGTTGCTTACAATGCCTAAGGGCTTTGCAACGCATACGACACAATCACAAGAAGAAACAATTAAACCTAAACACACAATTAAACTAACGCCTAAAGGGCGACTCAACTGACACGACGCGACTCAACACATGAGTCTCTCTTATTAAACTGACTCTAGACTAACTACTCATCTATCCACCCTGGTTGTGGACCTCCTGGCGGGTAGTGGGGCTGGTGCAGCGGCATCGGCACGAACTGATCGACGTGACCCACGCCAACCACAGCAGGCGAACCTTGCTCCTTCTGCTCCGACTCCAACTTCTTCTCCTCGGGGTCCTCCTCGTCGAGCTCCTGCTCCTCGAGCTCCTCCTCCTGAGCGTAGAGGGCCTCCTCTAGCTCAGCGATCCTCTGGGCTGCCATCATACGAGTAACGTGAAGCCTCTGCTCAGCTAACTCTATGGCATTGTAGGCCTCGAGCAGCTCCTGTGCCGTGGAGTCCACCACTCCCTCCTGAGTCGTAGCGAACCTCGCCACATGTGCCATCGTGACGTTGCATCCATGGCAATCCCCTCAGTAGCTCCTGCGACGCGAGGATGAAGATGAAACATTGACTCCCGCAGCTCTCTGGTGTAGAGGCGAGATATCTGGTGCATTGCTAGGCGCGCTGTCTCCTGGATCCGGGCCTCGAACGTAGACCTCCTGACGGTGACATGGATGGGGTGGCTGGCTCTGGCATTCTCCTGAGCGTAGATGGTGATCTTCGTGACTATCCCGAATCCTCGTCCATTGACGATCTAGGTGCTGGCCTGGTAGATCGGCTAGTCGAACCTTCCTAGGACCTGAAGCATCCTCCAGAGCTCGGCGGTGTATCCTCCCTCATGCTCTCCAAAGGAGTGGATCATCCTCATCTGTCAACAGGAAGCTCAAATAAGAACTCTGATTTTAAAATAATGACAACAACAGAGAAAATACAGCAATGGGGTATGAAGCAAGAAGAAGGGATAAGTCAAGATTTCATTGATCTTCTTTGTCATTTTAATCTTTAGAAATTACTTTTGGACTCTCTAACAGCCATTCTAACTAAGGTCAAGCCCTACAGTCAATATGGCTCTGATACCACCTCTGTCAGGACCCAGATTCAAAATCTAGAAACCCTCTGTGTATTAGCACTAATCCCGTGATCAGTAGCTAGTGCCCACAGTTAACAAAGATGAAATCACAAACATACACATCAAATTAAATAATATAAAGACTTCATCTATTAATACAACCTGGTTTGGTCGACATTATTTTCTCCTTACAATATTATGCCACGCAGGGCGATAAACCATAGAGTATAAAATGCTTAAGCAGCAGAGTTAAAAAGAAGCATAGTCACCATCAGTCTGCCACAGGCAACTGACCAGGACTTGCTTCCTTAGATCGCCAGCTCCTCCGAGTACTCCTCAAAGGCAGGCGTTGATTCCTCTTCAACTGGTGATGTTTTGTTGTTGCAAGGGTGAGTACACAACCGTACTCAACAAATCGCGCGCAGAATGCAATCTATTACTATATGAATGGTTATACCAAAGGATTGGCTGGGTTGGTTATTTTGTAGTCAAACAACATGTTTCAGGATTAACCATATTAGATTGAAAGGCAGTAAAGAAAATATTAACTATAATAATTTTCTGAGGTAATTCACAATAACCAATTTTCCAACTTAACTAGTTCCACAACTCACAGGCACACAGCCTCCCATCCAAGTTAATTTTAATAAAATCTAACCCTTAACTGTAATCACCGAGTGTTGTCCAATACCGCGGACACAGCTATTTGAATAGATTGTACACTCTGCAGAGGTTATACACTTTACCCACAAGATACAATCAAACACCACAAAGACGAATAATCATAACAAAGCCTCCATCAATGCTCTGTCTAAACTTAATACTGCCCGCTAAGGTCTCAGCACTGAAGGGACTGGTTACCACACTCAAGCCTCCCCTCTTGCGCCAGGCAAGCCACGACGAGCAAGGCCAAAGCCACTACCTGGTCTTACCGCCACCATGACAATAATAAGTAAGACTTCACTAAAGTGGTCAGCTAGGTCCATCCGTTATACAGACATGTGGTTGTATGATTGGTCCAGTTCAAATGCTTGCAAGGTTAAGTCCTTAATTTGACTAAGGCAAGACTATCTAGAAGAAGTAACCAACAACAACCAAATCAAACCAAACGACATTCGCAATACCACTCTTGGCCCACCAAAACCACTCTTGCCACTTGCCTCAGTCTAAATCATTTTGTCAAGATTTCTTTCGTTTCAAATTCCAAATAGTGACTCGTTGTGGTGTAAGCAATCTAGCACGTTCTAACCCATGGTTGCTAAATATTAACAACCAACTACTAATTAACATCTTAGGGTGACAAAGGAATTAGGCATACAATTTAGTCATGGCAGGATGATAACAACAATTATGTTGATTAGCTAATCCCAAATTAATTTAAGTCATTTTAATTTGAATTAGCATGCAGTAGTTTAAACAAATATATTTTCAAATAATAGGATCAAAGTGGTCAAAGCACTACTTGCCTTGGAATAGGTCTTGGTTCTGGTGTTCGAACTGCTCTTGGGTCAAGACTTCACCTTCAAACCCTTCTGGCACTTCAACGTCTATTTTAAACAGATAATATACTAAATAAATACTAGTAACAGATAACAAAAAAGCTCTAAAAATTAAATAAAATTCCCTAACAGACGGAGCACATTTTTATAAAATTTTAGGCTTTGGAATCACCTCAATCAGAGTTCGTATGAGCAAGATATAGCATTCTCAAGTTTGAATTATATTAAAAAGGTTTAAACCGATTTAATAAATCATTTTTACATTTTAAGAAAAGATTAAACCGAATTAACAAAATTATTTTTATATTTAAATCCGATTATGACATCATTGCTGACGTCAACAAAACAGTAAATATTCGGTAAAATATTTTTAGTCGCTGTCAGGTGGGACCCGCCGACGATATCTTCGCTGATGTCACCAGACACGTGGACCTCTAACGCGCCTACAGGTGGCTCGGTATGATTGGTTGAGCGCACGGTGGACTGGGTTCACCGGCTCGGGTCTACGGTGGACTCGGTCCACCAGACCGCTGCGGCTAACGGGTGGGACCCACGCCCATGACGTCATCGCTGACGTCCTGCACACCGCGGGGTCAAACGACTCCTCAGTCACCGACGACACGCGGCAGCTTCCGATTGGCTGGCGCGACGGCGCGGTCTCTATCGTTCAATTCAAAATGGACGGCTAAGATTGATTCTAACGAAATAATAGATTAAAACTTAACTGAATAATCTACCCGAATTACTCTAGACGTGCGACTGAGATCTAACGGCTAATATAAATTGAACTTAACCCAACCGAGAGGGATACGTGGCGTTACCGAGACGATCAGATGGGGATCGGATGGTCGAGGAAGCTCGATCGATGACGATGGCGAGACGGCGGTGGCTCAGACCGACGCGGAGGAAGATGACCACAGCGACGGCGCTACAGGGCTTCTCCGGCAAAGATGAACGGCGCGTTCAGCACGTCTCGGCGCGATGAGGTTGGTGATGTCCTTGGAAATGGTGGAGGCAGCCCGACGACGGCGGAACAAAGCGAAGAAGGAGCGGTGATCGCTAGCAACTACGACGAGCAATCCTGGCTAAACGGCGGCGAGTTAGGCGATGCGAAACAGGGCAACATGTGTGGCGAAGGAACGTCTCCACAGCGAGATGGTTGGGGTTTAAATAGGCCTCGGGAGGCGGCTTAAACGAGGGTCAAAGCTTCAGTTACTCCTCGTCGCCAACGACGGAGGCGACGGAGACGGAAGAAACGACCGGAGCGACGTGGTGCGATCAGAAGTATCCACGAGCAATGATCCAACGGACGGGGCGGCGAAGCGGCGCGATCTATCCTCGGCCACACGATGATGGTCCGACGATTCAAGAGCGGCGGCGGCTAGGGTTTGGGCGGCACGGTCTGGCGCGCTGAGCTGGGCTGGGCTAGCGAGCGGCTGATGGGTCGGACCGTTGTGACATCCCAAAAATTCTAAATAATAAAAATAGAAATATAAAAGTTTAGAAAATGAAATTGAATAGAATTTAAATTAGAATTTTAAGAATGAACTAAAATATTATCTTCTATTTAAATATCTTGAAATCCAACCATAATAAATGTATGAGTTGCAAAATAAAACTTCAAATAAAACAAAATATGAAAATAAGTTCGAAATAAAAATTTACATTGACATTCCAAGTAATCTAAAATTTTATTGAATTTTGGTTCTTAAAAGAATCTTTAATTGTACTAATTTTATTTTCTCGACAATAAAAAATTAAAGTACAACAAGCAAATAAAGTTCAACATTAAAATATATTTATTGATGATTTTTTTGTATTTTTATGAATTTATTCTAATTTTATTGAATTTCCTTGATTTTTGTTCCAGAGGAAAAATCTTTTCATATAATCATGATAATAGATAAAGAAAAGAGCAAAAAGTTTATAAAAAAATAAAAAAATTATTTAAACATATAAAATTATTAATAAATTAATTCTGGCAGTTAAGGGTCATATACAGATATTTTAAGAAGTTACATGTCACTTCAAAGCAATTAAGAGTGCAAATAATGAATCCTTGACTAGCAACAGTGAATTTGTCAGATTTAAATAAAAACAATTCTACATTAATTCGACCGCAATTTTTTATATTATATTAATTCTGGATCAGCCTATGAACAGTAAAAAAATTAGGAAATAATAATTATATTTGGTAATTTTACAAATTCGAAAACTGAAAAGCTGAACATCTGGTAATTCCAATGTAAGACTTTTAGTAAATAAAATATAAATTATTTGAAGATGAAAATTTTACAGAAGACTAATACAGCTATAAGGAACGTAAAAAAAAAGTTTAGAATATATTTCATAAGTTATGAACCCCCAGATAAATTAAATACAGAAAACTAAAATCTGTGCACAGTGCACTGTTCGAATTTTTATAAATTCTACAAGGATGAGATAATTATGAAAATTTGTCAGTACCTTCAAGCCTATCTTTAGTAAACTTCATAAATTTCTCATTAAATTACCACTACGATTTCTATCCGGTTCATTGAATGAAATCCAGATCTGCTGGCGATAAGGAATTGATGAGGTTGTTTTGTGTCACTTCAATGAACAATGCCCGGGCCCACCCGTCATCTATATTCTCCACAGCCTTGCTGGGCTATAAAAGCCAGTGATATCTTCTCAAATGGCCCTTTTCCCCGAGCGTGCAAACCAAGCCTCAAATGCCGCTGCCTTCCCTCCATTCTACGACTCCAATCTCGCGCCTTGCATCCAAGAAACCTGCCCTTCCTTTTTCAGCCGTGGCAAGACGCCAGGCTCATCTCCTTGCAAACCTCACTGCCATAGCCATCAATTCCCCGGATATCCGCTACCCACATCGTGTTTGAGCACACACAAGCCGAACCTCACCACTGCCAAACCGAGACCACTCTCTTGCCTCTCCTCTCTGCCCAGGCTTCATTTGCCGCAAGCATAAGCATCCAGCCGAAAGCACCAGAGGAGTTCTCCATGGCACCATACCCCTATTCTGTGAGACTGCTCTCTGTTTTCTTCTTTTCATGTATTCATTTCCTTCACTAATGACTCACTAGTGCTTCTTAATTCCATGTCATATGAGACCAGGACCGGATAAGCCTTCGGCCATGATTGACATGGCGCCTATCTGTGCTTCCTCTGTTCGTCTTGTCCAATGGCCCCATCCAAGGTAACTGGAGTTAGTAATTTTAATTAGTCATCTTGGTTATATGGCAAAACTTGATTAAGGTAGGCAGTAAAAATCTAGTATGCTAGTAAGGTTATCAATGTCCATAGGTTGGCAGGTGGCAACTCAAGGTTCCAGCAACTAACAATTATAAGTTCTGTGATCTGTAAATGTATAAATCCTCATATGAGTTTTGCATAATAAGTAAATAGCAGGCATCACTAGTGGGACCAAATGTTTAAGCTCTGTTGTTGGTTGGTCCAGGATTAAGGTAAGCTAAAGAAGGTAGAGTACTCTGGTTAAAGACCTCTAGTTCAAAATCAATTTAGTTCATATGTACCTATCTTGTTAGGATCCAAAACAGATGGTAAAGATATGTTCAAATAAATCTCCCAGTCAAAGGTATTAGGGATTTAATTTGGATAACCTTGATCAGTTACATTCATACATCAAGACCTTAACTTAAGAAGGAGACTTGCATATATGCATGTATTGAGTAAACTAGCAGTAGTAATATACATGTATGAATATGTAGAATGGACCATGAAACATATTTATTTGACATCAACAAAATGCTTAGGTGCTTGATTTAGAATAAGCCTAATAATTAGAAATAAGTCAAATGTGAATATATTCTAGAATAATCATGAAACTGGTTATTTGCTATTAAACTGTTTTGAATACGACAACAGTAGTTTGCGTATAACCTTTTAAATTAAATATCAGATTAGGAAAAGTTAATCTTAGTATGCTCTTTTAGATAAGCTCATGATAATTGTCAAAAAGAACTAGTCTAGATTGCTTGCATAATAGACTTCATCCTTCATATGCATATAAAACACCTCAGCCAAAATCAAAATAATGCCAAACCAGTTCTAAAACACTTTTAAGATCATACCCTGTTAATACCAGAAAAATGAATGAAAAATCATGTATAGTGTAGCCGCAAACGAAAAGCGAAATTCCTCTGTTACAACGTTAACTTTGTGATCATTTATGCTATTTCTACATCAAATAAAACATCTTTTCTAAACTCTAAAATTTATAAAATCAGTATAGAAATACTCTCCAAAGTACATAGCACCATATTCTAAAGAAATAATCTCATTTCATCATGCTTTGCATATAAATCTTGATAGCAAAATAACCTTTTGTGTTATGATTGTTCAAATCCTTAATATGAGTAAAAGAGCATTAATAATAAATCAAAAATCAATGATTATGATAGTTATAACACCAGCACCTTCTCCAAGATCATGAAAATGATTCCAGTGGCCTAATCCTGCAGATCTAACTTATATAAATCGTTTTCATACAAAAATGCTTAAGGCTAAAAGATATTCTCATATAATACATTAACTAATGTTTTAATCCTATTAATCCAAATAATTTTAGCATCTATAATTCGAAGTTATAAATACAAGAATACATAAATTTAGCCTCTTTAATTCGTAAAATAAGAATAAATAATCTATAAAAGAATATGCGTCTGTTTCTTATAGCAAGTTTTATTTGATTTACTGTCTGTCTTCTTTTTGCCCTTATTGAAATTGTTGTTTCGCTATATTTCCATTGGACGATGTGTAGAACCCGATGTCATTAATTTTGTCATTGATAACATAGGCTTCGACCGTGACTTCGTCGTAAACAACAATAAAGCAAGGAAAGCACCCCCTTTGATCATATTGATCCCAATATTTAATTTTCATTGTGTTTATCAAAATGTTTCATACATGCGTTTATTTTCTGTAAATACGCTATTTTGTGGTAATGGTAGATATACCTGTTGTCTCATGAAACTTCCTTAATAAGTATGGACATGTGAACCTTGATAACCATATAAATGGGTTAGACAATACATAATGTCAACTTGGGTATATGTGTGGAATATAAGAACCCAGGTGTCTTCATAACCGGCCCAGAAACGCCAGAACGGGAGACAGGGCCGAGCGGAAGGCCCAGAGGATAAGCTCCACGCCAAGCCTTGCTGCCATGCGCAAGGAGATACATCCTAGAGATAGTTGAACATATATTTAGATATAAGAGATATGATTGTAATCCGAGTTGTTAGCAGGGTAGATAAAGATGTAAACTCTATATTGTAACAGATTAGAATCTAATAACCGATCGGAATCCCTTAACCGATCGGGACTTTGTAAACCGTCCCACCCCCATTATATAAGGGAGAGGGCGGGCAACAACAGAGACATGAGCAATCATAGATCCAAGAAATCCAGATAATCCTAGCACACAGGACTAGGGTATTACCTCCTCCATCGTGGGCCTGAACCTGTCTAAACCTTTGTCTTGTGTGACCTTCGAGTTTGAGATCTAGCGCCTGCCCCATAAATTCATTGCCGACCACAAAAGTCGACAGTTGGCACGCCAGGTAGGGGAAGCGCTATAATCTTTTCCTACAAACTCGATGGCAGCAACTAGCGGAATCATCGCCACCTTCATCTCGCCGTGCTTTTGCTTTGGAAGCTCGGACTTAAATCGCATGATACACTGCGCGAGAACTTATGCGCCTAGACACTGAACAGATCCAACCTGGTAAAGATCAGGCCAACCCATCTCAGGTATGCCACTCTGACTCAGCCATCAAACCAGTCGGCGTCGCGAGGAATTGCTACAATCTTCGTGGCATCTTCGCAATAGAAGAGCAAAAAATCGATCTCCAACGCCAGCAAGAGATTAAAGAATCTACGGAGGAAGATTGCCTTCTTCGTAAGGGTAAGGAGGCACAAGTGTGATCGCTTCGATCTCACGGCCGCAATGTCCATGAGGACTTCCTATAATCTAGATTTGGAGACCAAGCTGTCTTTCACACACCGCTGCAGAACGTCGTCGCCTCCAAGACACTTCTCGACACGCTGGACCCGATGATTGCATCTGATAGCCCAGCGGCCCCGATCGTGGCACAGATCAAGGCCATGGTGACGGCGGCAACGATTCAGCAGAATCACGAAAAGTCGGTAGGAGAAACGCACTCACGCTCCCGCATGGCTACTCGCATCGCTAGCAGTCGGACTGTAACCAGTCGGAGTACCAGTAGTCGGTAACCCTCACAACCAGTCGGAGATGCCCGCCGGAATCTCATCCACGACCTCAGCCGAGACATCACCGCCATACGACAAGAGCGGGATGAAGAAGATTGACGCTGGCGCTACGACGACTACGAACGCTTTGGTACCGGCCACGATCAACGAAGTGATCAATGCTACGACAACTACAACGACCATGGAGATCATCATCGCCGGGGTCGGAACGACAACGACGATCGCCGAGTCATGGGCTCGCCGCGCCGAACTCCACCTCGACGCGTTGATGACAATCGCCGAGCCAGAGGCCCGCCTCGCCGAACTCCCCCTCATCATGACAACAGATCCATCGATGGAATCCGAGTGTTCACTTCTCGGTTACGCCGAGTAGTATGGCCCGAAGGTTTCAATCCCAAGGGAGGTTTCAATCCCAAGGGCTGCAGGTCTATGCCCTGGCGGTTAAAGCAGCTGGAGGCAATCAAAACGTGATGGCAAATTATCTGCCAGTCAATCTCACCCCTTCAACTCAATCATGGCTCACAGGACTTCCTGCGAACTCAGTGGACTCCTGGAGCGATCTTTGCGAGCAATTTATCGCGAACTTTTAGGGAACCTACGAGAGGCCTGGCACCCCGTGGGACCTATATCAGCTTCACCAGAAGAAAGACGAGACGCTGAGAGATTTCATCTGGAGTTTCATGCAGAAGAAAAAAACCATCAGGGATGTATTTGATGCAGTGGTGGTAGCAGCCTTTCAGAATGGGGTCAGCGATCCCGATCTAATCAAAAAAATGTCCAAGAAACCTCCGGCCTCCGTAAAGGAGATGTTTGCGTTGGCTGACCGCTATGCCACGGCCTCAGACGCCCTGGCCGAGCGCTAAGAAGATCGCCCGCAACAGAAGAACAAAGGCGACAAGCCAGAGTCCTCCAAGCACAAGGACAAAAAACGAAAGGGCGAGGAGCTAGTTGCGGCAGTAGAGTGCAACTGGCCCCCGAGCCACACGGAGGGAGGCGCCCATTTATAGTACTGTCATGGATGCAATCTGTCCTTTCCACACCAAGGGAAAGCACGCCGCCAAAGACTGCTTTACCCTGAAGCGTTTTGCGCGTGAAAGCAACAAGCTACCGGCTCGAGAGAAGGATGAGGCTACCAAGAAGAAAGACCCTCCCGACGAGGATGATTACCAAGAGCCCGAGCACGAGCTGAACTACATATACGGGGTCTCCACCGGATACGAGTCCAAGCGGAAACAAAAGCTTACCGCTCGGGAGATCAATGCGGTGGAACCGGCAACCCCCAGTACCTAAAGTGGTCTGAAGTCCCGATCACCTTCGACCGCTCGGATCACCCCAATCGAGTTCTACATCTGGGTAAGTATCCTCTAGTACTCGACCCTGTTATTCGCAATGTAAAGCTCAAGAATGTCTTAATCGATGGAGGGAGTGGACTCAATGTCTTGTTCGCCAAAACCTTCAACGACATGAACGTCCCTCGCTCTGAGCTAAGGCCGAGCTCACAACCGTTCCACTGGGTGATTCCTGGGGCATCTTTGTTTCCACTCGGGAAGATTGCTTTGCCCGTCACCTTCGGTACCAAAGACAACTATCGGACCGAGTATATAAACTTCGAGGTAGCGGATTTCGAGATAGCGTATCACGCTATCTTGGGAAGGCCCGGTCTGGCTCGGTTCATGGCCGTCCTGCACTACACCTATTTGGTGATGAAGATGCTGGGACCCAAAAGCGTCATCACGGTTCGTAGTGACATCAAGCGATCTTTGGAATGCGGTCGAGAGAACTATGAACTCGCCGAGCTGCAGGAGGCAACCGCCAAGGGTAAGAATATCCAGGCAGAGGCCACCACGTTGCAGGAAGAAGGCGACATCCCATCCAAGAAGCAGACCACGTCAGGGATAAAGTCCGGTGAAGGAACCAAGAGAATTATTCTCGACTCATCTGACCCATCCAAAATGACTCTGATCGGGATAGGGCTCGAGGATAAATAGGAAGGCATGCTCGTCACCTTCCTCCAGGCTAACAAGGACATCTTTGCCTGGAAACCATCCGATATGCCGGGTGTTCCTAGGGAGGTGATCGAGCATTCTCTACACGTCGATGAAAAGGCAAAGCCAATCAAGCAAAGACCCCAGCGGTTCTCTCCAGATCGTCAGAACACCATCAAGCAGGAGATCACCAAGCTATTTGCTGCAGGTTTTATCAAAGAAGTGTATCATCCCGACTAGTTGGCGAACCCTGTACTAGTTCAAAAGAAGAATAAACCTTGGCGCATGTGCGTTGATTATACTGATCTCAACAAGGTGTTAGTGCTATGCCCTTGAGGCAATCATTTAGATGATTGTAACATGACTATGTTTATGAATAATAATATGATTATTGGTCCACTGAATGTATATCATTGTATTGATCAACAAGTATGTGACTTGCTTATGAAGCTCTTTACTTACTGATATAATTCGATAAATATCTCTGATCGGATATCATCGTATAGGACAACGATGAATAGATCAGCACATGTAGTGATCGATGATCATGCTTCATAGATCATGGGATATAGAGATATCATCTATACATTGTGGACGCATGTTGAAGAACATGGGTTAGATAGACCCGCAATTGGACACTACGAGAATGTTTCATTCTTATGTGTCATCAGTGTATCTCATACCTAGTAGATGTATGATCCTTAGACCTGAGATTGTCATATTCCCTACATGTGTAATAGTTTTCCTTGGGGCTATCAAGCACTACTTCCTAACAGGATAGTTATAAAGGTAGCTTTCATGTTTACTATGAAGCGTGCGAGAGGAAGTGAGCGAGAAGATGGAATTTGCCACTCCAATGAAATGGAGATATATGACAAGGCCACTCGTGTGATATGATTAAGAAAGTGCATGGCCATACCGTGATTGAGGAGTCAATCACAACTTATTAATATATCACGGATACGAGAGATGGATTGAATCATCAAAGGATGACATGCTTCTCACCTTGAGTTCAATCTTCATATACTTGGCAAAGGGATTATTACATGAGTACTTTTGATAGGTTCTGTCCGATTTGATAATAGTATGTTTGGGAGTTGGCACACTTTGCAAGGAGCCGCTACCAACTATTGGATTGAAAAGGAGTTTTTCGAATCCATGTCCAAACGTACGTGAACCTGCAGGGTCACACACTTAATGGGCTGGGACGCATTAATTTGGATTGGATCCATAATTAATGGACATCGTGGGTTTAGCATGCTGATTGGCCTTGGTTTAGGGTTTCATCTCGTGGCTATATAAGGAGGGGAGGAGGGTGGGCGCAGGGTGTGCTTTTCCCACGGTTTAAAAGTGATTCCTCAAAACCCTAGCCTCCTCTTCTCGTTGCCTCTGCCGAGCGACCAGGTGCTTGCACACCGACGCACGGCGTTCCATCCCTGGACGTGTGGACTACTGCGGTGACGCTGCTGTGACTGCGGCGTGGGAGGACGATCCACGACGAGGCGAGGACGATCCGCTCCATCGACGCAACGACTGCGGCGAGGATGATCCACTACATCGACGTGCGAAGGATTCCGCAACTGCGCGTCTAGTGGTAATCTTATCTGTGATCCCCTTCTTGCGAGTAGCTTTCTGGTTACGCGGTAGATTTTTTTTGTGCTAGTGTAGCATATCGCGTTCCTCTTCACAAGGCATGTCAGAAGGATCCCTTCGGGCTACCTCGAATCGATCAGGTGATTGATTCAATCGTTGGGTGCGAGATCCTGAGTTTCCTCGATGCCTACTCAAGGTACCACCAGATTCGCCTAAAGGCGGAAGATCATATCAAGACTTCATTCATCCTACCCTTTGGGGCCTTTTGCTATACCACGATGGCGTTCGGTTTGAAAAATGCTGGTGCAACGTATCAACGCGCAATACAACGGTGTTTTCATGCCCAACTCGGACGCAACGTGGAGGCATATGTGGACGATGTCGTGGTAAAGACTCGGGAGAGGAAGGACCTCATTGCCGACCAAACCGAGACTTTCGAAAGTCTAAGGACTTTCAGCATGAAGCTTAATCCCGAGAAGTGTGTTTTCGGAGTATCTTCGGGAAAACTGCTCGGGTTTATCGTATCCTAACGAGGCATTGAGGCCAAACCAGAAAAGATCAAAGACATATTAAATATGGAACCGCCGACTTGCCAAAAGGACGTCCAGAATCTTACGGGGTGCATGGTTGCACTTAGCAGGTTTATTTCCCGACTGGGTATGCGAGGTATGCCATTCTTTAAACTCCTCAAGAAGCAGGACAAGTTCCAGTGGACACCCGAGGAGCAGCAAGCGTTCGAAGACTTGAAGACCTTCCTAACGACACCCTCGGTCTTGGTTTCACCGATGCCAGGGGAACCTCTGTTAATTTACATCGCCGCAGCGACTCATGTAATCAGCGCTGCAATCATCGTAGAAAGGGAGGAGCCGGGTCACGTGCAGAAGGTCCAACACCCGATCTATTTCATCAGCGAGGTCCTGAGTGAATCTAAGGTGCGGTATCCACAAGTGCAAAAATTATTATACGTCGTACTTCTTACATCTCGCAAACTCGAGCACTACTTCCAAGAGCATACTGTTTCAGTGGTCACTTCCTTCCCAATAGGAGATATAATTCACAACCAGGAGGCCACTGGGAGAATTGCAAAGTGGGCAGTTGAGCTAGGAGCCTTTGATATCCTATTCAAGCCTCGCATAGCCATCAAGTCTCAAGCGCTCGCTGACTTTACTGTCGAGTAGACAGAACATGAAAACCCAGCGGTCGTCAAGGAACTCGAGTATTGGACGATGTACTTCGATGGTTCCCTCATGCTCAGCGGCGCGGGGGCTGGTATAGTGCTCATATCGCCAAGCGGAGAGCGATTGAGGTACGTTCTGTAAATACTTTTTCCCGCGCCGAACAACACCGCCGAGTACGAGGCACTCATCCATGGGCTCCGTATCGCCATATCGCTCGGTATCCGGCGTTTGATGGTTCGCGGAGATTCAATGCTCGTGGTCAATGAGGAGCAAAAAGAATGGTCTTTCATCGAAGAAAACATGGCTGCCTACTGCCAGGAGGTACGCAAGCTAGAAGGCAACTTCGACGGCTTGGAACTTGTTCATGTGCTCCATCGGGACAATGAGGCGGCCGATGAGTTAGCAAAAATGGGATCTGGCCGGACCACAGTGCCCGTGGGAGTATTCATCGAAGAAATTCATAAGCCCGTAATAAGCACTCGGCCAAAATCGGACATCCCAGCGGAGAAGAACGTAGAGGCAAAAGTCCTGATCATTACCCCCGATTGGACAGCTCCGTATCTGGATTATTTGACGAAGGACGAGCTACCCAAAGACCGCGTGCAGGCCGAGCGAATATTGCGCCAAAGCAAGAGCTATGTGGTAATCAGGGGAGAGCTCTATCGCAAGAGCTCCTCTGGTGTACTACGACGGTGCATATCAGAACAAGAAGGGAGAGATCTCCTCAAAGAAATCCACTCAGAAATTTGTGGGAATCACGTGACGTCAACAACCTTAGTCGGCAAGGCTTATCATCAGGGATTTTTCTGGCTGACTGCTGTCACTAATGCAGAGGACATCATCCGGACATGCGAAGGGTTTCAGTTCTTTGCGCGACAAGCAAACAATCCAGCACAAGAACTATAGACCATCTCAATCACCTGGCCATTTGCGGTCTGGGGGCTTGACATGGTGGGACCTTTGAAGAAGGCTCAAGGAGGTTATACTCATCTCTTCATGGCGGTCGATAAATTCACCAAATAGATCGAAGCCAAGCCAGTTGCCACAATCACAGCCGCAAAGGCCAAAGAATTCTTCCATGAAATCGTGGTTAGATTCGGCGTTCCAAACCGAATCATCACGGATAACGGCACCCAATTCAGAGGTGGCATATTTCAAGACTTGTGCGGCGAACTCGGCATAAAAATTTGCTTCGCATCAGAAACACACCCCCGAAGTAATGGGCAAGCCGAACGAGCCAACTGCATGGTGCTACAAGGCCTAAAGGCAAGGATTTTTTATCGTCTCAAACCATACGCACTCGGTGGGTCAAAGAATTGCCTTCGGTACTCTGCAGGCTGCGAACCACAACCAGCAGAGCAACCGGGCAGTCAACTTTCTTCCTGGTGTATGGCTCAGAGGCGGTCCTCCCCACCGAGTTAGAATTTGGATCTCGCGGGTTCGGAGCTATGAGGAGGTCGCTTCGGAAGAAAGCCGGCTAGAAGACCTCAATCGACTGGAAGAAGCTAGGGACGTCGCAACAATTCAGTCGGCAAAGTACCTTCAGGACTTACGCCGCTATCACGGTCGCAATATAAGGAGCCGCACATTCTCCAAAGGAGATTTGGTCCTTATAAAGAATCATAAATTCGAGCATAAGCTCTCCTCAAGCTGGGAGGGCCCTTACATCATCGATGAGGTGATACGTCCTGGGGCTTATAATCTCAAGCGTGAAGACGACACAATTGTCAGCAACACCTGGAACATAAAGCAGCTACGTTATTTTTTCCCTTGAGCTCTGTAATTCAAATTCTTCCTTATGAATGAATGTTTACTCTTAAAGTTGTTCTGGTATAATCTTCTCGGAAATTATGCGTCCGAGTGCTTTGCTCCTACGAATTTTAAGACTCTGACACACACGTCATGAACCATGTCTCAGAGCCTGGGGGGCTGAACTAGTCAGACATGATGTTTAAGATGTCAAAACTACTCGGGCAATGCAGCATATTTAAAGAAAAAATGCAAGGCCAAAGAAACACTTTCAAATATTTGTTTACAGGTCCAAAGTCTCGCGCAATACCAAGAAGCGTATATCCTTAACTTCCTCCCGCAGTTAATTTGCTGATTTTCATCCATGTTCTGAGCATGGCCATCCTTAATAGCTTCAAGATCCACTCGGGGATAAAGCGACTTGGTGATCGCCAGAGCCTAGCTAGCGCCATTGGTCACCGTTTCCTTCAAGACTATCTTAAGCTCCTTGGGGGCTTCCTCCAGTTGGGAGATAACTTGGTCCCTACTGAGTGGCCTCTCGTCTCCGGGATGAAGCAACCTCAGCAACGGGTCAGAGGCCTCGCGAAGCTTAGCACAAGATGTTTCAAGGGCCTCGACCTTCTCGTTATAAGCGGCGTATTGCGCCCGCGTTTTGAACTTGTAGTCTGCAAACGAAACAGATTATCAAGAAGAACCAAGAAGACAATGAAGGCAAGGGAGGGCCAAGCTGTTGAGCGTACCTTCTAGCTCCTTCTCCAATTTCAATTTGGAGACCTCCGAGGCCTTAAGTTGCTCTTGGAGCTTTACAATAGTAGAATCTCAAACTGACACAAAGATGAGGAGATCAAAAGACCAGACGATTAAATGAGAATATGCCATGGTCAAGGAAATATCTACCTCGAAGGGAGCCAACAACATCTAGCTTCTCCTGCTGCAGGGTTTCCTTCTCCTCCCGCAGGGCTTGGACCTCTGACCGGAGATTTTGCAGCTTGGTTGCATGTTTAGCTTTGATCTGCTCCAATTCGGTCAGATATTCCTGACACGTCCTGACATCCAGGACCATCTTTTGGAGGTATTCGGATTGCTTTGCAGAGCGTTCTCCCAATTTCTGTAACCATCACAGGAAAAGGTGACAACACGTTAATCGGCACAAGCAAGAAGGAGACAAGAGGAGAAAATATTACTCGGGCCAGGCGAGCACAAGCGGCGATGTGACTATAAAAGTCATTCCTTTCTTCCTCCTACGCCGGGTCGTCAAAGGACTTCAAGCCGCCTTCCTCATCAACCCATGCGGTTTGCATTATGAGTTGAGGGCGAGCAAGAGTCGCGGATCTCTTCAACCTCTGGGGATAGACGGGAGATGGGCTCTTGAGTAGTAGGACCCGATACCGAAGCACGGGGTGTCGATGAAAGTAGCTATGGCTCGGAGGGCGCCCCTGTGTCCCCAGACGAGGCAGATTGAGATGCCTCCTCAACCAAGACATGTACGTTCTGGGACTCAGTTTCTTCAGGGGCCCCGAACGGTGTCTTGACAGGAACATCATATGAAGGATTCCTATAAGAAGAATGATCGGTAAATAAGCCAGCAAAATGCGTCGAATAAGAGTCGATAGGACATCCGACCTGTCGGACTTCTTTATTCTGATTGGGGGTTTCTTGCGGCGGCGAGAACCATACGGAGGGACGATCGGGTGCTACGATCTGGAACCCTAGGCTCTTCCCGAGCGCTCGAGTCACTCGGAGTTGGACTCGGCTGGACCACGGGCTTATGCGGAAGGGGGACTGAAGGCACCGGGGCTTGCGCTTGTGATTCTTGGATTTTGGGACCACCAGTCAGACGCCGAGGCTTCGGGGAGTCCTTGATAATTGTTTTCTTCCACTTCTTAGCGGCCGGGTCTCCGGCTTGGGAGCTCGCAGGTCGCTTCCAGTGAGCACTCTTATGAATAGGCATTTCTGGGAGAGGCGCGTCGTTGAAGAAAGCCAATTTGATGCAGTGAAGGACTTCGGGCATCTGGCGGTGGACATCACTACGCTCGGGATGAAAAAGTCGCCTACCCGAGCATATACTTGCTCCTTTGACGCTGATTCGGGTAGTTCCCGGGTCGGATCGTCCCTCCCTTCAAATTCATATCCCAGATGGACTCGCTCTTTTAGCGGTTGTACCCGGCGAGTGACAAAATGGAGGGCTAGACCAACTCCCGTGAGACCGTCTTCTTTTAATTTCTCAATCAGCGCCAAAAGATCCTGTACCTGGTCCATGTTGCCAGCATTGGGAGCAGATACCCAAGAAAGGGACACCTTAGGCCGGCGCCCGACAAAGAGGGGAGAGCAGGATCAGGATTGGCACAGTATAACCATTCCTGGTGCCAGCCTTTATTTGAAGATTTGAAAGGAATGGCGAAGTATTTTTTCTTTAATCCTTCCTGTAATTGGAATCCAGCTCCCCCGATTACCTTGGGGTCGCTCTTTGAGGGATAAGGTTTCAAAAGGTAAAAGTGGCGAAAGACATTGAAATGAGGGCGGATGCCCAAGAAGGCCTCGCAGAGGTGAACAAAGAGGGAGTTTTGCAAGATAGAATTGGGATTCAAGTTCACCAATTCAATGCTATAGAAAAAGAGAAGACCGCAAAGAAAAGCGCAAGCAGAAGCCCTGACCTACTGGAAGAAAGATTCAAGACCACAATTTCTTACGGCGAGGGTAGGGATAGATTCACCGCTGATGTCGGCGGAAATCAAAGTCAAGGCTCGAAGAACCCCGTCATCCGCCATGGATTGCAACCGCTCTTCCGTCGTTTTCGAGGTGGTCCAATCTTGAGGCAAAGGCAACGAAGAGGTGTCTTTGGAAGAATGAGAAGACATTTTCGGAGGAAAGATCAACAGCGGTGCAAAAATGCGAGCGCAGTAGCAGTTAACCCTAGCGGCGGAGAAGTCGGAGAGACAAGGAAGCAGAAGTGTACGATGGGAAAAATGAACCATCGGCTTAGTCTTAAAAGGGGGGAAATTTAGGTTTTCGCCGAATCGGCGGGAAAAGGATTGCAGAACACCTAACCCTGCCCTATGCTTCGTAATGATTCGCTAGCACGGCGTCCTGACATACGGAGGCAGTCATGGTTTGACCAAGTCATATTTGGGACACGTTGCTCCCCACGATGGGATGTTTAACCACTTATCGAACTAAGTGGGATGTGGATATCCTCCAGTTTGGAATAAAAATATCTTCTTGTGATATACCCCACGTTGGGTCGCTAGTTGGTTACCGCATGGCGAAATCATATCTCACGGGTTGAGCCTGATAAGGCACGGTTCCAATGGTATGCCCCAAGATGGGTCGATAAGCTGTACGTCGCAATAAACGAGTACAGATACCGTTCGGATAAACCTTGATATGTCCCAAGACGGACCAGAGCTATTTCCTACACCAGTCGGATATAGGTATCACTCGGCCACGAGTCGAGAAAATCCTGATACGCTCCAAGTCGAGCCTAAGCTATATCCCACACCAGTCGGATATGGGTATCACTCGGCCATGAGCTAAGAAAATCCTGATACGCTCCAAGTCGAGCCTAAGCCATATCCTACAGCAATCGGATATGGGTATCACTCGGCCAAGAGCCACGTAAATATGATACGCTCCAGGTTAAGCCTAAGCTATATCCTACAGCAGTCGGATATAGGTATCACTCGGCCAAGAGCCACGTGAATATGATATGTCCCGAGTCGGACCAGAGCTATATAGTACAACAGTTGGATATAGGTATCACTCGGCCAAGAGCCGCGTAAATCCTAATATGTCCTAAGTTGGACCTAAGATATATCCTGCGACGATTGGATATGGATATCACCCGACCAAAAGATCCATGCAAGCTTCGATATACCTCAAGTTGGGTCTAAGCTATGTCTAACGACAGTCATGGACATCGCTCGGAAGGTATTTTCTTTATTATATATAAATTCCCCAGGCGTTATACTTGGGAAAATATTTTCTTACATTTACAGGGGTCTTATACTTCTCCACGGCGAACGCGTCCAAGCGCCTCCACGAGAGCGTCCCTAGCCCTATAAAGGGTGGGGAAAATCTCGAGAAAGGCGTCGACGGCGGTGCGGTTGAGAGCGATGTCTTTGTCCTCCGCCCATTTAGCCATGGCAAGGTCGAAGAGCGCCCACTCTTCGGCAAGCTCTGGATCCTAGTTGTCCATGAGATCCCTCGAGAAGAAGGTGGAGATTGGTGCAAGAAATGGAGGACTAAGCGTGAGAGAATAAATTCTAAAAACGCTGGTTCACTTTTTATAGCTGATATGGCGAGGTTGAAGTAAATGCGAAGATGTAATGACATCAGAAGCCGAAGAGACTTGGAGTTAAGATGGTTCAGAAGCAAAAGAGGTTTTTGGAAAATGAATTGACACAGGAAGTCAAAACAACTTCGAAGACTGTTCGGGGTTATATTCGATTCCTTCATAATCCCCTTGCTGCAAGGATAAACATTCAAATCAAAGAAGAAACTAGTCAGAGGTTTATGCTGGAAGCTGAGAACGTTGATCCAAAGTTGAGACCCAGATAAAGATATAGCAATCGGATCATGAATCACTCGAGGGCTACTGTGGAATATAAGAACCCAGGTGTCTTCATAACCAGCCCAAAAATGCCAGAAGGGGAGACAGGGCCGAGCGGAAGGCCCAGAGGATAAGCTCCACGCCAAGCCTTGCTATCGTGCGCAAGGAGATACATCCTAGAGACAGTTGAACATATATTTAGATATAAGAGATATGATTGTAATCCGAGTTGTTAGCAGGGTAGATAAAGATGTAAACTCTATCCTGTAAACGATTAGAATCTAATAACCGATCGAAATCCCTTAACCGATCGGGACTTTGTAAACCGCCCCACCCCCATTATATAAGGGAGGGGGCGGGCAACAACAGAGACATGAGCAACCTTAGATCCAAGAGATCCAGATAATCCCAACACACAGGACTAGGGTATTGCCTCCTCCGTCGAGGGCCTGAACCTGTCTAAACCTTTGTCTTGTGTGACCATCGAGTTTGAGATCTAGCGCCTGCCCCATAAATTCATTGCCGACAATATGCGATTATTAACCATGCTTAGCCATGCTTTAGAAGCAACGTTGAATATGATCAGATCAAAATTGATTCTTGAGAATTGAAAATGGTTGGTTATGACATGATAACAATTGTTGGCATTTTAACTAAAAACCCCAAAATAAAACTATGGTTTAGATGTGGGCAATTATTGGCAATAGCCGATTGTGCAAGAGATGGACTTGTACATAGTGTAGGGGGAGATTATTGTCCGTGTCAGATTAAAACCGAGCTATGGGTTGTTTTCAAACCAAGAATTCCGTGCAACCACAAGTGCTGGGATGGGGCAGCCTTAATCTATTAAGTTGCTTAGGTCTGACTTTGCACATTGGTAGGCGGGAGATAGTATGAGCAATCCTTTCTAGGTTTGCTTATGAGGGGCTTCCACACTTCGTTGTGGGTAAACGCATATCGGTATAACGGTGTACGCCTTGGTATGGAAAGAAACCCTTATCGTATGGATTTACTTCTTCTATAGGAGGGAACTACTGCTTGTATTACCACTTTAAATGACAGGGATACACTGTCATGTTTCTTCTCCATAACAAGGATTTAACATCATCGGGCTGGTTCAAAGCTAGGTCTATGTAATGTAACAATTATGTTATGATCTCTCTGCGGCACACCAAAGGAAGTGTGCTAATAGGTTGCACAAAGAGCTGATCATTTCTTGTGGGTAAAGCTGTACGCCTCTGCAGAGTGTAAATCTAATTAATTAGCCACGCCTACGATCAAAGGCACTTGATAACGTCATCACATAGCTAAATGTTTTACTATTTTCAAAATGGGATGATTTTCTTCTAATATGCCTTGTTTTGGCAAAGATTATGGTTATGCCACGTGTTGGCAAGGAATTGATATGGCAGGATTGGATTATTGGATCATTGAATTATTCAATGCTCACGAAGGGCTGTGAGTATTACTTATGCTTTAATTATTTCTTATCAGTCAAACTTGCTTTATTAAATTTCGTTTGCAAATGACAACTTGATTTACAAATTCAATTCCCACTACAAGAAACAGGGAAAAATTCATGGGTTTCTTTAAATTCGTGGGCCAAAAAAACCCACGAATTTATGTATTTAAATTCGTCGGTTTCTATAAAATCCACGTTTTTAATTAAATTCGTGGGCCACAATAACACCAACGAATTTATTTATTTAAATTCGTGGGCAACAATAATACCCACGAATTTATTTATTTAAGTTCGTGGGCCACAATACACGCACGTATTTATTCATTTAAATTCGTGGGCCAGAACTTACCCACAAATTTACGCATTTAAATTCGTCGGCGTAACATACCCACGATTTACGATTTAAATTCGTGGGCCACCAAACCCCACAATTTAAGCCGAGTAGGAAAAGCACATCGCCCACGCGCGCGCGTCTTCACGCCCTCTCCTCGACCGACGCTGTCGCCGCCCACACGCGCACCGCCCTTCCCCGCGCGCCGCCCCGCCCCGCGCACCGCCGCGCGCTCGCCCCGCCGTCCCCGCGCCGTCGCCTCGCGCCGCCCGCCCGCCGCCCGCCCGCCCTGCGGCCGCCGCCGCCGCCCGCTCTGCCCGCGCGAAAGCCGCCTCGCCGCCGCCGCCGCCGCCGCTGGCCCAGCCGCCCGCCCGCCCGCCGCTGCTGCCCGCCCGCCGCTGGCCTCGCCCGCTTCGGCCGCCGGCCGGCCATGGCCGCCCCCGCCGCCCTGCGCCTGCGCCGTCGCCGCCGCCGCCGCTTTCAGCGCGCCGCTGCCCCGCGCCGCCCGCTAGGCCGCCGAGACGTCGCCGGCCGCTCGCCCTCATGCCCCCCGTGTTGCGTCCGCGCCGCGCCCGCCGCCCTCCCGCCCGTGCCGCCGCCCGCTCGATCGCCGAGACACCGCCCGCCGCGCGCCGCCCCCGGCCGCTTGGCCGCGCACGGCACCCCACCCCGCCCGCCGCCCACCACGCCGCGCCACCGCCGCACCATCGCCGCCGCCTCGCCGTCATGGCGCCACCCCGCCTCCCGGACCCTCCGTGACGCCCCACCGGCATTGGAGAAGGTATTTTTCATCTCTTTTTATATTCGTTTAAAGTTATTTCATCTCATTTTATATTCGCTGCATATGATATATATTTTTTTTATTTTCTCACTGCCGTTGTATATAACGTTAGAGTTTAGGGTTCGTGTCGAACAGTAGAGAGCCTAGGCGTCACCTATTCAGGAACGGCGCATCTCACATTTGCTTGTGAGGTGCACGGTTTCGGAATTGTCCAGCGTATTTTGGACAACCCGAGAATGTTGGTTGTTGCATAGGGCCTGTGACGTGCGAG
The DNA here is from genome assembly GCA_036346275.1 of Otatea glauca. Taxonomy (NCBI): domain Eukaryota; kingdom Viridiplantae; phylum Streptophyta; class Magnoliopsida; order Poales; family Poaceae; genus Otatea; species Otatea glauca. The sequence continues at coordinate 10,226,460 of CM070716.1, read as the reverse complement.
CGATCCGAACGTGATTTCGGCCGCATAACCCTGTTGTTCTCCGACGCACCAGCATCAGGCGTGTGTTTGGAGAACAGTGGGGTTATGCTGCCAAAATTTCGTTCGGTTCGTAGCGCACGTCACAGGTCGCATGCAATAGCCTCCATTCTTGGGTGGGTTTAGAACACATCTTTCCTAATAGGGTTGTCTTTGTCACCTAAGCCACGGTCGTATGTTGACATCGTTTCATTTGTTTAGCTTTGATAATGGGTGACGATCGAAGGGTGATGTATGACAGATGGAGGAGTGATGGGGGGCACTCAAGGGAATGGGGGTAGATCACAGATGCTTTCTTGAAGCAAGCATTCACTGGAGGAGCTGAATATGTGTATTGCCCGTGTACCCTCTGCGAGAATAACAACTACTACAGCAAGGATATAGTGCAGTATCACATTTGCAAAAACGGGTTCATGCCTAACTATTTGGTGTGGTACCGTCATGGAGAGGCCGCAGGGTAGGCCATTGAGATGGAAGAGATGCTGGACTATGGGGAGGATCATGACCGAATGGAAGAGATGCTGGAAGATCTTGGCAGGGGGACTTAATTTAACTCCGGGGAGGGGTCACAGCCAGAGGAGGTTAAGGAATTCTATAGGCTACTTGACGCCTCGAACGAGAAGCTGCATGACTTGACCAATGTGACCGCCCTGCGGCGGTTACGGCTTATGTCGATGAAGTCGAAGTTCAACTTTTTGAGCAAATGCTTCAACGCTTTGCTTGAACTAATGAATGATGTCCTTCCGCCTAACCACAAGATGCCAAAGGATTTGTACCAATCGAAAAAGTTGATGGCTGGCCTCGGGATGAATTACCAGAAGATTGATGTGTGCGAGAATAATTGCATGCTGTTCTGGAAGGATCATGACAAGGATACCCATTGTATGCATTGCGGTAAGTGTAGATTCGTTGAGGTGGTAGATGAGGAAGGGGTATCAGTGACTACAAAGGTCGCGACTAAACATCTTCGGTACATGTCAAAAGAAACAGCGAAACATATGCGGTGGCACAAAGAAGGTAGACGTGAGGACCATGACCCGGATATGATGGTGCATCCGTCTGATGGCGAGGCATGGCAAGCATTGGACCGATTCGATCCTGCATTTGCATGCGACCCTAGGAGTGTCCGTCTTGGTTTGTCCACGGACGGTTTCACACCTTCGGACTGGCGCTAGCCCCTACTCTTGTTGGCCGGTCTTCATCATGCCATACAATCTACCACCTGAGATTTGCTTGAAAGAGGGGTTCATATTCCTTGCTCTTGTCATTCTAGGTCCTAAGCATCCAGGGAAGGATCTCAATGTGTTCATGCGTCCCTTAATTGATGAGCTGAAGAAGTTGTGGCGAGGGGAAAAGGCATACAACAGCGTTGATGGTAGAGAATTTACCTTACGAGCCGCACACCGTGGTCGATCCATGATTTGTTGGCATATGGCATTTGGGCTTTTGGTGTGTTCATGGTGCTGTGTTGTCCAATTTGTATGGTGACTCGATGCATTCAGGCTCACGCGGTAAAAGATCACATTCTTCTATTGCCATCGACGATGGCTTCCGTGAGCACCCTTTTAGGAGCGACGCCAAAGCATTTTGAAAAGGAGAAAGTTAAAAAGGGCGCCGGCGACTCACGGGAGAGGAGATAGCTGAATGGCATAGTCGGTTTATACGATCTACTAAGTGGGTTTCATCGGCTATGGAAAGGAGCACAACTGGACTCATATTTCTTTTCTTTGGGAGCTGCCTTACGCGAAAGCTTTGATTACGCCGCATAACATAGACTTGATGCACCAAGAGCGCAATGTGGCAGAAAGCATCATAAGCATGGTGTTTGATGTAACCGACAAAACAAAGGATAACGTGAGTGCTAGGAAAGACATGGGTGATCATTGTGCTAGGCCGTGGCTCGAGGTTAAAGTTGGTTTAAATGGAAATGAGAGCCGCCACGAGCTCCATCGTGTGAAGCCGTAAGACCGTGAACAGATTTTGAGGTGGTTGAAAACTCTAAAGTTTCCTGATCGCTATGCATCTAACATAAAACGGGCCGTGAATGTCAGCACCGGTAAGCTAAACGGGCTAAAGAGTCATGATTACCATATTATCATGGAAAGACTTGTTCCGGTAATGTTTTGTGGCTATTTTGATAATGAGTTGTGGAGGATGTTAGCCGAGCTCAGTTACTTCTATAGGCAGATATGCGCTAAGGAAATCTCGAAGACGTTGATGCAGAAGTTAGAGAAGGGAATTCAATTGCTTGTATGCAAGTTGGAAAAAACTTTCCCACCTGGTTTTATGAATGTGATGCAACATTTGCTGGTGCATCTACCTTCGGAAGCGAAGGTTGGAGGTCCTGCGTAGTTCAGATGGATGTATAGTCAGGAAAGGGAGTTGAAAAAGCTTAGAGCTACAGTGCACAACAAGGCAAGGGTAGAGGGGTGTATCGCAGAGGCTTATGCAAGTCAAGAGATCGAAAACTTCTCAACAAAGTATTTCGCACTCAAGCACAATGTGAATGCGCCTACGAATCGTTACCGTGCCACGGAAGAAGAACTGTTGAGCGAACTTAAGCTTTTTCAATGCAAGGGTCAACCTGTTGGGTCGTACACTGCACACCATGTTGAGTATGAGGAGTGGAACCTGGCCATGCTTTACATGTTTACTAACATGGTAGAAGTTGAAAAATATTTTGAGTAAGTGACTTTCTGAATTATGTTTTCAACATTTCAGTGTAGTGTCCTTTTTAACCCGAGAATAAATGACGCAGAGTATTTGACAAAGAAAATTGGAAGTCAACTCGACAACCCACAACTAAGCAATTGGATAACCTACGTCGTGATGGGTTGAAAGGCGGCCCAAGCTTCGTGCAATGGTTCCGTCAGCATGTAATTTGACTATTTATTCATTTTTCTAAAATGAATTGTTGTAGTAACTTAATATTAGACTAACAGTGATGCATGTTGCTATATAGTGTATGCGTGATGCCTCCGTCCCTGAGGATCTCCGACTACTCTCACATGGTGATGTGACGGCAAGGAGCTATAGTCGCTGTGAAGTGAACGGGTTCCATTTTCGAACAGTGAAATTAGAAGCTAGCCGTCCACTTGCGGCTACTTCAAACAGCGGAGTAGTCACAACATCATCCGATTCCAGCGGTGATATATTAGACTACTACGGTGTTGTACAAAACATAATTGAGTATACCTTTGGGGGTGCCAAAGAACTGAATATTGTGTTTTTTGATTGCCATTGGTTCGATCCACACAACGGCACACGTGTCGATGACTTTGGGATGGTGGAGGTGAAGCACAGTTCGCGGCTTCAGGGCCACATCAATAACATTTTGCTTGCACATTAGGTTGAGCAGGTGTACTACCTGAGCTATCCTCACCGTAGCTTGAAGGCCTGGTGGGTTGTATTTAAAGTTAACCCTGAAGTATATCCTCCTGGGGATGTTTCGTATGTGGCAAGTAACGTAGAGAATGATGTGGGTGATGTATATCAAGAAGAAGCTATGGGGGATCCTTTCCTTGTCTCCGACGGGGTAGGACTCGATCAATTACCTACCGATGCCACAGACGTAATAACAGATGAACCAGGCCCGTCACGGAAACGCCATAAAAAGTCAGTAAGGATTGCACATCTTCAAGCACGTCTCAATGAAATACGAGTCGCAGAAGCAGATTCCGACGCCGACGACTTTTGATATGTATATTTTGTAAGATTATTGTTGCCTCATTCATTTCTAATAGTCATTGTTGTCTCCTTCATTTTTTTCATGTTATAGTTGTCTCATTCATTTTTGCAAGTTATTGAAAATTATTTGTAAACCTGTATACTAACTCTTGTCAAATTAGAACAGATGAGTATGTTCGGGCATCAAAGTTGACAAGCTTAAAGGCAAGTTCAGTAGTGCGTCCTCCGTAAGGTCGAGGAGCAAGGGTTACGATGGTCGAGGACTCGGCGGCAGCGCGCATATTTTTGGGGCAGCGCAGATTAGGCAGCCAGGGCGGGAGCAGCTCCAGAGGTGCTTCGATGGCGAGCACGAGAACAAAGCGAGGAGCAGCCACAGGAGGACGAGGGGTAGGTAGGGGTTGCGGAGGAGGGGCAGTTGGGATGTGAGAATGAGGACATGGGCGAGGCGGACGACGAGGAGGTCGTTGGGGGTCGTGGCGGTGGGACGATAGATACAGATGCAGACGCCGAGGCCGAGGCAGCGGCAAATGCAGAGTTGGAGGCGACCTTAGAACCGGTTGAAGAGGGCGGGTCTTCTTCGGATACCATCAGGTATATGTGTAGTATTGGATTATCATTTAATCTCCATATTTACATTTTAATGTCTATGAACTAATTATTTGCATTTGAGTTTCCGTAAAACCGTCTCAATTCGTCCAAGATGCAACCCGGCCGATAGGAGGTTGATAGAGGTACACGGGAGCAGTATGCTTATATCTTTCATGTCTTTTCTTTTAGCATTAGCTAAGTGACAACTTAGTGTTTTGATGCATCTTTGTCTTATATTTTGTTGTAGGCACCGGAAAGAGTCGGGTTGGTGGGACGGGCCACATTACAAAGGTTAACGCCGATCGGGAGCCCTTGGCGGTACTACTACCTGGCATGGTTGAGTCGGCGAGGGATAGATTCGCGCCCACTGGCTGAAGAATCGGGCATTGAAGGAGAACGTGGAAGGAGGCGAAGACAACCAAACATGTCGAGTATGCGCGATGTGGGCTGGCTTCGGGTGAGTTTGCATTATGTATTTACTCTATTTGAGTATTGCTTTAAATGTAAGTACAATTTGTGATGTGTGATTATATGCGGAGAGGTTCCGCTTGAGAACGAAGGCGATTACAACGCTTTGAAGAAGGCCAAAAGCGTCTTCAACGAGGCGGCACAAAAGGTTGTCTGAGATTCGTTCAAGAATGCACTGATTCAAGTGTCATCAATTTTACAAGAGAGTGAAGAAGGTGAACATGAGAAGAGGACTAGAGGCGAGGAGGATACACTGATGAACAAGAGTATCTCGAGCTCGGTCGATTGGATAATGAAGGACATGGAGGCTTGGAGGTGGATGTGCCAGTATTGGGGTCGAGGATTTTCAAGAAAAATCAAATAGAAATCGAGGGAGCAGAAGAAGTAGATTGGGAAGCACAAGTCTGCGCAGACGGACACATTGGCCTAGAGCAACGCATGGTAAGTATCGGTATTATAATTGTTAGTGAATTTGTCACTATGTTTATAACTTTGCATCGTAGGAGGCTGAAAGTGGGAGTACTCCCACTTTTGTGGAAGTTTACATCCGGGGGCACCAAGGCGAGGATCCACAGAACCCGTATGTGTTGTGCGACGACGGGGCTAGTGAGAGGATGGTAAGTATAAATGACACAATATGTCTTGTGCAAATTTACATCTAGGAGCACCAAAATGCTGTTTTGCAGGCGTCATATGTAGAACAAATGACACAACGTCATGGGTCGGAGGTTGATTGGAGGGCCGCGCCGGTCGATGTGGAAGCGTTGTACCACACTGTAGGGGGCCTAAAGCATGGGAGGTTCGTTAATAAAACTGATTTTATTTGTTTTCGCTCTACTAAGGAAAAAAAATGTTGCATGGTCACATTTCAGTATATATCGTTTGTAGGTGGGCCATGGGATGGAGTTGTAGACTGCGATCGTCCTCCACGAGGCTCAGTTTCCTCATAGGGGAGTGCTTGATCGTCGAGGTCCGCACGGGAAGAACAAGCGCACGAGGAGGCTCGTGAAGCGCGAGAAGAGTCTCGTCAAGCACGAGAGGAAGCTCGCAGAAGTCGAGAAGACTCAGAATACATGAAAATGTATCTGCAGGTACAATCTCAACTTTGAACAAAACGCTCAATTGTACATTTGTGATTAAAATCTAACAAACAATCTATATGCATCAATTGTCACAATCTCTTGGACCTAACGTGCCAGTGTTTCGCCCTCCTGTTCCGCAGGTAAAGATACTTGAGTTCATTACTCTCTAATTCACTTAGCTCGTAAAATCACGAATTCACAAACTAGACTATTATGTCATAGGGCTCCCAGCCATCTCCCTTCTACATGTTTTCTCTGCACATGCAGCCACCACCACAAGGAGAAGCATCACAGGGTGCTCAGCCTCCCCCGGCGTCCTTCATAAACCCTACTGGGATGCAGGCACCAACCCTAGGAGATGCACCTCAGGTTATATGATATTCTCATGCATTATTTATTTTCATAAAACTCTATTATGTATACTTTATATCACAAACTATGATCCACAGAGCTCCCAGCCTCCTCCTCCTTTCTACATGTTCACTCCACAGATGCAACCACCTTCTGCAGGAGAGGCACCACAGGTAAAGAAAGATCGGTTCAATTCGTTATTCAAAATTTGAATGAATGATTTATATGTGGCATAATGTACCTATCTATGCCTTACAGGGCTCCCAGCCTCCAAACCCGTTCTACATGTACCCAACACCTATGCCAAGCCAAGGAATGCCTATGTACTTCAACCCGTGGGCCCTGCAGCCACCTCAGACGACACCACAGATATGGATGTCGAAAACATTCTATGTTTGCGACACGATCTAAGTTTGTCAATTCTTGAACTTATAGGTTTCTGGGTCACGCCCTCCAGCACGTACTAACGACGACATCATAGAAGACATCTTCAACAGCACCGGTGGCGGTGGTGGTCATTGCGTACGTTGTTTACAAATTGCCGTTTTGGATGTGTGATTGATTATCTAAGGATCTGCTAGAATGTCTCCTTCTGGTATGAGAGATTGATATATATATTATAACTGCAAATGTTTTTTTGTCCGCTGAGTGGATGTCCTATTTACTAGAGAGGTCATGTCGAAATTTTGTACATTTCAATGACTTAGTTTTAAGCCGGTTTTAAAGAGTTAAAAGGTTGGTTTCGGTCTTTTAGTAGAGGTAATAGGTTTGGTGTCTCGTTTGTTAATTCTTCGTTCGCTTGAACTTTGTTGTGGAGTTTGATGATTTGGTGAGCTACCTGCCCCCTCCCTTCCTTTCTCTTGCTCAAATTTAGGAAAGTTAGTTGCAATTTAGTCGATGTGCAGCGGATGGACATATGCTTCCGTAGGAAATTTAGTTCATTCTTTTAGTATATATCAATCTGAGTAATCTGTTGCAATAGTGATAATTTCAGTTGAAATGCATAACTTAGTCGATTTTAGGACATTTAGGCAACTCTTTCTTAAACCTTGCACAAATCATCTCAATGTTCATACTTGAAAAGGTTTACTTGTGTGCTTATGAAAGTTCATTGCTGTGCTCCTGTAGATATGTGATGGTTTACCAAATTATTAACCCATTACGTGCTATCTGATTTTTTCTTTCTATCAATAACTTTTTTGATTTGGAACTTGTTGGAATTGAAAAGTTATCTTAAGACAACTTGTTCAATTGTAAACTTATGTTTTAAATGCTTTATATGGCATCCTTGTAGAATGTGTTGTTTGCCCATGTACAATCTGATTGTTTATCCTTGTAGAATGCTTTATATTTGTACTTTGTATATTGAACTCTTAAAATGACTACCAAAACTCTTAATTGCTTCTTTGAACTATTTTCACTGTTTGTTATCTTTTGAATACTCAGTGATGCAATTAGGGTCTTTGGAAGTTGAATTAAATAATTTTAGTTGTAATCTTGGCCTTGAACTAGATGGTTAACTTCTGTTAATACTAGAGAGTATTACTTTGATGCTTCATTGAATATGAGATTGATGTTCATATGATTATTACAGCATATCTTGACTAGCTCGTAGGTGTAGTTCTTATATATAATATCTATTCTTGTTTTGCTTGACCTGTCATATTGATATTCTCATATTGTGTCTTGGTTGAATAGTACTATTGATATTCTCATATTGATATTCATGTGAATCAGCATAATGTTACTTGTAACACAACCTAAGTTAATCTTGAACTTGCAGGTTTCTAGGTCACGCCCTCCAAAGACGCACTAACGCGACATCATAGAAGACATCTTCAACAAATACGACGGTGGTGGTAGCGCCCACAACTCCAACAACCCCGAGGCATGAATTCCATTGTGAGCTCGATTGGTGTATTACTGTTGTACTTTATAACTTGTTGTGATGGATACATTGTGATCGACTTGTTGTGATGGACTTATTGTAATGGAATGTGGATTGTATCTATTGCGGTTGTAATGTGTTGTACGTCATTGCGTAGTTTACAAATTGCCGTTGGATGTGTGATTGGATTATCTAAGGATCTACTAGAATGTCTCCTTCTAGTTTGAGAGATTGATATATATATTATAACTGCAAATGTTTTTTTGTCTGCTGAGTGGATGTCCTATTTACTAGAGAGGTCATGCCGAAATTTTGTACATTTCGGAGACTTAGTTTTAAGCCGGTTTTGAAGAGTTAAAAGGTTGGTTTCAGATTTGGTAGAGGTAATAGGTTTGGTGTCTCGTTTGTTAATTCTTCGTTCGCTTGAACTTCATTGTGGAGTTTGTTCTTTTGTGTTAGTGTTTCTGATCAGATTTGAACAAAATAGATGATCCTTCGTATTTATTCTTCGCTTAGCAATTTTTAGTTTCAATTTTCTTTTTGCCTTTTCTTTTCTTCTTTAGTTGTTATATGTATTGAGTGCGATGCATATATATATATATATTATACATTTGGATATATATGATATATATATATATTTAAATGACTGATAAATTCGTGAGCCATTCAAAACCCACGAATTTATCTGGCTGCTCCAGATAAATTCGTGGGTTTATTCTGCCCACGAATTTAAAAGATTGAATTCGTGGGTTTATTAAACCCACGAATTTAACATATTAAATTCGTGGGTTATATAGCCCACGAATTTAACAGATTAAATTCGTGGGTTCAATAAACCCACGAATTTAATCTGTTAAATTCGTGGGTTTAATAAACCCACGAATTTAACTCAGATTCCCAATTAAATTCGTGGGTTTGGCAGAAACCCACAAATTTAATTGATTAATTTCGTCGAGTTAAATTAGTGAACTAAATTCGACGGTTTGCTCACGAATTTAAATTAAATTCATAGGTTTTGGCCTAAATTCGTGGGTTTTTGGCCCACGAATTTTTCCCTGTTTCTTGTAGTGTTTGCTTTATGCAAATTAACCGTAGAAGCCTTTCCTTTGAAATGGCCTGCATATATTATAGGATTTGCTAAAGTCTTGCGGAGTACGAAAAGTACTCACCCTTTCTTATTATGTTGTTTTAGGTGGAAAAAGATAGCGAAGCTTCAAAAGATCTCTTTTCTTCGCAGGATGCAGGATTTTCAATAAAGCGACCTTTCTAGGGATTATGCCTTGTCAGTTGCATAAGGGATTGGACGGGCACACTACAAGACTTTGCTTCTTCTATTGCTATATTTATATACTCTGAGTTGTAAGAATATATTGTACAAATAGCTTCCGCTTGAATAAAATGATGTATGGATGTGATTCCAATTGTTGGAAATGTGCGTACTAGCCACTGATCATGGGACTAGTACTGTATGCGCATTAGATTTCCATTTTTGCATTTATGTGAAAATGGGGGTCGTTACAGTTGGTATCAGAGCCATACTAACCATAGGATAAACCCTAGAATGGTCGTTAGAAATAAGATTAGGCCAATCTCAAAATTTTATTTTGCAAAAAGTTACTATATTTGCAAAATGTAGTTTTTGCTATTCTTTCCTCTTTCATAAGATCTTGTCCTTACCCTACTCTCATTTTGTATTGTATCAAACTCTTCTTTCATTAAAAGTTGTCCTTGCCTACAATTCATCTTCGTCATTTGCTTTCGATGACATCGAAGATATGTCGCTACCATCCTTCATACTGAGCCAAAGAAGACTACAGCGTCTACACCGACATCAAGATGGACATAACGCCTCGCTACAACCGGCAAGGCGGAAGTAAAGTATGAAGATCCTACTTCATGAAGAGTCAACAAAGCCAAATAGTAAAATGTAGAAGAATAGATTAGAATCCCCGTAAGATAGTAATCCTTACGCGTAGTAGTATCATTCTACTTTAGCTATAAGAAGCATTCTTATGTAATGTTTATATCTTGTTATTTGCAGTTGGATTTTGTTTTCCTTGTTTGGACGATTTACGTATAAACATAAACTTTAGTTTAAAGTTTTATGATAAATTGGTCCTAAAAATATATGAATCTAGAAATCCTAACATGTAGGTTAGATGGAAAATTTTCACAAAGAATTTCCCTTCTTTCATAAAATTTCTGTCAAGCTTATCCTTTCTTCTGTAGAAATTCTTAGCTACATATCCTGTTAAAAATTTCTATCCCTCCTTGCAAAATTCTGTCTCATCAGGATTAATAACATAGCTCTTTTTTCCAGTCAACTCTTTACTCTCTACCAGTTGGGCTCGATCCATCCAAGTCACAGCTATAACCACTTTATCTTCTCATTTGGACATTGAAAAACCAAGTCAGCTTGCTTTTTCTCCTCTGCACCGAAACCAGTCAAAGTAGCATGCCCCTGCTAGTTTTTCCTCTACCATCGCAATAACCCATTGCTGCCATGACAGAGCTCGGCTCTGAATCTTCCATTGTGATCGCAAAACTAGAAATGCAGCCGCACCTTGCTCAAGCACTGTATCGTCACCCATTGCTGCCACAACTACTGCAAGCACTGCCTTGGCAAAACAAAATCCGCGCCAACCCAACCAGTAAACATCGCTATCCAAGCTTCTTTCCAGTGAACTCATCTTTGTACCTAACAAACATGAAAATTGCCATCTCATTCAGTTTCCTTTGCTCAAGCACACCAAAACCACCTTTCTTCCTTCCTCTCTCTCGACAGAGTATTGCCAAAGAAATGCCGCCACAAGTTGCCATGATCAACAAATTGCGACACCAACCAAATTCCCTCAAGTCCGTTTGACAGACATTGCTGTCTATTGTAACACCCTAAAATTTGCTATATTTCAAATTTTGGAGTTATTTTGTTTTTTGAGAATTTATGGAAATTTATTGGAATTTATTTTGATTTATTCAAATATGACCCTTTTTGAAATAAATTAAAATAATACAAAAGTTCATGCAACGTTTTATTGAAAATATTTTATTTGAGTTCAAAATGTCTTAAAATATTTTCCAGAACTTTTCTGGATTTTTTCGGGTATTTTTGCTATTTACTTTGGCTTTGTTTATTTATCAGAATTATTTCAATTCGGAAATGCTTTAAAAATCGCATGAGCAGTGTTAGGCCGAAACCTTGTGCGGCCTAGCCCATCGCGCTGTCGGCCCGCACAGCCGCCCGAAACCCTAGCCCTGCCGCCTTTCGATCGGGATCGCACGGTTGTGAGTGCGCCGCGTCGCCATGCGTTGGTGGTCATCTGATAGAGTCTCCGTGGACGTTCAGGATTGCGCCACGTCATTTCGTCTCAGCGGGATCGCCAGCAAGTCGTGGGCATAGATGGTCGTCTGTTCCGCCACCTATAGCGTGCACGTCGATGCTCCTTAAAGTGCCTCGGTTAGCGCAGTCGGCAAAGGACTTCGTGCTGCTCATTTTGACTCCCTTCACGCTCGCCAAGACCCCCTCTTGCGCCCGCTGTTGCTCGTCGTAAATGCACCATTGCACCGCCGTAGTATTTGCTTCGCCCCGCCGCAGCCCAAGCTTTTTCGCTGTGCTCCAACCCTGTTTCGTGATCACCGAAGTGAGCCGTGTCGTTTTCGTCAGTTCTTCACGCGGGAGGACCACCGTAGCACCGCTGACGACCTCGTCTCCTTGAACTTCGGCATCCTGCTTCCTCATCGCCGCCGTCAACCTCATGAACCCTTGTCGACCGTTCGATCTTCATCGCGCCGCGTCGGTAAGTCCACATCGCCCCCTTCTCTGTTTACGCTTAGAGTAGTTCGTGACCATAGGATCTAGGATGGACGGGGTGGATTAGGTTTGGATGTTAAGTCTTTGGTAGATCTTAGCCGTTAGATCTGCAATGGACGCTTGGGATAGTGCCACATTGCTTCGTGCACAGTGAACCGCTCCAGAAGCCTACGCCGTTGGATTGGATCTGAACGGTGCAGGTTAGATCAGGTTGCCCTAAGGATCCACAACATTCGGATTTGAACGTGCGGTGGTGAATGTGCCGCGCCCATGCCAAATCGTGTGCGGGCGTGTATGCAAGTTGACCGAGGCGCGACCAAATTTTGGCCGTTGGTTTCAAGTGAACCGCTGAGATTTCGCCGCATGTCCTCGCGTGAGCCGAAGCATCACTGGGTCCACGCGAGTGCTGGCCGTTGGATGCGTGACCACCGTCGAATGCGTTACGGGTGGGGCGTGGAACGCGAGGCATTGCTGAGTCTACGTGGGAGTGGACTGTTGGATCTGAGAGCTCCGTTCGATGGCCGCGCGTGTCACGTGGTTTTCAAAGTGTCTCGGTGCAGCGTGTGTGATCTGGCCGTTGATCCTTGGACGGCCACGATTGCGCCATGTGGCTAAGATCTGACCGTCGGTTGGGTTTGATCGAGATGCTGACGTGTGTCCTTGCGCGAATCCCGAGGTGGCCGACGCCGATCTTGCCGACGTTGGCCAGGGCCATGTGCTATGTTCGGTGGACCGCGTCCACGGTGGACCCAACCCGAGCCGTGGACCGGGTCCATGGACCTATTAATGTGGCGGCACCAGGAGCTGATGTCATGCTGACGCAATAAATCGAGTTTTCAACAGAAAAAAAATTAATTCGGGATTTTCTATTTTCTGATTTATATTTTATTTAAAACTTTGAAAGGATATAACTTTTGCATTTTAACTCCGACCGGTAAGGGTAACGTCGTACCATGAACGGACTCACCCAAATCAAGATTGAGTCGGTTTGCACTTTCCTCAAACCCTAAATCGATCGATCTCATCGATGGCTGCCGTCACCAATTCATCACATGAACTGGTTGAACATGTAATAGATCCAATCTACTAACCTCACACATCATATGTGCAACATCCAGATCACAAAACTATACAACCTGGCTCTGATACCACTGAAGGGAAACGCGGTATGCTACGCTAGCACAAAAAAAAACTACCGCGCAACCAGAAAGCTACTCGCAAGAAGGGGATCATAGATAAGATTACCACTAGACGCGCATTGCGGAATCCTTCGCGCCGATGTAGTGGTTCGTCCTCGCCGCGATCGTTGCGTCGATGTAGTGGATCGTCCTCGCCGCCGTGGATCGCCCTCCCACGCCGCAGCCGCAGCAGCGCCACCGCATAGTCCACACGTCCAAAGATGGAACGCCAGGCGCCGTGTGCAAGCACCTAGTCGCTCGGCGAGGCAGCGAGAGGAGGAGGCTAGGGTTTCAAGTGAATCAAACCTAAACCGTGGAAAGCACACACCGCCCCTCCTCCTCCCTCCTTATATAGCCACGAGATGAAACCTAAACCGGGGCCCACCAAAGATGCTAAGCCCACGAGGTTCATTAATTACGGATCCAATCCAAATTAATGCGTCCCACCATTAAGTGTGTGACCTGCAGGTTCACATACGCTTGGACATGGATTCGAAAACTCCTTTTCAATCCAATAGTTGGTAGCGCTTCTTGCAAAGTATGCCAACTCTCAAACATACTGTGATCAAATCGAACAGAACCTATCAAAAGAACTCATGTAATAATCCCTTTGCCAAGTATATGAAGATTGATCTCAAGGCGAGAAGCATGTCATCCTTTGATGATTCAATCCATCTCTCGATCTGTGATATATTAATAAGTTGTGATTGACTCTCAATCACGGCATGGCCATGCACTTTCTTAATCATATCACACGAGTGGCCTTGTCATATATCTCCGTTTCATTGGAGTGGCAAATTCCATCTTGATCGCTCACTTCCTCTCGCACGTTTCATAGTAAACATGAAAGCTACCTTTATAACTATCCGGTTAGGAAGTAGTGTTTGATAGCCCCAAGGAAAACTATTACACATGTAGGGAATATGACAATCTCAGGTCTAAGGATCATACATCTTCTAGGTATGAGATACATCGATGACACATAAGAATGAAACATTCTCGCAGTTGTCCCATAGCGGGTCTATCTAACCCATGTTCTTCAACATGGTCCACAATGTAGAGATGATATCTCCATATCCCATGATCTATGAAGCATGATCATCGATCACTACATGTGCTGATCTATTCATCGTAGTCCTATACGATGATATCCGATCAGAGATATTTATCGAATTACATCATTAAGTAAAGAGCTTCATAATCAAGTCACATACTTGTTGATCAATACAATGATATACATTCATTGGACCAATAATCATATTATTATTCATAAACATAGTCATGTTACAATCATCTAAATGATTGCCTCAAGGGCATAACACTAACATTAAGCTCATCATTTTCGTTTGCATGGTGAATAACATGTTTATTTTCAGCACACGTGTTTAGATCATCAATAAAACTGACATGTTCATTCACTAGTTGAGGCATGGATATAAATGAGATATTATCACACAACTCTTCTTTATCACCAGGGATAGCAAAAAAATCATATTGTGACAAAGGTGATTCAGTTTGAGTGTCCAATAACTGCTATTCTAGCATAGCACCACTAGTGGCCAAATTTAGCACATCAACATAATTCTCTCCTCGCGTGAAAATAGCACCTCTGTCATTACCTTTGTTTTCTATCTCAGCCGATTTAGGCATATCATGATCTGTACATTCTTGAGGCATGCATGGGATAGCAAGTATCTCATGTTCCTCCTTCTTTGGCATGTTTTCCTTCTTGTGTTCTCAATGTCCTGTGAAAAGTTAGTAGCATGTGGAAACTCGACAAGATGCCATTTTTCCAAAGAAAATTCTTCACTTAGGTAATTATAGACAATAATTTCAGCTAGATGTCTTACATGTTCAATTTAATTTTCAATCTCATAAGAAAGATTAAATAAACTAGAGAGAGAATTGTATTCCCTATCAACAAGAATACTCTGAATTTTCCTGTCATGTCCATTTAAGAATCTTATTTCCTTAGCTTCTTCAGATTCATCTAAATCACAACACAACAACAGAGTTTCTAATTCCTCGTAATATTCCTTGACAGTTTTATCACATTATTGTAAACATTGCAATTCATAAATTAACATTTTAGAATGATAAGCAGGAACAAATTCATCTTTCATAAGTTGTTTCATATCTTCCATGTTTGTGGTACTGTCTTATAAGCACAAAAATCATTCCACCAAATTGATGCACAGCAAGTTAAAACACTAGCGGCAACTCTAATTTTTCGTTCATTACGGAGGTTACGTTGCGAAAGAATTTTATCTACTCTATTTCCCAATCAATATAAGCATCAACACCAAATCTGTTATAAGAAGGAAGAACTGGAAAATTCTTACCTTTACCAGCAGAAGGAGATGTACTAAAGTTGGGTTGGTGCTTATGCTCTTTTCTGTCAAGTGCATTCTCCATGTTTTGAATTTGCTTGTTCATAGTCTCATTCATCTCTCGTAGCATCTCTCGGAGCTCGTTATGAAGAACACACTGGTTACCATCCTGGTCCTTCAGTACCCCTGCAGTTGCTAGTAGAAAACAGAGGATAGCACAAAGTATTATCCCTATCAACTACTAGGTACTGGACAGTGGGATCACAAACTTTGACGCGTCTTACCACACCCTTACAAATGTTCTTACCAAAGCAGCAGGTGGTACAACCGGTGGCTGGTTCGTGATACCGTGACTGGAACTTGAGTGAGGCAATTGAAAAGGGGAACCTGAACTAATAAGAAGTATGTGGAGCTCGGAAGGCAATATTTAGTAGCAATGAATAAGCAATATCGAAGTTAGATTAGCAAGCTGAATAATTGTCCAACATACTTGTCATAGTTGCTGGCCTAAAAATGTTCCTAGAACTAGTTCAACCTAGTAAGGGATATATCAAAGCACATAGGAGTCAAAGGATGCAAGTAATTCTGATTATCTGCTTCTCTTTCCCTCTTTTTGCTTCTTTTCTTCTCTCTGATTTTTTCAGTGCGGATCTTCTTTTTTTTGCACTTGCATTTGTTTTCCTTTCTTTTAGCTCAAAGACAAAACAAAAATCTCACGTTTTGGAACGAGAGAAAACGTTAAACAGATGACCGAAAAATTGGCAAAAACAGCAGCAAACTTCTGGTGTCTAGAACTCAGTATTAGAGGCCGATTTCGAGGGTCAAAAATTGCACAAGTCTATGAACCTGTGGATATTTTAGATGCCCGTCGTCGTCCTCTTCGAAAAAAAAGTACACCTCAATCGGAGTTCATATGCAAAAGTTATGGTTGTTTTACTGAACACTGCGTAATCTAAAATTGCCTACAACTTCACTTCTTCCTTCCGGTTAGGGCTAAAATAGCAATAGGATCGCGGGTGAAAAAGGATGGTCAGGGGTGCAGGGAAATTGACACAAGGTGGCTCGCGACCTATTTAGGGCTTGCGAAGCGGGATATATAATGCAGAGCGGCGGCAAGGATCAACTGAGTAGGACTCAGTTTGGTTATGAGGTTGGCAGTGGTTAGATGACTAACGGTGCAAAACAAGAACTAGGGCAACAGAAAGGGACAACTAGAAACTAGGATTATGACATCAAACCAGTAACAAGACAACGATGATGACACATATTCAACAAAGCGAAACTGAAACGAAAATTGCAAAGGCACAAGGGGTTGTAGGATAGCAGAACCGATGGTGAACTTTTTGTGAGGCAATTTTTCTGGACTCTATGACGATGGCAAAACAAAAGTGGGGATACAAGAATTACCTATCGGGGCAACCGAGGCTCTGATACCACTTGATGGGAATGGTGGCCCGATCTTCCGACAAGTAGTACTAAATCGATTGTTGGAAAACTCGACGGTGACGATCCGGCTTCCAATCAGAACTGATTCAAACCCTGCAATCGCTACACCACGTCTCCTTTGGTTATCAACCACGCACAAACAGGTTCACCTCGCCAAGAAGGCTTATCCCTACATGCGAATCGAGAACACAAGCAAGAACAGGTAGATACAATCTGAATATTGCTAATTACCACTGAACTCAAAGTTGGGGTTCCACAAACCGAACAAACGACGAAACTGTCTAAAACAGAATAATCTAAAGAAAACACATCTATTATAGCGATGGCTACTGAATATATATGAGGATGAAGGAAAGGGAGGCAGCCAAGGGAATGGCCGTGCAACCCTAAGTTGTACATGGCCATTGGGCCCAAGTGGAGGTGGCGCAGCACCTGGCAGATTCTATTTGTCATATTAATTTGATTGTTCCTATCGATCCAGAAGGATTTTAGATGTGAAACCACTTCCATTGGAAAGCTCTTGTAATGGGCTTGTTCGTAGAACGGCAAGGTCCTCAACATGCGACCCCTGAGGATGTCGATGAAGGGTGCAAGGCTTTCACCCCTGAGCTCCGCGCTGTTAGATGGCCGGACAAGTTCAAGACAGGCCCCGTCGAGAAGTACTAAGATAAGATCAACCCCATCGAGTGGCTGCATATTTATACTACAGTCATGACAACTGCCGAAGGAAACGAGAAGGTAACGGCCAATTACTTGTTGACCACCCTGGATGGTGGAGCGAGATCTTGGTTACTTAACCTCCCACCTTAGTCGATATCATCGTGGGTGGAGTTGTGGGCCCAATTCATCGCCAACTTTTAAGGCACGTATGAACACCCCGGAACGCGTAGCAACTTACATCAGGTAATAAAAAACCTAGCAGAATTGCTACGTAGCTTCATCCAACGCTTCAGCGACAAGCGCAACTCGATCCCTGACATCTGGGACGAGGCGGTCATAGTCGCCTTCGAGAACAGTCTCAAGGACAGGGATTTGAAGGGAAAACTCAACACTCGAAAGATCAGAACCACCAAGGAGCTTTTCGAGTTGGTGGATAAGTACGCCATACCTGCCAAAGCCCAAATCCACATTGACGACCCCAAGTCTAGTGATGACAAGCCCGTCTCATCCAAGCAGGGGGTGAAGAAGAATAAAAACAGCTGGGAGAAGCGCAAAAGTGACTCCACCCTAGCTGCGGTCGAAAGGGGCAAGGCATGCATTACTGGCGACAACAAAGATCAAAGTCGTGGAGGAGGCAAATACTGCCTAGTCCATCACACGGACAAACATGACTTCGACGAATGCCAGGTGATCAGCAAGAAGGTCCAGGAGAAGCTCAAAGCTACCCTCGCCAAGCGCGAGATTGAGCGGGCCAAAGAGAAGCCTTAGGACGATGAACCCAAATATCGCGGGGCTGATCACAAGCTGGCACACATCTTTGGGGGATCTGTCATGTATGAGTCTAATATATAGTACAAGGCAATCGAACAAGAGGTCAACCTGGCCACACCGGCTCCCCCCAGATTTCTCAAATGGTCGGAAGTACCGATCACCTTCGACCAAACGGATCACCCAGCCGTGATCCCACATCTGGGTCGATACCCTGTGATGGTCGAGCCCAGCATCGTCAACCTTAAGGTCGCCCGAATCTTGATCGATGGAGGTAGCTCGTTGAATCTCATCTTCACGAAAACATTTTGAGAACATGGGGATTACCCGAACAGAGATCAAAGCTAGAGCTGAGCCATTCCATGGCATAACTCCGCGATCATCTTCAATGCCCCTTGGCCAGATCGAGCTGCCTGTCATGTTTGGCACACCGAACAATTTCCATACTGAAAAGATCCTTTTTGATGTGGTGGATTTTTGAGACTGCCTACAACATGATCTTAGGCCGCCCAATGCTAGCCAAGTTCATGGCTGTGGTGCATTACGCGTACCAGGCCATCAAGATGTCGGCGCCAAAAGGAATCCTTACAATCAAAGGGGATCAGCATGTGGCAGTCAGGTGCAATAAGAAAAGTCTAGAGATGGTCGAGCACCTTTGCGGATCTGCAGCCAGTGTCGGCGGCATGGGAGCCAAGTGCCAAAAAACCAAGAGCATCGACAAGGCTCTTGAGTCCAGTAGTGCTGCCAAGGATCCGGTCGACGACGGCAAGAAGGACAAGAAGATTGATGGAGGAGTCAAGACACTGCCTTTAGATCCGTCAGAGCCTTCCAAGACAGTCAAGGTAGGTACTGACCTTGACCCCAAATAGGAACTCGAGCTCGTCACCTTTTTTCGGGCAAACCGTGATGTGTTTGCGTGGTAACCATCCGACATGCCCGGGGTCCCTAAGGACATAATCGAGCATCGACTAGGTGTGGAACCGAGCACCAGACATGTGGTGCAGAAGCAGTGTAGATTTGCGGAAGACAGGAAGCAGGCCATCAAGAGTAGGTAGGCAAACTCCTAAAGGCTGGCTTTATCCGAGAAGTCCGTCACCCGATGTGGCTGGCGAATCCTGTACGGCTATCGACATCGGAAGGAATGATGCTTGATAACTCATGTGTTGTATGTTTGGAAACATGACACAAGAGAGAGTGGACGCGGGTCGTCTTACGGGCCTACGTCCAAGAGAGAAAGAGTGGACACAAGAGTTTATACAGGTTCGGACGCCTAAGCAAGCGCCCTACTCCTGTCGGTGTGTTCCCTAGGGGGAGTAGGGAGAGGGCTCCTGGTCCAAGCTCCCGAGGGACACACCAGTGATTTAGTTTGTATTCAATGAGAGCTCTTTTCCCCAGCGTGGGTTACAGTGGGGTTTTATAGGAGCCCAGCCTATTACACAAAGTAGTATCCTACCCCTACAACAGTAGCTCAAGCGGGGCCATTTCGGTCATTCCCGCGAGGAGGTAGTGGATCCCACATCACCGCCTCGTAGGGGTAAGCCTTAGACCCCTGGGCCCCACAGGGTGCCTCCCGTAGACGCCCGCGAAGTAGGAGGGCGCCTCCCGACGCCCGCGGAGTTGGAGGGCGCCTCCCGTAGACGCCCGCGGAGTACGAGGTTACCTCCCGACGACCGCGGGGTAGGAGGGCCCCTCCTGTAGATGCCCGCGTAGTATGAGGGTGCTTCCCGACGCATGTGGAGTAGGAGGGTGCCTCCCGTAGACGCCCGCGGAGTTGGTGGGCTTCTGAGAGCATGAAGTTGATGGAGTTGGAGGACCGCTTCCACTCCGTACACCAGTGAGAAGGGCGTTCACCCCGTGGAGTGGCTAGGAGTAGTGCGCATTTGTAACACCCTAAATTTTGCTCTAATTTAAATTTTGGAATATTTCTGATTTTTGAGAATTTTTGGGAATTTATTAAAATTTAATTGGATTTATTTGATATTTGACTTTTCTTGAATTCAAACAAATTCACGTAAAAAGCTTATGCAAAGTGTGGTTGGAAATATTTTATTTGGGTTCTAAATGTTCCAAAATATTTTTCAGAATTTTTCTGAAATTTTCCGGGTATTTTTACTATTTATCTGGCTTTGTTTAATTATCATAATTATTTTAACTCGAAAATATTTTAAATCCGAGGAATAGTGTTTGGGCCAAAATCTTCGATTCGGTCCAACACTATGCATCGCCCACCGCCGCCACCAAGCCCAAAGACGCGCGAAACCATAGCGCCGCTTAGCCGAACTGCTCGATCTTGATCGAACGCTTATCGCGTGTTATGTCGTTTCGCGATGCGAGCCATTCGATCCAATCCGCGGACGCCGGATTGCGCCACGTCGCTGCCGATCGCTTCCGTAACGCCATTGCCAGATGTTACGGCCGAGATTCCGCGCGCCATTACCACGCGTGTCAATGCTTCCTCTTTATTACCAGACGCTGCAGAGAGCACTTCCTTCCGCGCATTTTGCCCCATCTCTCCTTCACCGAGATGCAATGTCGCAGTCGCGCGAGCTCGCCGTAGTTCCGAGGCATTTCCGCCGTCTTTGCGCCGCCATCGCTCACTTTCGCCGTGCTCGAGGTCACCGCCGAGTTGCTCGTGCCGAGACGCTCACCGCGCCACCGTGTCATTGGAGAAGCCTCGAACGCCAACGCGCGTCGTCTTCTTCCTCTCCGCAAGATCTGCGCCGCCGTGACATCGCCCCACCCGAGCTTTGCCCACCATCCGATCGTCGCCTAACGCTCCAGATTTGGCCACGTCGTCATTTAAACAGTAAACCCCATCTTCGCCTTTCAGCCGTCAGATTTATTCAACGGTTTAGATTACATCGTATAGAACCATGTTGATTCAATCTCAGCAGTTAGATCTGGATCGTAGCGTGTTTATTTTGCCGCGTCGCGTAAGTCTTCAGCCGCGGATGCGTGCGGCCGCCTTGGATCGTGCACGCGGTCGCGTCCGCAGTGAGCCAATCGTCTTGGTTCATCTCGGACGTCCATTTTGAACCAAGCGGACGAGATCGCACCGCTTATCGAGCTGGTCCCGTGTTGACACGTGTTGCGTAGAAATCGTGGCCGTGTCTGTCGGAGTCAGCGATGCCGTGTCTGTCGGCGTCGCCCGATTAATCGTGGCCGTCCGATCGGGATCCAATGGTCACAGTGGAGCCACGTGTTGGTGCTGATAGATCTGATCTCAGTCGTTCTTTTTAAATCGGACGAACGAGATTGAATTAATTCTTGGCTAACTGTGTTGCGTCGTGTGTCGCCATAGGATTGGTCCAGCTGTCGCGCTAATGTCAGTGCTTGCGTCACTTGGCGCACGGGCACAGTTCCGCTGATCCACGGTGGACCAGAGCCGAACCGTGGACCCAGTCCATAGACCAGAGCGACGTGGCAGCCTCTGGGCGTGCCACGTGTCATGCTGACGTCATCGCTGACGTCATAAATATTTTTATATATAAAAATATTTCGGTCGAAATTCTTTTCTGTGCTGACGTCATCATGATGCAATGCTGACGTCTTAAATGCGAATTTTCGGTATAAAAATAATTTGGAAAAAAAAAATCGGATTTCTTAATTTCTGTATTTTCAGATTTTATGCAAACTTGAAATGACTATAACTTTTGCATTTTAACTCGGATTTGGGTGATTCGAATTTCTAAAAATTCATAAAAATGTGTTCTATTTAATGCTGAATTTTATTTGAATTTTTGAGGTCATCTAGCCTTCTGTATTAGCTATTTATTGCATATTTTATTTGTACGCGTAGATGCAAATTTGCCGGAAAGTTTCAAGGAAGAATTCGTCGCTCAAGAACAAGCTACGGAACAAGACCAGCAACTCTTTGAAGGCAAGTGATGCTTTGATCATTTTGATCCCAGCTTTTTAAAATGTAATTTATGCTTTGAAATTATGCATGCTTATTTATTTAAAATGAATCTAACTTAAATTGGATAACGTAGTTAATCAACCCATTCTGTTATGTCACCTTCAAATATTTAATTGTATGCCCAAAATCATTGTCACCCTAAGTTTGATTGTACTTGTTGGATAATAATATGATGCCAACACGGGAGGCTAGACCGTGAGTAGATGCTTAGCCTTGCAACGAGACATGAATGATCTTTTGGAAAAATGTTACAATATTGACTAATGGAATATTGAATGTATTTCGAAAGAGGTGTGATGATGCCACATGATGAAATTGAAGTATGGAGACCTGTGTGGTTCCATACCGATGTTGAGATATTGCTGGCATGTGTTGCACAATAATCAACTGGGTGAGAAATGATTTAGACTGGGGCAAGTGGCAAGAGGCTGTATGCCTGGTGGGCCTGTGTGGCATTGGGTTGATGTGTGTTGTGAGTTTGTGTGCCACAATGGGCTGTGTGCCACTATTGAGTGTTGGAAGTCTTGCCTTGGTCAGTTAAGGACTTCACCTTGCAAGCCTTTGATCTGAGTCACCAGTACAACCACATGTCTGATATGGGATAGACCTAGTTGATTAGGGTTCTGATATCTTTCCTCTGATACCTCGGGGTGACAGTGCACGGGGGTGTATCTGTACGGGGGAGCCTACCTGTGCTACGACTTGGTACCCATCCAACGGTGATTGGCCGGTCCTATACTTCGGCTCTGTGTGAGGGAAGTGATAGTGAAGGCAGTACCGGAGAGGTTCTTTGGTTAAGGTAGAAGTTCCTCAAAAGCTTTGTTGTGGACAATCACCTGTGTGGTGAGCGGCTGTATCTTGTGGATAAAGTGTACAACCTCTGCAGAGTGTCAAAACTATTCAAATAGCCGTGCTCACGGTATTGAGCATTGCTCGGGGATTACAGTCAAGGGGTAGATCTTCATAAACAAAATGAGGGAAAGGTGGCTGTATGCCAGTGTTAAAAATGAATTGTTAAGGCTGTGTGCCGAGGACCTTCGAAGAAAAACCGTTTGAAGAAATTAGTATTACTTATAACTGTTCCACTGCTTTAATCTAATTAAGATATTGGTTTAAAAATGCTACTTGATGCAAAAGAACCACATAAGCCAATCATTTGGAATAAGCTTTGCATATAGTAATAGCGATGCATTTTGTGCATTACTTGTTGAGTACCTTGTGTACTCACCCCACCTTGCTTATCAACCCCAACATCAGTGGAGGAGTTTACACCAGTATGGGAGGAGGAGTACATCGAGGATACGAGCAACTAGGGGGCAAGCCCAGTAGGTTGCCTGTGGCAAGATGATGGCTTCCACGACTTTTATTTATGTTCCGCTGCTATTTCTTTTACTCTGAATAATGTAAGCCCTGCGTGGCTGACTTTATGTAAGGAGACCATAAGGTCGTACAATTCGGTTTATATAAATGTTTGCACTATTTATTCTTGTATTGATGCGAATGTCTGTGATATGCATCCCTATAAAGACTGTGTGTGCTAGCGTGATCCTGGACTAGCACAGAATACACGAGGGTCCGGATTTGCAGATTCGGGTCCCGACAGAGGTGGTATCGAGCAGTCGATCAGAGGACTTGTCCCTAGTTTATTTGTATCTAGGAGGATAAAACTATTTTCTAAAGGCTTAATCAACTTGAGCAAGAATATCAATGAAATCTCGACTTATCTATTCTCCCTTGTTTCATACCTATGCTGAATTCTTGTTATTATTTTCGGTTTAATTTAAATGAGGTCTGTTTTGGCAGATGAGGATGATCCACACCTATGGAGAGCGCACCGGAGGATACGCCGCGGAGTTATGGCGTATGATGCAGTTGCTTGGAGGTTTTGATGCACCATCATGACGAGGGACTACGGTGGTACGGGCAGGACTTGACATCGCCTGGGATGTCAAGATCACAGTGTATGCTCGGGAGAGGACGAGGGCGAGCCGTCCTATCTACATCACGGTCAGGAATCTTCTTTTGAGGCCGGAATCCAGGAGACGGCGCGTCAGGCGATGCGGCAGATTGCCTGCACTTACTCCGCAGAGTTGGAGGGCACCGTCTTTCGTCACCATCCGCGTCGAGACAATCGTTTTGATAGGATGGAGCTTGTGGAGGAGGACGCCACGATCACCCACCTGGCGAGGTATGTCATCGCCCAGGAGGACGCCTTGGACGAGACAGTCCAGGAGCTGCAGAGGACCCGCGACGAGGTCACAGAGGCGAGGATCCAGCTGCGGGAGGGCTTAGCTCACTCCATGCAGAAGATCCAGGAGTTAGAGATGGCTCTGTATGGACCCAAGCCTGAGCCAGTCCTGGAGTTACACGATCCAGATCCGGAGGAGCCAGAGCAGGAGGCACCAGTGCAGGAGCAGGCAGCCATGGGACCAGCAGAGTCGATGGGGTCATTTGCACCAGCCGCAGTAGGTCATCAGGACCAGTTTGCCCCGCTGCCAGAGCACCCACCGGTGTATGCTCCGGGGGAGCCGCACTGGTTGGCTCGATGAGTGATCGAGTCTATCCGAGGATAGTGTTGAGACTCGAATGTTGAGTCGCGTCTTTTGCTTCGGAGTCACCACTAGGTGTGAGTCGTCATAGAGTCCTAGGCTTGCTTACTTGTTTTTTGTTTATGAGTGTCTCGTATGTGTTGCATTGTCCTTAGGCACTTGTGAGCAACCATACTTCTTTATATTATATCAATAAAGTGGCTAAATAATTTAAGTTACACCTGTTTCCCCCATATAAGTCCTTTTACTTGTCTATGCTTTCTTCCTTTCTTAACCCTGGAAGTTTGCAACAGATGGTGAGGACTCGCGGAAATATGGGAGCCAGCGGAAGCGGAGCTAATCAGACTGACAATCAGAATGAAGAACCGATCCCTCAACCGCCGCAGGTCGATATGCAAAACCTGGAAGCCTTCCTGGCTGCCCAGACTCAACTTATGAACACGATGGTTCAAACCATGCAGCAGATATCTAATCAAGCTGCTGCGAATGTTCAACCTGGGGGTAACCATGGACCACACCACTACTCAAGGTTGTCATAGTTTATGCGAACTCGTCCACCTTCCTTCTCAGGCAACGCCAGTCCACTGGAGGCGGACAATTGGCAAAGGACAATTGAAAGGAAGCTGCACATAACCCAGTGTATGGGACATGAGAGGGTACTCTATGCCTGTCATCAACTCGAAAAAATTGCCGCAGAATGGTGGGAAAACTTCTGCGCAGCTCATGAGGACCCACAGAGTATCACGTGGGAGGAATTCACCTCAGCCTTCCGCCAGTAGCATGTACCCGAGGGTATCATGGATCTTAAAAAGGAGGAATTCAGGAGCCTCAAGCAGGGCGGCCAGTCAGTGGCCGATTACCTGAATAAGTTCACACAACTGGCACGCTACGCACCGGTGGACGTGGCTACGGATAAGGCCAGATAATCCCGCTTCATGAAGGGATTGAATGCAGGGTTGCAGGTGGGATTGATCACCCACACATTCCCTGACTTCCAAGAGCTAGTTAACAAAGCTCTTATCTTGGAGGACAAGCGCCGAGAGTTGGATGACAACAGAAAGCGCAGAATGGCGCAACAAGGAGGTCGTCAAGGCCAGCAGAGGCGCAGGACGGCACCCCAACAATTCATCCGCATCAGCCTGCAGGCAATGATAGGGCACCACCGCCGCAAACCGCCCGATGGGTCGAATGTTCACACTCGGCCGTAATCGTGGCATGCATCGAGGAACCTCTCAGGCAGTGGGGAGACGTTGCTATCACTGCAATGAACTTGGGCATTTTGCCAATAACTGCCCTAAGAAGGGAGGTGTCTCCCCGATCCGCTTCAACCTGGGGAACACACCGGCAAGGACTCCCGCACCAGTCGTGAACCGCGGGGCATCAACAGCAGCAACTCCATCCCAAGGAACTGCACGAGGCCGAGTCAACCATATTACAACGGACGAAGTCCAGAACGCCACGGACGTTGTACTTGGTAAGTTCCTAGTAAACTTAGTACCAGCTACTGTTTTATTTGATTCTGGAGCCTCGCATTCTTTTATTTCCCGAGACTTTGCTGTTCAAAATGATTTGGATATAGTGAATCTTAAATGTGTGCTTGTAGTCCAATCCCCTAGATCAGAACTCCGATCTAAAGTAGGATGTTCTGGGTAAGACTAATAATTAATGGAGTTGAGTTCCTAACGAACTTAATCGTCCTTAATACCCAAACCCTGGATGTTATCCTGAGAATGGATTGGTTAACCAAACACAAGGCAGTGCTGGACTGCGGAAAAAGAGTCATATCGGTCGAGAACCCGGATGGAAAGAAGACTGAGTTTGTAGCAAAAGCAGTACGAGATGGACAATTATTGGTCAACAGCATGAAGATTGACAGCTTGGAGGAAGTTTCCATAGTCAATGAGTATCCGGATGTTTTCCAGAGGGTTTACCCGGAATGCCGCCAGATAGAGATATTGAGTTCGTGATAGAGCTTATTCCAGGGACAGCTCCAATAGCTAAGAGACCTTATAGGATGTCCACAGAGGAATTGGTGGAAATGAAGAAGCAGATTGAAGAACTGCTGGAAAAAGGATTCATAAGGCCTAGTTCATCGCCATGGGGAGCACCTGTCTTGTTTGTCAAGAAGAAGGACGGGAGTTTTAGGATGTGTATAGACTATCGTGCACTCCATGATGTGACGATAAAGAATAAGTATCCGCTACCCAGGATCGATGATTTGTTTGACCAGCTGAGAGGAGCAGGAGTATTCTCCAAAATTGATCTCCGATCAGGATACCATCAATTGAAGATCCAATCCGAAGATATTCCGAAGACTGCTTTTTCGTCAAGATATGGACACTACGAGTTTACAGTGATGTCTTTTGGTTTGACAAATGCACCAGCATATTTCATGAACTTAATGAATAAGGTTTTTATGGAATATTTGGATAAGTTCGTTGTTGTGTTCATAGATGACATTCTTGTCTATTCCAAGACAAGAGAAGAGCACGCCGAACATTTGAGGCTAGTCCTCGAGAAGTTGAGAGAACAATGCTTATTTGCAAAATTTAGCAAATGTGAATTTCGAAGCATAAGGTTGAATTTCTGGGACACATAATGACTGCAGAAGGAGTTGCGGTAGATCCAAAGAAAGTGGAGATAGTTTTACATTGGGAGCAACCAAAGACGGTAACTCAAACCGTAGTTTCGGGAATGGCGGGATATTACCGTCAATTCATCGAAGGATTCTCTACGATTGCAGACCTCTTACGCAATTGTTGAAAAGGAAAAGAAATTCGTATGGACACCTGAATGTGAGAAGAGTTTTTAGGAATTGAAGAAAAAATTGACATCGGCACCTGTATTAGTTTTACCTGACATTCATCAAGACTTTGACATCTATTGTGATGCATCGCGTCAGGGATTGGGATGCGTGTTGATGCAAAATAGGAAGGTAATTGCCTATGCATCAAGGCAATTGAGACCACATGAGGAGAACTATCCGACTCATGATTTGGAATTAGCTGCCGTGGTGCATTCCCTAAAAATATGGCGTCATCATCTCATCGGAAATAGATGTGAAGTGTATACAGATCATAAAAGTCTTAAGTATATCTTCACACAAGCTGACCTAAATATAAGGCAAATAAGCTGGTTAGAGTTAATCAATGATTATAATGTGGGAATTCACTACCATCCTGGTAAAGCCAACGTAGTGGTAGACGCCTTGAGCAGAAAGAACCACAGTGTAAATATGTTGTTGGAAACAAGTCGGCGGAATTGTGTAAGGATTTCCGTAAATTGGGACCGAAATGGTACCGTATGATTCCTATCAACCTTGAAGTAAGACCTACCTAGAAGATCGATCGGGAAGGGCGTAAAGATGACGATAAGATCAAAAGAATTAAGGGCAAAATGGATGAAGGCAAAGCAAAAGAGTTCAAACTGGATGAGCAAGGTACTATATGGTTTAAAGGGCGCATTTGTGTGCCGAACAAAAAGGAGTTGAAGCAGTTAATTCTGGAGGAGGCCCATGACTCCAAGTACTCAATTCATCTAGGAAGTGCGAAAATGTATCAAGATTTAAAGGAAAGATTTTGGTGGCCAAGCATGAAACGGGAAGTCGTCGAATATGTTGCATTATGTGACATATGCCAAAGAGTGAAAGCTATGCACCAAAGACCAGCAGGGCTATTACAACCCTTAAAGATACCTGAATGGAAATGGGAAGAAATTGGTATGGGTTTCATAACCGGATTGCCCATAACGCAAAGTGGATATGATTCCATATGGGTCATAGTGGATCGCTTAACCAAAGTGGCACATTTCATACCGGTAAAAACCACTTATTCCGGAGACCGGTTAGCAGAACTTTATATGGCACGAATCGTCTGTTTGCACGGAGTACCGAAGAAGATAGTGTCGGACAGAGGTACCCAATTTACCTCCAGATTTTGTGGTAAGCTACATGAGGCAATGGGGACTCGTTTGAACTTCAGTACAGCCTTCCATCCGCAGACAGATGATCAAACTGAGAGGGTTAACCAGATATTGGAAGATATGTTGAGAGCCTGCGCTTTAGCATACTCCACTTCATGGGACAAGTGTTTGCCTTATGCTGAGTTTAGTTACAACAACAGTTATCAGGTGAGTTTACAGATGTCTTCATTTGAAGCTCTGTATGGTCGATCCTGTCGAACACCATTGAATTGGAATGAGACAGGCGAACGACATGTTTTTGGCCCGGATGTACTGCAAAAAGCGGAAGAGCAGATCGCCCTGATCAGGGAGAGACTGAAGATTGCCAAGTCAAGGCAGAAAAGCTATGCCGACAACCGTCGCAGGGAATTGAGCTTTGAACCCGAAGATTTTGAGTATCTTAGAGTAACGCCACTCAAAGGAGTCAGAAGGTTCCATGCAAAAGGGAAGCTCGCGCCGAGATATGTTGGGCCATTCAAGATCTTGAGCCGCAGAGGTGAAGTTGCATATCAGTTGGAGTTACCGCAGTCTTTGACAGGAGTGCATGACGTATTCCATGTGTCTCAATTGAAGAAGTGTCTCCGAGTACCGGAGGAGCAGACACCTTTGGAGGCCATTGAGCTGCAAGAAGATCTAACCTACAAAGAGCATCCGGTAAAAATTCTGGACATAATGGACAGAGAGACAAGGAACAAGTCAACACGTTTTTGCAGAGTTCAATGGAGCAACCATTCAGAAAGTGAAACAACGTGGGAATTTATTAAAATTTAATTGGATTTATTTGATATTTTACTTTTCTTGAATTCAATCAAATTCACGAAAAAGCTTATGCAAAGTGTGGTTGGAAATATTTTATTTGGGTTCTAAATGTTCCAAAATATTTTTCAGAATTTTTCTGAAATTTTCCGGGTATTTTTACTATTTATCCTAGCTTTGTTTAATTATCAGAATTATTTTAACTCGAAAATATTTTAAATCCGAGGAATAGTGTTTGGGCCGAAATCTTCGGTTCTGCCCAACACTATGCATCGCCCCGCCGCCGCCCATTGCCAAGTGACCAAAGACGCCGAAACCCTAGCGCCGCCCCAGCCGAACCGTTCGATCTTGATCGAACGCTTATGCGTGTGCCACGTCGTTTCGTGATGCGAGCCATTCGATCCAATCCGCGCGGACGCTCGGGATTGCGCCAATTCGCCGCCAATCGTTTTCGGTAACGCCGCCGCCGTATGTTACGGCCGGAAATTCCGCGCGCCATTACCGCCGGCATGTCAATGCTTCCTCTTTATTACCGGACGCGCGGCGTAGAGCACTTCCTTCCGCGCATTTTGCCCCATCTCTCCTTCACCGAGACGCACTGTCGCAGTCGCATGAGCTCGCCGTAGTTCCGAGGCATTTTCACCGTCTTTGCGCCGCCATCGTTCAATTTCTGCCGTGCCTGAGGTCACCGCCGAGTTGCTCGTGCCGAGACGCTTCAGCCGCGCCACTTCGTGTCGCTGGAGAAGCCCTGGAACGCCAACGCCGCGTCGTCTTCTTCCTCTCCGGCAAGATCTGCGCCACCGTGACATCGCCGCCAGCCCGAGCTTTGCCCACCGTCTGATCGTCGCCTAACGCTCCAGATTCGGCCACATCGTCATTTAAATAGTAAACCCCATCTTCGCCTTTCAGTCGCCAGATTCATTCAACGGTCTAGATTACATCGTATAGGACCATGTTGATTCAATCTCAGCCGTTAGATCTGGATCGTAGCGTGTTTATTTTGCCGCGTCGCGTAAGTACTGTAGCCGTCGGATGCGTGCCGGTCGTCTTGGATCGTGCCGCGTGTCGCGTCCGCAGTGAGCCAATCGTCTTGGTTCATCTCAGCTGTCCATTTTGAACCAAGCAGACGAGATCGCACCGCTTATGAGCCGGTCCAGTGTTGACGCGTGTTGCGTAGAAATCGAGGAGTCAGCGACGCCGTGTCTGTCGGCGTCGCTCGATTAATCGTGGCCGTCCGATCAGGATCCAATGGTCACGGTGGAGCCACGTGTTGGTGCTGATAGATCTGTTCTCAGTCGTTCTTTTTAAATCGGACGAACGAGATTGAATTAATTCTTGGCTAACTGTGTTGCGCCGCGTGTCGCCATAGGATTGGTCCAGCTGTCGCGCTAACATCAGTGCTTGCGTCACTTGGCGCACGGGCACAGTTCCGCTGGTCCACGGTGGACCAGAGCCGAACCGTGGACCCAGTCCATAGACCAGAGCGGCGTGGTAGCCTCTGGGCGTGCCACGTGTCATGCTAACGTCATCGCTGACGTCATAAATATTTTTATATATAAAAATATTTCGGCCAAAATTCTTTTCTATGCTGACATCATCATGATGCAATGCTGACGTCATAAATGCGAATTTTTGGTATAAAAATAATTTGGAAAAAAAATCGGATTTCTTAATTTCTGTATTTTCAGATTTTATACAAACTTCAAATGACTATAACTTTTGCATTTTAACTCAGATTTGGGTGATTAAAATTTCTAAAAATTCATAAAAATGTGGTCTATTTAATTATGCATTTTATTTGAATTTTTCAGGTCATCTAGCCTTTTGTATTAGCTATTTATTGTATATTTTGTTTATACGCGTAGACGCAAATTTGCCGGAAAGTTTCGAGTAAGAATTTGTCGCTCAAGACCAAACTTCGGAACAAGACCAGCAACTCTTTAAAGGCAAGTGATGCTTTGATCATTTTGATCCCAGCTTTTTAAAATTTAATTTATGCTTTGAAATTATGCATGCTTATTTATTTAAAATGAATCTAACTTAAATTGGGATAGCGTAGTTAATCAACCCATTCTGTTATGTCACCATGAAATATTTAATTGTATGCCCTAAATCATTGTCACCCTAAGTTTGATTGTACTGGTTGGATAATAATATGATGCCAACACGGGAGGTTAGACCGTGAGTAGATGCTTAGCCTTGCAACGAGTCATGAATGATCTTTTGGAAAAATGTTACAATATTGACTAATGGAATATTGAATGTATTTCGAAAGTGGTGTGATGATGCCACATGATGAAATTGAAGTATGGAGACCTGTGTGGTTCCATACCGATGTTGAGATATTACTGGCATGTGTTGCACAATAATCAATTGGGTGGGAAATGATTTAGACTGGGGCAAGTGGCAAGAGACTGTATGCCTGGTGGGCCTGTGTGGCATTGGGTTGATGAGTGTTGTGAGTTTGTGTGCCACAATGGGCTGTGTGCCACTATTGAATGTTGGAAGTCTTGCCTTGGTCAGTTAAGGACTTCACCTTACAAGCCTTTGATCTGAGTCACCAGTACAACCACATGTCTAATATGGGACAGACCTAGTTGATTAGGGTTCTGATATCTTTCCTCCGATACTCGGGTGACAAAGGCACGGGGTGTATCTCAGACGGGGAGCGTGCATGTGCTACGCTTGGTGCCCATCCAACGGTGATTGGCCGGTCCTATACTTGCCGTGTGTGAGGGAAGTGATAGTGAAGACAAGATCAAGAGGTTCTTTGGTTAAGGTAGAAGTTCTGAAAAGCTTTGTTGCGACAATCACCGTGTGGTGAGCGGTCAGATCTTGTGGGTAAAGTGTACAACCTCCGCAGAGTGTCAAAACTATTCGAATAGTCGTGCTCACGGTATTGAGCATTGCTCGGGGATTACAGTCAAGGGGTAGATCTTCATAAACAAAATGAGGGAAGGGTGGCTGTGTGCCAGTGTTAAAAATGAATTGTCAAGGCTGTGTGCCGAGAACCTTCGAAGAAAAACCGTTTGAAGAAATTAGTATTACTTATAGCTGTTCCACGGCTTTAATCTAATTAAGATATTGGTTTAAAAATGCTACTTGATGCAAAAGAACCACATAAGCCAATCCTTTGGAATAAGCTTTGCATATAGTAATAGCGATGCATTCTGTGCATTACTTGTTGAGTGCCTTGTGTACTCACCCCACCTTGCTTATCAACCCCAACATCAGTGGAGGAGTCTACACCAGTATGGGAGGAGGAGTACATCGAGGATACGAGCAACTAGGGGGTAAGCCCAGTCGGATGCCTGTGGCAAGATGAAGGCTCCACGACTTTTATTTATGTTCCGCTACTATTTCTTTTACTCTGAATAATGTAAGCCCTGCGTGGCTGACTTTATGTAAGGAGACCATAAGGTCGTACAATGTTTGTACTATTTATTCTTGTATTGATGCGAATGTCTGTGATGTATATCCCTGTAAAGACTATGTGTGCTAGCGTGATCCTGGACTAGCACAGAATACACAAAGGGTCCAGATTTGCGGATTTGGGTCCCGACAGCATTCCCCACAGGACACTGAGGAGTTCCTCCGCCCATAGCACATGCTTAAGAGTGCTCTTTTCGAGTCGACGACGGATGCCTTGGAGGATTAGGCCATTGACCCTTTCGACCACCCCATTGGACTTAGGGTGAGCCACTGAAGTGAAGCAGAGAACTGTCCCCATTGAATCACAAATGTCCCTGAAGTAGGAGGCATCAAACTGGGTTCTGTTGTCCACAGTGAGATCCTTTGGGACCCCGAAACGGCACACAATGTTCTTCCAAAAGAACCTTTGCACCACCCGAGATGTGATTGTCTGTAACGGCTCCGCTTCCACCCACTTGCTGAAGTAGTCCACCGCCACCACCGCATGCTTGTAGCCCCCCTTGGTCGGCGGGAATGGTCCAAGCAGGTCCATGCCCCATCAGGTAAAAGGCCAAGTGATTGGTATCTGGTGTAGAGGTGCAGCGGGGGAGTGGTGAGCCGATGCCATCCTTTGGCAACCTTTGCATGACTTGAGGGTTTCCATGGCGTCTTGTACCATTGTGGGCCAATAGAAGCCCTGCCTTAGTGCCTTCACCGCAGTTGTTCTGGGCACATGGTGTGAGCCACAGAGACCTTCATGCACCTCCCATAGAAGTGTGATCCCCTCTTCTCTTGGGAGGCACTTGAGCAGCGCAGAAGACCCTTTTTTGTAAAGTATCCCCTCGAGGAGTACATAGGACTTGGCCTTCGCGAAGAGTCTTCGGTCTTCAGTGCTATCCTCCATTTATGTTTTTCCTTGGATGCACTCTCTGATTGGGGTCATCCACGTTGTGGGTGGTGTTGGGATCTCACTGACCATCAGGAGTAGTTCAGGACCTTCCTTCTCATTAGGGTCTTCCTTGATGGATGGTGCGTCAAGTACCTCGAGGAAGACCTCTGGTGGGAGCGGCTCTTGGGAACTTGCTGCTTGGGCTAAGCGGTCCGCTCGGTGATTGTCTCCACGGGGGATGCGGCGAGCTTCCATCCCAAAAGAAATACCGTTCCATTCTACGTACTTCATCAAGGTAGCTGGCCATTTTTGGTTGTGGCATTGATAGGACTTGTCCATCTAATTCACGACCAGTTGGGAATCTCCCAAGATGAGGAGACGTCGGATCCCCATAGCCTTTACGAGGCGAAGCCCCAGAAGGAGAGCCTCGTACTCCGCCATGTTGTTGGTGGGGTTGAAAGAGAGGCGCACAGCGTACTCCAGTGCCTTCCCCGCAGGGCTTACGAGAACAACCCCGGCCCCTCCACTATTTAGGCGTTTGGAGCCATCAAAGTAGAGGGTCCAGTGGGGATTGGGCGGAGTGGTACGCTCTGCTACTTCATCTGGGTCTTGGGGGTTTGTCCATTCTACCACAAAGTCTGTGAGGACTTGGGACTTGACGGTAGTCCTTCCAACAAGCTTGAGGGAGAAGGGTACCAGCTCAATTGCCCAATTGGCTATTCTCCTGGTTGCCTCTTTGTTGCCCATTACTTTGGCTAGTGGATAGCCGATGGGGACTGTGATGGAGTGCCCAAGGAAGTAGTGTTGGAGCTTCTGCGATGCCATGAGGAGCACGTAGCATATTTTCTCCACTTCTGTGTACCTTGTCTTTGCGCCCGTGAAGGCCTTGCTGACATAGTACATGAGTCGCTGGACCCCGTCCTTCTCCCTGATCAGGATTGCACTCGCGGCGGTCGGGGTCACGGTAAGGTACAGTAGGAGGGGTTCACCAGGGCTGGGGCTTGTCAGGAGTGGAGGCTTAATCAAGTATGAATTGAGATCCTCATTGGCTCTTTGAGCCTCTGGGGTCCAATGGAAGCCTTCTAGACCGTGTAGGATTTTGAAGACAGGTAGCCCTTTCTCGGCTGATCGCGACATGAAACGCCAAAGAGCCGCTACGCGACGCATAAGGCGTTGGACCTCCTTAATGGATCGTGGTAGCTATATCTCCAGGATGGCCCGGATCTTCTCCGGGTTGGTCTCGATACCTCGATGAGAGACGAGGAAACCCAGGAGCTTGTCTCCTTTGACCCCGAAAACGCATTTTTCAGGATATAACTTTAGGTTGAACTTGCGAAGGTTTTCGATGGTCTCACGAAGATCTTTCAGATGTGTTGAAGCCATAGGGCTTTTCACGACGGTGTCATTGACGTACACCTCCACGTTCCGACCCAATTGGTCCTTCAGAACGAGGAATTCAAGGCGCTGGAAAGTGGCCCCTACATTCTTCAACCCGAAGGGCATGTGAAGGTAGCAATAAGTGCCCACTAGGGTAATGAAGCTTGTCTTCTCCTCATCCTCTAGGGCCATGTGGACTTGGTGATAGCCCGAGTATGCATCCAAGAAGCTCATTAACTCACACCCGGCGGTGGAGTCAACTAATTGGTCGATGTGCGGGAGAGGGTAGTTGTCCTTTGGGCATGCTTTGTTAAGGTCGGTAAAGTCGACGCACATGTGCCACTTACCATTGGACTTTTTGACCAAGACGGGATTGGCAAGCCACTCTAAGTACCAAACCTCCCCGATGAGGCAAGCGCTTAAGAGCTTTTCAATTTCCTCATTGATGGCTTGACATCGTTCGAGAGACAGCTTATGGAGGCTTTGCCTCACCGGGGTGCCCGGGCCTCACTGCGATGTGATGCTGAATCACCTCACGTCGGACGCCTTTGATGTCCGGTGGGACCCAAGAGAAGACATCCACATTTGTCCTTAGGAACTCGAGGATCTCCTCTTCCACCCTTTCTGGGAGCTCAGCTTCGGCCCGAACGAAGCGTTCATCGCCCGGGCCAAAGAGCCTTATCACTTTTGGCTCCCCTTCAGGGCGAGGCTTCAGTGGGTACTTCTCTAGTGAAGGCTTGTCCTTAGCGAATTCCATCGGGGGTGGTAGTGACGTGACCCCTTTCGAGCCCCCCACTTCAAGTATGTGGACTTCGTCGGAGTCGGTGGCCACACTATGATAGAGGCGACGGGCCAAGTCTTGATCTCACCTCACGGAGATGGCCCCGTGAGGCCCTGGTATCTTGAGGCATAGGTAGTTTTGGTGGATTGCTGCACTGAAGCGGTTGAGAGTTACTCTTCCCATGAAGGCATTGAACAGTGACTCGACGTCAACGACGTCAAATCTAACTGCTTCTGTGCGATGGTTCTCCCGCGAACCGAAGGTCATGAGGAGCTCAATCCTTCCTAGAGGTTGGATAGATTTCCCTGGTACAAAGCCCGTGAGAGGGCAGTCGAACGGGAGCAATATGCCCTAGTGGTAGCCCCTGTGATTCCCATAGCTCCTTGAGTGTGCGAAGATAAAGTATGTCCGCGGAGCTACCCCCATCGACAAGTATGCGGGAGACTTCACAGTTGGATATGGTGGCGGTTACCAAAAGGCGCTGCCATGGGGAACCTCGTGCCTTCGAGTCTTCCCAGAAAGCTTAGTGGGATGTTCGCCCATTTGGAGGAGCACTTCGAAGGTTCACCCCCACCACATTGACTTCTCGTATGTACTCCTTCCTTTGGCACTTAGACTCATGCCCATCGGCTGAGCTCCCCATTATGATATTCACTTGTTTGTGTGCCACTTGGAAGGGGAGCTCTTGTTCAGCATTTTGTGGAGGTTCTGCTGGGGAGGCCCACTAGGAGGCAGTGCAGGCACAGGGTGGATTGCTTGGAGAGGCATGGCCTCCATGGCCATGGGACAAGGCGGAGACCCCTGACGTGGCTCACGACCACGCTTGAGGAGCTTGGACACTTCGGCGGCGTATTGGCGGCAGTCACTTGTTTCATGCCCGCCCATTTTGTCATATGCACACCAGCAGCCATCCCCTTGGTCTTGGTTGCCCCTTTTCTCCCCGGGACCTTCGTCACGAGCCCGAGGAGCCTTAGGCTTTGGACCCTTCTTTGGTCCTTTGGAAGCACCGTTCCCTTGGGGCAGGGCGTTGACCACATCGAGGACCTTGGGGTCGCGACCTCCGGCGGAGCGGTCCCCCCGTTCCTTGTTCTTTCTACCCGAGTAGCCTTTCAGCCTTCTCCTAGGGGAGTCTCCCGCAGCTTGTGGGAGGAGCCCCTTTTTTACCAAGTCGTCCTCCTCCCCGCGGGCATGCTTCTCAACAACCTCGAAATTTCACGCTGAACTCTTCATGTAGCTGGGCCCAAGAGCAGATGGTGCCCCTCTTCTGGTTGAAGAACCAAGACCGAGCGGTTCCTGAGAGGAAGAGAGGAAGGTAGTTGCACATCTCCTTCTCCCCACCTCCTCCCGCTTGGATAGCCGTGGCGTAGACCTCCATAAATTGATTGGGATCAGAATCCCCATCGTATGGTGTGATATTCGGTTGGCGGAACTTGGGTCGCAATGGGGTCTCAGAGATGCTTCGAGCTAGAGGGTTCACGGTCCTGGGGTTGCCTCTTTCTTCACGCCGGCGGGGAGAAGGCGACCTCGAACGATGGCGACAGCGATGGCGAGAGGTCCCAAAACTGGAGGAGCTGGAAGCTCGGGGGCGACGACGGAGCCCGAGCTCGGGAGAGTCGGAGCGCTCCCGCCGATGCGCAGATCTAGGAGCCCACGAGACCCTGGACTCAGCCTCCCCTCCCCAGCGATGGACACGGCGATTGGGAGAGGCAAGGGCCAGCCTCGGACTGGCAGAACGAAAACTCCTCCCTTCCACTTGACTTAGCTGGGCTAGACGATGATAACTTGAGCCTCGTGAGTGCATAGGGGCGGCCGCGACTTGATTCCCCTATTCCCCAGGTAGCGTCCTTGGAGGTACAGGTGCCTTCGGTCTCGGAGTTTCCCCCTCCACTCCGGGCCACGCTGCTTCTCGAGGGTGAGAGTCAGCTCCAGCTGGTGGGAGTTGATTCACCATCTCTGTGGGTAGGTGCATCTGCCCTGCACGAGGAGTTTGTGGGGGAGGTCCCGGGGACCTAAACGGACAAGGCGCAAGCTCGGGCCTCAGGAGTTGCAGTGAAGGTACGAATTGCAACGGCATGGTAAGCGCTCCCCCAAAACCTGGGCTCGACGGGTGTAGTGGCCAGAACGGAGAACCGCTAGTGACCATCGTGTGAGTAAGGGGAGGGGAATTGTAGAGATTGCCTCCTTGCTCACTGCCGAGGGCGAAGGCTGCGCCCCAACGCGCCCCTGGATCGGTGGAGATTTGGACCGAGGGTGGTGGTAGGAGCGGCAAGAGGTATGGATAGACCCCCTAAGGACAATAGGAGGCCATCATGTAGTCCACGGCTTGCCTCGTAGCAGCCTCCACCAGAGCCCCCCATCAGGACAAATCCAACGCCTCAGGGGTAAGGCCTGGGTCCAGTGGTCCCAATCCTGCGGTGACGGCGATGTCTTGAGACTATTGCCCTTAGCCCGCGGTAGCCAGAGCAACGGGGGAGGAAGTGTTCTCAGGTCCCGGGGCTTCAAGCACATTGTCTACCCCTGGGTAGACGGCCCCGAGCTCCGAGCGCCGAGCAGGAGGGTCGACGACTTGCTCCTTGCGCTTCAGGGCTTAAGGAGGCTTGGTGCGCTTCTTGGTAGGAGCCATAGCATTTGATGTTAGCTACGGGATCCCCACGGATGGCACCAAATGTCGTATGTTTGGATATGTCACACAAGAGGGAGTGGACGCGGGACGTCTTACGGGCCTACGTACAAGAGAGAAAGAGTGAATACAAGAGTTTATACAGGTTCGGGAGCCTAAGCAAGCGCCCTACTCCTGTCGGTGTGTTCCCCGGGGGGAGTAGGGAGAGGGCTCCTAGTCAAGGCTCCCGAGGGACACACCAGTGATTCAGTTTGTGTTCAATGAGAGCTCTTTTCCCCAACATGGGTTACAGTAGGGTTTTATAGGCGCCCAGCCTGTTACACAAAGTACTATCCTACCCCTACTATAGTAGCTCAAGCGGGGGCATCTCGGTCATTCCCGCGAGGAGGTAGTGGATCCCACGTCACTATTTCGCAAGCGTAAGCCTCTGACCCATAGGCACCACAGCGTACCTCCCGTAGATGCCCGCGGAGTAGGAGGGTGCCTTCCGATGCCCGTGGAGTAGGAGGGTGCCTCCCATAGACGCCCGCGGAGTTGGAGGGCGCCTCCCGTAGACATCCGCAGAGTACAAGGGTGCCTCCTGATACCCGTGAAGTAGGAGGGCACCTCCCGTAGACGCTCGCGGAGTACGAGGTTGCCTTCAAACTACCACGGGGTAGGAGGGCACCTCCCGTAGACGCCTGCGGAGTTGGAGGGTGCCTCCCATAGACGTCTGCAGAGTACGAGGGTGCCTCCCGACTCCCGCGGAGTAGGAGGGAGCCTCCCGTAGACGCTCGCGGAGTACAAGGTTCCCTCCCGACACCCGCGGGGTAGGATGGTGCCTCTTGTAGACGCCCGCGGAGTAGGAGGGTGCTTCCCGACGCCCATGGAGTAGGAGGGTGCCTCCCGACACCCGCAGGATAGGAGGGTGCCTCCCGTAGACGCCTGCAGAGTAGGAGGGTGCCCCTCGCAGCACACCCGTGGGCATGCCCTAGGGATATGATCCCCCCATACACAAGCGTAGTGCAGGAAGATTATTCGCAAAGAAGGGCGTGAAAAGTCCTACAACTTCGTGGAACATCGATCAACTGAGAAGATGTCATACATAAATGAAACAATGGTGCATCGCATCCAAAATTTAGGTAAGTATGAGTTCATTAAAATTCACTAACAATAGAGATCATATTACACTTGTGGCAGGTACTCTACTACTACTTGTCCTCAGATGCATCGCGCCGTATCCCTTGCATCCATGGTGAATGGAAGAAGATGGTCCCCGGGATGGGCCTGCTCTCTCTGTACGGGCCAGAAGAGGATGCGAAGTCCCGACCGCTTGTTTATGGAGAGGGCGGCCTCTTCATCGGCAGAAGCCTCGGAGCACCGATAGAGCGTGAAGTGCGAGTGAGCGTCGGGCTAATAAAACTGTTTTGAGCTTCACCTTGTTCTCTACTGGAGTGTAGCTTCACCTTCTTCTCCTCAGGAGGTGGCGGCGGCATCTGCTCTTGCGAGGGTATCGGAGGAGGCATCGTTTTCTTCGATGGCAACGTTCAGTTTACTGGTGACCTCATCTTCCTCCTCCGGCCAAACCTCCCCCTCAATGGCCTCCTAGTCAATCTCCACCTCCTCATCGGTGGAGATGATGATCCGTCCTGGAGAGACTACAGCAAATGGTGTGGGGGGAGGGGATTCTCCGAGGACCTCCACAGACGGGGATGATGGTGGAGTAGAGGCCATGGGTGCAGTCGAAGAACTAAGACGCTACAAGCGAAAGACAAGAAAACGGATTGTGGCAGACGACTACGAGTCCCGTCTATTTATAGCTCTAGGAATGGGTCACTTTGTGGCAACTGCTCCATCAAGCTTTGTGTCGGTCCCAATCCACAAGGCGTCTGTTTCACTCCCACCTAAAAACGGAAATCAAAGAGGCGCTAAACTATGACGCACCGTGTGGAAGCCGAGGAGGCGCTAAGTCGGCAATAGTGTCCAACTATTCAAATCTTA
Organism: Otatea glauca; assembly: GCA_036346275.1. Taxonomy (NCBI): domain Eukaryota; kingdom Viridiplantae; phylum Streptophyta; class Magnoliopsida; order Poales; family Poaceae; genus Otatea; species Otatea glauca. Next base: position 10,185,925 of record CM070716.1, on the reverse strand, counting down.
ATAAATAAATAAATGCTGGGCCTTACCAATATAATCAGGGGCTCATGCGCCTGAGTGTATGAGCGAGGGCCACTATTTTTTATGCTTATGCTCTACTTTCTTCTCGATATGGTTATCGAGTAGGAAGTCAGGGGCTACATCACTCGATTTTCCTGGTTAAACTAACCTTATACCTGGCTCCAATCTCGGGTCGATATATCTATCAAATAAGGGGTTCAGAGTCGCAACAGGTATCTGTGGTGCAGATGCTTCACGTTTCGCTCGATCCAGCTATCGAGCAAATAGTTGGGGGCTACATCACGACGTTGTGATTTTGACACTCTACTCCCTACTCGATGATATCATTGAGTAAGGAGTTAGGGGCTACAGGTAACTTGGTACCTTGTTCTATTTTCTGGTCGATACTGTTATCGAGTGAGGCGCTGTAGGCACAATTTATTTATTTCTTTTGCATGTGATGTTTTGCATGCATGTCAGCGAACAAAACTAAAGGGTGGCCATGCCTGAACTCGACGATGAGCAATTCTATCCTGCACACATACGAGCACTAGATTATCAGACATCTAACGCTCAGCTGTCGGCGGGAGATGATGCCTCTAGACGATTCTACATGTGCTGCACAGCAAGTTCATGTTTGCTACAAAGTCTAAGTTGTATGGTCGATGAAGACGTGCAAAGATCATGTAGTTTAACTTTAAACTATATAGAATTTATGTTATATTTGGCCTCTCCGAGAGTGCAATTGGGGGCTAAGCCATTTAATGAATGTTCTTCTAGCCTTTTGTACAGATGCAATCAGGCATACGCTTGGCAACAAAAATACTTATTGAGGGTCTATGAGTACTAAATCATATTTGCATCTACTTGTGTTACTCTATTTCATCGACAAGGAAATAGCAGGCAAAGCATAATAGATAAGCAGATTAATTGGCATTATCATTAAAGACCACAGTAGCAACATTACATCAGCATATTCAGGACTATGAATTCTAGCTGGCGTCGTCATCATCGATTTCTGCCACACCCTCTAGAGAGCCTCATCCTCGAAGACCGCCTCAACCGTCTCAGGTCTCTTCTCCGACAGCGGAGCAACTCCAGCACTGGTTTAAGGGTTGGATGCCATGGAGGAAAATGGGGGATGAATTCTTCGAAGGTGGTGGTGCTAGGGTCTGAGGAGTGTGATGGAGGCTTCGAGAGTAAGACTGAAGGCGAAAGGAGGATAATTGCTACAGTTCTAGATCTCGGAATTTATAGGCCAAAATCTTCTCTCTACGCAAACGGTTCACCCCCCGCAACACGGCACCTCGATTGGCGAGAAAGGCGGAATGATGGTGCTGCACCAATCTTAGCGTTGCAGATGAGAGCAATAAATGCTCAACTACCCAACGTTTAGATTTTTTGATTTTGTCTAAACTCTGCTCAGAGTCGAGTCGATGAGTCGATAACAAGTAACTTGTGGCTGCCCTAAGGACTCGAGTTGGGCTTATAGCAGGGCACTCGACCTAGCAACATCCCTACTCGATACTTGGCGATTCCCAATCTACTCGAATCATTCGATCGCAAGACGGTTTAGTATTACTCGATCAAGTCAGAACTTGGCAGTAATCGACAAAGCGCTCAGATGGACCTTCCACTAGGCAAAGTTCGGGGGCTACTATCGAATATCTAAACATGGGGTATACGTACATGCAGGATACACAAAGGATATGTTCTAACGATATACAGGAACTCCGGATATTACGAGCCCCCTTGTGTGGGATAAGATATAGGGGGAGGGGATATTTCCATACTAGGACGGACTCGATCGCTTTTCCCGTACGAGGAAAACGACTCGAGTACGCCTAGTATCCAGGGAAGTTTGGATATGCTGCGAAGATCGCGCGACGATAGACTCCTCATCGGCTACGATCTGGTATCCCAAACCGACTACAACTCAACCTGAGGCTGGGCTACCTCGACTATATAAGGCCGGGGGTAGAAATCCTCAAGGCAAGACTTCGAGACTAGAAGAAGAGAAGACCTTTTATAGCTTTTACAAGACGCAGAGCAACCAGGAGCTGACGAGCCACGCTTCGTCAACCTCCAGCCACTGCCTAGATCCAATATTCATTGTAACTAGGGCTAGACAATTCTCTTTGTTCTTGATCCACCATATACATATATCATCCGCACAGGACGTAGGGTGTTACTCTAGCTAGGGGCCCCGAACCTGTATACATCGTGTGCAGCTAATTTCATGCTCGACTTTTCTAACCCGAAGATACCCGAAGTTATAAGTTTACTGAAGCGCAGCACTACCGCTATAGTACCGGTAGTGTCAGGGGTATTGTTCATCCGACAGTACCGAGGCTGAACTGCGGTAGTGCCGCCCTAGCTGAAAAAGTCTAGAATTGTATTCCCTCTACTTTACTTTGATAAAGTGAGGTTCTTGGTTGGTTCTTTGGAGGGGAAATTTATTTTATGATCATTCACCCCTGGTCTGATCGCCATTCCGGTCCTTCATGATCTGTGAAACATAATCGTCCTATATTATGATAATCGATTAGGGATAACTTGAATAGCATCGATATATAAAAAGAATTGTACGAACAAGTCACGTACTTGTTGATCAATCCAATAGATATTTATTCAAAGGACAAACAATTATACAGTTTCATAAACATAAGACGTCATACAATCATCTCCATGATTGCCTCAAGGGCATATCACCAACAATCATGACCACTCCCACAGTGATCTAGACCACTCCCTCAGAGGTCCTTAGAGGTCATGACCACTCCCTAAGAGGTCATGATCGCTTAAGACCACTCCTATGGAGGTTAGGACCATTGCTATGGAGGTTAGGACCATTCCTATAGAGGTCACAACCACTCAAGACCACTCCCACACACTACTGCACGTGCCCACATTATAGACGGTTCACAAACCACATCACAGACGGCTTTTTGAACCATCTGTATCGAAGTGTCAGTTATGACAAAGAGTCATCACAAACGGTTTTTCAATCGTTAGTGAAAAAACTCATCACAGACGGTTCTAAAGAAGAACCGTCTATGAAGAGGCCCACATCATAGACAGTTCCAATATAGAACTGTCTGGGATGAACCTGTCATCACAGACGGTTCCACTTTGGAACCATCTGTGATGAGTGGCACTTCACAGACGGTTCTTCTTTAGAACCGTCTGTGATGTTGATTTTCCATTTTTTACTAAATTTTAATTTATTCGCTAACCTTAGTAAATGCTATTCATGCCCTCTAAAAAAAGATAGTAGAAAGCATTACCAGCATTATTATGACATACAATTCAGAAATGAGCTTGGATCTCATATGAACATACAGCGCATCCATTTTAGAAATTAATTCTAATCGCACAATACAATGTACAGCGCATCCATTTCAGAAATCAACTCATATATACAAAAACCAATTGAATTGAGAGCTAGAAATGACAAATTCACAGCACAAGGCACACAAATTAATCCAAATGGTATCTAACAAATTCACAACTCATTAGGCGAGCTTGGGTGGCATTTACCTTTTGGATTAATGACCTCACGCATCAAGAAGGCGCAGAGTTGTCCTCGGATATCTAGGAGGTTAGCCTGTTCCAATGCAGATTCAGCATATTGCCAAGCCTGTCGATGGGAAGAGTAAAGTCTTGCGTGTATATAAATCTATAGGTGGAAACAATTGTTGCAAGATTGACAAACCTCTATGACATTGGTGTTCTTTGAACCAATCAGGAGTTGCATGTTGTGGCAAACATAGAATCCACATAGGTTTAGTCTCCTTTGTCTACTTGTGGCACTGCCAAAATATAATAAGTTAATTAGTTCGAAAGGTATTATTATAGAGTGTGAAGGATTATTGCATACTAGCAAATACCAGAAACTTATAAATATGCTTCAACGTAGCTTGGTTCTTCCTGTGTGGACCTCCACAAGCTTTGTAGACACTGAACGATGCGTCTTGTAAATCTCTGATAGGCTTCAGGTCGTGCGTGTCACCCTTTTTGGAATGAAGGTAAATTATGTGGTTCTTTCTTTGTATAATTACGAGTAGAACCCAGTGATACCTGCATAGGTAGCCATAGTTATTCAACCTAACTTCAAGCTGCGTTATATAGTACTCAACAAGAATAGCAATTGGATGAAGCACTTACCCTGGGTTGTGGGGTAAAAGTATGAATTTTTTATCCTATTGAGCCAGCAATACTTTTTCCACATACTCGTGGACGACTTGTAAATTTTCGTCCATGGTTTGCTTGGACACCATGTGCGGGTCGACGAAACCTATCGGTTGTTTACTTGCTTTTGATTCCATGCTAATTTATCTACATATACAAAATCAAGGATCATGTATATCTGACATTTATCTATACGACACGAATGTACAACGTGATTGCACACACTTACAATGTCTAGTATCTCATGAGTATTGCATCGAGGGCTTTGAGGTTGTACACATCGAATAGCTCATTGAAGCCGACCATGAAGAAGCCATCCAAAAACCTGTGTAAGAAATGCTCCTCCTTGAAGCTGACTGAGATACTCGATGCACGCTGTGCCACCGGCTTGTTGGCTTGTTCCATGCACCATTCTTGTAATCTAATGCACGCTAATGTAAGCATGTCCTCGCGCTCTTTGGGTATGAACGACTGTCCCAGCTCGAATTGTCGTGCCAACGGGGCGAATGGAAAGTCATGGGCTGACGTAGTCCACCCTTTCAATTTGCCCTTGTCACCGCCTCGTTGTCTACCAAATGTCATCTTCACGGGAGACGACTTGGCTCGAACTACAACTTAGCCTGTGCCCGACGGGACACGGTAGCCGATTTGACGGGCTCCTTCGGTGCAACACATGGCTCTGGTAGTGCTAGTAGCTTTAGCACATCACGTGGCTCTGGTAGTGTTTATAGCTTCGGTGCTTCTGGGCGGGAGTCGAAGGAGATGTCCTTCTTGGGCCACTGGATGAATATACTGATGTCATCCCCATATCCAACATGACGACCTTGCAAATTTTATGTACGTCGTCAACGTGGACCTTCTCGTAGCCCGGATCTAAAGTACGACCGTGCACTAACGCCCCTGCACCAGATGGATACGCGTGCCCCCAAGCAACCTGAAGGGGAACAGAGCCATTGGCAAGCCTCACTTGGAGATTGCACGGCATGGCCACCTACTTAAGGGTACACAATTAATTAGATAGCACGTCAAACAAGTCTATCTAAGGAGCATTGCAGACATGTACATTATCCCAGTTTCGTTCGGAGGGAATCTGTCTTCGTCCACGTCCATCTCATGGGCGGATGCACAACTGCTCCGATGGTTGGTTGGGCTAAACTGCGCCTATGCTTTTTGGGCTTGCACGTTCCGTGTCTACCTCTTCGCAGCCTCCCTTTGCTCCATCCTTTCATCAAAGCTTCATAGCTGACTATCGAACTGCTCTCTAAGCCTTGTCTCAACCCTTTCCTCAATCAAGGCTACTAACTGTTCCTCGCGCTCGACTTTACTTCTCTTCCTACTCTGGTACATGTTGGAGTCATTTGGGAATCCCATTTTTCAGGGAACGAAAACACCTAGGCCTCGAGTGCAACCCGGGTGCTCCTTGTTTCCCAAGGCCGTGGAGACTATATCTTTCTCTTTGTCTGAAGTGAAAGAGCACTGGGAACATTTCGTGCTCAACAATATCAGGCATTGGGACACTTCCTCATCAACGAGGTTGCCAAAGGACATGCCGCCCGAAGACGTGGGACATGACCTCGCTCTTACCTAGTGTCAGGGGCGTGGGTCCACGATCGACGCAAATAGCGACGCGACCTCCTTCTAGACTGCCTCATCATCCTCCCTCGTCCATTGCACGATCTTGTCCGCGTACCCAGTTGAGCCGAGTCTGTGTGGGTGGGTGTTTTTTGACTAGACTGTCTTGTGCGACGCACTTTGATGCATGAACTCTTCTGTTGTCTTCAACTCAACAAATTGTTCCCACACATCTTCAGTGATGAACCCATACTTCTATAACGGAGTCATTTCCTTATTCACGTAATTAATGATGAGGACACTCTTCAAGTTCTTCCACGCCTTTCCTGCCACTAGCAACGCATACCGTTGCAGTGCGGGCATGGCGTCTTGTGGGAGCTCGAACAACGCAAATATTTCTATCACCGGGTTATCGCACTCCTCATCTGTCAGCGTCTTCCATGATGGATAGGTGATGGGTACCCTTTCACGCCCAATGATCCCGCACATTGTTTTAAAAGCTGCCGCAGCCTTTGGAGGTGCGGTAGGGGCCCCATCGTGCAGATCGATCGCCATGATGGTGTATCGGCTCTAAGGCCTTTTACTAAGCTGTCTTGGACCATGCCTCTGATTTCCTACGTTGGGCACCTCGTCAGATCCATTCGGCGACGAGGAATAAGGGGACACCATCTTGTAAGGAAGATCATAGAAGTGGCAAGTTGGTAAATGAACAACTCATAGAGGCTCATAGAAGAAGAAATAATGTAAATTTAAGCATTGTTTAGTACGTTTGTAATTGTATGATGCAAGGTTAAGAGAATGTAAGTTAAGAGAAGTAAATTTAAGAGAAGGTAAAGTTAAGAGTTGTTTTGTACATGAATCATATCTTCTGAATAAATTGATGTAAATTTGTTTATGATGCTATCAGAAATCGGGCTAGTTTGAAGATTTGGAATCTTAAATCACAATCACAAAACAATCAAGTAAGCAAATATGGCCTTGAACCCTTACCACCTTATCATGCACATTAAAGAATTGACAATTAAGATAACTGTTTTAAAAGACTAAGACCTGATTATATTCAAATTAGCACAACATTAGCACATGGAAATATCCATAATGGTGATTTTTAAAGGACTAGATAGGAAATGTAGTAAGCTAAGGAACACAGAATATGTGATTAGAAACCATAAAGCAGTAAACAAGTTCATCAAGCAGAAAAACGTATGGTAATAGGAAAATAGATCACAAACAATATACAGTAACCACACCCATTTTCCAAACTTTATTTAACTATGTGAAGCATACACAATTTATGTCATTTATGCAATGAATCATGTCTGCGAAACAAATTGATGTGAATTTGTTTATGGTGCTCTTAGATTTAGGGTTTGATTGAAGATTTAAATCTTCAACCTCAATTACAAATGGGCTAAACAAATTAATTCAGCGAATTAGGCCTCGAACCCTTACCACCTTAACATGCACAATATGAGTATGCAATCTGACCAGCATTTATTCAGATTAACATAATAAAGTGAGTACAACCGAACCAACAACAACATTCAATCAGTAACTTGCAATATTACTAACTGAATCAACAAGTGGGGTTCTGATCAGTAGCTAACAGAATGAACTAGCAAAACCAAGTAACTATATATGTCCAATAGCTAGAAGATCAGAATAAAAGCAACAAAGCAATACTGACAGGTGCTAAACAAAACAATAGCAGGCTTGAATGTTGATCAGACAAAACAGTGAAATAGATCAAAGCTTCCTAGCATGTAAGACTATTGATTCAAGGCCTTATTCACAGAATTAATTGTTATATTCACCAAATAACCCAAATATCATCATTGGGCAACAAAAAGACTTATTAGCATGTAAGTCTACCGGTTCAAGGCCAAACTCAAAAAATTAACTATTGTGATCATTACTTCACCCATATATTATCATCATCGAGCAACGAGAAGGCAGCAAGGTTAAGAGAAGGTAAGTTAAGAGAATCAAAGTTAAAAATAGCACATGTAAATATATTGAAACATGATCTCCGTCCAAGATCTTTATAATTAAAACATGGCTTAACGTATGCATACTATATACACGCATGCATTTGTATTTTGTTTACAATACACCATTTCATTAGCATATTACATGGATAACGAGGTAGACAAATAGAAGCATGCTGATCATTAGAAGATTGTATAATACAACAACGAAAGAAACTACTGATGATTTTCTATGAATGGATAGGAAATGTAATAAGCTAAGGAACACAAAATTTGAGATTAGTAGAAGGAAAATAAAGGCATTAACTATCTCAAAAAGTGGTCAGACGGTAATAGCATAAGAAGCAACTATAGGCACATGGACATTCTTATTGGTTCAGATGGTAATTGTTTGCATTTGTGAGAATTACATACACTAAAATGTGCAAATCATGACCTGAGATCATTACTACCTCAGATTATTGACAATTGAGACACGAATTCTCTAGACATGCTTCAACATGAACTCAACGAGTACATTTTCCAACAAAATACCCAGAGTAAACAATTCATTTGTCTTATTGGTCTATAAAGAAGATAATAAAACAACAACAAACCAACCCCTCAATAAGCTCATACATTTCAAGGACGGGTAGTGCCTTCTAAATTGTACATGTAGTTGGATATTTGAACTGAACATAGAACAACAATATGGTGTTGAAACATAAAAAGAAATAAGAAACAATGCAAAATCTGCAACCTTAGATTGTGGCACAGCGCACAAACCAACTGAGCCACGGGCTCTGCTATTCTTTTCAACTCATATTGCTCTTATTTTCTTGCACATGTCACATGGCTAACTGGGCATTATAAAGGCTGATTTACTCGTCAGTCTATTACATGCACTACTCAGACTCTAAAACAACACTTTCCGAACCAACATTTTCCAAAACAAGATTAAAACTATCATATGGCAGCTATTCTATTGGTAGCATAGAACATTCCGGGTTCAATTATCATTATCATTTGTACACTACTCGGAAACAACATTACCAGTCAACATCTATCTAAGGTGTCATAGGAGAATGCAAATGAAATCCAGAAGCTAAGGAAAATCTATTCTGATAAAACATTCCTTGTTCCACAACCGTCCTTAATCTGTACTCATAAATTCTAAAGTAACATGATTTTCCTAATAAATCCATTTTTGTTCCACAATAAAGAAATTATGAAATCTCACAGTGAAATAAACTTGGGAGGGAAATTACAAAAACCTGTCTAATAAGAATATATTCGTTTATGTATTCTGTACCAGCTTCTTACTATTTAAAGAGTTCATATACATCAAAACCCTAATTTGGGACAAAAAATATCACAAGGGAATTATTTTGTTATCAAACATAAGATTTTCTGAAATTAATAATAAAATGTAACAAATACATATCATTAATTATAACACTTACATACTTCTCATTAACTTAACACATAGATACATCTCATTAATTATAATATAGGTACACTTGAAATAAACATGACAATCTCATCATAACTCCACTTGCTTATTCTTCTGTATAAAAATTAGCCCTTCACGATGATCGACACGGGTGTAGCTAGCTTCCTCAGGTTGATCTTCCTGAACCATGACGCTAGTACCGATAGGAGACAACTCGTTAAACTGATTGTATTCTTCATCATCTACCACATTCTCAACTCCGACAATTCTCCTCTTTCCCTGAAGAACCACGTGGCACTTCTTGTTGGACGGGTCGGTTACATAGAAGACTTGAACAACTTGGTTAGTGAGAACAAATGGTTCATCTTGGTATCTGACACGTTCGAGGTCCACAGTAGTGACACTGTACTTGTCAACCGTAATGTGCTGCAGGTTAACCCAACGGCACCAAAATAAGGGGATCTTGAAAAGTATATAGTCGAGCTCCCAAATTTCCTCAATTGTAACACCCTAAAATTTGCTCTAATTTAAATTTTGAAGTATTTTTGATTTTTGAGAATTTCTGAGAATTTATTAGAATTTAAATTGGATTTACTTATTTCTGACCTCTCTTGAATTTCAATAAATTCATGCAAAAGTTTATACAAAGTTTTATTGAAAATATTTTATATGAGTTCCAAATGTCTCAAAGTATTTTCTAGAATTTTTTTTGGATTTTTCCGGGTATTTTTGCTATTTATTTTGGCTTTGTTTATTTATCTGATTTATTTTTAATCAGAAATGTTTTAAAATTGATGAACAAGAATGGCCGAGCTCACATCTTGGCGCGCCGCTAGCCCAGCTGCGATAAAACCCTAGTCGCCGCGCGAAGCCGTCCGTCGAATTCGCATTTGCCGTTGCGCCACATCGCCGAACGCGTGCGCCGTCGGATCTTCGCTGCGCGGACGTTCTGGATTGCGCCACGTCGGTCGTCTTCGCGAGATTACCGGAGCTAATGCCGCCGACCGTTTCCGCTCGTTCGCCTTTGTAAGCGCGCACGCCGAGGCCCTTTAAGCGCGCTGATGGCGCGATTCGCAGAGGACTCAACGCCGCTTCGCTTTGACTCCTTGCACGCACGCCGAGACCCCTCTAGCGCCCCCGTAGCTCGCCGTAGTTGCTTTTCCTCGCCGCCATTGTTTTTGCTTTCCTCATCGCCGCCCGAGCCGCTCCGCCGTGTTCGACCCCGCCCCGAAGTTCGCGAAGCAAGCCGCATCGAGTGGACCGCTTCTTCTCGTCGGAAAAGCCCCGTAGCGCCGTTGGCTCGCGTCGTCTTCCCGACCCGGCAACCTTCGTTTCTCTCCACCGCCGCTTTCACCGAAGCTCGCCGACCGCTCGACCTGCATCGCACGGTTCTGGTACGTCCACGTCGCTGCTCCCTTTTCGTACCCAGTGTTAATCTTGACCGTTAGATCTAGATTGAACGGTGGTGATTAGATTTAGTTTCGGTGCTTGTTTAGATCTCAGCCGTTGGATCGTTAGTGAACGCGTGAGATTGCGCCGCGTTGCTAGGGTGAACAGTAAACCGCTCGGGTACCGTGGGCCGTTAGATTAGATCTAAACGGTAGAGATTGGATCTGGTTTTGCCCTAAGGATCCGTGCCGTTCAGATTTGCACATGCGGCGGTGATGGCGCCATACCCTCGCCGAATCGCGTGCCAACGCGTGGGCATTTTGACTGGGGCAGAGACCAGATCCAGCCATCGATTTCGAGCGTGCCGCTGCGATCTTGCCACGTGGTCGCGCGTGAACCGAGACGCTGCTGAACGTGCGCGAGATCCAGCCGTCGGATCCGGGGGTTCCGTCGGATGCGCGACACGTGGAGGCGCAGAATGCGATGCGTCGCCGAGTCAGTGCGTGGGATCCAGCCATTTGATCCGAGCGACCGTCGGATGCGCGACGCGTGTCGCATGGATTCGAGGCAGTGCGGGTGACGCGTGAATCTGGCCGTTGATTCAATGAATGGCTCAGATCTTGCCGCGTGGATGCGCTGTTCTGGTGGACCGAGTTCACGGTAGACCAGAGCCGAGCCGTGAACCGAGCCCATAGACCGAGGAGACGTGGTGGCACCAGAGGCTGCCACGTGTTATGCTGACGTCATCGCTGGCGTCATAAATATTTTTATATATAAAAATATTTTGGCCGAAATTCTTTTCTATGCTGACGTCATCATGATGCGATGCTGACATCATAAATGCAATTTTTTAGTATAAAAATAATTTGGAAAAATCAGATTTTCTAATTTCTGTATTTTCAGATTTTATTCAAACTTCAAATGGCTATAACTTTTGCATTTTAACTCGGATTTGGGTGATTCAAATTTCTAAAAATTCATAAAATTGTGACCTATTTAATTCTAAAAATTTGGTCTTCTGTATTAGCTATTTATTCCATATTTTGTTTGTACGCGTAGACGCAAATTTGTTAGAAGGTTTTGAGGACGAGTTCGTCGCCCAAGACCAAGCTTCGGAACACGACCAGCAACTCTTTGAAGGCAAGTAATGCTTTGATCATTTTGATCCCAGATTTAAAAATGTAATTTATGCTTAAAAATTATGCATGCTTATTTATTAAAAATGAATTTAAATTAATTTGGGATAATGTAGTTAATCAACCCATTTTGTTATGCCACCTTGAAATTATTAATCGTATGCCCTAAATCATTGTCACCCTAAGATTGATTATATTAGTTGGATGTTAATACTATGCCAACACGGGAGGCTAGACCGTGAATAGATGCTTAGCCTGGCAACGAATCATGAATAATCTTTTGGAAAAATGCTACAATATTGACTAATGGAATATTGAATGTATTTTGAAAGTGGTGTGATGTTGCCACCTGATGACATTGAAGTATGGAGACCTGTGTGGTTCCATACCGATGTTGAGTTATTGCTGGCATGTGTTGTACAATAATCAACTGGATGGGAAATGGTTTAGACTGGGGCAAGTGGCAAGAGGTCGTGTGCCGTGGGCTGTGTGGCATTGGGTTGATGAGTGTTGTGAGTCTGTGTGCTACAATGGGGTGTGTGCCATCTTTGAGGCCGAAGTCTTGCCTTGGTCGATTAAGGACTTCACCTTGTAAGCCTTTGATCTGAGTCACCCGTACAACCACATGTCTGGTATGGGACAGACCTAGTTGATTATGGTTCTGATATCTTTCCTCTGATACCTCGGGTGGCAATGCACGGGGGTGTATCTATACGGGGGAGCATACCTGTGCTACGGCTTGGTGCCTATCCAACGGTGTTTGGCCTGTCCTATACTTCGGCTCTGTTTCAGGGAAGAGATAGTGAAGGCAATACCGGAGAGGTTCTTTGGTTAAGGTAGAAGTTACTGAAAAGCTTTGTTGCGGACAATCACCTATGTGGTGAGCGGCTGTATCTTGTGGGTAAAGTGTACAACCTCTGCAGAGTGTCAAAACTATTCAAATAGTCGTGCTCACGGTAATGAGCATTGCTCGGGGATTACAGTCAAGGGGTAGATCTTCATAAATAAAAATGTGGAAAGGGTGGTTGTGTGCCAGTGTTAAAAATGAACTGTTAAGGCTGTGTGCCGAGAATCTTCGAAGAAAAACTATTTGAAGAAATTAGTACTATCATAACTGTTTTACTGCTTTAATCTAAATAAAATACTGGTTTACAAATGCTGTTTGATGCAAAAGAACCAATTAAGCCAATCCTTTGGAATAAGCTTTCCATATAGTAATAGCGTTGCATTAGTGCATTACTTGTTGAGTGCCTTGTGTACTCACCCTCCTTGCTTATCAACACCAACATCGGTGGAGGAGTCTACACCACTGGGAGGAGGAGTACATTGAGGATCCGAGCAATTAGGGCAAGCTCGATCGGTTGCTGTGGCAAGATGAAGGCTTCCACGACATTTATTTTGTTCGCCGCTATTTCGCTTACTCAATAATGTAAGCCCTGCGTGGCTAATTTTATGTAAGGAGACCATAAGGTCGTACAACTCAGTTTATATAAGTGTTGCACTATTTATTTTTATATCGCTATGAATGTCTGTGATGTGCAACCTCAGAAAGACTGCGTGCTAGCGTGATCCCGACTAGCACTAATACACAGAGGGTCCTGATTTGCATTCGGTCCCGATAGAGGTGGTATTAGAGCAGGCTGACTGTAGGTCTTGACCCTAAACTAGATTAGTTGTACCTAGGAGGATAAAACTATTTTCTTAGACTTAATACTCTTGAGCAAGAATATCAATGAAATCTCGACTTATCTTTTCTCCTTTGCTTCATACCTATGCTGAATTCTTTTTATTATTTTCTGTTTAATTTAAACGAGGTCTATTTTGGCATATGAGGATGATCCACACGTATGGAGAGCGCACTGGAGGTTACGCCGCTGAGTTATGGCGTATGATGCAGCTGCTCGGAGGATTTGACAGACCGCTTTATCGGGGGACCACAGTGGTATGGGCAGGACTTGATATCACCTGGGATGTCAAGATTACAGTATATGCCCGCGAGAGGACAAGGGCGAGCCGTCCTATCTACATCACGATCAGGAGGTCTTCTTTTGAGGCCGGGATCTAGGAGACGGCACGTCTGGCGATGCGGCAGATTGCCTGCACCTACTCCGCATAATTGGAGGGCACCGTCTTTCGTCACCATCCGCGCCGAGATAATCGCTTTGACAGGGTGGAGGTCTTGGAGGAGGACGCCATGATCACTCACCTGGCGAGGTATGTTATCGCCCAGGAGGACGCCTTGGACGAGATGGTACAGGAGCTGCAGAGGACCCGCGGCGAGGTCACGGAGGCAAGGACTCAACTGTGGGAGGGCTTAGCTTACTCCATGCAGAAGATCCAGGAGTTGGAGATGGCTCAGATGGACCCGAGCTCGAGCGATCCCCGAGCCGCACGATCCAGATCCAGAGGAGCCAGAGCAGAGGAACGGTCAGCAGAGCCGCCGCGACAGAGCGAGCAGACCCGGGACCAGCAGAGTCGATGGGGTCATTTGCACCAGCTCTGATGGGTCATCAGACGATTCGCCCCAATGCCAGAGCACCCACCGGTGTATGCTCAGGGGGAGCCGCAGCCGGGTTGGCTCAAAGAGTGATCGAGTCTAGTCGAGGGTAGTGTCGAGACTCGAGTGTTTGAGTCGCGTCTTTTGCTTCGTGAGTCACCATTAGGTGTGAGTCGCTATGAGTCCTACGTTGCTTACTTGTTTTTGGTTGTGAGTGTTTCAGATGTGTTGCATTGCCCTTAGGCACTTGTGAGCAACCATACTACCTTATATTACATCAATAAAGTTGCTAAAAATTTAAGTTATACTGTTTCCCACATAAGTTCTTTTACTTGTCTATGCTTTGTTCTTTTCTTAACCCTCGAAGTTTACAACTGATGGTGAGGACTCGCGGAAACATTGGAGCCAACGGAAGTGGAGTGAATCAGGCTGACAACCAGAATGAGGAGCCAATCCTCAACCGCCGCAAGTCGATATGCGTAACTGGGAGACTTTCGGCTGCCCAAACTCAACTTATGAACACGATGGTACGCACCATGCAAAGAAATATCCAATCAGTGCTGCGAATGTTCAACACAGGGGTATCCATGGACCACACCCCTACTCAAGGTTGTCGAGTTTATGCGAACTCGCCCACCCACCTTCTCCGCAACGCCAATCCGATGGAAGCGGACGATTGGCTAAGGACAATCGAAAGGAAACCGCACATAACCCGTTGTATGGGACATGAGAGGGTACTCTATGCCTCTCACTAGTTAGAGGAACCGCTTGAGAATGGTGGGAGAATTTACATCGCACATGAGAATCCCAAGATATCACATGGGAGGAATTCACCTCGACTTTCCGCCAATACCATGTACCGAGGGTATCATGGATCTTAAGAAAGAGGAATTTTGAGCCTCAAGTGGTGGCCAATCGGTGCCGATTACGAATAAGTTTACCCAGTTGGCACACTACGCACTGTAAGACGTAGCTACAGATAAGGCCGCATAATCCCGCTTTATGAAGGGATTAAACGCGGATTGCAGTGGACCGATCACCCACACATTCCCCGACTTTCAAGAGCTAGTTAACAAGGCTCTTATTTTGGAGGACAAGCGCCGAGAGTTGATGACAACGTAAAGCGCAGAATGGCGCAACAAGGAGGTCGTCGTGGTCGTGAGAGGCGAGGGGCACCCCAACAGTTCATCCGTACGGCCAGGCAAGGATGAGGTACCACCGCCGGCAAATCGCCCGATTGGTCGTAATGCGGACTCTAGCCGTAACAGTGGTACAGGACCGAGGAACCTCGCAGGCAGCAGGAAGGCGTTGTTATCACTGCAACGAGTTGGGGCACTTCGCCAACAACTGCCCAAAGAAGGGAGGTGCCACCCGGTCCGATTTAACTCGGGAATACACCTACAAGGACTCGGCGCGAACGTGAACCGCGGAGCAGCGCGCCGGCAACTCCATCTCAAGGCGCACGAGGCCGAGTCAACCACATTACAACGGATGAAGTCCAGAACGCCACGGATGTTGTACTGGGTAAGTTCCTAGTAAACTCAGCACCAGAAACTGTTTTATTTGACTCCGGAGCATCACATTCATTTTTTTCTCAAGATTTTGCCATTCGCAATAATTTGGATATTGTGGAACTTAAGTGTGTACTTATTGTCCAATCCCCTGGATCAGAACTCCGATTCAATATAGGATGTTCTGGGGTAAGGCTAATAATTAATGGAATAGAGTTCCTAGCGAACCTAATTATATTGAATACCCAAACCCTGGATGTTATCCTGGGAATGGATTAGTTAACCAAACACAAGGTAGTGCTGGACTGCGGAAAAAGAGTTATATCAATAGAGAGCCCGGAAGGGAGAAGGGTTGAATTTGAAGCAAAAATAGTACAGGATGGACAATTAATGGTCAACAATATGAAGATCGACAGCTTGGAGGAAGTTTCCATAGTCAATGAATATCCTGATGTTTTCCCGTAAGATTTACCTGGAATGCCACCAGATAGAGATATCGAGTTCGTGATAGAGCTTGTTCCAGGGACAGCTCCAATAGCTAAGAGACCTTACAGGATGTCCACAGAGGAATTAGTGGAAATGAGGAAGCAAATTGAGGAGCTGCTGGAAAAAGGATTTATAAAACCTAGTTCATCGCCATGGGGAGCACCTGTCTTGTTCGTCAAGAAGAAGGACGAATGATGTGACGATAAAGAATAAGTATCAGCTACCCAGGATCGACGATCTTTTTGATCAGTTGAGGGGAGCAGGAGTCTTCTCCAAGATTGATATTCGATCAGGATACCATCAATTGAAGATCCGATCAGAGGATATTCCGAAGACTTCATTCTCGTCAAGATATGGACATTATGAGTTTACAGTGATGTCTTTTGGTTTGACAAATGCACCAGCATATTTCATGAACTTAATGAATAAGGTTTTCATGGAATACTTGGATAAGTTCGTCATCGTCTTTATTGATGATATTCTTGTCTATTCCAAGACAAGAGAAGAGCACGCGGAACATTTAAGGTTAGTTCTTGAAAAGTTGAGAGAACAACAGTTGTTGGCAAAATTTAGTAAATGTGACTTCTGGAAGAATAAGGTTGAATTTCTTGGACATATAATGATAGCAGAAGGAGTTGCGGTAGATCCAAAGAAAGTGGAGAAGTTTTGCATTGGGAGCAGCCAAAGATGGTAACCCAAATCCGTAGTTTCCTTGGAATGGCGGGATATTACCGTCGTTTCATCGAAGGATTCTCCACGATTGCGAGACCTCTTACGCAATTGTTGAAAAAGGAAAAGAAATTCTTATGGTCACCTGAGTGCGAGAAGAGTTTTCAGGAGTTGAAGAAACGATTAACATCAGCACCTGTATTAGTTTTACTTAACATTCATCAAGGCTTCGACATCTATTGTGATGCATCACGTCAAGGATTGGGATGTGTATTGATGCAAAACTGAAAGGTAATAGCATATGCATCGAGGCAATTGAGGCCACATGAGGAGAACTATCTGACTCATGATTTAGAATTAGCTGCTCTAGTGCATGCCCTAAAAATATGACGTCACTATCTCATTGGAAACAGATGTGAAGTGTATACCGATCATAAAAGTCTTAAGTATATCTTCACGCAAGCTGACTAGAATATGAGGCAAAGAAGATGGCTTGAGTTAATCAAAGATTATAATGTTGGAATTCATTACCATCCTGGCAAAGCCAACGTGGTGGCGGATGCCTTGAGCAGAAAGAACCACAGTGTAAGCATGCTGTTGGAAACAAGTCAGGCAGAATTGTGTAAGGATTTCCAGAAATTAGAACTGGAAATGATACCAGAAGGATTTTTAGAAACCTTGGAAGTAAAACCTACCCTGGAAGATCAGATCAGGGAAGGGCAGAAAGATGACGATAAAATCAAGAGAATTAAGGACAAGATGGATGCAGGCAAGGCAAAGGATTTCAAATTAGATGAGAAGGGTACTATGTGGTTTAAAGGGTGCATTTGTGTGTCGAATAAAAAGGAATTGAAGCAGATAATTTTGGAGGAGGCCCATGACTCCAAGTACTCAATTCATCCAGGAAGTGCGAAAAGGTATCAATATTTAAAGGAAAGATTTTGGTGGCCAAGCATGAAACGGGAAGTCGCCGAATATGTTGCATTATGTGACATATGCCAAAGAGTCAAAGCTATGCACCAGAGACCAGCAGGGCTATTACAACCCCTAAAGATACCTGAATGGAAATAGGAAGAGATTGATATGGATTTCATAACCGGGTTGCCCAGGACTCAAGGGGGATATGATTCCATATGGGTCATAGTAGATCGTTTAACTAAAGTGGCACATTTCATACCGGTAAAGACCACTTATTCGGGAGACCGGTTAGCAGAACTTTATATGGCAAGAATTGTCTGTTTGCACGGAGTATCAAAAAAGATAGTGTCAGACGGAGGTACCCAATTTACCTCCAGATTTTGGGGTAAGCTACATGAACAATGGGGACTCGTTTGAACTTCAGTACAGCATACCATCCGCAGACAGATGGTCAAACAGAGAGAGTCAACCAAATTTTGGAAGATATGTTGAGAGCCTGTGCTTTGGCATATTCTACTTCCAGGGATAAGTGTTTCCCCTATGCTGAGTTCAGTTACAATAACAGCTACCAAGCAAGTTTACAGATGTCTCCATTTGAAGCTCTGTATGGTCGATCATGTCGAACACCATTGAATTGAAATGAGACAGGTGAACGATATGTTTTTGGCCCGGATGTACTACAAAAAGCGGAAGAGCAATTCGCCATGATCAGAGAAAGACTAAAGATTGCCCAGTCAAGGCAGAAAAGCTATGCCGACAATCGTCGCAGGGAATTGAGCTTTGAACCTGAAGATTATGTATATCTCAGAGTCACGCCACTCAAAGGAGTCAGAAGATTCCATGCAAAAGGGAAGCTCGCACCCAGATATGTTGGGCCGTTCAAGATATTGAGCCGCAGAGGTGAAGTTGCATATCAGTTGGAGTTACCGCAGTCTTTGGCAGAAGTGCATGATGTATTCCATGTATCACAACTGAAGAAGTGTCTTCGAGTACCGGAAGAGCAAACACCGTTAGAGGCAATCGAGCTGCAAGAAGACCTGACTTACAAAGAGCATCCGATGAAGATTCTGGACATAATGGACAGAGAGACAAGGAAGAAGTCAACACGTTTCTGCAGAGTTCAGTGGAGCAACCATTCGGGAAGTGCAGCAACGTGGGAACGTGAAGAAGATCTGAAGAAGGAGTTCCCTAACCTATTTCTGTAGACAGCTCTGAATCTCGGGGACGAGATTCTATTAAGGGGGGAGGTTTGTAACACCCTAAAATTTGCTCTTATTTAAATTTTGAAGTATTTTTGATTTTTGCCGCCGACCGTTTCCGCTTGTTTCGCCGCGTGTAGCGCGCACGTCGAGGCCCTTTAAGCCGCGTTGATGAGCGCGTTCTGCAGAGAACTCAACACCGCTTAGTTTGACTCCTTGCACGCACACCGAGACCCCCTCTAGCGCCCGCTGTAGCTCGCCGTAGTTGCTTTTCCTCGCCGCCGTTGTTTTTGCTTCCTCTCATCGTCGTCCGAGCCGCTCCGCCGTGCTCCGACCCTGTCCCGAGTTCACCGAAGAAAGCCGCATCGAGTGGACCACTCCTTCTCGCCGGAAAAGCCCCGTAGCGCCGTTGGCTGCGTCGTCTTCCCCAGCTCCATCAACCTTCGTTTACTCGCTGTCGTCGCCTTCACCGAGCTCCGTCGACCGTTCGATCTGCATCGCACGGTTCTGGTACGTCCACGTCGCTGCTCCCTTTTCGTACCCAGCGTTAATCTTGACCGTTAGATCTAGATTGAATGGTGGTGATTAGATTTAGTTTCGGTGCTTGTTTAGATCTCGGCCGTTGGATCGTTAGTGAACGCGTGAGATTGCGTCGCGTCGCTAGGGTGAACAGTAAACCGCTCGGATACCGTGGGCCGTTAGATTAGATCTAAACGGTAGAGATTGGATCTGGTTTTGCCCTAAGGATCCGCGTCGTTCAGATTTGAACGTGCGGCGGTGATGGCGCCGTACCCTCGCCGAATCGCGTGCCGACGCGTTGGCATTTTGACCGGGACAGAGACCAGATCCAGCCATCGATTTCGAGCGCGCCGCTGCGATCTTGTCACGTGGACGCGCGTGAACCGAGACGTTGCCGAACGTGCGCGAGATCCAGCTTCGGATCCGGGGGTTCCGTTGGATGTGCGACGCTTGGATTTGGCTGATTCAAATTTCTAAAAATTCATAAAATTGTGAACTATTTAATGATGAATTTTATTTGAATTTTTTAGGACATTTAGTCTTCTGTATTAGCTATTTATTGCATATTTTGTTTGTACGCGTAGACACAAATTTGCCGAAAGGTTTCGAGGAAGAGTTCGTCGCCCAAGACCAGGCTTCGGAACATGACCTGCAACTCTTTGAAGGCAAGTAATGCTTTGATCATTTTGATCCCAGATTTTAAAATGTAATTTATGCTTTGAAATTATGCATGCTTATTTATTAAAAATTAATTTAAATTAATTTGGGATAATGTAGTTAATCAACCCATTTTGTTATGCCACCTTGAAATTATTAATTGTATGCCCTAAATCATTGTCACCCTAAGATTGATTATATTAGTTGGATGTTAATACTATGCCAATACGGGAGGCTAGACCGTGAATAGATGCTTAGCCTGGCAACGAATCATGAATAATCTTTCAGAAAAATGCTACAATATTGACTAATGGAATATTGAATGTATTTTGAAAGTGGTGGATGTTGCCACCTGATGACATTGAAGTATGGAGACCTGTGTGGTTCCATACCGATGTTGAGTTATTGCTGGCATGTGTTGTACAATAATCAACTGGGTGGGAAATGATTTAGACTGGGCAAGTGGTAAGAGGTCTGCGTGCAGTGGGCTGTGTGGCATTGGGTTGATGAGTGTTGTGAGTCTGTGTGCCACAATGGGTGTGGTGCCACCGCTGAGGCCGAAGTCTTGTCTTGGTCGGTTAAGGACTTCACCTTGGAAGCCTTTGATCTGAGTCACCCGTATAACCACATGTCTGGTATGGGACAGACCTAGTTGATTAGGGTTCTGATATCTTTCCTCTGATACCTCGGGGTGGTAGTGCATGGGGGTGTATCTGTACGGGGAGCGTACCTATGCTACGGCTTGGTGCCCATCCAACGGTGTTTGGCCTGTCCTATACTTCGGCTCTGTGTGAGGGAAGTGATAGTGAAGGCAATACTGGAGAGGTTCTTTGGTTAAGGTAGAGGTTCCTGAAAAGCTTTGTTGCGGACAATCACCTATGTGGTGAGCGGCTGTATCTTGTGGGTAAAGTGTACAACCTCTTCAGAGTGTCAAAACTATTCGAAAAGCCGTGCTCGCGGTAATGAGCATTGCTCGGGGATTACAGTCAAGGGGTAGATATTCATAAATAAAAATGTGGAACGGTGGCTGTGTGCCAGTGTGTAAGGACCCGAATCCACCGATTCGAACCCACTGTGTTTACCGCACTAGTCCCAGGATCAACGCTAGTGCACACAGCTCAACATCGGTACATATCACATCATACTCAATGATAATAGTATATTACTCCATTTATTGATATAGCTAAGTGTATGATCTTATGACCGACTTACATTATTAAGCCACGCAGGGCAAAACTGGAAATATAAGCTAAGAATTAAGCAGCGAAAAGTATAAAACGTAGATAGCTCATCAGTTCACCACAGGCAACCGACAAGGCTCGGACCCTAATGACTCGTGTCCTCCTGGAACTCCTCCTCCAACACAGGTGTAGATTCTTCGACTGTTGATTATTGTTGTTGGCAAGGGTGAGTACTTAAAGCACTCAACAAAAGTTGTGCACAGAATGCAATTCTATGTAACTATATGCAAGGCTTATTCCAATGGATAGGCTATCATGGCTATTTTGCAATAAGCAGCATTTATGAACAAATGTAATAAATAGATTGTAAAGTCTGTAAAACAAATAACAATAAATAGATTCAGCATTTCTAAAGTAAACCAAGTTGCCAATTCTAAGTCAAATTCCATCTTCCACATGGCATTCCGCCATCCCAACCAAATTGTCCATTTAATTAAGCTAACCCTTAACTGTAATTCCCGAGCATTGCTCAATACCGCGAGCACGGCTATCCGAATAGTTTCACACTCTGCAGAGGTTATGCACTTTACCCACACGATACAACCAAACACCACCAAGGCGAGTGATTATAACAAAGCCTTTACAATGCGCTGGCTTAACTCGGTACCACCCGCTAAGGTTTCAACAGTGGTGGGACTTGTTACCACATCCAGGGCCCCCCTCTTGCGCCATGTGAATTTCTCCATAACTCGGGAACTCACACCGACCAAGATAGTACCAAAATTAGGACATTCCAAATTAATCAACTAGGCTGGCCCATACCAGACATGTGGTTGCATGATTGACTCAGGTCAAAGGCTTGCAAGGTTAAGTCCTTAGAGTGATCAAGGCAAGACTTCCACATACCCTCTGCCCATCGGGCCCACCTTGCCATACTCGCCCCTTGTCACTTGCCCCAATCTAAGTAATTATCACCCAAGTTGATTATCAAGCACCACGTGCCATCAACAATTCAACATCGTTGCGTGACATGACTCGCCTCAACAACTCAATCTCATCGTGTGATCCCACATGACACACAAGTTTATAACATCATTCCATATTCCATTAGTCAAGATTAATTATCAATGATTCAATCACATGTGATGACGTGGCATGGCTAAGCAACTAATACGGTCTAATCATCCTGTGTTGATTATTATTACTAACCAACTATAATGAACCAATCTAGGGTGACAATAGATTATGGCATACAATGACAAGGTACAGTATAGATCAAATTGGTATAATAGCTAAGTCCCAATTTAATTTGAAACAATTGTATACTTGAAATAATATGCAATTGGGTAAAACAAATATAGCAATTTTATAAACATGGGTTCAACATGATCAAAGCACAACTTGCCTGGGAATCGGTCCTGATCTTGGTCTCGAGCTTGCTCTTGAGTCGCTGGATCTTCCTCCGAAGCGTCGCACAATTCAACATCTACGCGTACCGAAGGAGAAAAGCAAATAAATACCGAAACAGAGAGCGACTGAACTCCAAAAATCAAATAAAATTCACCATTAAATATATCTCAATTTTACAAATTTTTATAAATTTGAATCACTCAAATCCGAGTTAAAATACAAAAGTTATAGCCTTTTGAATTTGAATAAATACTGAAATTGTAAAAATTAGAAATTCAGAATTAACAAAATTATTTTTAAACTGAAAACAGATTTATTGCGCAAGCGTGACGTCAATACGACCAACCAATCAAGTTCTCCCACATGTCTCGGGTGTGGATCGAGTGCACGGCAGTGTTTGGACCACGGTGGACTCGGTCCACGACGCCTCAAGACCGCTCGACACGCGGCATCGATTGGTCCACATGCGCGGTTCAATCTGGTCCGATGAAGACGGATTGGATGGCCCCGATTGCTCGCGACGTGGCAGCGCATCAACCGAAGGATTTAGATCCGACGGCCCAGAGCTTTTGGATCCGGCGATGGAGGCACGGCGGCGGAACTCCACCGGCAGCGAAGAAGACAACCTGGCCGACGGCTCCTTGGCGCTTCCCCGACGAGGTGAAGTTGCGGCCCTGGCTCGATATGGGGAGATGATTTCGGATCTGGCTCTACCGCGGCGGAACACGTCCTAGAGCCAATGGAATCCCTCGAAAACCCTCGGCGGTGCTCGCGACAACCTCCGATGAGTCCTTGCGACGAAGCGATGGCGATTCCAGCGACGGTGAGCGGGGAAAAAAAAGCGGCGCAGCTGAGACATCCTCGGGGCGTGGTCCGCGGCTTAAATAGCCCCCACGACGTTCGTGTCCGAGGCGGAGTCCTTTCCGTACGCGGCGGCGCAATCCGAGTCCGACACGGGCGACGAGTCCCGGAGAAGACGAAGTCTCGACTGCCCACGCGTCGTGAATCAGACGGACACTCACGCGCATGACGTGGTGAAATTCGAGCCCTCCACGCGACACGATCCAACAGTGACGATAAAACGGAGTCCCGAACCGGTACGCTTCATCCTCGATCATCCGATTTGAATCCAACGGCAGGGATTAGACCTTCTAGAAAACGGGCTGAACGGGCCGCGCACTCCGGCCCACTCACGCACAGTATACGGGCCAAGACCAATACTGTTCACAGGCTTTTTAAAAGATTTCTTTTTTAAAAATAATAACAGATATTCATTTTATTTGTTTTAGGCAATAAAACTATTAGGAAAAATCCAAGAAAATTCCCAAAAATATTTTGGGACATTTTGAACTCAGATAAAACATTTTTTGTAAAACTTTATTTTAACTTTGCACAAATTTAAATGATTTTCAATAAAAGGCCAAAACACTTAATTTGCAATTAATTCAAATAAATCCAGAAAAATCCAAATAAATCCCCGAAAAATCATAAAATGCACAAATGACAATGAAATAATATTTAGGCAAATTTTGGGATGTTACAAACCTACCCCCTTAATAGAATCTTGACCCCGAGATTCAGGGCTAACTAGAGAATAGGTTTGGAAACTCTGACTTCAAATCTTCTTCACGCTCCCAGGTTGCTTCACTTTCGAATGATTGCTCCATCAACTCGCAAAGCGAATAGACTTGCTTCTAGTTCTGCGCTCCATAACATTCAAAATTCGATTGTTGCTCCTTGTAAGTCGTCTTCTGCAGCTCTATTCGCCCAACGGGTTTGTTCTCACGCACTCTAAGACATTTCTTAAGTTGTGATACGTGAAACACGTCATGCACTCCTGCCAAGGATTGAGGTAATTCCAACTGATAAGCTACCTCCCCTCGATGGCTCAAAATCTTGAACGGACCAATATATCTTGGTGCAAGCTTCCCTTTAACGTGAAATCTTTTAACACCCTTAAGAGGGGTAACCCTGAGATACACATAATCCTCTGGCTCGAAACTCAAATCTTGGCGTCGGTTATCTGTGTAGCTCTTTTGCCTTGACTGTGCTATCTTCAACCTCTCTCTGATCATCGCAACTTGATTTTCTGCTTCCTTCAGAATATCTGGTCCAAACACCAAACGCTCTCCCGTCTCATTCCAATTTAACGGAGTACGACAAACATGTCCGTACAATGCCTCAAACGGTGACATCTGCAAGCTAGCTTGATAGCTATTATTGTAACTAAATTCTGCATACGGCAAACATTTGTCCCAAGATGTAGCATAAGCTAAAGCACAAGCTCTCAACATATCTTCCAAAATCTGATTTACCGCTCGTTCGACCATCCATGCTGCGGGTGATATGTTAGATCAAATTCCGCGAGTTCCCATTGCTTCATGCAACTTGTTCCAGAATCTTGAGGTAAATTGGGTACCTCTGTCTGACACAATCTTTTTGGGCACTCCATGCAAACATACAATCCTTGACATATACAGCTCTGCTAAACGATCTCCTGAGTATGTGGACTTCACTGGGATAAAATGAGCGACCTTGGTCAAACGATCCACAATAACCCAAATAGAATCGTAACCTCTCTGAGTCTTGGGTAAACCGGTGATAAAATCCATACCAATTTCCTCCCACTTTCATTCAGGAATTTTCAACGGCTCTAACAAACCAGTTGGTCTTTGATGCATGGCTTTTACTCTCTGACATACATCGCATAGAGCAACATGCTCAGCCACCTCACGCTTCATATTAGGCCACCAAAATCTCTCTCTCAAATCTTGATACATTTTGGCACTTCCCGGATGAATTGAGTATTAGAATCGTGAACTTCCTCAAGAATCAGTTGCTTCAGCTCCTTTTTATCCGGTACACAAATTCGACCTTTGAAGAACATAGTTCCCTGCTCATCTAGAGTGAAATCCACTGCTAGGCCTTCGTCCTTCCCTGACTTGAACTTAGTAATTTTCTCATCATCTTTCTGGCCTTCTCTGATCTGATCCTCCAGTGTTGGTTTTACTTCCAGTGCAGCTACAATTCCTTGCGGAACGACTTCCACTTTAATCAAATTCCTGCATAGCTCTGGCTGATCGTCCATTCACAGCGTATTTGCACTATGACTCTTTCGACTTAGAGCGTCGGTTACCACATTAGCTTTTCCAGGGTGGTAATGAATTCCCACATTATAATCCTTAATTAACTCCAGCCACCTTCGTTGTCTCATATTAAGATCTGCTTGAGTGAAAATGTATTTGTGCTCTTATGGTCGTGATATATCTCACATCTATTTCCTATGAGATAATGACGCCATATCTTCAAAGCATGCACTACGGCAGCTAATTCCAAATCATGCGTCGGATAAATTGCTTCATGCAGTCTCAACTGCCTCGACGCATAAGCAACAACCGTACCATTCTGCATTAACACACACCCCAGGCCTTGCTTTGAGGCATCGCAATAAATATCAAATCCATTCTGCACGTCCGGCAACACTAAAATGGGGGCTGTCGTCAAACGCTTCTTCAATTCCATAAAACTTTTCTCGCAATCTCGCGTCCATGCAAACTTCTTCTCTTTCTTCAACAACTGCGTCAGGGGTTTAGCAATCGTCGAGAATCCCTCAAAGAACCGACGGTAGTATCCTGCCATTCCCAGAAAACTACGGATCTGAGTAACAGACTTCGGTTGCTCCCAGTGTAACACTGCGTCCACTTTGCTTGGGTCAACTGCAACTCCTTTAGTAGTCATTACATGTCCAAGAAATTCCACTTTCTCCTTCCAAAAATCACACTTGCTGAACTTAGCATACACGATGTTCTCGACCTCTCTAAAACCATCCTCAAATGTTCCGCATGCTCTTCCTCTGTCTTGAGAAAACTAAGATATCGCCTATAAAGACCACAACAAACTTATCCAAATACTCCATGAAAACCTTATTCATCATGTTTATGAAATATGCGGGGGCATTCGTCAATCCAAATGACATTCTTGTGAACTCATAGTGTCCATATCGCGAGAAAACGCAGTCTTAGGCACATCCTCCGCTCGGATCTTCAATCGATGGTATCCTGAACGAAGATCTATTTTGGAGAAAACTCCGGCTCCTCTTAACTGATCAAATAAATCGTCGATCCTGGGCAATGGATACTTATTCTTGATCGTTACCTCATTAAGTGCACGATAATCAATGCACATCCTAAGACTTCCATCCTTCTTACGAACAAACAATACCGGTGCTCCCCACGGTGATGAACTTGGTCTAATGAAACCTTTCTCTTGCAGTTCCTCAATCAGCTTTTTCAATTCCACTAACTAATCTGTAGGCATCCGATAAGGTCTCTTTGATATCGGTGCTGTCCCTGGTGCTAACTCGATAACAAACTCGATATCACGGTCTGGTGGCAACCCTGGTAAATCTTCCGGAAACACATCCGGGTATTCTCTGACTATTGGCACATCCTCTATGCTAATGGCTTGCACGCTGTTGACCACTAACTGCCCGTCACGAGCTGCGGTCGCTTGAAATTCTACCTTCTTGCCACTAGGGCCTTCCAGAGATACAATCCTTCGGCCACAATCCAAAACAGCCTTATGCTTAGACAAACAATCCATTCCAAGGATAACATCTAGGGATTGTGCATCAAGATAAGGTTCGCTAGAAATTCTATCCCATCCATGAGCAACATAACTCCCAAACACCTGAGGCTAGATCTAAGCTCAGATCCTGGGGCTTGGACTAATAGCACACATTTAAGATTCACCACTTTAAACCCATTCTTGGTTGCGAAACTTTGTGAAACAAACGAATGCGAAGCTCCAGAATCAAATAAAACTGTAGCGGGTACTGAGTTAACCAGAAACTTACCCAGTACGACGTCTGTAGCCTCTTGAGCTCCATCCGCGGTGATGTGGTTAATCCTACCACGCGCTGTTGGTTGAGGGGTTGCTCCAGCTTGACCGGGCGCACGATTTCCTCCTGAGGCCGGTGCCTTGGCAGGTGTTGTTCCCAAATTAAAGCGAACTAGCGTGATGCCTCCCTTCTATGGACACCTATTAGAAAAGTGCCCTGGCTCATTGCATGTATAGCATCTCTTGATTGCAGACTGCTGACTCCCTCCTGGTGCATTACTGCCCTGTGCTCGCGTCTGAAAGTTCTGATTAGCAGGGCGAGGTGCAGGGGTTGCTGTCTTATTCACGGCTGGTGGTTGGAATCTGGCAAACTGCTGTGGTGACTCCTCAGGCATGGGTGGTTTGGACGTCCACCCTGATTAGTCATCAAGCGCTTACGGTTTTCACCTAACTCCTTGCGCTTATCCTCCAAAATCAAAGCCATATTAACTAGCTAATGAAAATCTGGGAAATTGTGGGTGATCAGTCTCACCTGCAATCCTGAATTCAGTCCCTTCATGAAACGAGACTGCCTAGCTTTATCTGTCGCTACATCTTCAGGGGCATAGCGAGCTAAGCGGGTAAAGTTATTGGATACTCGCCTTTGGTTGGCCTCCTTGTTTCAGAGCCCTGAATTCTTCCTTTTTAAGGTCCATCATTCCTTCTGGGACATGATATTGGCGGAAAGCGGTAGTAAACTCATCCCAGGTTATCTCTTGCGGGGCTCCTTGTGCGGCACAGTAATTCTCGCACCATTCTGCGGCGGTTCCATCCAGTTGATGAGAGGCATAGAGCACTTTCTCATTGCCCTCGAATTGAGTAATATGAAGCTTCCTCTCAATAGTCCTTAGCCAGTCATCAGCTTCCAAAGGATTAACATTCCCAGCAAAGGATGGCGGCCGAGTCGTCATGAAATCTGACAACTTGGAGTAAGGTCGAGGTCCGCCATTGTTGTTCTGAGCTGCATGGTTGTTGTTGGTTGCTGCTACATTGGTCATCTGCTGCATCATAGTCTGCATTAGTTGAGTCTGCGCGACAAGAAACGCTCCTAGATTCTGCATGTCCACTGGCAGTGGTGGTTGGGGATGGCCTCCATCATTGGGGTTGTCATTCTGGCGCAGTCCACTTCCCGAAGCACCGTTGGTTCCACGATTATTCACCATCTGATGATTGCCTCTTGGGTTAGGAAAGGTAGATGTAGCATAGATAAGAAGCAAGAATTTTCAAAGCGGGGAAGATGGGTTATACCCAACTGAAATAATTCTTTATTTATTCTTGGTATGGCTGCTTATTTAAGCCTACAAGCTTTGCAACACATACTGCACACTCATCATTACAAAGAAGCAAGCTAAACACGAAACCTTAACGTCTACTAAAAGGTAAAGACAAAACTTAAAGACGTGACTCAACACTCGAGTCTCAACACAACTCCAAGACTGACTCTCACTCATCTAGCCACCCTGGCTGAGACTGATCCGGTGCATACACCGGCGGGTGGGCTGGCATAGGAGCGAACCTATCCTGATGACCTACTGCCGGCTCCTCAGCAACAACAGGTCCGCCGACCCCTCCGCTCCCACTCGCTCCTCTGGATCCTCCTCGGACTCCTCGGTGGCTCCTGAGCTCCTCGGGTCACGCGCTCCAGCTCATCCTCAACCCCCTCTAGAGCCTCTCCTAGCTCGGTGATCATTCCGATAGCTGCAGCATGGTTCTCCTCAAGCTCCTGCTCCGTCACTCTGAGTGCCTAGTACACTGTCTCCAGCTCCTGAGTGGTCTCTCTCATATGCTCCTCCTGGGCAAGGGTGAACTCCGCAAGGTGTACCACGGTAGCACACTCGTCCTCCACGATCCGACGGCGTCGGCATGCTTGCACGTCAGGGTGAAGTCGAAACACTGAGTCGTGAAGCTCGTCGGCGTAGTCGCGGCAGACACGGCGAAGAGCAAGTCGGGCAACCTCCTGGATCGCAAACTCGTACGAGAATCTTCTGGCGGAGCTATTGATTAGCCTGCTAGCTTCCTCGTTCTCCCGAGCGTAGATGATCAGCTTGCAAACAAATCCTCAGTGAACACCATTAACGGTCCAGCTGCCTCCTCGGTAAAGCGAACGATAAAAACCTCCAAGCGTCTGAAGAACTCTCCATAGCTCCATGGCGTAGCCACCTGCTGACTCCTCAAAGGTCGGAACGATCGGCATCTTCTTCACAAGAACTTTGAATAAGTTCTCCACCCAAAATGGCAAGTAAACGGTAAATTTAGCAAAGGCGAGAAGTGGAGAATGAGATGAGTCGAGAGTGTTTTGTTAGTCAAATTTAAATTTTCCTTTAGAAAATAGTTTTGGACACAACCTGGACTTCTCCATACTATCTAGGGCCAAGACCTACAGTCAGTATGCTCTGATACCACCTCTGTAAGGACCCGAATACACCGATTCGAACCCACTGTGTTTACCGCACTAGTCCCAGGATCAACGCTAGTGCACACAGCTCAACATCGGTACATATCACATCATACTCAATGATAATAGAATATTACTCCATTTATTGATATAGCTAAGTGTATGGTCTTATGACCGACTTACATTATTAAGCCACGTAGGGCAAAACTGGAAATATAAGCTAAGAATTAAGCAGCGGAAAGTAGAAAACGTAGATAGCTCATCAATTCACCACAGGCAACCGACAAGGCTCGGACCCTAATGACTCGTGTCCTCCTGGAACTCCTCCTCCAACACAGGTGTAGATTCTTCGACTGTTGATTATTGTTGTTGGCAAGGGTGAGTACTTAAAGCACTCAACAAGTTGTGCACATAATGCAATTCCATGTAACTATATGCAAGGCTTATTCCAATGGATAGGCTATCATGGCTATTTTGCAATAAGCAGCATTTATGAACAAATGTAATAAATAGATTGTAAAGTCTGTAAAAAAAACAATAAATAGATTCAGCATTTCTGAAGTAAACCAAGTTTCCAATTTTAAGTCAAATTCCATCTTCCACATAGCATTCCGCCATCCCAACCAAATTGTCCATTTAATTAATCTAACCGTTAACTGTAATTCCCGAGCATTGCTCAATACCGCGAGCACGGCTATTCGAATAGTTTCACACTCTGCAGAGGTTATGCACTTTACCCACGCGATACAACCAAACACCACCAAGGCGAGTGATTATAACAAAGCCTTTACAATGCGCTGGCTTAACTCGGTACCACCCGCTAAGGTTTCAACACTGGTGGGACTGGTTACCACATCCAGGGCCCCCCTCTTGCGCCATGTGAATTTCTCCATAACTCGGGAACTCACACCGACCAAGATAGTACCAAAATTAGGACATTGCAAATTAATCAGCTAGGCTGGCCCATACCAGACATGTGGTTGCATGATTGACTCAGGTCAAAGGCTTGCAAGGTTAAGTCCTTAGAGTGATCAAGGCAAGACTTCCACATACCCTCTGCCCATCGGGCCCACCTTGGCATACACGCCCCTTGTCACTTGCCCCAATCTATGTAATTATCACCCAAGTTGATTACCAAGCACCACGTGCCATCAACAATTCAACATCGTTGCGTGACATCACTCGCCACAACAACTCAATCTCATCGTGTGATCTCACATGACACACAAGTTTATAACATCATTCCATATTCAATTAGTCAAGATTAATTATCAATGATTCAATCACAAGTGATGACGTGGCATGGCTAAGCAACTAATACGGTCTAATCATCCTGTGTTGATTCTTATTACTAACCAACCATAATGAACCAATCTAGGGTGACAATAGATTATGGCATACATTGACAAGGTAGGGTATAGATCAAATTGATATAATAGCTAAGTCCCAATTTAATTTGAAACAATTGTATACTTGAAATAATATGCAATAGGGTAATACAAATATAGCAATTTTATAAACATGGGTTCAACATGATCAAAGCACAACTTGCCTGGGAATAGGTCCTGATCTTGGTCTGGAGCTTGCTCTTGAGTCGCTGGATCTTCCTTCGAAGCGTCGCACAATTCAACGTCTACGCGTACCGAAGGAGAAAAGCAAATAAATACCAAAACAGAGAGCAACTGAAATCCAAAAATCAAATAAAATTCACCATTAAATATATCTCAATTTTACAAATTTTTAGAAATTTGAATCAATCAAATCCGAGTTAAAATACAAAAGTTATAGCCTTTTGAAGTTTGAATAAATACTGAAATTGCAAAAATTAGAAATTCAGAATTAACAGAATTATTTTTAAACTGAAAACAGATTTATTGTGCAAGCGTGAGTTCATGCTGACGTCAGCCCTGACCCGAACCAATCAGGTTCTGCCACATGTCTCGGGGTGTGGACGGAGTCCACGGCGCAGCGCTGGACCACGGTGGACTCGGTCCACGACGCCTCAGCACCCGTTCCCGACACGCGGCGGCATCCGATTGGTCCACATGCGCGGTTCAATCTGGTCCGATGAAGACGGATTGGATGGCCCCGATTGCTCACGATGTGGCAGCGCGTCAACCGATGGATTTAGATCCGACGGCCCAGAGCTTTTGGATCCGGCGATGGAGGCACGGCGGCGGAACTCCACCGGCAGCGAAGAAGACAACCTGGCCGACAGCTCCCTGGCGCTTCCCCAACGAGGTGAAGTTGCGGCTCTGGCTCGTTACGGGGAGACGATTCCGGATCTGGCTCTACCGCGGCGGAACACGTCCTAGAGCCAACGGAATCCCGCGAAAACCCTCGGCGGTGCTCACGACAACCTCCGATGAGTCCTTGCGACGAAGCGACGGTGATCCCAGCGACGTTGAGCAGGGAAAAAGAAGCGGCGTAGCTGAGACATCCTCGGGGCGGGGTCCGCGGCTTAAATAGCCCCCTCAACGTCCGTGTCCGAGGCGGAGTCCTTTCCGTACGCGGCGGCGCAGTCTGAGTCAGACACGGCGACGAGTCCCGGAGAAGATGGAGTCTCGACCGCCCACGCGTCGTGAATAAGACGGACACTCACGCGCATGACATGGCGAAATTCGAGCCCTCCACGCGACACGATCCAACGGTGACGATAAAACGGAGTCCCGAACCGGTACGCTTTATCCTCGATCATCCGATCCGAATCCAACGACAGGGATTAGACCTTCTAGAAAACGGGCTGAACGGGCCGCGCACTCCGGCCCACTCATGCACAGTATACGGGCCAAGCCCAATACTGTTCACCAGGCTTTTTAAAAGATTTCTTATTTAAAAATAATTACAGAAATTCATTTTATTTGTTTTAGGCAATAAAACTATTAGGAAAAATCCAAGAAAATTCCCAAAAATATTTTGGGACATTTTTAACTCAGATAAAATATTTTTGGTAAAACTTTATTCTAACTTTGCGCAAATTTAAATAATTTTCAATAAAAGGCCAAAACATTTAATTTGCAATTAATTCAAATAAATCCAGAAAAATCCAAATAAATCCCCGAAAAATCATAAAATGCACAAATGAACATGAATAATATTTAGGCAAATTTGGGGATTTTAAAAACCTCCCCCCCTTAACAGAATCTGGACCTCGAGATTCAGGGCTAACTAGAGAATAGGTTTGGAAACTCTGACTTCAAATCTTCTTCACTCCCCCAGGTTGCTTCACTTTCAGAATGATTGCTCCATGAACTCGCAAAGCGAATAGACTTGCTTCTAGTTACGCTCCATAACATCAAAATTACATTGCCGCACCTTGTAAGTCGAGTCTTCTGCTGACTCTATTCGCCCAACGGGTTTGTTCTGGCGCTCTGAGATATTTCTTAAGTTGTGATACATGAAACACGTCATGCACTCTGCCAAGGATTGAGGCAATTCAAGCGATAAGTTACCTCCCTCGACGGCTCAAAATCTTGAGCAGACCAATATATCTTGGTGCAAGCTTCCTTTAACGTGAAATCTTTTAACACCCTTAAGAGGGTAACCACGAGATACACATAATCCTCCGGCTCAAACTCAAATCTTGGCGTCGGTTATCGGCGTAGCTCTTTTGCCTTGGTGTGCTATCTTCAACCTCTCTCGATCATCGCAACTTGATTTTCTCGCTTCCTTGAGAATATCTGGTTCAAACACCAAACGCTCCCCTTCTCATTCCAATTTAACGGAGTACGACAAACACGTCCGTACAATGCCTCAAACGGTGACATCTGCAAGCTAGCTTGATAGCTATTATTGTAACTAAATTCTGCATACGGCAAACATTTGTCCCAAGATGTAGCATAAGCTAAAGCACAAGCTCTCAACATATCTTCCAAAATCTGATTTACAGTTGCTCAGCCGACCATCATGCTGCGGGTGATCTGTTTATCTTGAAATTCAAAGAGTTCCCATTGCTTCATGCAACTTGTTCCAGAATCTTGAGGTAAATTGGGTACCACTGTATGACACAATCTTTTTGGGCACTCAATGCAAACATACAATCTTTGACATATACAGCTATGCTAAACGATCTCCTGTGTATGTGGTCTTCACTGGGATAAAATGAGCGACCTTGGTCAAACGATCCACAATAACCCAAATAGAATCGTAACCTCTCGAGTCCAGGTAAACCGGTGATAAAATCCATATCAATTTCCTCCCACTTCCATTCAGAATTTTCAACTATCAGTAACAAACCGGTGGTCTTTGATGCATGGCTTTTACTCTCTGACATACATCGCATAGAGCAACATGCTCAGCCACCTCACGCTTCATATTAGGCCACCAAAATCTCTCTCTCAAATCTTGATACATTTTGGCACTTCCCGGATGAATTGAGTACTTAGAATCGTGAGCTTCCTCAAGAATCGCTTGTTGCTTGACTCCTTTTTATCCGGTACACAAATTCGGCCTTTGAAGAACATAGTTCCCTGCTCATCTAGAGTGAAATCCACTGGTAGGCCTTCGTCCTTCCTGGACTTGATCTTAGTGATTTTCTTATCATCTTTCTGGCCTTCTCTGATCTGATCCTCCAGTGTTGGTTTTATTTCCAGTGCAGCTACAATTCCTTGCGGAACGATTTCGGCTTTAACCGAAATTCCTTCATAGCTCTGGCTGGTCCTCCATTGACAGCGTATTTGCACTATGACTCTTTCGACTTAGAGCGTCGGTTACCACATTAGCTTTTCCAGGGTGGTAATGAATTCCCACATTATAATCCTTAATTAACTCCAGCCACCTTCGTTGTCTCATATTAAGATCTGCTTGAGTGAAAATGTATTTCAGGCTCTTATGGTCAGTATATATCTCACATCTATTTCCTATGAGATAATGACGCCATATCTTCAAAGCATGCACTACGGCAGTTAATTCCAAATCATGCGTCGGATAATTTGCTTCATGCGGTCTCAACTGCCTCGACGCATAAGCAACAACCTTACCATTCTGCATTAACACGCACCCCAGGCCTTGCTTTGAGGCATCGCAATAAATATCAAATCCATTCTGCACGTCCGGCAACACTAAAACGGGGGCTGTCGTCAAACGCTTCTTCAATTCCATAAAACTTTTCTCGCACTCTGGCGTCCATGCAAACTTCTTCTCTTTCTTCAACAACTGCGTCAGGGGTTTAGCAATCGTCGAGAATCCTCTATGAACCAGCGGTAGTATCCTCGCCATTCCCGAAAACTACGGATCCGAGTAATGACTTGGTTGCTCGATGTAACATCTGCGTCCACTTTGCTTTGGTCAACTGCAACTCCATTAGTAGTCATTACATGTCCAAGAAATTCCACTTTCTCCTTCCAAAAATCACACTTGCTGAACTTATCATACAGCTGATGTTCTCGCAGCCTCTCTAAAACCATCCTCAAATGTTCCGCATGCTCTTCCTCTGTCTTCGAGAAAACTAAGATATCGTCTATAAAGACCACAACAAACTTATCCAAATACTCCATGAAAACCTTATTCATCATGTTTATGAAATATGCAGGGGCATTCGTCAATCCAAATGACATTACTGTGAACTCATAGTGTCCATATCGCGTAGAAAACGCAGTCTTAGGCACATCCTCCGCTCGGATCTTCAACTGATGGTATCCTGAACGAAGATCTATTTTGGAGAAAACTCCGGCTCCTCTTAACTGATCAAATAAATCGTCGATCCTAGACAATGGATACTTATTCTTGATCGTTACCTCATTAAGTGCACGATAATCAATGCACATCCTAAGACTTCCATCCTTCTTACGAACAAACAATACCGGTGCTCCCCACGGTGATGAACTTGGTCTAATGAAACCTTTCTCTTGCAGTTCCTCAATCTGCTTTTTCATTTCCACTAACTCATCTGTAGGCATGCGATAAGGTCTCTTTGATATTGGTGCTGTCCCTGGTTCTAACTCGATAACAAACTCGATATCGCGATCTGGTGGCAACCCTGGTAAATCTTCCGGAAACACATCCGGGTATTCTCTGACTACTGGCACATCCTTTATGCTAATGGCTTGCACGCTGTTGACCACTAACTGCCCGTCACGAACTGCGGTCGCTTGAAAGTCTACCTTCTTGCCACTAGGGTCTTCCAGAGATACAATCCTTCGGCCACAATCCAAAACAGCCTTATGCTTAGACAACCAATCCATTCCAAGGATAACATCTAGGGATTGTGCATCAAGATAAGATTCGCTAGAAATTCTATCCCATCCATGAGCAACATAACTCCCAAACACCCGAGGCTAGATCTAAGCTCAGATCCTGGGGCTTGGACTAATAGCACACATTTAAGATTCACCACTTTAAACCCTTTCTTGGTTGCGAAACTTTGTGAAACAAACGAATGTGAAGCTCCAGAATCAAATAAAACTGTAGCGGGTACTGAGTTAACCAGAAACTTACCCAGTACGACGTCTGTAGCCTCTTGAGCTCCATCCGCGGTGATGTGGTTGATCCTACCACGCGCTGTTGATTGAGGGGTTGCTCCAGCTTGACCGGGCGCACGATTTCCTCCTGAAGCCGGTGCCTTGGCAGGTGTTGTTCCCAAATTAAAGCGAACTAGCGTGATGCCTCCCTTCTGTGGACACCTATTAGAAAAGTGCCCTGGCTCATTGCATGTATAGCATCTCTTGATTGCATCGCGACTCCTCTCGGTGCATTACGCCTGTGCTTGCGTCTGAAAGTTCTGATTAGCAGGGCGAGGTGCAGGGGTTGCTGTCTTATTCACGGCTGGCGGTTGGAATCTGGCAAACTACTGTGGTGACTCCTCAGGCATAGGTCGTTTAGACGTCCACCCTGATTAGTCATCAAGCGCTTACGGTTTTCACCTAACTCCTTGCGCTTATCCTCCAAAATCAAAGCCTTATTAACTAGCTCCTGAAAATCTGGGAAATTGTGGGTGATCACCCCACGCAATCTCAATTCATCCCTTCATGAAAGCGAGGCGCCTAGCTTTATCTGTCGCTAC
This sequence comes from Otatea glauca, assembly GCA_036346275.1. Taxonomy (NCBI): domain Eukaryota; kingdom Viridiplantae; phylum Streptophyta; class Magnoliopsida; order Poales; family Poaceae; genus Otatea; species Otatea glauca. Next base: position 10,148,900 of record CM070716.1, on the reverse strand, counting down.
ATCTTGAGGGCATAGCGAGCTAAGCTGGGTAAAGTTATTGGATACTCGCCCTTTGGTAGCCTCCTTGTTTGAGCCACGAATTCTTCCTTTTAAGGTCCATCATTCATACAGGACATGATATTGGCGGAAAGCGGTAGTAAACTCATCCTAGGTAATCTCTTGCGGGGCTCCATGTGCGGCACAGTAATTCTCCCACCATTCTGCGGTGGTTCCATCCAGTTGATGAAAGGCGTAGAGCACCTTCTCATTGCCCTCGCATTGAGTAATATGACTTCCTCTCAATAGTCCTTAGCGATCCTTCGGCTTCCAAAGGATTAACATTCCCGGCAAAGGTTGGCGATCGAGTCCTCATGAAATCGGCGGACTTGGAGTAAGGTCGAGCTCCACCATTGTTGTTCTGAGCTGCAAGGTTGTTGTTGGTTGCTGCTACATTGGTCATCTGCTGCATCTGCTGCATCATAGTCTGCATTAGTTGAGTCTGCACGGCAAAAAACGCTCCCAGATTCTGCATCTCCACTGGCAGTGGTGGTTGGGGATGGCCTCCATCATTGGGGTTGTCATTCTGGCGCAGTCCACTTCCCGAAGCACCGTTGGTTCCACGAGTATTCACCATCTGATGATTGTCTCTTGGGTTAGGAAAGGTAGATGTAGCATAGATAAGAAGCAAGAATTTTCAAAGCGGGGAAGATAGGTTATACCCAACTGAAATAATTCTTTATTTATTCTTGGTATGGCTGCTTATTTAAGCCTACAAGCTTTGCAACACATACTGCACACTCAGCATTACAAAGAAGCAAGCTAAACACGAAACCTTAACGTCTACTAAAAGGTAAAGACAAAACTTAAAGACGCGACTCAACACTCGAGTCTCAACACAACTCCAAGACTGACTCTCACTCATCTAGCCACCCTGGCTGAGACTGATCCCGTGCATACACCGGCGGGTGGGCTGGCATAGGAGCGAACCTATCCTGATGACCTACTGCCGGCTCCTCAGCAACAACAGGGTCCGCACTCCCCTCTGGCTCCCACTCTCGCTCCTCTGGATCCTCCTCGGACTCCTCAGCTGGCTCCGGAGCTCCTCGGGTCATGCGCTCCAGCTCATCCTCAACCCCCTCTAGAGCCTCTCCTAGCTCGGTGATCATTCCGATAGCTGCAGCACGGGTCTCCTCAAGCTCCTGCTCCGTCACTCTGAGTGCCTAGTACACTGTCTCCAGCTCCTGAGTGGTCTCTCTCATATGCTCCTCCTGGGCAAGGGCGAACTCCGCAAGGTGTACCGCGGTAGCACACTCGTCCTCCACGATCCGACGGCATCGGCATGCTTGCACATCAGGGTGAAGTCGAAACACTGAGTCGTGAAGCTCGTCGGCGTAGTCGTGGCAGACACGGCGAAGAGCAAGTCGGGCAACCTCCTGGATCGCAACCTCGTACGAGAATCTTCTGGCAGAGCTATTGATTGACCTGCTAGCATCCTCGTTCTCCCGAGCGTAGATGATCAGCTTGCAAACAAATCCTCGGTGAACACCATTAACGGTCCAGCTGCCTCCTCGGTAAAGCGGACGATAAAAACCTCCAAGCGTCTGAAGAACTCTCCATAGCTCCATGGTGTAGCCACCTGCTGACTCCTCAAAGGTCGGAACGATCGGCATCTACTTCACAAGAACTTTGAATAAGTTCTCCACCCGAAACGGCAAGTAAACGGTAAATTCAGCAAAGGCGAGAAGTGTTGAATGAGATGAGTCGAGAGTGTTTTGTTAGTCAAATTTAAATTTTCCATTAGAAAATAGTTTTAGACACAACTTGGACTTCTCCATACTATCTAGGGCCAAGACCTACAGTCAGTATGCTCTGATACCACTTCTGTAAGGACCCGAATCCACCGATTCGAACCCACTGTGTTTACCGCACTAGTCCCAGGATCAACGCTAGTGCACACAACTCAACATCGGTACATATCACATCATACTCAACGATAATAGAATATTACTCCATTTATTGATATAGCTAAGTGTATGGTCTTATGACTGACTTACATTATTAAGCCACGCAGGGCAAAACCGGAAATATAAGCTAAGAATTAAGCGGAAAGTAGAAAGCGTAGATAGCTCATCAGTTCACCACAGCAACCGACAAGGCTCGGACCCTAATGACTCGTGTCCTCCTGGAACTCCTCCTCCAACACAGTGTAGATTCTTATTGTTGATTATTGTTGTTGGCAAGGGTGAGTACTTAAAGCACTCAACAAGTTGTGCACAGAATGCAATTCTATGTAACTATATGCAAGGCTTATTCCAATGGATAGTCTATCATGGCTATTTTGCAATAAGCAGCATTTATGAACAAATGTAATAAATAGATTGTAAAGTTTGTAAAACAAATAACAATAAATAGATTCAGCATTTCTGAAGTAAACCAAGTTTCCAATTCTAAGTCAAATTCCTTCTTCCACATGGCATTCCGCCATCCCAACCAAATTGTCCATTTAATTAAGCTAACCCTTAACTGTAATTCCCGAGCATTGCTCAATACCGTGAGCACGGCTATCCGAATAGTTTCACACTCTGCAGAGGTTATGCACTTTACCCACGCGATACAACCAAACACCACCAAGGCGAGTGATTATAACAAAGCCTTTACAATGCGCTTGCTTAACTCGGTACCACCCACTAAGGTTTCAACACTGGTTGGACTGGTTACCATATCCAGGGCCCCCCTCTTGCGCCATGTGAATTTCTCCATAACTCGGGAACTCACACCGACCAAGATAGTACCAAAATTAGGACATTGCAAATTAATCAGCTAGGCTGGCCCATACCAGACATGTGGTTGCATGATTGACTCAGGTCAAAGGCTTGCAAGGTTAACTCCTTAGAGTGATCAAGGCAAGACCTCCACATACCCTCTGCCCATCGGGCCCACCTTGGCATACTCGCCCCTTGTCACTTGCCCCAATCTAAGTAATTATCACCCAAGTTGATTACCAAGCACCACGTGCCATAAAAAATTCAACATCGTTGCGTGACATGACTCGCCACAACAACTCAATCTCTTCGTGTGATCTCACATGACACAGAAGTTTATAACATCATTCCATATTCAATTAGTCAAGATTAATTATCAATGATTCAATCACATGTGATGACGTGGCATGGCTAAGCAACTAATACGGTCTAATCATCCTGTGTTGATTATTATTACTAACCAACTATAATGAACCAATCTAGGGTGACAATAGATTATGGCATACAATGACAAGGTAGGGTATAGATCAAATTGGTATAATAGCTAAGTCCCAATTTAATTTGAAACAATTGTATACTTGAAATAATATGCAATAGGGTAAAACAAATATAGCAATTTTATAAACATGGGTTCAACATGATCAAAGCACAAGTTTCTTGGGAATAGGTCCTGATCTTGGTCTGGAGCTTGCTCTTGAGTCGCTGGATCTTCCTCCGAAGTGTCGCACAATTCAACGTCTACGCGTACCAAGGAGAAAAGCAAATAAATACCAAAACAGAGAGAAACTAAACTGAAAAAATAAAATAAAATTCTGCATTAAATATATCTCAATTTTACGAATTTTCAAAAATTTGAATCACTCAAATCCGAGTTAAAATGCAAAAGTTATAGCCTTTTGAAGTTTGAATAAATTCTGAAATTGAAAAAATTAGAAATTAAGAATTAACAGAATTATTTTTAAACTGAAAACAGATTTATTGCGCAAGCGTGACGTCATGCTGACGTCAGCCCTGACCTGAACCAATCAGGTTCTACCACATGTCTCGGGGTGTGGACTGAGTCCACGGCGCAGCGCTGGACCACGGTGGACTCGGTCCACAACGCCTCGGCACCCGTTCCCGACACGCGGCGGCATCCGATTGGTCCACATGCGTGGTTCAATCTGGTCTGATGAAGACGGATTGGATGGCCCCGATTGCTCGCGACGTGGCAGCGCGTCAACCGAAGGATTTAGATCCGACGGCCCAGAGCTTTTGGATCCGGCGATGGAGGCACGGCGGCGGAACTCCACCGGCAGCGAAGAAGACAACCTGGCTGATGGCTCCCTGGCGCTTCCCCGACGAGGTGAAGTTGTGGCTCTGGCTCGATACGGGGAGATGATTCCGGATCTGGCTCGACCGCGGCGGAACACGTCCTAGAGCCAACGGAATCCCGCGAAAACCCTCGGCGGTGCTCGCGACAACCTCCGATGAGTCCTTGCGACGAAGCGACGGTGATTCCAGCGACGGTGAGCGGGGAAAAGAAGCGACGCAGCTGAGACATCCTCGGGGTGGGGTCCACGGCTTAAATAGCCCCCTCAACGTCTGTTTCCGAGGCGGAGTCCTTTCCGTACGCGGCGGTGCAGTCCGAGTCCGACATGGCGACGAGTCCCGGAGAAGATGGAGTCTCGACCGCCCACGCGTCATGAATCAGACGGACACTCACGCGCATGACGTGGCAAAATTCGAGCCCTCCACGCGACACGATCCAACGGTGACGATAAAACAGAGTCCCGAACCGGTACGCTTCATGCTCGATCATCCGATCCGAATCCAACGACAGGGATTAGACCTTCTAGAAAACGGGTGAGCAGCGCGCGCTCCGACCCACTCACGCGATGATATACGGGCCAAGCCCAATACTGTTCACTAGGCTTTTTAAAAGATTTCTTATTTAAAAATAATTACAGAAATTCATTTTATTTGTTTTAGGCGATAAAACTATTAGGAAAAATCCAAGAAAATTCCCAAAAATATTTTGGGACATTTTGAACTCAAATAAAATATTTTTTGGTAAAACTTTATTTTAAATTTGCACACATTTAAATAATTTTCAATAAAAGGCCAAAACACTTAATTTGCAATTAATTCAAATAAATCCAGAAAAATCCAAATAAATCCCCAAAAAATCATAAAATGCACAAATGACAATGAAATAATATTTAGGCAAATTTTGGGATGTTACACAGTGTTAAAAATGAACTGTTAAGGCTGTGTGCCGAGAATCTTCGAAGAAAAACTATTTGAAGAAATTAGTACTATCATAACTGTTTTACTGCTTTAATCTAAATAAAATACTGGTTTACAAATGTTGTTTGATGCAAAAGAACCTATTAAGCCAATCCTTTGGAATAAGCTTTGCATATAGTAATAGCGTTGCATTCCGTGCATTACTTGTTGAGTGCCTTGTGTGCTCACCCCTCCTTGCTTATCAACACCAACATCAGTGGAGGAGTCTACACCAGCTTGGGAGGAGGAGTACATCGAGGATGCGAGCAATTAGGGGGCAAACCCAGTCGGTTGCCTGTGGCAAGATGAAGGCTTCCACGACATTTATTTTGTTCCGCTGCTATTTCGTTTACTCTGAATAATGTAAGCCCTGCGTGGCTGATTTTATGTAAGGAGACCATAAGGTCGTACAACTCAGTTTATATAAATGTTGTACTATTTATTTTTATATCGCTGTGAATATCTGTGATGTGCAACCCTGTAAAGACTGTGTGTGCTAGCGTGATCCTGGACTAGCACGGAATGCACAGAGGGTCCAGATTTGCAGATTCGGGTCCCGACATCAATGAACTCATAGTACGAGCTCCTCGTCGACCCAACGGTATTCAGCGTATCTACGTGAACACCGCTGTTCTGGTTTGTGCTCTTCGTGTCCTGATCTCTCGTGTAAAATATGTACCCATTTAAGTCGTATCCTTTCCATGTTACAACCGTAAATGCTAGCCCTTTTGCCAACCACGTCAGCGTATCACCTAAGGAGTTTGCAATGATCGGTTGTTTCTCCTTCAACCATCTGTTGAACTGAAAGTTATGCTATCTATTGATCCAATACTCCTGCCGCAACGGATTCTCTTGCCGTAGCCAGTTCTTGTGCTCGTCGATATACAGGGCCACAATAGCCATGTGTTGCAAAACTGAGAAATGGGCTTTAGCACATGCAACCGGATCAGGCGTGATTGCTTTCCTTCCGATGGTCTCGATGCCCTGGAGCCTCCCCTCATGGCAGGATCGAGACTCACCTATCGATTCGACCTGAGCCATGTAATCCACACAGAATTTGACGACCTCTTCAGTTGCATAACCTTCAACAATGCTACCCTTCGGTCAAGATCGATTCCGTACATAGGACTTGAAAATTCCCATGTATCTCTCGAACGGGTACATGCTATGTAGGAACATAGGCCTGCACATCTTTATCTCCCTCACAAGGTGAACAATGAGATGGACCATGATATCGAAAAACAACAGAGGGAAATACATCTTAAGATTACATAGAGTCATTACCACCACAACCTGGAAAGCATCTAGTCCTTGGGGATCGATGAACTTCTGATCAATTGTGTTAAAGAAATAACACAGCCTTGTGATTGTCTCTCTGATCTTGCTCGGTAAAATACTTCTATTTGCCACAGGGAGCATCTGTGTCATAAGCACATGGCAATCATGAGACTTCATGCCAGTTAAACTTAAATGTTGCATTGAAACAAGTCTCTTCATGTTGGATGAGTAACTGGATGGAATTTTCACACCATACAAGCACTGGTAAAGTTCAGTTCTCTCGGCCTTGGATAAAGTGTAACAAGCAAGTTCGCAGTACGTTCGGCCTTCATTGGTCTCTTTCGGTGCTAACTCAGGTCTGATTCCCATATCGACCAAGTCAAGCCATGTGTTGATACCGTCCTTTATTTTACCCTTAATGTTTAGTAAAAGACCTATCAAGCTATCATAGACATTATTCTCTACGTGCATGATGTCGATGCGATGCTAAACTTCTACGTGCTCCCAATAAAGTAGGTCCCAAAATATTAATCTTTTCTTCCACATGCTCTTCTCACGGGTCCTCGATTTACGTCCCTTTCCAAGCACAATATCCAAGTTCTTCACCATATCATGAATATCTATCCCTCTTAAAGGCTTTGGAGCAAAATAGCCTTCGATCGTTCCGTCAAATTGTTTCTTCATCTTGCGGTATGGGTGATTCCTCCAAAGGAACCTACGGTGACGTGTGTACACGGTTTTACGTGAGTGATTCAGCCACACACTCTTGGTGTCATCCAAGCAGTGAGTACAGGCTTTGGCTCCTTTTGTACTCTACCCCGACAGATTAGCAAGGGCACGATAATCATTTATGGTGCAGAACAACAGACAGTGCAAAGTGAAGTACTATCATTTGTGAGCATCCCATACCTGTACCCTAGGAGCTCACAATGTGTTCAGATCTTCCACCAATGGTGCTAGGTACACATCAATATTGTTCCCAAGTTGCTTTGGGCCATGGATGAGTATAGAAAGAAAAATGCACTTCCGCTTAATAGACTACCAAGGAGGAAGGTTGTACACAGAGATTCACGGGCCAAGTGCTATGATTGCTGCTCATGTTGCTGAAAGGATTCATTCCATCCATACTCAATCCGATCCTTATATTCCTTGGATCCACTACGAATTCTTGAAACCTCCTATCGATGTTTCTCCACAGGGTGGAACCAGTAGGGTGCCTTATCATTCCATCATTCTTATGCTCATCTGAGGCCACCGAAGCAATTTTGCCTCTTTTGGGTTCGCAAACAATCGCTTCAAATGGGGAATTACAGGCAGATACCACGCCACTTTAGCGGGAGGTCCTTTCTTCACCTCGAGGCCCTCATCATCATCATCTGATCTATCTTTACGCTTGTACCAGGATGTGTTGCACACTGGACATACATGCAAGTTTGCATACTCTTTACGATAGAGGATACAGTCGTTTGGACATACATGTATTCTTTCTACTTCCATTCCCAATGGACAAAGAACCTTCTTGGCTTTGTAGATTGTAACATCCCAAAATTTGCTCAAATAATATTTTATTGCTTAATTGTGCATTTATGATCTTCGGGAGTTTATTTGTATTTTTTTGTATTTATTTGAATTAATTTTAAATTAAGAATATTAACCTTTTGTTCAAATCTATTTAAATTATTGCAAAGTTAATATAAAGTTTTGCCAAAAATATTTTATTTGAGTCCAGAATGTCTCAAAGTATTTTTGAGATTTTTCTTGGATTTTTCCTAATAGTTTTATTGCCTAAAACAAATAAAATGAATTTCTGTGATTATTTTAAATGAGAAATCTTTTAAAAATTCTGTGAACAGTAACGGGCCGGCCCATGCACTGTGCAGCCCAGTCGGCCCGTTCGCAGCAAAACCCTAACCCTAATGCGGTCAACCGTTGGATCGAGATCCAACGGCTGAGTCTTCACCGCGTGGCTGAGTGTTCAGAGCCGTCGGATGAGCGCCACGTGGACGCGCTGGATGCATCCGCGTCACCTCTCCGTGTCGCCGCCGGAGTCCGCCGCCGCCACGGAGTCATCCTCGGAGTCCGCGCTGCGCACGCCTCCCCGTGCGGCTATTTAAGGCGCCGTCGCGGGCGCTGAACTCCTCACCTCGTGCCGCGAGTTTTGCCGTAGCTCCCGAGCCCTGTGCCGCCGCCATTTCTGTGAAGAAGCTCGTCGGAGTTGAAGTTTGCAGCCGCCGCGGTTTTTGCTAAAGAGCGTTGCCGATCCGTTGATTTTCGACGCTTTGGTCCCAGATCCGAGCTCGTCGAGGTGTACCGCGTCGGCTACTCTTCTTCTTCGCGTCGGAATCGCGCCGGAACGCCGTCGCCCAGGTTTCTACCTCGTCTCCGGTGGATCTTCTCGCCGCCGCTTCGCCTTTAGCTTCGGGTGAGTTCGTGGCCGTTGGATCTGGATGAACGGAGGGAATCGAGCCGCGTTGCGCGCGTTTGTCGCCGTTCGATCAGATCAAGCCGTAGATGCGCTCCGCGTGTTGTGCATCGGCGGGGGTGGCGCTGCGACCAATCAGATTGCGACGCGTGTCGGCACGTTTTGCGAAGCACCATGGACCGCGTCTGCAGTGAACCGACCTGACGCCGTGGACTCAGTCCATACGCCCGAGACACGTGGTAGAACCTGATTGGTTCGGGTCAGGGCTGACGTCAGCATGACGTCACACTTGCACAATAAATCGCTTTTTCAATTTAAAAATAATTCTGTTAAATTCGGTTTTGTAATTTCTGAATTTTCAGAATTAATTCAGACTTCAAAAGGCTATATCTTTTGCATCTTAACTCGGATTTGAGTGATTCAAATTTCTAAAAATTTGTAAAATTGAGATCTATTTAATGTTGAATTTTATTTGATTTTTGTAGTTTATTTTCTCTCTTTTTTGGTATTTATTTGCTTTTCTCTTTCGGTACGCGTAGACGTTGAATTGTGCGACGCTTCGGAAGAAGATCCAACAACTCAAGAGCAAGCTCCAGATCAAGATCAGGACCTATTCCAAGGCAAGTTGTGCTTTGATCATGTTGAACCCACGTTTATAAAATTGCTATATTTGTTTTACCCTATTGCATATTATTTCAAGTATACAATTGTTTCAAATTAAATGGGGACTTAGCTATTATACCAATTTGATTTATACCCTACCTTGTCGGTGTATGCCATGATCCATTGTCACCCTAGATTGGTTCATTATAGTTGGTTAGTAGTTATAATCAACGTGGGATGGTTAGACCGTAATAGTTGCTTAGCCATGCCACGTCATCACATGTGAATGAATCATTGATAATTAATCTTGACTAATGGAATATGGAATGATGTTATGAACTTGTGTGTCATGTGGGATCACACGATGAGATTGAGTTGTTGTGGCGAGTCATGTCACGCAACGATGTTGAATTGTTGATGGCACGTGGTGCTTGGTAATCAACTGGGTGATAATCACTTAGATTGGGGCAAGTGACAAGGGGCGAGTATGCCAAGGTGGGCCCAATGGGCAGAGGGTATGTGGAAGTCTTGCCTTGATCACTCTAAAGACTTAACCTTGCAAGCCTTTGACCTGAGTCAATCATGCAACCACATGTCTGGTATGGGCCAGCCTTGCTGATTAATTTGCAATGTCTTAATTTTGGTACTATCGTGGTCGGTGTGAGTTTCTGAGTTATGAAGTAATTCACATGGCGCAAGAGGGGGCCACGGATGTGGTAACCAGTCCACCGATGTTGAAACCTTAGCGGGTGGTAAGGTTAAGCCGCGCATTGTAAAGTCTTTGTTATAATCACTCGCCTTGGTGGTGTTTGGTTGTATCACGTGGGTAAAGTGCATAACCTCTGCAGTGTGAAACTATTCGGATAGCCGTGCTCATGGTATTGAGCAATGCTCGGGATTCTGATTAAGGGTTAGCTTAATTAAATGGACAATTTGGTTGGGATGGCGAGAATACCATGTGGAAGATGGAATTTGACTTAGAATTGGAAACTTGGTTTACTTGAAATCTGAATCTATTTACTATCATTATTTGTTTTACAGTCTTTATAATCTATTTATTATATTTGTTCATAAATGCTGCTTATTGCAAAATAGCCATGATAGCCTATCCATTGGAATAAGCCTTGCATATAGTTACATAGAATTGCATTTTGTGCACAACTTGTTGAGTGCTTTAAGTACTCACCCTTGCCAACAACAATAATCAACAGTTGAAGAATCTACACCTGTGTTGGAGGAGGAATTCCAAGAGGACGCGAGTCATTAGAGTCCGAGCCTTGTCGGTTGCCTGTGGTGAACTGATGAGCTATCTACATTTTCTACTTTCCGCTGCTTAATTATTAACTTATATTTCCAGTCTTGCCCTGCGTGGCTTAATAATGTAAGTCGGTCATAAGATCATACATTTAGCTATATCAATAATTGAATTACTATGTCTATTATCATTGAGTATGATGTGATATGTACCAATGTTGAGCTGTGTGCACTAGCGTTGATCCTGGGACTAGTGCGGTAAACACAGTGGGTTCGAATCGGTGGATTCGGGTCCTTACATAGATGGTTGTCGGCAACTCGTTTCCCTTCGGAAGTATGTTCGCTAACAGACCTAATATCGTCGTGAAACTCTTGTCGGACCTACCGTTGCTTGCCTTTAATTTCAGCAGTTCCAGCACAGATGACAATCTTGAGTATTTGGACTTGCAGCCCGAAAACAAAGGTTTCTCCTAGTCGTCCATCAAGTCCTGGAATTTTACATACTATCGCTTATCACGGTTCCCTTTTTCATCCCGCAGCATCTGATTCAAATTGTCATCGTGAAACCTATCCTTATCAAAAGCACAATCAATATCATTCGGAGTTAGTACTAGTTGCTCCCTGCATAATCTGCTCTTCACCATGACTAGTCCAACATGTATACCACCTTTTGAAACCTCGTAGAATCAAGTGTGCTTCGATCTGCGCTGGGTTTCAAAACATCCTTAGATTCTCGCAGTCAATGCATGGATAAGGCATAAATTCTACCCTCTTGTTCAACATACCTTCCTCTGCAGCTCTTCTAAAAGCAGAGACACTATTAATGTACTTGGCGCTTGCACAGTTCTCAGCATACATCCAGCTTCGGTCCATCTACACTACGAATATAACAATAGGTGTTAAATAATGAATTAAGTACACTAGGAGTGCACATGCATACATATGCTACATATAAGCTACATTTAAACTTGCCGATTAACCTATATACCTCCTAACATTAAAAAAACGAATGGATATATTTAAACATATTAAGCTACATTTAAACTCGGCATCTTCAATTCTCTCTTTACATAGCTAGCTACATATTGAGTATAATGCTATTAGAACCAATTACTACTTTAGATCAAAAAGAACAAATGGATCTACACCAAGCTATATCAAAACCATCTTCAATTGCCTCTTTACCAAGCTAGATGTATATACCTTAAATATAATGCTATTACAACCCATTATTAGCCTAGGTCACCTTCCTTTAAGTAACTATCTACATATTAAGTATATTACAATTAGAACAAATTACTACTTTACATCACAGAGAACAAATGTATCTACACCAAGCTACATCTATTTATTAACCAGCTTCATTTCCCTCTTTACCAAGCTAGATCTTAAATATAATGCAAATCTGAACCAATTACTACTTTACATCACAGAGAATAAATGGATCTACACCAAGCTAGCTAGATCTAGAAACCAGCAACATTTCTTTCTTTACCAAGCTAGATGTTAAATATAATGCAAATTTGAACCAATTACTACCTTAAATGACCTAGAGCACAAGGATCTACAATTACACCACCAAATCTAGGGTCTCTTTCCACCAGATCGTCTCTCAATCACAGTCACCCCAAAAATAGCTCAACAAACCCTAAAAATAAAGTGGAGTTGAGGCTCTCTGTTCTTATCTACATAGAAATAGTCATCACAAATGGTTTTTGGATAAAACCGTCTGTGACGAGGTCAACATCACAAACTGTTTTAGCCAAAAACCGTCTGTGATGTTGTCCCCCTCATCACAGAAGGTTTTTGGCTAAAACCGTTTGTGATGTTTCTCTCATCACATACGACTTTAGCCAAAAATCATCTGTGATGTTTTGCCCCTCATCACAGACGGTTTTTGGATAAAACCGTCTGTAATGTGGCTCTCATCACAAACGGTTTTATCCAAAAAACTATTTGTGATGTGCCCGAGACTCATTCCAGACGGTTTTTATAAAAAAATCATCTATGATGACGTATCTAATATAACCCCTTTTGTAGTAGTGACATTAGTCTAGACCACTCCATCAGTGGTCAGGACCACTCCCTTAGAGGTCATGACGTACTACTCCCCAAGAGGTCATGACCACTCCCATAGATGTTAGGACCACTCCCATGAAGGTCAGGATCACTCGTATAGAGGTTATGACCACTCAAGACCCCTCCCACAATGGTCAAGACCACTCCCTTAGAGGTCCTTAATGGTCCAAGAGGTCATGACCACTCCCATGCGAGCAATATGTAATCTAAGTTGTTTTCTGAAATGGATGTGTTGTGGTGTAGTGTTTGTGCTGTGAAGTAATCTGAATTGATTTCTAAAATGCATGTAATCTGTAATCTACTTGTGATGTATATCTGTAATATGCTTGTTTCAAAGGGCATAGCTAGCATTTCCTAAGGCTATCCAATAAACATAAAATATTTTATTAATACCAAATACACATCAGAGTCGGTTCCTAATTGGAATCGTCTGTGATATGCTAACATACCATACGGTTTCTAATGAGGAACCGTCTCTGATGTTAGCATACCACAGACGGTTTCCAATGAGGAATCGTCTGTGATGTTAGAATATCACATACGGTTCCAATTAGGAAACATCTGTGATATCATAAATCATGGACGGTTTGGAAACCATTCGTGATGTGGCGTTACAGCACTGACACATGATTACAGATGGTTCGAAAAACTGTTTGTGATGACGGTTTCGAACCGTCTGTGATGTTATAATGTGTAGTAGTGTGGGATGCCAATGAGTTGGCAAAAGATGTGGATGATAACATTTTATTATGATTTATAAAATGTCACCAAAATGTATCTAGAAAGTGGAATAAGGACGAATATGTTGAACCAGATTTTGTGATCCAAAAATGGTACGATGGTTGGGGGAAAATTCACCTATCTGTTCCTATGTAATGTGCGTTGCACTTTTGTACTTGAATTTTCCACCTTTGTTTGTTGATAACAAATTAAAGATGCCGCATATATGCCATGCATAATGTCACGCACTAGGAACGGATTATATGATTATTTTTTTCTTGAGATTATACCCGTGATCTTAACTTATTGGCAATGCTAAAACAGTTGGTTTGGCAGAAAGGGAAAATATAGAGCAAGAATCAATCCCTGCACCAACTCAACAATATTCCACTATGGTTTGCCTTTTTTTTGTTGTTGTCTGTCCCATCCATGCAGCTTGGAATCTACGCACCAATAATGGATACAAGCCAAATAAAGCATGCACATTTAAAAAAAAATTACTCATTACATTCGATATGCATGTGCATGTGATCTCTCGTGTTTGGGAACAGACTAGAGGGGTGCTTTCTAGCTTGGAAGCTATCCACAAGGGAGGAATCTTGCTTTTAGGAATAAGCTAGGGAATTTTCTTCTGGTTTTACAAGTGTTAACTAGTGTTTTTTTTTTTACCTGCGGTAGCAATGAAATCTACAAAAGAGCCATAATGCGAACTCCCGTGTCCTGGCAAAAAGAATATAATATTAGGCGTTGTGAAAATTCATTTTTAAAAGCTGTCACTTTTGTCTAACGTTGGACACTGGTCTTTTCCTCCAAAGGCTCCAATTCATATCTGGATCCCACATTGTGTTGGTAAGATTTAATATTTGTACGTATCTTGTTTTTCACATGACAAGTCATATATATAACGACATCTTTTCGTAACAAGCAAATGCCATGCACACCAGAAATTGCATACTGTTGGCGTCAAAAATTTGAAGTAGGGTTTCTGACAACAGCACACCAGACAAACACCTGGTTCAGAGCGTGCCAGTCGATTTGACCCTGAATCGACAAGGTAAAGATATGAAATTCACTCGAAGCCGATCGTAACGATCAATCGGCTTAAACCTAATCAGCTCGAAGCCGATTAAGATCAAAGTAACGAGGTCAATTTAATTAGCCGATTAAGGCTAACCAGATGATAAAGGTAGATCGATTCTGAAGAAGGCGATGCGCAACAAAATCAGAATAAATCAAACCTGGGGCGTAATTTGAAGAAGATCAACAATTGGCGATGCGCAACTTTATTGATCGAAATCGAATTACAAAGGCTAAATTACAAGAACTACTCCTAGTCGACAGGAAAAAGTAATGTAGATTGGTGTGTTTGATTATGTTGTGTTGGCTCCTTCGCAGTTTGCTTCGACCCATCTTTTATACCCGTCGGCCGATCGTGTCCCCTTACAATACGTGTTGAAAAACCAATCCGTATCGGCCTTGTTTGGATAACCTTTCCCCGAGGATCCTGCCGTTACAAAATATCTTCAAATCTTACCAAATTATCTGCTGGTTTCCGTATCTTTGACTTTATTGCCGATTTTGACTTGACTTACGAATTTTTGGTGCAAACATATGCCCCCCATTTTTGATAGATGACTTGTCATATGTCAAATATTACAATTATCGGCTTATGTCCCATCGGCTAACTATTGAACTTCACCTAATAACTGCCGTTTTATTTGCGCCGTAATTCTCTGACACAAAGGTAGTGCGTTTTAACTGCTCGTGTCTTTTGAGATTCATTTCCGGCGTTTCAAAATTTTCACCGTGCTATAAATACGCGGCCCTCCCGGACTCATTCCTCACGCGCACAAGCTCTCGAGTTGTCTGCAATCGGCTTCTGATTTTCAAGCTCTTCAGTGTTCACTGCTTCCAATCGGCTTTTGTCAGAATTGCCTCAATGGACCCTTCTCAGGTATTCATCCCGATCCCAAACAGCAATGAACAATTCTATCTGGGTCCAGTAGGAAATATAGAAGCCGATTCCGTAATAAATGAAGAGATTCCTCGTCTACCTCTGTCGGCTTCGGGGCATAACATAGAGGGTTGGAGTAAGAGTTTCAGGGCTTGGCCGACGGTTCTTAAGGGGTGGAGATCGTGGTATATTCGTGTAGCAGCTCTAAAGACGGGTGAATGGGAAAAAATAGGCATAGCCGAATGTCTCCCTCTCTCTTTAGCCGATCCAGAGTCCAATGAGCCCTTGGTGGCCACGGCCTGTTATTTCTGGTTGGATACCTTCAATGCTTTCGTATTCCGCACCGGTCTCGTCAGCTCAACCCTTCTGGACGTGGCCCAACTGTGTTGTTTAAGACCTGATGGAGACCAAGTATCGGCTTATAGCACCAAGCCCATGTACAAGCTTATCAAATCCAAGGGTGAAGGATGGGCTAAATATATCAGAAATAACAATAAGGTCAATGGGTTGGTATCGGACGAAGAGCATACTGCTTTTTTGAATCTCTGGTTAGACCGATTTCTGTTCTGCGGTGCTTCTTTGGGACCAACTCAAGTATATCAAACCATAGCAGAGCAACTGGTAGAGGGTCGTCGGCTGGCACTTGGAAAGATGCTTCTGGGAGCAGTCTACCAGATGATGCACACAATAAGGTGTCGGCTGTTCACTGGTTTTTCGAAATTCACTTTCGACAATGTCGGAGGACCACTCTGGTTTATTCAGATCTAGCTATACTGTTTGTTCAACCAATCCTTTAAGTTGAATCCTTCTGAAGACACGGCGTTTCCTCGAGAAGACACTGCAGAAGGCATGGTGCCCCAGTTCATAGCTAGCCGATCTTACGGGGAGAGATTTATGATGTGCTCTGGGAATGAGACAAAGGTGACTCCCGTCGGCTCTAAGAAATACTTATCATTCTTTTTGCAGCTTGACAGTAATGAATTCAAACAAAACGATTTCTTCAGTTATACAAGTACAGCTGATTTCCCATGGTCTTCTTTTCTTCACTTAGATGCTGATAGTGCTCTAATGCCGCAAGATACTTTGGACCTGTTCAAGCTTTTCACTTCGCCAAACACTTTGCACGTCGGCCTTCATACAAGGAATCAGACTTTTCAACCTTTATATGAGTTCTATAATCCATCAGTTTATGCCAGACAATTTGGCTTTGGTCAAGTCATCCCTAGTCTGCCATTACTTGATCGGCTTCAACCACGAGCCAGAATCCGTAATGCTACTGTGGCCAACCTCGTCCTTGAGATAGCCGATGAACTTCAGATCAAGGACTTGCCACATTTTGTGCTGGACACTCGTCGGTCAGAACGCTTTTCTTTACGGTGGTTATCTATTGCAGATGCGCTCTATTCTGATAAGTCAATATCGGCTATTATCAATGAATTCTTCCCAAATCTTCCTGAGCTAACAGTAGACACTAACAGCTATTCAAGCGACGAGACTAACTCTACGGGGTATACTAATACAAGTCTTGTAGATATTGATGAGGTATCGGCTTGAATAATATTCTTTTACACATTGACTTTGTCAAACACATTTTCTTATTTTCCTTTATCTTCTTTCTACAGACTAAGGCTGCCGGCAAGAAGCCTATTTTCGGCCAATCGGGCAGTGGCCAAGCCAAAAGGCCACTTCAGACGACTGGCCTCACAGGGTATACCTCAGGTACCCTGGGAATTCATAGTCCTTCCTTGTCGGATATTGAGAAGAAACAACCGAGTAAGTAAAAAGAACACAATCGACTGTTCTTATTCTTCGTTTTTCCCCAACTGACCTTTAGCTGATTATATTTTCAGAAAAAAAGAAAACGAAGTACACCAAGGCTCCTGCAAAAAGGGGGTCCAAGCCCCAAGAGCAGAGCGGCGAGAGTTCACCACATGCGTCGGCTACTAGAGAGGTAAATAATCATATCTTAAGTAACTTACTTCTCAAAACGTCGGGTTATCCTATATTTGCTTCGTTTAGCCCACACAGTTAGCTCAAATTACGAAGATTCTGGCCGATCTTCCCAAAATTTCATCCACGCAACTCTCTCCTCCACGGCCAACGCAAGCAACTCTAGTCACCGACCTGCCAGAGCTGTCCGACCCGACAAACTTGTTGGGTTTCTCCCTGGCCGACCTTGATGACCCTAAGATGATGGCCACCGACCACGATTCTGATTTCAGAAAAATCCTCGAGGTTTCGAAGGAAGCATCGGCGGCCGTCACCTCTGCTCCGGGCATAAAAGAAAGGCTCAACGAACTCCTCGGTTTGGTGATGAAGCCTCAATCAGAGATTTTTGCCAACAATCAATGGATCAGAAATGCGATGGCTGCAGTAGAAGCCGATCTACCTCCAGAAGCCATAGAAGCTCTCCTCAATGTCTGCCATCTAGACGATAGGAGGTGCGAAGTGGGCGTTTGAGCAAGGATAGCTCTCGTGAAGCTCAAGAGGCCGATCGGAAGATTACGGGCGGTGGTAGGCGATGTCGAGTCTAAGCGGAAATTTGACGCCGATCCAGAACTGTTTAAGGCTACAAAGAGCTCCCTTGGGAAACTTGAGTCGACCAAGAAATTTCTCCTAGAAGAGTTGGCCAAAACAGAACAGCTAATCACAGAAGGCCAAAAAACTTTGGAGAAGACTTCGTCGGCTATCAAGGACCAGAAGCTTGGCATTGCGATGGCCGTAGTCAGCATTAAAAAACTGATGGCCAAGGTGGTGCCAGTGCCAGGAAGTGCAAAAGATGACGATCGCATTATTGACGAGCTTCAAAATGTGATCGCAAAGGCCGCAGGTGCTTTGTCGGCTTTGGGCGCAACTCTTCCAGGCTCAGGCATCCAGTATTGATCGAAATGTAAAAACTCTGTTGGTTGTTTTCGAAATACTTATCTGGACACGTTTGTAACTCTTATAATCGGCTGTTTAACCGATTTTAATTTCACTTTCTAGTAAATACTTATCTGGACACTTTTGTAACTCTTATAATCGGCTGTTTAACCTTAATTTCACTTTCTAGTAAATGTATCTCAGTTCTGCAATCCTTTTAGCCGATTAACAACATCGTGTTAACTTGGCCTTTTGAACGTGATCCTTAGTCGACTAGGCTCCAATCCAAATGCTAGGATAGTACTTCTTTAAATATTTCCCATTAATAGCTTTAGGCAATACATATCCTTCCAACGCCTATATTATGTACGAATTTCCACCGACTAGCCGATTAACCTTGTATGGTCCTTCCCACGTAGGTGACCATTTTCCGAATCGGTTATCTTTCGAACCAACAGGCAATATCGTTTTCCATACTAAATCGGCTTGATCGAAAGATTTAAGCATGACCTTTTTATTATACAACCTTGCAACCCTGATTTTATTCTTCTTAAGCCGATCAAGCGTGTACAAACGTAATTCTGCCAACTCATCCAAGTTATCGATCATCGAATTGTTATAATCCTGAGCCGACAAACCGTTTTGACTGGTCACTCGTACAGATTCAATGTTGATCTCCACGAGTAAAACAGCTTCTTGACCATACACCAACTGGTAAGGTGAAAGCTTCGTTGCTCCGTGATAAGCTAGCTGATACGCCCAAAGCGACTCCGATAGAGTTGAGTGCCAATTCCTTGGTTTTTCATCAATCTTCCTTTTGATCAACTTGATTAACGTTTTGTTGGATTACTCGGCTTGTCCGTTAGCCTGAGCGTAGTATGGGGATGAATTCAACAGTTTGATTCCCAGACTTGTCGCGTAAATCTGAAACTCATTAGACATGAACACCGTACATTGATCGGTCGTGACTGTTTGCGGTATTCCAAACCGATGGACAATATGCTCATTAACAAAGCCGATGGCTTCGACATTGGTCACTTTCTTAAGTGGTATAGCTTCAACCCATGTCGGGACCCGATTTGCAAATCCGAAACCCTCTGTGTATACTGCACTAGTCCAGGATCACGCTAGTGCACACAGTGGAAACATAGATGTAATATCATTCCATACAACGAATTAACTAAGAAGAAACAAATTATTATTGAATAAAGCAAACGACCTTATGGTCAAAGTGTACACCATTATGCCTTAAGGGCTTAAGAAACAAATACTATTGCAGCGAAAAAGATAACTTGAGCCATTCGACATGCCACAGGCAATCGTCTGGGGAAACGCCTTCCTAATCCACGTAGTCTTCATAGAATTCCTCCTCATGATATTCATTATCTCTTTCAGCAACTGATCAACAAGGGCATAAAGCCGTGAGTACAAAGGTACTCAGCAAGCCGTAGGGAATTGATGCAACATATTCATGCACGGCTTGACAAGGATGGCTATATGGTTCATTTGCAAAAAGCAATAACTTGAATTGAAATACAATAAATATATTGAAACCAGATTTATGAAAAGATAAATAAATAATTGATAGATCAATGATAGACAACAAAACAGTAGTGAACTCCCCGTTCACATCCCAACAATTCCACATTCCACATTTTATGAAACACTCTATACCCCGTGTGAAATTCCTGGGCTTTGTCCATGACCGCGGACGCGGCTATTCAAATAGTTTTACACTCTGCAGAGGTTGTACAACTTTACCCACAAGACATGATCATCTCTTTGTGCAATCGATCTTAACACACTTCCTTTGGTGTGCCACAGAGATATCCTGACAAAGCCTTTACAATGCCTTTGTCTAAACTCGATGCTTGCCGCTAAGGTTTCGCCCTTAGGGCTCCCTCTTGCGCCTTGCGAATCTACCCGTCCATCCGGAACCCACACCACCAATTGGCGATACTCAAGACTAGACATTGCAAGTTAATCGGCTAGGTCTGTCCCATACGGACTTGTGGTAATGCAGTTAGGCCCATTCAATGGCGCACAAGATTAAGTCCTTAAGTTGTCTCAGGCAAGACATCCACATCCCAATGTGCTAGAAAGCACCCCCTTTACTGCACGATCACTTGCCTGAGGGAAACAATTCGTTCAACCAAGACCAGTGGCAAACCCCGCCATGGTACAACAAATTTTATAACAGTGGCTAACGGCCACGATTCAATATCCCATTAAGTCAAGATTAACATTATTCAATATGTGACGTGAATCCCAACGTATATCTAAGCATGTCTAAGCATAGCTACGTAACCCATTGTTGGTATAATGATTACGTCCAACTAGTAATGTCCCAACCTAGGTTTAACAATGGATACATGGCATCCCCATAATCAAGGTGGCATCATATCAACTAGGAACATATCTACTCCCATGAAATAAGCATTGATACACAAAATAGCATGCAATTGTATAAAAATAAATTACTTTTGCAAACATAGGATCAACATTATCAAAGGATTATGACTTGCCTTGCTGATCTAGTGCTGAGTCTTGGTCTTCGAAGTCTTCGTTCACTCCCTCGAAATTAGCGTCTATCGGAAAAGAAGCAATGAAACCGAATAAATACAAAACAGAGACTCAAACGAACTCAAAACTGAAAATAAATGGCTCTCAAAGATAGATCTTGATTTTAGAAAAATGTAGAAACTTGAATCGCCTCAATCGGAGTTCGTATGAGCGAGAACGGGCTTCTGGAAAATTAAATTCAGAGAAAATGCTGAAAATCAAAAAATCATAATTTCTGGATTTATTTTTATACTAGAAAATCGGTTTATTGCGCAATCGCTGATGTCATCGGATTCACGGTGGACTGGGTTCACGGCATTGCCCGGTTCACCGTGCACGGCCGACGCGGTGACGTCGTGGCCAGCCGGCCGGCCGACGCGGCGGCCGACGGTGATCTGCAGCGTCCACGTGGCGCGCGATGCGAGCGATGTGGGCCAGGCCCGCGTCGCTCATCGGTGACTGGCGGATCGGACGGCAGAGACATTGGTCGCGGGCAGCGGCGACACGGCGAGATCTGGAGCAGACGCCACAGATCGGACGGCTGGGGTTCA
This sequence comes from Otatea glauca, assembly GCA_036346275.1. Lineage (NCBI taxonomy): Eukaryota > Viridiplantae > Streptophyta > Magnoliopsida > Poales > Poaceae > Otatea > Otatea glauca. The sequence continues at coordinate 10,127,606 of CM070716.1, read as the reverse complement.
CGGCGAGGAACAACGGCGAGGCGGCGGCATGGGGTTCACCGGCAACGGAGAAGCCACGGCCGATGGCGAAGACGCGACGGATCGGGCGAGGACAAAGCGGACGGGAGAGGCGGCGGGCAAGCGGAGACAAGCGGCGGCGAAGATGCCGATGGAGAAGAAAAAGCGGCGAAGTTCTACGGCACGGCGAGAACCGGCGAGCGCGCGCGGCGGCGGCGGGTCTCGGCGGCGAGGATGAGGGCAAGCGAGGCGGAAAATGGTGAAAATCAGAGGGGGTGCGGCGGCTTAAATAGCAGTCTCGGAGGCCATGTCCAACCCGAACTTCAAGGCAATGGCGACGCGGTTTTGCGCGGTGGCTAGGAGTTAGAACGCAGTCTGTGGCAGAGTCGGGCTAGCCAAGCCCAGGCCAGCGGCAGCTGGGCCAGGCGGGCTGGGCCGAGGCGACGCGGGGGAAAAATGGGCCGGAGAGATTCGGCCCGAAAGGGTTTCAAAAAATAAAAACCTTTTCCAATTAAGAAAAAATCCTAAAAATCAAATAAATGTAAATAAATTCAAATAAATAGCAAATAAATTCAGAAAAATCCCCAAAAATACAAAAAAATTCCTTGGAGCACAATGAACCCAACTAAAACTGAAAATCTTTAGTTTGATGAATAGTTTAATCAAATTAAATCCTTTCATTAATGAAAAATTCAAATTAAGCTGGAATTAATTCAAGAGAAATGTAAATGGTTTATTTTTGAATTCAACATTCCAAAAAACTCAAATTTTGGGATGTTACAAACCATTTAGAGAAATAATCGGTTGCGGCCACTTGTGGCCTTTACTTGAAGCAAGAAATATTTGGCCGATTACATCTATTCCCCAACCTCTGAATGGCCATAGCTTGATAATTGGGTGCAAGGCTGATGCTGGTGCTAGTTGTATGTTGCCAAACTTTTGACAGGTCTGACATCCTTTATAATACTTGAAACAATCCTCTAGCATCGTCGGCCAAAAATAACATGTCCGTCTAAGCATCCATTTCATCTTATGAGCCGATTGGTGAGAACCGCAAATGCTTTCATGTACTTCACCCATTGCTACCCGTGCTTCTTCGGCTCCAAGACATCTCAATAGCAATCCTTCCATCGTCCGATAATACAACGTATCGTCCATAACAATGTACTTTAAAGCTTGTTGCCTAATCTTGCGTTCTGTTAGCTTAGATGGATCAATCAGGTAATTCTTTATTTGCGTTCTCCAATCCACGACATCTATGCACATGACGGCTTTATTCACTAGCTCAGTTACCTGATATCGGTCAAAGTCTTTGTACCCTGATGCCTGTTGAGCCAGGGCATTAGCTCTATCGTTCAACTCTCGAGGGACATGACCGATAGAAAATGATGTAAATGAGCCGATGATCTCGAAGCATTGTTCTAAATATTTTAGCAGTACTTCGTCTCGACATTGGTATTCTTCTTTTATTTGCTGTACAATTAACATAGAATCCACGTATGCCTCAACCGCACTTACTTCGATGTTTTCTAATAATTGCAAACCCTTGAGGAACGCTTCATACTCTGCCTGATTATTTGAGCATCGACTGTTTAATCGAAATGCAAATTCAAAATTATGCCCTTTAGGTGATATGAGCACTACACCAATTCCATCGCCTTCTCTGCATACAGACCCATCAAAAAACAATTGCCAAGGGGCTACAGATACCAAATCGGCAGCAGTGTCATGTCCTGTTATAAAATCGTCGAGAACTTGTCCCTTAACTGCTTTAGCCGATTCGTAAATCAGGTCGAACTCTATCAAGGCATAATCCCATTTGCCAAGTCGACCTCGTAATATCGGAGTTGATAACATATATTTTATAACATCGGTTTTACAGATTATTTTACAAGCCGATGCTAAAATATAATGTCTTAGCTTTGTACATGAGAAATATAAAGACATGCATAATTTCTCGATGAAAGGGTACCTGACTTCAGCATCAAGAAGGCGTCGGCTCAAGTAAAAGATAACCCTTTCCTTTCCATCGATTTCTTGTGCTAAAATAGACCCGATAGTCTCCTCCTCAGCCGATATATATAACCTGAAAGGAATCCCTTTTCGTGGCGCAACCAAAACCGGAGGATTTGCTAAATAGTCTTTGACGTCATCGAAAGCCTTTTGCTGATCGGTCCCCCACACAAATTCTTGATTTTCCTTTAATTTCAAAAGTGGGGTAAAAGCACAGATCCGACCGGACAGATTCGAGATGAACCTTCGAAGATAGTTAATCTTGCAGATCAACTTTTGTAATTCATTTTTGCATGTTGGGGGCATTGTATTGACTATGGCTTTAACTCTTGCTTGATTGACTGCAATACCTCTTTCATGCAACATAAAGCCCAAAAATTGCCCAGCCAACACGCCAAACGCACATTTGAAAGGATTAATCTTCAAGCCATGTGATCTTATGTTCTGGAAAAGCTTTTCTAAATCGGCCAAATGCTGCAAGTCATTTGCAGACTTCACTACGACATCATCGATATATATTTCAACGATGTGACCGATTATGTCATGAAAAATCAGATTCATGGCTCACTGATATGTTGCCCCAGTGTTTTTTAAACCGAAAGTCATAACTATCCACTCGAATAAACCTATGGCACCAGGACATCTAAAAGATGTTTTAGGAATATCGGCTTCCGCCATGAATATCTGATTGTATCCGGCATTCCCGTCCAGAAAACTTATGATCTTATTCCCTGATGCAGCATCGATAAGCATATCGGCTATTGGCATCGGGTATTCATCTTTTTGTGTCGCTTTGTTCAAATCTCTAAAGTCGACACATACTCGAAGTTTTCCGTTTTTCTTCATGACTGGAACAATGTTGTAACCCATTCCGCATATCGGCAAGGCCTTATAAATTTAGCCTCCAACAATCGCTCTATTTCTTCTTTTATAATTTTATACAGGGCCAGATTAAAATGCCTAGGGTACTGTTTAAACGCCGATAACCTTTTTTAATGGGTAGCCGATGTTCTACCAATTGTCGGCTTAAACCTGGCATCTCGTGATACTCCCAAGTAAAACAATCTTTATATTCTCTAAGAATTTTGATTAACTTTTCTTTGTATTTTACAACTAATTTCGCGCTAATAAAAGTTGGTCTTTTTCTGTCACCATTACCTATATCAACTTCTTCAAACAGATCGGTGGACGTTAAGCCTTGACCCAACTTTTCAATCTCTTAAAGTCTTCTATAGCCTCATAGCTATCTGTTGTTTGCCGATAGCTTTGCATTTTGTCTTGTAATGCCTTCACTGTTTTTCTTGTCCCCATCAGCGTAATACTTCGTTTGCTCGATCAAACGTGCCTAGCTTGACACTGATCGGCACAAGTCCTGTTTTGCTCACGCAGATGAAATCGCAATCTTCTAGTGTTTTCCCGATATACATCCGGCTTCTTCATGTTGCCAATTCGCGTCAGAACTGGCCATGGCAATGTGAGCCGATGTGTTAGCCGTGACAACTTCAACTTCCTCTCCATTCGACTAGACAAGCGCTTGATGCATAGTCGACGAGATGTAGCAGTTAGCGTGAATCCAATCTCTTCCAAGCAAAACACTGTAATTTCCCTTGGTGTCAATGACAAAGAACGCGGTCGGCAAAGTTTTGCTGCCGACGGTCAGTTCTGTAACCATGATGCCTTTGGCCTCTGTGGGATCACCTGTGAAGTCGTTTAAAACCATATTAGTTTTAATCAAGTCTTCATCGGACTTACCCAGTTTCTTGCAAGTCGTATAAGGCATCAGGTTCACCGTAGCTCCACCGTCTACCAGCGTCCTTGATATCGGCTTTTCGTTTATATACCCTTTCAAATACAATGGTTTTAGATGCCGATGATTATCTCTTGGTTTCTCAAAGATTGTGTTTTGGACTCCCGAACATGATTGAGCAAAAGTTTCTTTAGCCGACTCAGTTTTGATTTTGAATTCGGCTGGCAACGTGAACACCATATTGATATCCATTGGGGGTGTATCATCCCTAATCATGGGAGAATCTAGATCATTTACCGACTCAAAATCTTCCTCGACCTGCTCCTTTTTTCTCCATTCTTTCTTAACAACCTTGATCGGGCGAAGCTCATTGAAAGTTTCATCTCTCTGTTTTTTGGCGTCGGCTTCTCGGATCTCTTGCGTCCTTAGCCTCTGAAGTCGTCTACGCTGCGATCGGCTAAGGCCAGATAGACACCACCTAGGTTTGGGCTCTACTGGCCTTCGTAAATGTCTAGCCAAATCTTCTCGGTATGAATTGGGCTTTTGTGTTTTGACCTGGTCTGGTGCCTGATCTGGTTTGGATATTCTTTCGTAAATGGGCTTTCTGTAACCTTTGTCATGATCTCGAATCAGCCCAGACAGCCTATCTCTAGCCGATTGTCTTGGCCAATCATCTCGGGGATAATGCTCCATCAGGCACGTATACGGCGATGGCAATGCTACTCCCCTTTCCCAGCAAAACTGCAAAAAGGGACACCTTCCATGTGCTTTTTCCACATTTTCGGTGTGATATAAATTATCCGACCGACGAGTAGGATATCGTGGTCGGCTATTCATCCTTTCATATTTCTCCATCAAGCTGTGGAAAACGTTGGTCGGTCTTTAGCCGATCGCCTTGATGGTGATTTTTCAGCTTTCTACCATTTACCCACCTGAGGATTTCCCTTGGGTTTAATGGTTCTCGAATTTTTTCCTTCATGATCGGCTTCTATTTGTAATGAGCCGATTGTAATTTTCAACGGCTGGCCGCCGTTTGAATTCGACTGAATGTTGACTTGCCGATCCTTTTTTGGTTCATCATGCATCGGCTCTTTCCCTTTAGCCGAACATTGAACCATGTTGATTTGGAATGGATCAGCGTCAACTTGCATGGTCGGCTCATCAGCAAATTTTAGCCGACCATCTTCAATAGCCGACTGGATCTGTTGACGGAAAATATTGAAGTCATTAGTATTGTGAGAAAAAGAATGGTGCCATTTGCAATACCTGCGTTTCTTGATCTCGTTAGCCGATGGTATGACATGCCCCTCGGGCAACCGTATTATCTTTTCTTGCAATAATAGATCAAAAATACGATTACACTTGGAAACATCAAAGGCATACTTAACTTCTGACTTATTTCTAATCGACTTTAGCTAAGAACAGACTATGGACTTTTTAGACCCTTTTACCCATTCGGCTATATTTATTTCTGCTTCATCGTCTTCTGAAGAATCGCTCGGACAATAGTCGACCTTGTTAACTTTAACTTTATCCTTTTCTTTATTGCCGTTATTTTTAAATCTATCTTTGAACGCTTTATTATCTGGGAATCGGCTTTCTTGAGCCGACACACGATGAAGCAAATGACTTAGATCTGTGAACTCTTGCCCTCCAAATTTCTCTCTAAGTGGTGGAATTAACCCTTGAAAAGCCAAATCTGCAAGTTGGTTATCGGGCAATGTGACACTAAAACACCGGTTTCTGATTTCTCTGAATCTTTTAATATAATCCGTCACTGATTCTCAAATCTCTGGTGAACAGAACTTAGGTCGGAAATCCTGAGTTCTAGACTGCCTGAGAAAAAGTATTTGTGGAATCGGCTTTCCAAATCGTTCCATAAGTGGACCGAATTTGGAGGCAAATAGGTAAACCAAGTAAAGGCTGCCCCGGACAGTGATAACGGGAACAATCTTATTTTTAGCCCATCAGACTGAGCTGCTTCGCCACATTGTGCGATAAAGCGTCCAATATGCTCCAAGGTAGTAATTGAGTCATCACCAGAGAACTTTGCGAAATCTAGGACTATGTAATTGTGAGGGTAAGGCATGCGATCTATGTAATCAGGATATGGCTTTCTGTAGCCGATAACCTTCCCCTTTGGATGTATGCCGAATTGGTCCCTTAAGACGGCGGAGATTTGATCAGCCCAATTTGCACTATCGGCCATTGGCATAGCATGCCCTTGATAATATTGGTCATAGTTGGCATTCTGCCCCCCGAGTGCAAGCTCGGGTTGCCAATTTTGTTGAGCCGTCGGCACACGAGTGTACTGATCGTGCCGATTATGTCTGACTTGTTGTTCCGGCACTGGGACAAAAGGTTCTAAATAAGTTACTACCCTATGTGGACCTGGATTTCTAAGCAGGGTAGGTTCCTGTGGGAATCTCTCAGAGCCAATTGGCTGTGAAACCGACTGGGGAAAAGCATAGAACGGAACCGACGGCGGCAGATTTGTTGATGCATCTAATTTGGTAGCGTCGGTGTAGGCATGATGATGGTTTACCCCACTTGGCCGAGGATCACTAGGCAATATGATGGTTGGCTGAGTAGGCATCATGGTAGGGGGTGAGGTAATAGCCGATGGTTTAGGATCGGCCATTGTGCTTCGCGTATTTTGTGCTACTAAAAAAACATGATAATTTGACAGAGCTTGCAATGGGTCAAGCAGACTACCTGACGAGGCTAACTCCTGAGCTATAGTTTTAACACTATTTGCTATCATCGGCTTAAGCGTAGTAACAAGGGCCGATGATTGGTTTATTAAGGCGTGGTGCATAGACTAATTAATCATAGCCGATAACTCAGCTTGAGCAGGCAGATATCGGCTTACCGGTTCTATGACGCCCGCATCTCCCAGGGCGTTGACCGTCGGCAGGGCGGATTTTTGAATGACGCCACGTCTAGTTTTCTGATAACAGCTTAGCATCATCTCCTCCAACGCAGTTTTCCGATCTTCAATCTCTTGATGTTGTTCTGCAATCAAATCGTCCATTGTTGGGACGATTATAGCTTCTGTGTTGAGATCGGATGGCGGAATCGACTTTCCTGATGAAGACATGGTCCCACCGGGCGTGCCAAGAGTGTGTTGGCGTCAAAAACTTTAAGTAGGGTTTCTAACAACACAACACCAGTCGAACACCTAGTTCAGAGCGTGCCAGTCGATTTGACCTAGAATCGACAAGGTAAACATATGAAATTCACTCGAAGCCGATTGTAACGATCAATCGGCTTAAACCTAATCAGCTCGAAGCCGATTAAGATCAAAGTAACGGGGTAAGTCTAATTAGCCGATTAAGGCTAACCAGATGATAAAGGTAGATCGATTCTGTAGAAGGCGATGCGCAACAAAATCAGAATAAATCGAACCTGGGGCGTAATTTGAAGAAGATCAACAATCGGCGATGCGCAACTTTATTGATCGAAATCGAATTACAAAGACAAAATTACAAGAACTAGTCCTAGTCGACAGGAAAAAGTAATGTAGATTGGTGTGTTTGATTGTGTTGTGTTGGCTCCTTCGCAGTTTGCTTCGACCCTTCTTTTATACCCGTCGGCCGATCGTGTCCCATTACAATACGTGTTGAAAAACCAATCTGTATCGGCCTTTTTTGGATAACATTTCCGTGAGGATCCTGCCGTTACCAAATATCTTCAAATCTTACCAAATTATCTGCTGGTTTTCGTTTTTTTACTTTATTGCCGATTTTGACTTGACTTGCCATTTTCTGGTGCAAACACATACTAACATTGATGCATAATTAGACTTGGGTGGGTTTTTTTTATAAAAGAGTGCTACACATGCGTGAAAGAAGTTAACAAACGACCAAGATAACACTGACAGAAGGGGCCAAGTGGAAAGAAATTGTTTATTCTTGCTTGAAAATTGTCAGTTTATGTAAGTATTTACAAACATTCAATTGTTCAGCAGTCGACATTATTAGAAACTTTATGGTATACCACATCAAACCTATTCATATACCACATTAGTTCTGTTATATATTCAGAAAAGATAATAACAAACATCCAACTATAAGTAGTATAAAATGATTGGCATAAAAATGGTCCAAGAAAAGTAGTATTAAAAAATTGGTAGTGTAGCTGGAAAAGTATCACTACTACAGAACAGTACATCACTGCCGGCTCCAAAACGCCATCACTGCCGGTTATTGGAGCCGGCAGTGATTGGTCGGCAGTGATATTGAACTATCACTGCCGGGTCAAACCAAAATTTGGCAGTGATAGTTCCATATCACTGGCAGTTCGTACTAAGAACCGGCAGTGATATATATATATCACTACCGATTATTGGATAGACCGGCAGTGATAAGCCATGCACCAAATGTTTTTATTGCATACTTTTTTTGCATTATATATTTTTATACAATATTTTTCTATAGTGTATTAATATAGTATATAAAGCATCGTTAAAACATAATTCAAATATATTAAAGCATCACAATATTTGGTTTTTACAATAGTTCGTTTACAAATATAGTTTGACTACATCTCATTCACTTTGATTTTGCACCGACTCCAGTAGAAGGTGTCGTAGTAGGCATGTCACGGGTCGAGATTGAAGGAATGAGGCGATGAGGCTACTCGTGGAACTCGTCGTTTGGATTGATGACCTCATCATGAATGAATCCGGCGATCTGTTCTTTAATTACTATAATTTTTGTCAGTAATAACTTATTGGTTCTCAATTTGGAGCGTTGTTATTGAAAAAATGAGAAAGTCAATTAATGATGATATATGTTAAATGAAAGAAAAGTAGGCATCAATGAGTAATTATATAGCATGGCTTCGTTATAGCTGACACTCTCTGTGACAATTAAATGTATATTTGTAAATACATAGTATGCACATAAATTATTTCCCTGGTCCTGCCTCATGCATGGAAAGTCGGTTATTATTTCAAAATATTTCCTGTAGGGACGATAGCGAACACTTTTCTTGCAATATCGTTCGAATGCCCTGTGAATGATTTTGAATAGTTATTAAACTTAAATGCAATTGAATGGAATATTGCTAGAGCAATAACGCAACGATCGAGTTTACCTATTCAGTATGTCCCAAAAGTCTTGATATAGATTAGTTGGTTTTTTCCTCGAGTTCAAGACAAAAATCCTACTAGCATCTAACTGGATGACGAGGAGGACCCAGTGAAACTTGCACATATATGTCAACATAGTCAATTACTCCCACATCGTGTTACGCAAAAATAGTAAAAAGATATTAGAAGTAGGGAAATACATACTTAAAGTTATAGGGTAAAAGTATGGAGGTTTTATATTGCAGCTTCAAGAAAGTATTAAATAAATAGTCTTCATTATACTGTGGATGGCCTTTCACAAGCTTCTCGTTGAGAAGCCCCGAATCTAGAAATGCTAAGTTGTCATTGCCATTTCTTCTACATGTCTGTACCTTCATTCTACATAAGAAAGAAGTTAGACATGCCATTAAACGGTACAAGAATGTATAATAATATACATAGAGACTTACAAAATCCACAGTCTGAGTATATTCATGTTGAGGGCATCTTGCTAGTACAACTCCTCGAAACCCACCTAGAAGGTGTTATCCCCATTGTGAAAATCTGGCTCTCTATATCTGACTGCGAACACCTCCATACCATCATTGGACCGCTGCATGTACCAACGATGGACGCGCCGCAGTTTTGTTGTTAAGTGGTCTAAATGCGCTGGTTAAACCAGTGGTTTCCCCATAAAGAACTTCCACCTTAGACCTTGCTCGTGAGCACCATCTTGTTGAGCAGCATCTCCTTGAGCTTCCGACCTCAACGCGTTGGCACTAGCTGACTTCAAGTATTGCTTTCTGGAAATGCACTCGTAGTCTTACATTCCGCAAGGTTCAGAAGCCCACCCCGTCTTTTTCACTTTTCCCATACTCAAGAAAAACTTCTACGCATTAGCTTCAACATTAGTCTTCTCAGGTGATGGCACCTTTTTGATGTGAGATGTTACGCTGGCGCTTATTTGCTTTTTCCGTTCTTCTTCAGTCATCTTAGCTGGTAATTTCTTATGAAGTTGTACTGACGACACAGATGACTAAGATTTCTTAGACAATGATGCCAACTTCTGAGATAGTGCTAGTGTTCGATTCTTTTTAGATGTCGGCGAAGGAGTTGGATTTTTTCTGGGTGGTGCCGGCAAAGGAGTTAGACTTTTTCTGGGTGGTGTCGGCAGAGGTGTTGGACTTTTTTTGTGTGGTGGAGATATGGGCGGGAGCTCTCTGTGTGGAGAGTGCGGCTGATCATCATCTTCGTTGTCCTCATTGTCCGAGCCAAACTTAATCAAGCTCTTGAGCCACACGAGGAAGCCATGCCCGTTTTCTCCTAGTTTGTTGTTTCCGTCCTCCACAGGGATCTCTACCTCTATTTCACGGTATTGGCGGACTACACTATCCACTTCGACCCTGGTCAATCCCAGCGGTATCGGCGACAGTGCAAAACTTGGGAATGCCATGTGCGGACAAATGTAGCTTGCACAGTGTCGATTCTATGATTTCATCCACACGAAAATGGGGTCCATGCTCTTCGGGAATCCCTGTGGATGGTAGCTGTTCTTATGAGCACAGCGACTGATGAGCTGAGGGCTGTCGTGAGCTGAGAGCTTTCTGTACTAGCTACTTGCTCCACAACCTTATCTAGTTCCACTCTCTGTTCCTCTAACGCTCTCGCCACACCAACTTTTATTTGACAGTCCAGTTGATCTTCTCTTATTCTCTTCGGACGCCTATACAACCATGCGTCAGCTGGGAAGCCTTCTTTCCACGGCACCAAACCAACTCCTCGGGTGCGACCAGGGTGCTCCTTGTTACCTAATGCTACGGTTAGCTCGTCATTCTCCCTTCGTGGCCTCAAAGAGCCTTGGGAAGATTGCACGTGAGCATCTCTGATTTTGCGTGACACTTCCTAGTCTCTGTCACTTCTGAATCTTAAGCTGCCATCATCCGAGATAGAATAACCCTGTTAAGCAACCTGTGCTTCGATCGTTCACTCCACTTGACCGTCGCAGGAATGACGCCGCTGCGGGTTAGTTCTTCTTCAAACCTATCCCATGCTGGTATTTTCTTCATGTACCCACCTGTGCCTAGTGTGTGAGGGTAAATATTTTTATCCGCGTTTGCCTTGTTCTTTTGACTTACTATCTGGGCTTCTTCAGACCTCTTGTATGCCACAAAGTCCTCCCAAAACTCCCTTAACTTTTGGTACATGTCAAAATTTGGCGTTTCATTCTTCTTCACATAGTCTTTATTCGGTGTCATCTTCCAATTTTCCACACTGTGCACATAATGCATAGTGCACGTTTCTTTGCAACCAGCTCGGTCCCTTGGGGGAACTACAACACTTCTTTTAGTTTGTCCCACATCGAGTTTTTCAGGTCATTGGGAACCACCCACTGATCACCTCGGCGGCCAGTCCATTATCTGTAGCTGATGGGCACATCATCCCTAGCAAGAACCACTCATGCTGTCCTGTACGACCCCAACGATGACTCGGGTATAGCAAGTTCCCTGACTGCCGAGAGCTCCACTATGTTAAAAAGTCCCTCAGGCATCTTGATCGGACCACGACCTGCGCTCTGCCTCCGTTCATGAGACGTTTGAGCCTGCAATTTGATCTTCTTATTACTCGTCTGACCCTACAATGTTTTGGGAACCACAATCTACTAATAATTTACCTTGCCTACGTTAGTGATGTCAGGTTGGTCCATGGCTGTGGCGCCAGGTTGCTCCATGTCAGGATGTTGTAAGTTCAGGTAGTATGTCGGGCTATGGTTCGGGCTACCCGTTCCTCCTTCGTCCATATTTAAGGGCCCAACTCCCTCCGGCACTTGTCCTTGGTCAGAGGCGCTAATGGTGTTATAGCTGGGAGGAAGAACCACGGTGAGAGGGACTGAGGCGACGGCGGCGAGGTCCGAGGTGACAGTGCGAAGGTACGTGAGGAGATGGTGGCGGAGAGGCAACGCCGCTAGGTTAGAGTGTAACTGAGAGGAGGGGGTACGACCTTTGAATTTATAGGGGTGGACTATCACCACCGACCCACTCCACAAATGGGCAGTAATACTAGATTATCAATGCCGGGTGGAGCTTCACCTGGCAGTGATAGTACCTATCATTGCCGGTTGGGACTAGTAACCGGCAGTAATAAGCCACATCACTACCAGGTTTATGAGGCAACCGGCAGTGATGATGATGTGACCATGCTAGCCTAGCAAACCATGCTTCTACCTCAAGCCAAGACAAGGGCCCAACAACTTCTGATGCTTCAAGCCCAGCCCAAGATTAAGCCCAATTCGTTCACGAGTCCAGTTCGGCACCTGGGTGCAGTCCAACTAAAAAGGACCATATGTGGGTCATACGAAGTCCGTTTGGGGCGTTCTTGGACTCTACAGATAAGACCACGACGAGAGCTTTCCAATTGAAGTGGTTTCATGTCCAAAATCCTTCTGGATCGATTGGAATCTTCAAATCAATATGACAAACAGAATCTGCCAGGTGCTGCGCCACCTCCACTTGGGTCCAAAGGCCTTATACGACCTAGGGTTGCACGGTCATCCCCTTAGCCACCTCCCTTGCCTTCATCCACATATATTTTCAGTAGCTGTCGGTAGAATATATGAGTTTTTCTTAGATTACAACTAGACACTTTGTCAGTTTTTCGCCGTTCATCGGTTTGTGGAACCCCAACTCGTGTGCTTAATATTATTCGCAATTTCAGATTCCATCTTCTACGTTTTTACTTGTGTTCTCGATTCGCATGCAGGGATAAGCCTTCTTGGTGAGGTCAACCGTGTTTGTGTGTGGTTGATAACCAACGGAGACGTGGTGTAGCGATTGCAGGGTTTGAATCAGTTCTGATTGGAAGCCAGATCGTCAACGTCGAGTTCTCCATGAATCGATTAACTACTACCTGTCTGAAGATCGGGCCACCGTTCCCATCAAGTGGTATCAGAGCCTCGGTTACCCGATAGGAAATTCTTGTATCTTCACTTTTGTTTTGCCATCGTCCTATAGTCTAGAAAAATTGCCCTACAAAAATTTCATCATCGATTCCATTGTACCATAAACCCTTGTGCCTTTGCAATTTTCGTTTCAGTTTTACTTTGTTGAATTTGTGTCCATCATCATTGTCTTGTTGCTGGTTTGACGTTGTAATCCTAGTTTCTAGTTGTTCCTTTCTATTGCCCTAGTTCTTATTTGCACTGTTAGTCATCCCACCACCGCCAACCCAGAACTGAACTAAGTCCTACTCGGTTTGTCCCTGTTGTTGCTCTACATTATATATCCTGCTTTGCAAGCCCTAGATAGGTCACGAGCCGCCTTGTGTCAATTGCCCTACACCACTTGCCACCCTTTCTCACTCGCGATCCTATTTCCATTTTTTAGCCCTAACCGGAAGGTAGAAATGAAGTTGCAGGTAACTCTAGATTGTGCAGTGTTCAGTAAAACATCCATAACTTTTGCATACAAACTCCGATTGGAGCGTACTTTTTTTTGTTTCAAAGAGGACGACGACGCGCATCCGAAAAGTCCATAGGTCAAAGGTCTTGTGCAATTTTTGACCCTCAAAATCAGCCTCTAAGACTGTGTTATAGATTTCGGAAGTACCCTGTGCTATTTTTGCCAATTTTTTGGTCATCTGTTTAACGTTTTGTCTCGTTCCAAAACGTGAGATTTTTATTTTCCCTTTGAGTTAAAAGAAAGGAAAACAAAAGGCAAGTGCAAAAAAAAGCGATTGCAGGGTTCGAATCAGTTCTGATTGGAAGCTGGATCGTCAACGTCAAGTTCTCCACTAATCGATTAACTACTACCTGTCGGAAGATCGGGCCACCGTTCCCATCAGATAAGTTGGTCTCCGGTCAATTAAGTGATACTTTTAATTTATTTCATTTCAAAGGCTGAGTGCTTTGGGATTTTTGAAATTGTATCAAATTTGACCCAAATTTTCTGAAAATATTTGGAGGCATAGTGCAGGACATCTACTATTTTATATAAATATTTTCCCCTAATTTTGTCCATGTTCTAAAATTCTAAAAGTCCAGATTGCCCACTATTTTAATAGTTATAATATTTTGAAAAAAAATAATGCTTCAAAAATTCACACAAATGCAGTAGACCAACCATTGCTCCAAAAATTCACAAAATACAAAAATTCACACAAATGCAGTCGAATTGACACAAATTCAAATGCAGTTAAAGATTTGCACTCAAATCTTGGATCACGCTTTTCTTCAAGCTGCAAAAGAACAGAGAGAATCTACTGAAAGAACAGAGAGAACCAGTTCCAAGCATAACCTCAATTTCCATTACTCCATATAATACATTATTTGTTACATATGAGAAAATAAACATGTTGTTCGTACAAAAGAAAGCATATATTTCATTAGTACAACTAAGATACGATTCGACATTCGTTATGATCGCGGCATATGTATGCAGCTTCCTCACTCTCTTCAATGAGACTTAGGTCAACATCCTCTCCAAAAGGAGGAAGCTCATCGAATTGGTTGTACTCTTCCTCGTCGACAACATTCTCAACTCCGACAATCCTTCTTTTTCCTTGAATAACCACATGGCGCTCCTTGTTAGCCGAGTCAATTACAAAGAAGATTTGAGGAATAAAATTAGCAAGTACGAATGGTTCTTCTCTGTATCCCACGAGTTTTAGGTCCGTGGTAGTGATACCGGACTTGTCGATATTGAAAGCATCTAGGCCCCTAAATTGTTTTTGGTTTTGGTAATTAATGAAAATCGTGAATATGGGACTAACAGTGTTTGTCTAAGTGTAATCGAAGAAAGGTCGGACCTAGTTAAAGAAAAATAATGAAGTATGAACATAAAGCTAAAAGGAAGATCAATGTGGCAAGCTAAAGAAGTGAGATATGTGTTTAAAGACTTTTATAGTGTTTTGCCGATCTCGGAGATTGGAAGAAAATATCGGATTTTTTAAGAATAAATGCCGTACTATTAAGTGGGACTTTTTGATCAGTAGTTTTCATGTGTGCTCATTGCAAATGGCTCAAATCAATATTTAAAATTAATATCTTGGCTTTGAAACAAAAAGAAATGATCTTTTTCGTCTCGCTTGACCCGATCTTGGCACTACTGACCTTGATAGGGGTGATCGCATTGAAGTGCGATGTCGGCTGAAGTCCGGTACTTAATTTCCAGAGTGGGGTGTTTTGTCCCCAAACCCAAGACGACAAGATGCCGACCATCTAAAGGCGATCTTTGCGGCAGTCGACAATCTGAGACCTTGGTAGTGCGATCTTGCCGCTTGAAGTCGGCGATCTGGGCCCAAGTTCGGTACTTATTTTCCAGAGTGGGGTGTTTTGTCCCTAAAGCCTGGCCGGCAGTACCGACCATCTGAGGGCGGTACTGCTGCTTGGTCGGCAGTACCGGCCCCATGGGTGGTAGTGTTGGTTAGGGAGTAACGGCTCTGTTCGACCATTGGGCCTAAGGCCGACAGCACCGGCCCCAGATGGGCGGTAGTGCCGGCCACCCTGAATTTTTCAGGGGTTTGGTGGTAACAGCTAGTGGCCTTGAAGAGGGCTATATATACCCCCCTTATGCAGCACTCTGGTCATCTTTTAACTCCCATTGCATATCCTTGACCCTTAGTGTGCATCTCTTCTACTCATTTGCATTCAATTCATTCTTTTGGAGTAGTTGAGTCACAATCAAGTGAGAATGTTGATTTGAGCTATTTGGACACTTGATCCACCTCAAGCAAACATCAAAGTTCATTACTCTTGGAGATTGCCGCCTCCTAGACGGTTTGGAGGTGTGTGGCATCGGTGATCTTCTCAAAAGAAGGTTGTGAGAAGACCCGATCATTTGTGAAGGCAAGGAGCTCGCCTAACCGGAGTGGTGAAGAGCTACTACTAGTGATCGAGAGAGTCTCATGCGGGTGGAGCCGGCTTGAAATGCTTTCAAGTCATCTCAACGTGGAGTAGGGAAGGTCGGCAAGTCTTCGAGACCACGGGATAAAAATTCTTGTCTCTTTTTCTCGTTTGATTTAATCCTATTGTTCATGTGCTAAAATTCAATTCCTAGAAAGTTGAGAATTCTAACTGTGCATGAATTTACCTTTTGTTCTCTTGAATTGCTTAAGTAGTTGTTGATCTCTTGATATCATCTTTGTAATCTTGCGTCGATTGCTTTTGAAGCTTAGTTTATTTTTAAACGAAGAATGAGGAGATTCATGAAGAGGAGCTCAAGCACAAGTGCTCCTAAAAAATTCAAGAAAGGACAATACTCAAGAACCAACCGATATGTAAATATTCAGTGCTATGAGTGTGATGAGAAGGGACATATTGCCTCAAAATGTCCAAACAAAAAGGAAGATAAGAACAAGTCGCCCTCGAAGAAGAAGTTCTTTCATGGGAAGAAGAAGCTTTTCAAGAACTTGAATAAAGACGGGAAAGGCGAGCCTCACATTGGGGAGTGGAATTCCGAAGAAGAATATTCGGACTCTGAATCTTCCGAGGAAGATACACCTCAAAAGAAGAAGAGTCTTGCCAGCATCGCTATTGAGGAGACTTCATCATCTTTCGTCACTCCCTTGTGTCTCATGGGAAAAAGGAGATTTTAAGGTAAAATCAAATGATGTTGATGAACCCTCCTATGATGAATTAATGGATATGCTTGAGGACTTGAATGAGTATCTCGGTAAAGAGAAGTCTAAACATAAAGCTTGGAGAAAAGAATACCTCTCTTTCAAAGACTCTTATGAGGAGCTAAAGGAAGCTCATGAGACTCTTCTTGCTAAGGACCATTCAAAGTCTCAAAATGATATAGGGATTAGTTACAAGATTATTGATGATGTATCTTGCTTAGAAATCGATTCATGTTGTATATCAAAAACTAGCATATCTACTACTTGTGATGATCTATTTGATATGTCATCAATTCCATGCTCTAGTTCCACTTCATGCCATGAAAACCTAGTAATAGAAAATAATGAACTTAAAGAACAAGTGAACAAACTTAGCAAGAGTCTTGATAGATGCTTTAAGGGTAAAGATACTCTTAATAAAATCTTAAATGGTCAAAGATGCTCCTACAATAAAGAACGACTAGGATATGTTCCTAAGAAGGGCAAAAAGATAAATAACAAAACTCCTCTATTTGTAAAATCAAATGGGAAGTTTTGTTATAAATGTCATAAAGTAGGTGATGTATCAAATGATTGTCTCTTAGATAAAACAACCAAAAATAACATTTATGACTCTTGCTATGTGCTTAAGAAAGATAGTTTTGGTAAAATCATTGCTAAATTTGTTGGCACTCCTATATTTGGCCGTAAAAAGAATACCATTTGGGTGCCCAAAGCCTTGGTTACTAACCTCCAAGGACCCAAACAAATTTGGGTACCTAAAAAGACTTGATTCTCTTTTGTAGGTGAACTACAAAACCGGTGGACGGCATTGGTTGTTGGATAGCGGATGCACTCAACACATAACCGGTGATCGGAAAATGTTCACCACCTTTGAAGTAGGGAATGGGCAAAATGACAAGATAACATTTGGTGACAATAGCAAAGGAAAGGTATTATGTTTGGGCAAAATTGCTATCTCAAATGACCTTTCTATTTCAAATGTTTCTCTAGTAGAAACATTAAATTCCAATTTGTTATCGGTAGCTCAAATTTGTGATCTTGGTCTTACTTGCATTTTTTCAAAGAATGGTGTAGTGATCTCTAACGAAAATAATAATTCTTTATCGTTCAAAGGTTTTAGATTTAGAAATTTGTATTTATTTGATTTCACCTCAAATGAGTCATGTCTTCAAACTTGTTTAATTGCAAAAACATCCTTAGGATGGCTATGGCGTAGAAGACTAGCTCATGTTGGGATGATCCAACTCAAAAAGCTTTTTAAAAATGATATAGTTGTGGGCTTGGAAGATGTGAAATTTGAGAAAAATAGACTTTATAGTGGTTGTCAAGCCGGTAAGCAAGTTGCTAGCTCTCATCCTTCAAAAAGTATCATGTCCACATCTAGACCATTAGAGCTCTTACATATGGATTTGTTTGGCCCAACAACCTATAAGAGCAATGGAGGAAATTCTTATTGCTTAGTCATTGTTGATGATTATTCAAGGTACACTTGGGTATTTTTTCTAGATGATAAATCTGAAACTTCTAGTATCTTTAAAAACTTTGCAAAAAGTGCTCAAAATGAATTTGATTTTAAAATTAAGAAGATTCGTAGTGACAGCGGTTCCGAGTTCAAAAATACAAAAATTGAAGATTATTGTGATGAACTTGGAATAAAGCACGACCTTTCCGCCACCTACACTCCGGAGCAAAATGGAGTTGTGGAACGGAAAAATTGAACATTAATCGAAATGGCAAGAACTATGCTTGATGAGTATGGCACTTCCGATAATTTTTGGGCGGAAGCCATTAACACCGCTTGTCATGCAACAAATAGGCTATATTTGCATCGTCTCTTGAAAAAGACCTCTTATGAGCTTCTTGTTTGAAGAAGACCAAATATTTCTTATTTTCGAGTTTTCGGTTGCAAATGCTATATCTTGAAAAAGGGTGTTCGAATTTCAAAATTCCAAAGTCGTTGTGATGAAGGTTTCTTGCTTGGATATTCCTCAAATAGCAAGGCATATCGTGTATTTAACAAAAATAAAGGTTTTGTGGAAGAAACTTGCGATGTTGAGTTTGATGAAACTAATGGCTCTCAAGAAGAGCAAGAAAATTTGGATGATGTAGGTGAAGAAGGATTAAGAGAAGCAATGAAGAACATGACGCTTGGAGACATAAAACCAAAGGAGGATAAACAAGATCAACTTTCATCCACTAAAGTTGAACCTTCTACTTCCACAACGCCAAATCAAGTTCAACCGATCGATGTGGATGAAAGGAGAGTGATCAACAAACTCACACTCTACCTCAAAGAATTCATCATGGGCTGTCCAAAGATCATCCAATATATCAAATATTGGGTGACGTTAGTAAGAGTGTTCAAACTCGATCTCGTGTTGCTTCTTTTTGTAAACATTACTCTTTCGTATCTTCTTTTGAACCTACTCATTAGATGAAGCTCTAGATGATCCGGATTGGGTGAATTCAATGCATGAAGAACTCAACAACTTTGCCTGGAATGATGTTTGGATTTTAGTGGAAAGACCAAAAGAACACAACGTGATAGGCACTAAATGGGTATTCCGAAACAAGCAAGATGAAAATGGTATTGTGGTAAGAAATAAGGCTCGCCTAGTGGCTCAAGGGTTCACTCAAATAGAAGGATTGGATTTTGGTGAAACCTTTGCACCTGTAGCTAGATTAGAAGCCATTAGAATCTTGCTTGCTTTTGCATCTTGTTTTGATATTAAATTATTTGAAAGGGACGTAAAGAGTGCCTTTCTAAATGGAGAAATATCCGAATTGGTGTTTGTTGAACAACCCCCTGATTTTGAAAGTCCTATATACCCAAATCATGTTTACAAGCTCTCTAAGGTGCTATATGGTCTCAAACAAGCTTCTAGAGCATGGTATGAGCGGCTTAGAGACTTTCTATTTCTAAAGGCTTCAAAATTGGGAAGGTTGATACAACACTCTTTACAAAAATAATTGATGAGGAATTTTTCGTATGCCAAATCTATGTTGATGATATTATATTTGGTTCTACTAACGAAGACTTTTGCAAAGAATTTAGTGACATAATGTCTAGGGAATTTGAGATGTCAATGATTGGAGAACTAAGCTTCTTCCATGGACTTCAAATTAAGCAACTCAAGAATGGGACGTTCGTGAGTCAAACAAAATATGTGAAAGACTTGCTCAAGAGGTTTGGCATGGAAGACTCAAAACCTATCAAAACTCCAATGGCTTCCAACGGGCATCTTGATCTAAATGAGAGGGGTAAACCGGTAGACTTAAAACTTTATCGCTCTATGATTGGTAGTCTACTTTATCTTACCGCATCTAGGCCCGATATTATGTTTAGTGTTTGCATGTGTGCTCGTTTTCATGCTTCCCCTAAAGAATGTTATTTAGTAGCTGTTAAGAGAATTCTAAGATATTTAAAGCATTTCTCAAATATAGGGTTATGGTATCCTAAAGGTGCTAAATTTGATTTAATTGGGTATTCGGACTCGGATTATGCGAGTTGCAAAGTGGATAGAAAAAACACCTCCGGAAATTGCCAATTTTTAGGTAGATCCCTCATTTCTTGGTTTTCTAAGAAACAAAATTCTGTAGCACTATCCACCGCCGAAGCCGAATACATCTCCGCCGGTAGTTGTTGTCCTCAATTATTGTGGATGAGGCAAACCTTAATGGACTATGGAATAAATTTTCAAAATGTGCCTCTATTATGTGATAATGAAAGTGCCGTTAAAATAGCCAACAACCGGTCCAACACTCAAGAACTAAACATATAGAAATTCGTCTTCATTTCTTGAGAGATCATGTTAGCAAAGGAGATATTGTGATTAGTCACATTAGAACCGAAGATCAATTAGCGGATATCCTCACGAAACCCTTAGATGAAGCAAGGTTTTGTAAATTAAGGAATGAATTAAATGTCATTGATATCTCTAATGTTGTTTGATTGCGTGCAAAAATATTTTGCTTTCTTTTGTTCTTAACAATTGTTTGGATTTCTAGTTGGATAACGCATTAAGGGGGAGTGTTATATCTTTTCATGTATACCACACCGCTATAAATGTGAAAATATAAAACAAGTGCAAATATATTTCATCTTCAATTCAATCTATTCTATCAATTGGTCACTTTATTGAAAAGTATTACAAATGCTTCAAACCAAGTCATGGTTTTAGAAATTTTTCAAAATCAAAACTTAATCTATTTTGATCTATTTCAATGCACTTCGTGAGTATTTGCCTTAGAGCTAGATGTGTGTCATATCTAGTCTCATAAAAGGTATTTTGAACTCATATAAGATCTAAATGCGAAATATATTTCTTGAAAGTTTATCTGTTCTCAAGGATTGTACTCCTTCTCAAAAGAAGCCTATTTTAATAAGAAATTATGTGTAAAAACTTCGTTTTCTTGATTATGTTATCGAGTTACAGTGCTCAATTAATATATTCCCTAAAGATATGGACAATTGAGCAACTGCAACTCATTTTGGATCTTAAAGCTATGTGCTCTTGTTAGGGCCGGCACTACCGTGCCTCTTAGCCGGTATTGCCGCCCTAGGCTGGCACTACAGCTTTCTTCGAGCGGCACTGCCGGAAAAGTCGGGGTGGGGGTGTTTTTGAGTTGGTTCCTTCTCTCTCCAACCGTTACCTTGCCTCTTCCTTACAATGACCGACGCTCTTCCTCACTCTCAAATTTTCCACCCAAGGTTGAAATCTTCGTCTCAAGGATCTTTTTGGTGGAAATTTGTTTCTTTTCCCTTCAAGGTACACTTCTCCTTCGGATTTGTACCTCTTTAAATTCTTTCTGAGTTCTTTGTCTCAATCTTTTGCAAACTAGGGTTTGGGTGGAATATTGCAAATGCCCAGTGAAAATGAGGCAAAATCTTTGATTGGCGGTTAGATTGGTAGGAAGGAATCATGTGTTAAATCAGTACCTTGCCAAACAAAAGTAAAAACCGAATCAATCAAAGTTTTTAGGTCGGTAGTGCCGATGTCTCATGCGGTCGGCAGTACCGCTCTACCTAGAGCGGTAGTGCCGCTCATAGCCGGCAGTACTGATCCAGCATAATTGGTACTGCCGCTCCTGGTCTTTTTGGCTGAACATTTGAAATATTTACCCAAATAAATAGTTGTTTCTAGATCTTGACCCTCTTACTTATCTTTCATCACCTCATTGTTTCAGTGATCATGCCTCGAACTAAGAATCCCTCTCAACCGATGGCTCCTCATGGCGGAGGGCAAATTCGAAAGTCTACTCGTGGCTCAGGGATTCCCTCTCGACCTTTGAACAAAGCTGATAAAGTTGCTCAAGCTATTAAAAATAAAGAAATAACGAAGCTAGTGCAGTAAGAGCTTGGACAAGGTAGTAATCCTCAAGGTAGAAAAGGAAAAAGAGTCGTTTCTAAGTCAAGTGAGGAAGATGATGTGGATGATGAAAATTACTTGGATGAAGAGGAAAATGAGGCTGAATCTGATGATAATGGAGATGACTCAGATAAGGAAGCATTTCCTGGGTTTGATCCAAATGCTGACCTTCGCCAAATCAAGGCAGATAAATATTTCTCATTGAGAGGGGCAAATCAATATAAAATGCCTAAGTCTACCACAGAGAAGTATTTTAGGACCTTGTTCCAAGAAAAGGTCTTCCATGAGATTTATTCAGATAAAGAGTTTGCAGATCAAAAATGGGTTGATTGGAGCCAAATAAGAACACTGCCATTATTTGTGGGCGTACCGGAGCTGTTTGATGGGGCAGGATTGCTAAATTTGGTGTCACTAAAATGTGATTTTTCAGATGATGCTATTCGTCAGTTTTATGCAACCTTGTACATTCCCGATTCATATGACTCGATCTCATTGATGACATGCTCTCGAGACTACATAGCCACTAAGGATGAGTTCGAGCAAGCTCTTGGAATCTTTCACAGTGGTTTCCTAAGATCCACAGTGAGAGACCTCTTCATCTAGCTCAACAAATGGAATTCTATGATCCAGCAGCAAATGTAAGAAAGCCAGGGAAATTGGCAGGCCTTCTCCCTCAGGCGAGCTTGGTTAATAGGATAGTCAGAGTTACCATACATCCCAAAAGTGGTAACATTGACGACATCAGAGGTTATGGCTGGAACATCAGTAGCAAGATAATGCATCGTGAGAAATTCGATGTTGTGGACTTCATTTTGAGGGAGATAGCTCAGTCAGCAAGAGAGAGGGGCAAAAGTATTTACTTTGGTCCTTTCATTATGAAACTAATCCTAACGAAGACCGGTTAGAACAAAGGACGAGGCTATGCCCATAAGCAGTACAAGCCTAGAGAAGGTCCTCCTCAAGTGGTTGGTCACCGAGTGCAACAGCGTCAGCAGCAGGACGCCCAAGAAGTTCCTGTTGACCTTCCTCAGGAGATGCCTCATGTTTCCCTCTTCTCACCTCAGGATGCTTTCCTAGCTAGTATCGACTCCTTGAGGCATGATATGATGGTACAATTCTCGGTCCTCTCCTCTAGCTTAACTCTCAGATTTGGTGAGGAGCACCAGTATCAGGTTTAGACTCGAGCCTTGGTACAAGAGACGAGAGCCAGACTGGACAATGTCAGTGAGCAGGTGGATTTCTTGAGAGATGAGCTTGTTCCTGTTCGTGCACGTCGTGTCCGTGGTCGAGGCAGTGGTACTCCCCCTCCTTCCTCCTAGTTTCTGCTTGGAAACTCCTTTTGGTACTTGATGCCAAAGGGGGAGAGAAAAGAGGATGAAAATGAAGTTTGAGTTGTTTAAGTTCTTGAAGTGGAAGTGCAGGTTAAGGACAAGGATTAGCTTTAGTTTATATTTCTATACATCTATGTAAGCTAATGAGCCTTGTTTTGTTTTTGGATGTGTTGGATGTTTGTGAACTTTTATGGATGTCTGTTTTTGTTTTTGGATGTGTTGGATGTTTGTGAACATTTATGGATGTCCTTTAACATTTCAATGTTATGTGGTTGTTCATTTTTATTTACACTCTACATCATTTCTTTATATATATTGTTTGTCTATCCACGGATTCAAATATCTAAAAGGAATCTTGTAGAAATTTTTAACTCTCTTTCCATGTGCAAAACTTCATTTTCTAAATCTTATACACATCTTTAGGGGGAGCTTTATGAAAATTTTCTTAGGTATACTACATATCTCGAGTATTGTATAATCAAAACCAATTTTATCTCTCTTTATATGTTGAGGTTGTCATCAATTACCAAAAAGGGGGAGATTGAAAGCATCTAGGCCACTAAATTATTTTTGGTTTTGGTAATTAATGACAATCGTGAATATGGGACTAACAGTGTTTGTCTAAGTGTAATCGAAGACAGGTCGGACCTAGTTAAAGAAAAATAATGAAGTATGAACATAAAGCTAAAAGGAAAATCAATGTGGCAAGCTAAAGAAGTGAGGTATGTGTTTAAAGACTTTTATAGTGTTTTGCCGATCTCGGAGATTGGAAGAAAAGATCGGATTTTTTAAGAATAAATGCCGTACTATTAAGAGGGACTTTTTGATTAGTACTTTGATGTGTGCTCATTGCAAATAGCCCAAATCAATATTTAAAATTAATGTCTTGGCTTTGAAACAAAAAGAAATGATCCTTTTCCTCTGGCCAGCCTGTATCGGCACTACCGACCTTGATAGGGCGGTACTGCCACTTGAAGTCGGCAGTACCAGCCTGAAGTCTGGTACTTATTTTCCAGAGTGGGGTGTTTTGTCCCCAAAGCCAGGCCGGCAGTACCGATCATCTGAGGGCGATACTGCCGCTTGGTTGGCACTATCGACCTTGGTAGTGCGGTACTGTCGCTTGAAGTCGGTAGTACCGGCCTGAAGTCCAGTACTTATTTTCCAGAGTGGGGTGTTTTGTCCCTAAAGCCTGGCCAGCAGTACCGACCATCTGATGGCGGTACTGCCGTATGGTCGATAATACCGGCCCCATGGGCGGTAGTGCCGGTCTGGGAGTAACGGCTAGTTTAACAGTGCATTTAAAGCTTCTGTTCAACCGTTGGGCCTAAGGCTGGCAGTACTGGCCCTAGATGGGCGGTAGTGCCAGCCACCATGAATTTTTCAGGGGTTTGGTGGTAACGGCTAGTGGCGTTGAAGAGGGCTATATATACCCCCCTTATGCAGCACTCTAGTCATCTTTTAACTCCCATTGCATATCCTTGACCCTTAGTGTGCATCTCTTCTACTCATTTGCATTCAATTCATTCTTTTGGAGTAGTTGAGTGACAATCAAGTGAGAATATTGATTTGAGCTATTTGGACAATTGATCCACCTCAAGCAAACATCAAAGTTCATTACTCTTGGAGGTTGCCGCCTCCTAGACGGTTTGGAGGTGTGTGGCATCAGTGATCTTCTCAAAAGAAGGTTGTGAGAAGACCCGATCATTTGTGAAGGCAAGGAACTCGCCTAACCGGAGTGGTGAAGAGCTACCTCTAGGGATCGAGAGAGGCTTATGCGGGTGGAGCCGGCTTGAAGTGCTTTCAATTCATCTCAACGTGGAGTAGGGAAGACCGGCAAGTCTTCGAGACCATGGGATAAAAATTCTTGTCTCTCTTTCTCGTTTGATTTAATCCTATTGTTCATGTGCTAAAATTCAATTCCTAGAAAGTTGAGAATTCTAACTGTGTATGAATTTACCTTTTGTTCTCTTGAATTCCTTAAGTAGTTGTTGATCTCTTGATATCATCTTTGTAATCTTGCGTCGATTACTTCTAAAGCTTAGTTTCGTTTTAAACTATGTATTAGTATCAAAAAATTTAGAAACCTCCTATTCACCCCCCTCTAGTCGGTCATCCTTAATCCTACAGATGTTCACGCCCTTAGGAAGTCTGACCCATTGGCACAGAAAGAGAGGGACCTTCAAAGGTCCATAGTCGAGCTCCCAAATCTCTTCTATGAATCCGTAGTAGATTTGCCTATTTCCATTGCTGTCATAGGCAGCTATATGGGTACCACTGTTTTGGTTGGTGCCCTTTTGATCTTGTGCTCTTGTATAAAATGTAAAACTATTTATGTCGTATCCTTGGAATGTCTTAATTGTAGTTGACGGTCCCTGAGCCAACACTTTCAATTGAGCGCACTCTGTCTCCGTATGCATCATGTATCTACGCAACCAATCGCCGAAGTTATCTCTATGCTCTCTCAAGATCCAAACCTCTAACTTCCTTAGGTTTGTTCTGCATAGCATGCTCTTGTGCATGTTGACATACGGGGCCACCACAACTGATTGTCCCAAAACTGCGAAATGTGCTTTTGTGAATGAAGCTAAATTGCTAGTACTGAGTGATTTCTCGCCTAGTGTCTCTTTCCTCTGTAGCCTCTCCTCATGCCGAGATACAGGCACACCAATCGGATTGAGATCCATATAATCGATTCAGAACTCAATGACCTCCACGATTCCCCAACCATCGGCAATACAGCTTCCAGCCGATATCGGTTACGAACATATTTCTTTATAACCCCCATGAACCTCTCGAAAGGGTACATCTGATGTAGAAACATGAGACCAAGAATCCGTATCTCTTTCACAATGTGAACAATGAGGTGGACAATAATATCAAAAAAAGATGGAGTAAACACATCTCAAGCCTGCATAGAGTGTAGACCACGTCTTCCTACAGTTTATCTAGTTTTAACGGGTCGATGGCCTTTTTTTGAAATCACGTTGAAGAATGAACACAACTTTATAATTGGGTCTCGGACTTTCTCTGGAAGAACACCCCTAATTGCAATTGGAAGCATCTGTGTCATCATCACGTCGCAATCGTGAGACTTCATGCCAATTAATTTTCAGTATTTCATTGAGACTAGTCTCTTTATGTTGGCAGAGTAACCAGACGAAACTTTGACTCTGTGCAAGCATTCGCACACGCTAATTTTTTATTTCTTGCTCAGAGTGTAGCAAGATGCAGGAAGGTACTTTTTGCCTGTATCCTTGTCTTCGTGATGCAGCTCATTCCTGAGTTTCATATCTTCGAGGTCCATCCGTGCTTGGAGGGTATCTTTTGTTTTGCCAGGTATATCTAGTAAGATACCAAGCAAGCAGTCACACACATTCTTCTCTATGTGCATGACGTCGATTGCATGTCGAACTTCCAAGTGCTGCCAATAAGGTAAGACCCAAAATACTGATCTCTTTTTCTACAAAGGAGCCTTATCATGGGAACTCGGGATAGATGTACTACCAGCTCCCTTTGTGTGAATAATTTTAAGATTCTTTACGACTGCAAATATCTGTTTCCTAGTTTGATTCTTTAGAGCTAAGGCAGTCTCCTTTGTCCCATAAAAAGCTCTCTTATTATTACAGTATAGGTGATCCTTGCGGAGAAACCTACGATGCCGCATGTAAGCCATTTTCCGACAGTTCTTCAGCCACCGGCTAGCTGTATCATCCAAGAACTGGACGCATCCGTTGAAGCCTTTTGTTGTCTAGCCCGACAGGTTACCAAGGACAGGGTAATCATTGATGGTTATGAACAACAATGCGTGTAGGATAAAGTTCTCTCTTTTATACTCATCCCATACCCGTACACCATTGTTCCACAATATTAGAAGATCTTCAACCAATGGTTTGAGGTACACATCGATATCGTTGCCAGGTTGTCTGGGCCCTTGGATTAGTAGTGGCATCATAATATACTTCCGCTTCATACAAAGCCAAGGAGGAAGGTTTTAGATGTATAGAGTCACCGGCCAAGTGATATGACGACTACTCATGTTGCCGAAAGGATTCATCTCATCTGTACTCAACCCGAACATTATATTCCTCACATCAAATGCAAAGTGCTTCTTATATTTTCTATCGATGTTCCTCCATTGCACAGAATCAGCAGGGTGTCTGAGTATTCCATCCTTCTTACGCTCTTCGGCGTGCCATCGTAGCAATTGGGCATGCCTTTTGTTCACAAACAATCGTTTCAGACGAGGGATTATAGGGAAATGCCACACCACCTTTTGTAGGGATCTCTTCTTCATACGCTTCACCCCGACATCATCGTTATTGATATCATCATTGTTGCCCTTATACCGCTTTGCTTTGCAAACAGCACATGCATCGAAGTCTGCAAACTCATTGCAATACAATATGCAATCGTTTGGACACGCGTGTTTTCTTTGTACTTCCAGTCCCAACGGGCAGATAACATGCTTGGCCTGGTACATACTTGTAGGCAACACGTTACCCTCTGGAAGCATGTCCCCCAAGACACATAACAGCTTAGTGAAGCTCTTATCGGACTAACCATTGCTTGCCTTCAACTATAGTAGTGTAAGCACGGTATGCAGCTTTTTGTGCTCCTCCATGCAGCCGGGGTACAATAGTGTTGTAGAGTCCTCTATCATACGCTGGAACTTTTGAAATTCTCATTCACTCGTGAAGTTCCCCATCACACAACATTTGATCTAGATCATCTTCGTGGCTATCAACGAATGTATCTTCGACCGCCGTCATATCATTGTCTCCGTCATCTTCATCAATGTGTTGACATTCATGTACAATCTCATCTTCACCGTGCTCGGTATCTTCATCAATTAGTTGCCCTTCATGTACAATCTCATCTTCACCGTGCTCGGTTCAACAGATATAGCCAGCCTTAAAACCCCTTCGAAGCAAGTATGCACGTATTGACTCTATGGTAGAAAATAGCTTCTCATTTTTGCAATCAACGCATGGACAGTACATATAGTCCACCAGTTTCTTCGACTTGTGTGCCGCAGCCGCGTTCAGAAAATAAGTCACGCCATTAAAGAACTTTGGGCCACGATGGTCCGTGTCATACATCCACCTTCGGTCCATCTACAATTAATTATATCAAACTAAATTTCAGTAAATCAATAAACGATAACAAAATAATTTATTCTTTACATTAGACATGCAGTGCTAATTAATTAAATCAATAAACATCATATAAGCATATAATTGCAAATAACAATATAATATTAAATGATTAGATTTAAAAATCCATTTAGCAATTTTGACTATATTAAAATACATCAACATTTTTTCATTATTCAAATATCCAACTAGCAATTTTCACTATTTAAAATTCATCTAGCAATTTTCACTTTTTAAAATTCCACTAAATCACTAAAATGAATATGAATTGTAATTTATTCACTAAATTAGTTAGATCTTAATTTGAGCTCTACCGACCTAAAATGTTCACAGCATACAATCACTAATTATCAAAATCTAGAGCAATCTATAAAGTACAATCTAACTACAAATATAATGTAGATCAAGTTACTAACATTGGAGAGAAATTCGAGATGAATTTTGGTACAATTTTCCAGCAGTAAGTCGCCAAAATCCTTGCCACCGAGCAAAGACAGAGCTCCTCTCTGTTCTACTCGGTTCGGGAAGGTAATTTCACGTATATAAAGATACTTTTCACTGCCGATTCTGTGCAAAATCGGCAGTGATAAGGATTACACGGGCAAATACTTATCACTTTGCATGGGAAAATACTTATCACTGCTGGTTCTGGAATAGAACCGGTAGTGAAAATACTGATATCACTGTTGGGTAGTAACCGAACAGGCAGTGATGTATCACTGCCGGTTTTGGATATAAACCCACAGTGATATCTTGTTATCACTGCTGGTTATATTCACGAACTGGCAGTAACATGTGCTCCCACCAGCCGAACTTTTAAACTGGCAGCGATATGGTTATCACTGTCGGGTCTAGCCCAACCGACAGTGATATGCTGGCAAGGATGGACTGTTCTGTAGTAGTGTATCGATCTTTTTTTACCCAAGATCGACCATGACTTGAATTTCAAAACGGTTTTATAGGCCTTAACTTCTTCTGGAGTATTTCACGAATTATTAATAGAATTTGTTCCTACAACCACAGTGTATTAGAGATTATTTTTGGGTTAGTTTTTGATATATTAGGTTTTATACCTTTCAGAGATATAAATGTACATACTCTAGCTAACCCTCATTATAATTTACAGAAACTAAATATGATCATATAATTGTACATTTAATAACTAGTATTGGTGAAGAAATTTACACTCACCAACCAGTTGGTTACTTTATTTTCAAAAATAAGATTTGCCATATCTTTAATATTAGGTGGCCTCTGGTTCCTCGAACCTTGCATCATAGCCTATCCGGAATCATTACTACAGAAAGGCATATATTAGACGCCTCATCATAGACGGTTTTCAAAAATCATCTGTGTTAAATCTAACTACAGATGTTTTTGCTAGCATGACCGTCAAAGTTACATGATATGGTAAGAACCATTGTGGTAAGATGATATGACAGACTGTTCATGTCACAAACCGTTTGTGAAATATCATAGATGGTTCATTCCACGAACCGTCTGTGACATGAAACTCTTAACTATAAAAGGAGTTTACTCCTCTCCACCCTTGCACCGCGCCCCTTAGACTATTCGACGTACCTTCTCCCAACCCTAGGACCTTCTCCCCACCCTCGCAGCCCACCCCTTCATCTCCCCATTGCCTGCATCGTGTCCACCTCCCTTGCATCGCCCCTCAGCCTCCTTCGATCCCTTGGCACACCCCATCCCGGCGACAAGGAAGGTGTCGACACGACGGTGGAGCACCAGATCCAGCCATCAACATCTTTGTCGTCACATCCGGCCACCGCACTGCCCCTACCCACTGGCTGCCCTCCACCATTGTCATCGCTAGCAAGAACCACATTTATTTCCTGTCAAGAACCCATTTAGAACATAGATGTTTTTCCCCTAGATCTACATATTGCTGCTGATTGTATGCTCAATGATGCTATTGGTCTATTGATGAACTAAAACAATTAAATTAGCAAATGTAGCCCTGAACTATAGAATTGCTTCATGTTAATGTTAGAAAGTATTACTTTTATTTCACTATCTTTGAGCTTAATCATCATATTCAGTATGTAGTTTGATACACATTTGATTATTACTGAATACACTAATTATGATTGCTTAGCTTGCTCAATTCATAGCCTCTATTTAGTCAGTTGTTGATATACCTACTTGATCGAACTATTCATAATCTGATTTTGATCATTTGAAAAGTTAAATTGACTTTAAATACTTTATGGTGCAAATTTAGGAAGGTAAGAGTTCAAGGCCTTATTTGCTTAGTTAACTATCTAGTTCAATTTTGATTATATGACCCTGGCATAATGGAGGTAAGATATTAGTCTCTAGCAGCCCTACACCTTTTGGCGAGGAGGCTGAAGGTCTAACCTTCAATAGCCCGACACCTCAGAGCACTCTATCATGCAATTATTCATTAATCTATTAAGCAGGCATGAGTCAATGTCAAGTCAATATAATAATTATGAATTGCTTTATCTTTTGATTATGTTGTTTTTGGAAGCTTTGAATTATGCACATTATATTTGAAAAACATCTAGATGTTTAACTTCTATTGAGAGATAGATATAAAATAGAGCCTACAAACAAGATGGAAAACATGGAAAAGCTAAGGATGGTAAACAAAACTTGAGGTGGAGACAGAATAATTGAAGCGAAAGTTTGAGTTAACATAAAAGATTTATGAGATGAAACAAAAACTGAAAAACATACATGACAAATCACAAGATATTGAATCTCTTAACAAGGTACTCATCATTAAGGAGCACACGGTGAATTTAGAGCTAGAAGAAACCAAAGCGGAGCTTATAGAGATAATATAAAGGTTTCTAGTATTTAATTCGACGTGGTTACAGATAATATACCAAGATAGCCAATTTTCATAACAAATTGATCGCTTTTGTAGGGATTAAAGGATATGATTGAAAGTTAATCAGTTATTGGTGTCAAACAAATGGGCACTATCCTGGAGCTGTGGAACTTTCGGGAGAACCGAAAAGCCTTCGTTGCGGAAGCTATGGCATATATTATGGCAGGCATGGAAAAGCCCTAAGGTCTCCTTGTCTTGATCTACCAAATAATGTTGTATCTCAATGTATGCTTATTGATTTTTGTGGTATCATATCTTCTCAATGTATTGTCACCTGAAATTATCCTTAATATATATTTGCTCATCTTGAATTAATCCAATACTAAATAGTGTCTACTTGTTGGAACCAAAATATTGTCATAGGAATATTTTTCTTCCTCTCTTAAAAGAACTTCCATGATTAGTATTTGTTGCTGGAAATTTTCTTCTCCTTAGATATTTCAGCAATGACATTTACAACACAGAACCAGTTATAGATTTTGTAATTGAGTATCTAAACAACCTAGATGCATCGAGGCAAAAGTTTATTTGATCAAGATCGTCTTAAAATATGAATATTTTAGCACTTTTATCTCCTTTCTTATTCTAATGTTGATGAATTGCAAGGCAAAATCCATTTCTTTCCATAGTTCGTCATGATATGCTATTATCATAGACGGCTCTTGATACAAACCGTTTATGATAAGCTCATAACACAGATGATTTGTATCACGAACTGTCTGTGATGAGATGTCACTAACACATCCTTACAAACAGTTCAGAAAACCATTTGTGATGACGTTTTTGAACCATCTATGATAGCCTTTTTCTGTAGTAGTGAATATTGTTTATATCTAACCTAATTTGCATTGTTTTTTTTTGCAAATCTATTCTGTGATGTCATCTTTTGTAGTAGTGCCCCCTCCCCAACCACGGAAGGCGCATGTTGGGAACCGAATATGTAAATCCGGACCCTCTATGTATTTCGCACTAGTCCAAGATCACGCTAGTGCACACAGGCTCAACACAGATGAATATCACAATCATACACAGTGAAATATAATAAAAGACTACATATATTAATCAATACCTGTTGATTGACCTTACGGTCGATCTTACATGAACATGCCTCGTAAGGCTAAACTGTGAATGACAAATTAAACTATAGCGGAATTAAAACATAGATAATCCTCCAGTATACCACAGGCAACTAACAAGGCTCGCACCCTAGATATTCGTCCCTTCCTAGTACTCCTCCTACAAAGTTGGTGTACATAAAGCACTCAACAAGTTGTGCACAGAATGCAATTCTAATATAACTATATGCAAGGCTTATTCCAAATAAATGACTGATATGGTTGCTTTGCAGTAAATCAACATTTATAAATGATTACAATAAATAGATTGAAAAGATAGTAAAACAAATAACATTAATTAGTAATTTGCAGTTATTTCTTAAGTAACTAGGCATCCAGCCCTAAATCATGTTCTAACTTTCCAATAGCATCCAGCCTTCCCATAAGTTTTTATTTTGTAAAATCTAACCCTTGACTATAATTCCTGAGCATTACTCAATACCACTAGTACGGCTATCCGGAAAGATTTTATACTCTGCAAAGGTTATGTGCTTTACTCACACAACATGATAATCTCTTGTTGCCTCCGGATTAACACACTTCCTTTGGTTGTCGACAGAGAGATCATGACAAAGCCCTGTCTTAATACATTACTACCCGCGAAGGTTTCAACACTAAAGGGTTATAACCACCACAACAAGACCCCCCGCTTGCACCATGTGAGTTGAACCGTATAACCTGGGACTCACACTACCACTGGTAGTACCAAAGCTAAGACATTGCAAATTAATCAGCTAGCTCTGTCCCATTCCAGACATGTGGTTGCATGTTTGACTAAGGTCAAATACTTGCAAGGTTAAGTCCTTAAGTTGATTGAGGCAAGACTTCCACAATCTCTCTGCCATTCTGGCCCACCTTGGCATACTGCCCCTTGCCACTTGCTGTAGTCTAAATTATTTACCACCCTAGTTGATTACCATGCACCACGTGCTATCAACAAGTAAACATCGTTCCATGACAATACCATCACTACAACACAACATCATTCTGTGACAACACCTGACATACCAATTCCATAAATATGTTCCATGTTCCATTAATCAAGATTAATTTGATATTGGAAAAGACATGAGTTATATGTGGTATCGCTAAGTATACTAAGCACGGTCTAACCAACCCATGTTGATTTCTAATATTAAGCAACTAGTAATGAACCATCCTAGGGTGACAAATATTCATGGCATACAAATGACAAGGTAGGGTATATTCCAATTGGGTTGAATAACTAGATCCCAAAAAAATTTGAAATCAATTATACACATGAAATAAACTGCAATAACTTGAATCTAGCAATTTTGTAAAATTGGGTTCAACATGATCAAAGCACGACTTGCCTTGGAAAAGCCCTTGTTTTTTCTCTGGACCTTGGTCTTGGTTCAACGATTCCTCCTCAGAAGCTCTGAGCACTTTAACATCTACGCGTATCATAGAAAACACTAAATAAATACTAAAATATAGAGCAAACAAACTCTAAAAATAAATTAAAATTCACTATTAAATTGATCTCAAATTTACAAATTTTAGAAATTTAAATAGCCTCAATCGGAGCTCATATGAGGGAGAACGGGCTCAAGAAAGATTTAAAAATTAAGAAAATACAGAAAAAGAATAAATCCATATTTACTAAATTATTTTTCTTCTGAAAAAGCTAATTAATGATGTCAATTGACATCATAAACAGAATTTCCCGAATAACAAAATTCTCGAAAATCCTAATTGCGACTGACATGTGTGCCCCTCAGTCCATGGACCAAGTCCACGCACTGAGGCGAGTCCACCATGGACCCGGTCCCCTCGAAGCTTGACCATCGATGAAAGCTAATGCCAGACTGATGTCGTGCTATGACGTAACCAATGATGTAGGCGCGTGCTTGCATGGCAAGATGTGGAGCTATCCATGTGGCGTGATCATGGTCGTGCACTAATATATCTGACGGCTGAGAACGGCGGCAATGACTCACAGTTGCGGGACACACAGCGCACGAGCAGGACAAATACGTCGCTCAATCTGGTCCATGCGGTCTGGATCTAACGGCTGAAGATCAAGGCCAAGCTCCCCACGGTAGCGCGACGCTGGACACGAAGACGAAGACCCTGAGCGCGATGATCCGACGACTCTTTAGCGGCACGGTCCTACGGATCCGGAATGCGTGGTAGGTGAAACTCGGTGACTTCCTTGGCGACGGAGGAGAAGCAACGGCCGACAAGATCTAGTGAAGATAAGGCAGCGATGCGACCCTCCTCCCTCGGATGGGGGTTGATGCAGCATTTAAAGGCCTCCGTGTCCCGGTTCCATACGGCGAAGATGTCCTGATCGAAGACGGCGGTGGAGAGCAGCTCGAACACGACGACATGGAAATGATGTACCAGAGCTGACCACGTGGCATGATCATCGGCCTAGATCATGGAGACGTGGTCCAATCCCGATCACACACGAGAATCAACGGTCCCAGTCCATCAGGATTTCCCATTCGCTGTCGCCCGTCCGATCCAAATCTGATGGCTGAGGCTTTAGGAGCTCATGGCCGACAGCCGAGTGGGCTAGACTAGTCCACGCGGGGAAAGAAGATGGACTCGGGCCAATTGTGTTTCTAGCCCAAACTATTAAAGATTTCCCAGGGTTTTTTATAATTAAAAATATTTCCCAAAAATAATTTAAGCTAAAATAAATATTAAAATACCAGAAAAAATCTTGAAATTATTTTAAGACATTTGGAACCCAAATAAAATATTTTTGGAAAGACTTTATTTTAAATTTCTCATTAATTAAATAATTTCCATAATAAGACATATTAAAAAATAATAAATAAATCCAAATAAATTCTAGAAAAATCTCAAATATTCAAAATTCCATAAAAACCATATTAGATCTAAATAAACAAAAAAAATTGGGATGTTATAAGCATCACCCCTTAACAAAATCTCGACCCCTGAGATTCAGAGCTAACTAAAGATTAGGTTAGGAAACTTTGATTTCAAATCATCCTCACGTTCCCAGGTAGCTTCATTTTCTGAATGGTTACTTCACTGAACTCTACAAAAGCGAATTGACTTATTTTTTGTCTTACGCTCCATCACATCCAAAATGTTTATTAGCTGCTCCTTGTAAGTCAAATCTTCTTGTAACTCAATTGCTTCTAACGGTGTCTACTCCGCTGGCACCCTAAGACACTTCTTAAGCTGAGAGACATGGAACACATCATGCACACCTACCAACGACTGAGGAACTCTAACTGATAAGCAACCTCTCCTCGACGGCTAAAAATTTTGAATGGACCAACATATCTCGGCGCAAGCTTTCCTTTAGTGTGAAACCTTTCAACTCCTTTGAGAGGGTTAATCCTAAAATACACGAAATAATTTGGCTCAAAACTCAACTCTCGGTGATGATTATCAATATAATTCTTCTGTCTCGATTGAGCCATTTTCAGCCTCTCTGAATATAGCAATCTACTATTCAGGCTCCTTAAGAATACCAGGCCCGAACACAAGACGTTCTCTTGTCTCAACCTAATTCAACGGAGTACGACAGGGACGAACATACAAGCTTCAAATGGTGACATTTGCAAACTTGCCTAATAACTATTGTTATAACTAAACTCAGCATACGATAGACTTTTATCCCACGAAGTAGCATAACCTAAAGCACAAGTTCTCAACATATCTTCCAGAATCTGATTAACTCTCTCAGTTTGATCATCTGTCTGTGAATGATACGCTGTACTAAAATTCAAACGAGTTCCCATTGTTTCATACAACATACTCCAAAATCTCGAGGAAAATTGGGTGTGGAATATATGAAACCAGGTATCTTCATGGTCGGCCCAGCATCGCCTGAAGAGAAGACAAGCCCAAGTAGAAGGCCCAAAGGATAAGGCCAGCGCCAAGGCTTGCTGCCGTACGAAAAGGGGGCACATCCTATAGACAGTTGTATGTATATTTAGATATAAAAGATACGGCTGTAATCCGAGTCGTCAATAGGGTAGATAAAGATGTAAAACTCTATCCTGTAACTGACTAGAATCTAGTAACTGATCGAAGTCTCCTAACCGATCAGGATACTGTAAGCCGCCCCACTCCCGCTATATAAGGGAGAGGGCAGGCAACAATCGAGGGACGGAGCAATCGCCTCAACACACACATACTGCTTTTCGCCCAAAGCACGTTGCGCTTTGAGCGATCTTACATCCAAGAGATCCATATAATCCCAGCACACAAGATTAGGGTATAATCTCCTCCGCGAGAGACTGAATCTGTCTAAACCCCTTGTCTTGTGTGACCTTCGAGTTTGAGATCTAGCGCCTGCCCCATAAATTTATTGCCGACTACAAAAGTCAACAGTTGGTGCGCCAGGTAGGGGAAGCGCCAAAATCTTTTCCTACAGACTCGATGGCAGCTATCGGCGGAATCACCGCCACCTTCGTCTCCGGCCAGGCTTTTCGCTTCGGAAGGCTGGACTTCGTTGCAGATGCACACGGAAAGCTTGTCTGCCTGGTTCAAAATCAGATCCAATCTGGTGGAGATCAGGCCAACTCATCTCAGGTATGCTGCTCTGACTCATCCAACGAACCAGTCGGCATCATGAGGAACTGCTACGACCTTCGTGGCGTCTTCGCGATAGAGGAGCAGAGGATCGATCTCCAACGCCAACAAGAAGATCAAGAGGCCGCGGAGGAAGATTGTCTTCTTAAGGGTAAGGAGGTGTAGATGCGATCGAAGCACACTTGATTCTAAGGGGTTTCAAAAGAGGGTAGATATGTTGGACTGTCAGTCACGGTGAAGAGCAGGATATACAAGAAGTAGGTAGCATTAACATCATGGACGAAGTCAATGATATGCCTGGATGATCATATCGATTGTGCTTCCAATGAGGATAGGTTGCAGGATGACAATTTGAATCAGATGCTACAAGATGCAGAAGGGAACTGTGATGATTGAGAATATGGTAAATTATGGGGCTCGATGGAGGACTCGGAGAAACCTTTGTTCCCGGGCTAGAAGTCAAAATACACAAGGTTGTCATCCGTACTTGAAGTGCTAAAATTGAAAGAAAACAACGGTTGGTTCGACAAGAGTTTCACATCGCTGTTACGTCTATTGGCTGACATGCTTCCAGAGAGAAACGAGTTGCCAACAACCACCTACAAAGCTAAAATGGTTCTTTATCCCTGGGGAATGAAAGTAGAAAGAATACATGCATGTCTGAACGACTGTATCCGATACCGCAAAGAGTACGCAAACTTAAATGTTTGTCCGTGTACAACGCATCCCTATAGAAGCGTAAGAGTCATTCAGATGATGACGGCGAGGGCATCAAGGTGAAGAAAAGACCTCGTACTAAGTTGGCGTGATATCAGCAATAGAACACTATCACAGACGGTTCTAAAATAGAATCACAGAATAACAAACTATCATAGACGGTTCTAGCTTAGAACCATCTGTGATGTGTCTTATCACAGACGGTTCTAAAATATAACCATATGTGATACAGACTCTATAAATAGGTCTTCCCCTCAGACCTTCTTTTACCACTCTCCAGCGCTCAAAACCCTAGCTTTGTCTCCCGACGCTTCTTCTCCCGTTGCGACGCCACCCCCGACCTCGCCGACGCCCCTAGCCTCATCGCCTCTGCTGCCGGCGTCTCCCCCCGGTTCATAACCCCTGGTCAATGCCTTTGTTCCTCCCTCACCCGTCGCCATCAAGCTCAAGAAGTCGCTGCCGAGCTCCTCCTCCCCGCAGCTGGTCAACGCCTCCCCGACCTCGCCACCACCCCAGTCAGCATCTCCCTCTGCAGCGCCTGACCCTTGGCATCTCCCTATGCGCGACGCATCCCACCAGTCACCAACGTCACCCCTGCTCACCAACGACGCCCCCTCGCCTCTTCTCCACCTGCTCACCAAGGTAAGTGTGGAATATAAGACCATAGAGACCATCATCGCCATGGTCTAAACGACAACGACGATCGCCGAGTCATGGGCTCGCCGCGCCAAACTCCACCCCGACGCGTTGATGACGATCGCCGAGCCAGAGGCTCGCCACGCCGAACTCCCCCTCATCATGACGACATATCCATCTATAGGATCCGAGCGTTCACTTCTCGGTTACGCCAAGTACTATGGCCTGAAGGTTTCAACCCCAAGTGCATTGTTAAGTTTGACGTGGATCGAGATCTGGAAGCTTGGCTGCAGGTCTATGCTCTGGCGGTTAAAGCGGCTGGGAGCAATCAATACGTGATGGCAAATTATCTCCCAGTCAATCTCACCCCTTCGACTCAATCATGGCTCATAGGACTTCCTCCGAACTCGGTGGACTCCTGGAGCGATCTCTGAGATCAATTTATCGCAAACTTTCAGGGAACCTATGAGAGGCCTGGCACCCGATGGGACCTATATCAGCTTCACCATAAGAAGGATGAAACGCTAAGAGATTTCATCCGGCGTTTCATGCAGAAGAAAAGCACCATCAGGGATGTGTCTAATGCAGTGGTGGTAGCAGCTTTTCAGAAAGGGGTCAGCGATCCTGATCTGATCAAGAAAATGTCCAGGAAACCACCGGTCTCCGTAAAGGAGATGTTTGCATTGGCCGACCGCTATGCCATGGCCTCAAACGCCCTGGCCGAGTACCAAGAAGATCGCCCACAACAGAAGAACAAAGACGACAAGGCTGAGTCCTCAAAGCACAAAGACAAAAAACGAAAAGGCGAGGAGTTAATTGTGGTAGCAGAGCGCAGCCGGCCCTGAGCCACGTGGAGGGAGGCACCCGATTGTAGTACTGTCATGGATGCGATCTGTCCCTTCCACTCTAAGGGAAAGCACGCCGCCAAAGACAGCTTTACCCTGAAGCGTTTTGTGCGTGAAAGCAACAAGCAACCGGCTCCAGCGAAGGATGAGGCTGCCAAGAAGAAAGACCCTCCCGGCGAGGACGATTACCAAGAACCCGAGCACGAGCTGAACTACATATACGGGGGCTCCACCGGATACGAGTCCAAGTGGAATCAAAAGCTTATCGCTCGGGAGATCAATGCGGTGGAACCAGCAACCCCCCAGTATCAAAAGTGGTCCGAAGTTCCGATCACCTTCGACCGCTCGGATCACCCCAACTGAGTTCTACATCCAGGTAAGTATCCCCTAGTGCTCGACCCTGTTATTCGCAATGTAAAGCTCAAGAAGGTCTTGATTGATGGAGGGAGTGGACTCAACGTCTTGTTCGCCAAAATCTTCGATGACATGAACGTCCCCCGCTCTGAGCTAAGGCCGAGCTCACAACCGTTCCATGGGGTGATCCCTGGGGCATCTTCGTTTCCACTCGGGCTAATTGTTTTGCCCGTCACCTTCGGTACCAAAAACAACTATCGGACCGAGTATATAAATTTTGAGGTAGCGAATTTCGAGACAGCGTATCACGCTATCTTGGGAAGGCCCGGTCTGGCTCGGTTCATGGCCGTCCCGCACTACACCTATTTGGTGATGAAGATGCCGAGACCCAAAAGCGTCATCACAGTTCGTAGTGACATCAAGCAATCTTTGGAATTCGATCGAGAGAACTTGCTGAGCTGCAGGAGGCAACCGTCGAGGGGAAGAATATCCAGGAAGAGGCTGCCAAATTGTAGGAAGAAGGCGACATCCCATCCAAGAAGCAGGCCATGTCAGGGATAAAGTCTGGCGAAGGAACCAAGAGAATTATTCTCGACTCATCCGACCCATCCAAAACGACTATGATTGGGATAGGGCTCGAGGATAAATAGGAAGGCATGCTCATCACCTTCCTCCAGGCTAACAAGGACATCTTTGCCTATAAACCATCCGGGTGTTCCTAGGGAGGTGATCGAGCATTCTTTACACATCGATGAAAAGGCAAAGCCAATCAAGCGAAGACTCCGGCGGTTCGCTCCAGATCGTCGGATCGGCATCAAGCAGGAGATCACCAAGTTATTAGCTGTAGATTTTATCAAAGAAGTGTATCATCCCGACTGGTTAGCAAACCTTGTACTAGTTCAAAAGAAGAATAAAACTTGGCGCATGTGCGTTGACTATACTGATCTCAACAAGGCATGTCCGAAGGATCTATTCGGGCTACCTCGAATTGATCAGGTGGTTGATTCAATCGTCGGGTGCGAGATCCTGAGTTTCCTCGATGCCTACTCAGGGTACCACTAGATCCACCTAAAGGCGGAAGATCATATCAAGACTTCATTCATCACGCCCTTTGGGGCCTTTTGCTATACCACGATGGCGTTCGGGTTGAAAAATGTTGGTGCAATGTATCAACGTGCAATACAACGGTGTTTTCACGCCCAACTCAGACGCAATGTGGAGTCATATGTGGACGATGTCGTGGTGAAGACTCGGGAGAGGAGGGACCTTATCGCCGACCTAACCGAGACGTTCGAAAGTCTAAGGACTTCAGCATGAAGCTTAATCCTGAGAAGTGTGTTTTCGGAGTGTCTTCGGGAAAACTGCTCGGGTTTATCGTATCCCAACGAGGTATTGAGGCCAACCGAGAAAAGATCAAGGCCATATCAATTATGGAA
Source organism: Otatea glauca (assembly GCA_036346275.1). Lineage (NCBI taxonomy): Eukaryota > Viridiplantae > Streptophyta > Magnoliopsida > Poales > Poaceae > Otatea > Otatea glauca. Next base: position 10,086,785 of record CM070716.1, on the reverse strand, counting down.
CCGCCGAATTGCCAAAAGGACGTCCAGAAGCTTATAGGGTGAATGCCCGCACTCAGCAGGTTTATTTCCTGACTGGGTATGCGAGGTATGCCATTCTTTAAACTCCTCAAGAAGCAGGAGAAGTTCCAATGGATGCCTGAGGCACAGCAAGCATTTGAAGATCTGAAGACCTTCTTAACAACACCCCCGGTCTTGGTTTCAACGATGCCAGAGGAACCTTTGTTACTTTACATTGTGGCGACGACTCGCGTAGTCAGTGCTGCAATCATCGTAGAAAGGGAGGAGCCGGGTCACGTGCGGAAGATCCAACACCCGGTCTATTTCATCAGCGAGGTTCTGAGTGAATCTAAGGTGCAGTATCCACACGTGCAAAAATTATTATACGCCGTACTTCTTACATCTCGCAAGCTCAAGCACTACTTCCAAGAGCATACTGTTTTGGTGGTCACTTCCTTCCCAATATGAGATATACTTCACAATCAGGAGGCCACTAGGAGAATTGCAAAGTCGGCAGTCGAGCTTGGAGCTTTTGATATCCTATTCAAACCTCGCACAGCCATCAAGTCTCAAACGGTCGCCGACTTTACTACCGAGTGGACAGAACTTCAAAACCCGACGGTCGTCAAGGAACTCGAGTATTGAACGATGTACTTCGATGGTTCCCTCATGCTCAGCGGCGTGGGGGCTGGTATAGTGCTCATATCACCAAGTGGAGAACGGTTGAGGTACGTTCTTCAAATACTTTTTCCCGCGTCGAACAACGCCGCCGAGTACGAGGCACTCATCCATGGGCTCCGTATCGCCATATCACTCGGCATCCGACGTTTGATGGTTCGTGGAGATTCAATGCTCGTGGTCAATCAGGTGCAAAAAGATTGGTCTGCGCCGAAGACAACAACCCGCCTCTTGCCGGAGGTACATAAGCTAGAAGGCAATTTTGACAGTTTGGAACTTGTTCATGTGCTCCGTCCGGGACAATGAAGCGGTCGATGAGCTAGCAAAAATGGGATCCGGCCGGACCACAGTGCTCGTAGGGGTATTCGTCGAAGAAATTCATAAGCCCACAATAAGTACTCAGCCAAAGTCGGACATCCCTTTGGAGAAGAACGTAGAGGCAGAAGTCCAGATCATTACCCTCGATTGCGCAGCTCCGTATCTGGAATATTAGATGAAGGACGAGCTACCCAAAGACCGCATGCAGGCCGAGTGAATAATGTGCCGAAGCAAGAGCTATGTGGTAATCAGGAGAGAACTCTATCGCAAGAGCTCTTCTGGTGTACTACAATGGTGCATATCAGAACAAGAAGGAAGAGATCTTCTCAAGGAAATCCACTAGGGAATTTGTGGGAATCATGTTAGTGTTATGCCCTTGAGGCAATCATTTAGAAGATTGTAACATGACTATGTTTATGAATAATAATATGATTATTGGTCCAATGAATGTATATCATTGTATTGATTAACAAGTATGTGACTTGCTTATGAAGCTCTTTATTTATTGATGTAATTCGATAAATATCTTTGATCAGATATCATCGTATAGGACAACGATGAATAGATCAGCACATGTAGTGATCGATGATCATGCTTCATAGATCATGGGATATGAAGATATCATCTATACATTGTGGACGCATGTTGAAGAACATGAGTTAGATAGACCCGCAATGGGACACTGCGAGAATGTTTCATTCTTATGTGTCATCAGTGTATCTCATACATAGTAGATGTATGATCCTTAGACCTGATATTGTCATATTCCCTACATGTGTAATAGTTTTCCTTGGGGCTATCAAACACTAATTCCTAACCGGATAGTTATAAAGGTAGCTTTCATGTTTACTATAAAATGTGCGAGAGGAAGTGGCAATCAAGATGGAATTTGCCACTCCAATGAAACGGAGATATATGATAAGGCCACTCGTGTGATATGATTAAGGAACTGCATGGCCATGCCGTTGTTGAGGAGTCAATCAAAACTTATTAATATATCATGTATACGAGAGATGGATTGAATCATCAAAGGATGACATGCTTCTCGCCTTGAGTTCAATCTTCATATACTTGGCAAAGGGATTATTACATGAGTACTTTTGATAGGTTACATCGATTTGATCATAGTATGTTTGGGAGTTGGCATACTTTGCAAGGAGCCGCTACCAACTATTGGATTGAAAAGGAGTTTTCCGAATCCATGTCCAAACGTACGTGAACCTGCAGGGTCACACACTTAATGGACTGGGATGCATTAATTTGGATTGGATCCGTAATTAATGGACCTCGTGGGCTTAGCACGCTGATGGGCCCTGGTTTAGGGTTTCATCTCGTGGCTATATAAGGAGGGGAGGAGGGTGGGCGCAAGGTGTATTTTCCCACGGTTTAGAAGTTATTCACCTAAAACCCTAGCCTCCTCCTCTCGCTGCTCCTGCCGAGCGACCAGGTGCTTGCACACCGACGTACGGCGTTCCATCCCTAGATGTGTAGACTACTGCGGTGACGCTACTGCGATTGCGGCGTGGGAGGATGATCCACGGCGAGGCGGGGACGATCCACTCCATCGACGCAACGACTGCGGCAAGGACGATCTACTACATCGACGCGCGAAGGATTTCGCAATTGCGCGTCTAGTGGTAATCTAATTTGTGATCCCCTTCTTGCGAGTAGCTTTCTGGTTATGCGGTAGATTTTTTTTGTGCTAGTGTAGCATACCGCGTTCCTCTTTAGTGGTATCAGAGCCATCTCGTATAGTTTTGTAATCTGGATGTTGCACATATGTTGTGTGAGGTTTGTAGATTGGATCTATTACATGTTCAGCCGGTTCGTGTGATGAATTGGTGACGGCAGCCATCGATGAGATCGATCGGTTTAGGGTTTGAGGAAAGTGCAAATTGACTCAATCTTGATTTGGGTGAGTCCGTTCATGGTACGACGTTACCCTTACCGGTCGGGTTACCGCCATCAGGGTTTCTGAAACGTATCCATATGGGACCAAGACAATCAGATTGAGTTGGATTGGGTCAATCTGGTTGATCCATGGTAAGCGCAAACCGATTCAATATTGATTTGGGTTAGTCCATTCATGGTAGGACTGCCGCCAGGGGCTCTATCCCTTGGACCCGCTAGAAGGGCGCCCCTCGAGACCACGCTCACGACCGACCGGTGGGACAACCGCTAGGGCCCCTCGGACCCTGAGTCGAGGGTTGCTTTTGTTTAACTCGTTTTTGTAGCGAATTATGTGAAATAGTATGGCCTATGTGTATGTGATGCATGTAATTTCCACATGGCCTGCGTGCCGTGTCAAGCCATAAGGCTATTTAAATTGTATAACGACCTGCGTGTCGACTTGTGATGCTTCAAACCCTCATGTAAAATTCATTATCAAAAGTTGTAAGGCGTTGCATCCATAATGATGAAGACGATGGTATCAAGCAAGGTGGCTAGGTGAACAAATCAAGCAAGGTGGCAAGGTGAACAAACAAGCATGATGATGGAGATCTTAATGCTAAGGGCCATGCTATTTCACAGCTTATTTTGATTTTCTGTGGATGTATGTTTAATCCTTGCTATTTTCTTTATGCTCATTGCATGTGATGCCATGTTCTTACTGGATATTGTTCATCCCTATAGTTAAACTTTTAAATCAAAATGTCCATCCAATTCTTGCACCTATCAAGAATTTAGATCGTTATTGATATGACTGCCAAAGTAGTATATCAATGGCTGTCTTATTAGATGATAGCGATGTGTTGGACACATCACGCATAACAATGGTAGATTTAATCAAGCTATCAAAATGGTTTTGGTCTTGAGGACATAAGTGGTTGGGATTTGATTTCAATAATGAAGGAACCTATACAAGACAATTGGTGTCTAGGAAAACACACATGAGGCAGGTTTCTTAATTGGCACCCGAAAACGGGAAGTGCTCCCTCCCTCATGTGAGCCCTTGGGGCAGGTTGACCTAGCCATGAGTCAAGTTGACGGAGGCATTCATTACTTGTTTTCATACTCAACAAACAAGAGTTACATAAGATGTAATTAGCAAAGGTGTTGCTTACCTATGTCATTAAATTTCTAGCAGTGAAGCCAAAGCTCACTAGTGTTTGATGAATATGGATCTTGAATACTCACTATGTGTTTATAAAAGGGACATAAAATAGGAGTGCCTTTTATTAAAATGTTTAATAAAATTTTTACATAAACATAGTGCTTAGAATCTTTGCATGTCTTTGTTGTAGTTCAATGGCACCTTCTCCTACTCCTGCTACACGTGCTTTTGCTTGGGATCGGTTTTGGAAAGGGAAAAACTTAATGGAACTAATTTTGTTGATTGGTATCGCAACCTGAGAATTGTTCTCAAGCATGAAAAGGACTATGTTCTAGAGAATCCAATTTCTGATGAACCAGCCAAAAATGCTCCTCACAATTTGAAGGTTGAATATGAAAAACATGTTAATGCTTCTGTAGAGGTCAGCTGTCTCATGCTTGTCACTATGGACTCTGAGCTCCAAAAGCAATATGAGGACCAGGATGCTTACAATATGATTGTGGGCTTGAAGGGCATGTTTGGGAATCAAGCAAGAGCTGAGAGGTATGGTATCTCAAAGCTTTTATTTGCTTGTAAGCTGGCTGAAGGCAGTCCAGTCAACCCTCATGTGATCAAGATGATTGGTTACATCGGGAGATAGGGAAAACTTGAGTTTCCCCTTAGCCTCGGTTTGACCACAGATGTTATTCTCTAGTCTCTGCCACAGAGCTTTGAGCCATTCATTATGAATTTTCATATGAATAGCATGGAGAAGAGCCTAACCGAGCTACATGGGATGCTCAAGGCTGCCGAGGAAAGCATTAAGAAAAAACCCAATCATGTGATGATGGTTCAGAAAATAACTGCATTCAAAAAGAGGAAGGTTAAGGCTGGGGGAACGGCAAAGAGCAAGGGCAAGGGCAAGGGCAAGGCTCAAGATGAGATCGCAAGCCTCAAAACTAAGCTTCAGAAGCTTAAAATTGGCCCTCAACCTGATACCTAATGCTTCTATCGCAAGAAATCAGGACATTGGAAAAAGAACTGCGGAAAGTACCTGGCAGATAAGAAGAATGGAAATGTGGTTTCCACTTCAGGTATTAATGTTGCTACTTCTTCACTCAGCTCATGGGTATATGATACCGGTTCGGTTGCTCACATTTGCAATTCGATGCAGGGGCTGATAAAGAGTAGAGACTTGGCAAAAGGAGAAGTGGATCTTCGGGTGGGGAATAAAGCAAGAGTTGCTGGTCTTGCCGTTGGCACATACCCATCGCATTTGCCTTCAGGAATAGTTTTAGAACTCAATAATTGTTATTTTGTTCCATCTTTGAGTAGAAACATTATTTCACCTTTTTGTTTGGAACATGAAGGTTATGATTTCAGAATAAAGAACTTTGTTTGTTCAATATTTTTGAATGATATGTGTTATGGTCATTGCCCCATGGTGGATGGGTTGTACGTCGTTGAACTCGAAGAGAAACCTGTCTATAACATTAATATAAAAAGGCATCATCCTAATGATTTGAACCCTACCTTTTTATGGCATTGTCCCTTAGATCATATAAATGAGAAGCGCATGAAGAAGCTCCATGGTGATGGACTTCTAACCTCATTTGATTTTGAAGCATTTGAAACATGTGAATCTTGTTTACTTGGCAAGATGACAAAAACCCCTTTCACAGGTTTTAGTGAGAGAGCGAGTGAATTATTGGCCCTAGTACGTACAAATGTATGTGGATCAATGAGCTCGACTGCTAGGGGTGGGTTTCAGTACTTTGTAACTTTTACCGATGACTTTAGTAGATATGGATATATCTATTTGATGAGGCATAAATCTGAAACTTTTGAAAGGTTCAAAGAGTTTCAAAACGAAGTACAAAATCAACTTGGCAAATCAATAAAACGCTTACGATCAGATCGTGGTGGTGAATACTTGAGCCAAGAGCTTGGTGATCATCTAAAGCAATGTGGAATCGTTCCGCAACTTACACCGCCAGGAACGCCTTAATGGAATGGCGTGTCCGGACGACGAAACCGAACTTTATTAGATATGGTTCGGTCAATGATGAGCCAAATAGATCTGCCATTATCCTTGTGGGGTTTCGCTCTAGAGACAGTTGCGTTCACTTTGAATAGGGTCCCATCAAAATCCGTTGAGAAGACGCCATATGAGATATGGACTGGGAGAAGACCCATGTTGTCATTTCTCAAGATATGGGGATGTGAGGCTTATGTAAAACGTTTATAATCAGATAAACTCGCACCTAAATCAGAAAAATGTTTTTTTGTGGGGTATCCTAAAGAAACAAAAGGATATTACTTTTACAAAAGAAACGAGAACAAGGTTTTTGTTGCTCGAAATGGTGTCTTTTTGGAGAAAGAGTTTCTTTCAAAAGAAATCAGTAGGAGTGATGTGTATCTTGATGAAGTTCGAGAATCACGTGAATATGTTTAAGCTACCACTGAACCTTCACAAGATGTACAAAGTGTTGTACAACCTGTGGAAGAGACTCCAGCCCCTCGTAGGTCGGGGAGGCCACATCATGTACCTATAAGATATGGGAATGACATATTATTGTTGGACAATGATGAGCCCACGACTTATGGAGAAGCAATGATGGACCCAAACTTCGAAAAATGGCTTGAAGCCATGAGATCCGAAATTCAATCCATTCATGACAATCAAGTTTGGAACTTGGTTGATTCTCCTGATGGTGTAAAAACCATTGAATGCAAATGGATTTTCAAGAAGAAGATAGACGTAGTTGGAAATGTTCAGATCTATAAGGCACGGTTGGTGGCAAAGGGTTTCAAATAAGTTCAAGGAGTTGACTATGATGAAACCTTCTCACCGGTAGCCATGCTCAAGTCTGTCCGGATCATTTTGGCTATTGCCGCATATTTCGATTATGAAATATGGCATATGGATGTCAAAACAGCCTTCCTTAATGGGAATCTATATGAGGATGTATACATGATACAACCTGAAGGTTTTGTTGATCCTAAATATGCTAAAAGGGTATGCAAGCTTCAAAGATCCAATTATGGGTTAAAGCAAGCATCTCGGAGTTGGAACATTCGTTTTGATGAAGTGGTCAAAGGTTTTGACTTTATCAGAAACGAAGAAGAGCCTTGTGTTTACAAAAAGGCTAGTGGGAGCGCACTTGTGTTTCTGATTTTGTATGTGGATGACATATTATTGATCGGGAATGATATTCCTATTCTTGAAGATGTTAAGACTTCATTGAAAAGGAGTTTCTCAATGAAGGACTTGGGAGAAGCATGCTATATCTTGGGCACAAAAATCTATAGAGATAGATCAAAAAGGTTAATTGGATTAAGTCAGGAAATATACATTGACAAGATATTGAAAAGGTTCAATATGCATGAATCCAAGAGAGGTTTCATGCCAATGTCACATGGCATCAGTCTCTGCAAGAATCAGTGTCCTTCAACATCTGATGAGCGAGATAGGATGAGCAAGATTCCATATGCTATGCCATGATATGTACACGCCCAGATGTCTCATATGTTCTAAGTGTCACGAGCAGATACCAAGCGGATCCTGGTGATGGTCATTGGATAGCCGTAAAAAATATCTTGAGGTACTTGAGAAGAACTAAGGGTATGTTCCTTGTTTTTGGAGGTGAGGAAGATCTGGTTGCAAAGGGTTACACCGATGCAAGCTTCCAAACTGACAAAGATGATTTTTGATCACAATCCGGGTTTGTGTTTACACTAAATGGAGGAGCGATGGTGGAAGAGTTCCAAGCAAAACACGGTGACCGACTCTCGATGTAGCGAGTACATTGCGGCCGGAGGCGCAAAAGAAAGTGTGTGGATTAAAAGTTTATCACAGAGCTTGGTGTGGTCGCTAGTGCCTCTAGTCCAATGGACATCTATTGTGATAATAGTGGTGCCATTGCACAAGAAAAAGAGCCTAGAACATAACAGAAATCTAAACACATACTCCGGCGCTTTCACCTTATTCACGAGATTGTGGATAGAGGTGACGTGAGAATATGCAAAGTACATACGGAAGCCAATGTGGCCGATCCGTTGACAAAGCCACTGCCACAGCCTAAGCATGAGGCACACACGAGGTCTATGGTATTAGATACTTAAATGATTGACTCAAGTGCAAGTGGGAGATTGTAAGTGTTATGCCCTTGAGGCAATCATTTAGATGATTGTAACATGACTATGTTTATGAATAATAATATGATTATTGGTCCAATGAATGTATATCATTGTATTGATTAACAAGTATGTGACTTGCTTATGAAGCTCTTTACTTATTGATGTAATTTGATAAATATCTTTGATCGGATATCATCGTATAGGACAACGATGAATAGATTAGCACATGTAGTGATCGATGATCATGCTTCATAGATCATGGGATATGGAGATATCATCTATACATTGTGGACGCATGTTGAAGAACATGAGTTAGATAGACCCGCAATGGGACACTACGAGAATGTTTCATTCTTATGTGTCATCAATGTATCTCATACATAGTAGATGTATGATCCTTAGACCTGAGATTCTCATATTCCCTACATGTGTAATAGTTTTCCTTGGGGCTAACAAACACTACTTCCTAACCGGATAGTTATAAAGGTAGCTTTCATGTTTACTATAAAACATGCAGAGGGAAGTGAGCAGTCAAGATGGAATTTGCCACTCCAATGAAACGGAGATATATGATAAGGCCACTCGTGTGATATGATTAAGGAAGTGCATGGCCATGCCATGATTGAGGAGTCAATCACAACTTATTAATATATCACGGATACGAGAGATGGATTGAATCATCAAAGGATGACTTGCTTCTCGCCTTGAGTTCAATCTTCATATACTTGGCAAAGGGATTATTACATGAGTACTTTTGATAGGTTCTCTCCGATTTGATCATAGTATGTTTGGGAGTTGGCATACTTTGCAAGGAGCCGCTACCAACTATTGGATTGAAAAGGAGTTTTAGAATCCATGTCCAAGCGTACATGAACTGCAGGTCACACACTTAATGGGTGGGACGCATTAATTTGGATTGGATCCGTAATTAATGGACCTCGTGGGCTTAGCATGCTGATGGGCCCTGGTTTAGGGTTTCATCTCGTGGCTATATAAGGAGGGGAGGAGGGTGGGCGCAGGGTGTGGTTTCCCACGGTTTAGAAGTGATTCACCCGAAACCCTAGCCTCCTCCTCTCGCTGCACCTGCCGAGCGACCAGGTGCGTGCACACCGATGCACGGCGTTCTATCCATGGATGTGTGGACTACTGCGGTGACGCTGCTGTGACTGCGGCGTGGGAGGACGATCCATGGTGAGGCGAGGACGATCCACTCCATCGACGCAAAGACTGTGGCGAGGACGATCCACTACATCGACGCGCAAAGGATTCCGCAACCGCGCGTCTTGTGGTAATCTAATCTGTGATCCCCTTCTTGCGAGTAGCTTTCTGGTTATGCGGAAGATTATTTTTTTGTGCTAGTGTAGCATACAACGTTCCTCTTCAAATCACGCGGCGTCAACAACCCTAGTCGGCAAGGCTTATCGTCAGGGATTTTTCTGGCTGACTACAGAGGACATCGTCCGGACATGCGAAGGATGTCAATTCTTCGCGCGACAGGTGAACAAACTGGCACAGGAACTACAGACCATCTCAATCACCTGGCAATTTGCGGTCTAGGAGCTCGACATGGTGGGACCTTTGAAGAAGGCTCAAGGCGGTTATACTCATCTCTTCGTGGCCGTCGATAAGTTCACCAAATGGATTGAGGCCAAGCCAGTCGCCACAATCACAGCCGCAAAGGCCAAAGAATTCTTTCATGAAATCGTGGTTAGATTCGGCGTACCAAACCGAATCATCACAGATAACAACACCCAATTTCTAGGTGGCATATTTCAAGACTGGTGCAGTGAACTCGGCATAAAAATTTTCTTCGCATTAGTAGCACACCACCGAAGTAATGGGCAGGTCGAATGAGCCAACGGCATGGAGTTGGGGGCTGAACTAGTCGGACTTGATATTTAAGATGTCAAAACTACTCGGCTGGCCTCATCGAGCATAGCAGCATATTTAAAGAAAAAATGCAAGGTCAAAGAGACACTTTCAAATATTTGCTCACAGGTCCAAAGTCTCTGCGACAGCCGAAGAATCATCTTTAACTTCCTCCCAGAGTTCGGCGGCCCGGTTTTCATCCACATTGCAGGCATAGCCATCTTTAATAGATCCACTCGGGGATAAAGCGACTTGGTGATCAGCAGAGCCTAGCTAGCACTGTTGGTCGCCGTTTCCTTCAAGAGTCTCTTAAGCTCCTTGGGGGCTTCCTCTAGTTGGGAGATAGTGTGGTCCCTGCTGAGCGACCTCTCGCCTCCGGGATGAAGCAACCTCAACAATGGCTTAGAGGCCTCGTGAAGCTTAGCACAAGATGTTTCAAGGGCCTCGACTTTCTCGTTATAAGTGGTGTATTGCACCCGCGTCTTGAATTTGTAGTCTGCAAGCAAAACAGATCATTAAGAAAAACCAAGAAGACAACGAAGGTGAGGGAGGGCCAAGCTACCGAACGTACCTTCTAACTCCTTCTCCGATTTCAAGTTGGAGGCCTCCGAAGCCTTAAGTTACTCTTGGAGCTTTGCAATAGTAGAATCCCGAGCTGGCACGGAGATAAGGAAATCAAAAGACCAGATGATTAAACGAGAGCACGGGATGATCCAGAAAATATCTATCTCGAAGGGAGCCAACAACATCTAGCTTCTCGTGCCACAAGATTTTCTTCTCTTCCCGCAAGGCCTGGACTTCTGACCGAAGATCTTGCAGCTCGGCTGCGTGTCTAGCTTTGATCCGCTCCAAGTTGGCCAGATATTCCTGGCGCGTCATAACCTCCGGGAGCATCTTTTGGAGGTGTTCGAACTTTTTCGCAGAACGTTCTCCCAATTTCTGTAACCATTGCAGGGAAAGGTGACAACATGCTAACCAGCACAAGCAAGAAGGTGACAAGAAAAGTGAAAATATTACTCGGGCCAGGCGAGCACAAGCGGCGGTGTGACTATAAAAGTCATTCCTTTCTTTCTCCTTCGCCGGGTCATCGAGAGACTTCAGGCCGTCTTCCTCATCAACCCACGCGGTTTGCATTACGAGTTGAGGGCGAGCAAGAGTCGGCGGATCTTGGGGGATCTCTTCTACCTCGGGGGATGGACGGCAGATGAGCTCTCGAGCAGCGGGACACGATGCCGAAGCACGGGGTATCGATAAGGCGGTTGAGGTTCGGAGGGCGCCCCTGTGTCTCCAGGCGAGGCAGATTGTGGGGCCTCCTCAACAGGGTCGAGGACGTCCTGGGACTCAGTTCCCTCAGGAGCCCCAGATGGTGTCTCGATGGGAATATCATAAGAAGGATTCCTACAAGAAGAACGATCGGTTAATAAGCCGGCAAAACGCGTCAAATAAGAGTCGATGGGACATCCAACCTGTCGGACTTCTTTATCCTCATCGGGGGTTTCTTTCGAGTGGCAGAACCACTTCCGGAGGGACCAGTCGGGATGTTATGATCTGGAACCCTGGACTCCTCCCGAATGCTTGAGTCACTCGGAATTGGCCTCGGCTGTACCACGGGCTTATGTGGAAGGGGAACTGAAGGCACCGGGGCTTGTCCTGGCGATTCTTGGATCTTGGGACCACCAGTCGGGTGCCGAGGCTTCGGAGGGTCCTTGACAATCGTTTTCTTCCCCTTCTTGGTGGCTGGGTCTCCGGCTTGGGGGCTTGTAGGTCGCTTCCAATGGGCGCTCTTATGTACAGGCATTTCTGGGAGAGGCGCGTCACTAAAGAAATCCAATCGATCATGGCAAGGAATATTAAAACTGTTAAGAGTCATTCAGAGACGAATTTGGAAGTCTATCAGCTAAAACTTTCTTACCTCAGGAGGAGGATTTGATGCAGTAAAGGACTTTGGGCATCTGGCGGTGGACATATCTACGCTTGGGATGAAAAAGTCGCCTACCCAACCATATACCTGCTCCTTCGACGCTGATTCGGGCAGTTCCCGGGTCGGATCGTCCCTTCCTTCAAATTCGTATCCCGGATGGACTCGCTCCTTTAGAGGTTGTATCCGGCGAGCAACAAAATGGAGGGCCAGACCAACTCCTGTGAGACCGTCTTCCTTTAATTTATCAATCAGCGCCAAGAGATCCTACACCTGATCCATGTCGCTAGCATTGGGAACAGATGTCCAAGAAAGGGACACCTTAGGCCGGCGCCTGAAAAAAGAAGGGAGAGCAGGATCAGGATTGGCACAATAGAACCATTCCTGGTGCCAACCTTTATTTGAAGATTTGAAGGGAATGGCAAAGTAGTTTTTGTCTAATCCTTCCTGCAATTGAAATCCGGCTCCCCCAATTACCTTGGGGTCGCTTTTTGAGGGATAAGGCTTTAAAAGGTAAAAGTGACAAAAGAGATTGAAATGAGGGTGGATGCCCAAGAATGCCTCGCAGAGGTGAACAAAGAGGGAGATTTGCAGGATAGAATTGGGATTCAAGTTCACCAATTCAATACCATAGAAAAAGAGAAGACCGCGAAGAAAAGCGCAGGCAGGAAGGCCCAACCCGCGCTAGAAGAAAGATTCGAAAACCACAATTTCGTCAGAACAAGGGTAGGGATGGATTCAACTTCGGCTGATCGTGCGGAAATCAAAGTCAGGGCTGGAAGAACCACATCATCCGCCATGGACTGCAACCGCTCTTCCGTCGTTATCGAGGTGGCCCAATTTTGGGGCAAAGGCAGCGAGGAGGTGTCTTTGGAAGAATGAGAAGACATTTTCGGAGGAAAGATCAACAACGGCGCAAAAATGCGAGCACAGCAGCAGTTAACCCTAGCGACAGAGAAGTCGGAGAGACAGGGAAGCAGAAGGGGCAGAAGTGCGCGGTGAAAAAATGAACCACCGGTCAATGCACGGTGTCGACTTTTGTAGTCAGCAATAATTTTACGGGGCAGGCATTAGATCTCAAACTCGAAGGTCACACAAGACAAGGGTTTAGACAGGTTCAGGCTCTCACGTAGGAGATAATAGCCTAATCCTGTGTGTTGGGATTATAGGCTATGGCTCGATAGCTCAATTGCTTGATTTTTATGTTGTTTCTCGCCCTCACCCTTATATAGTGGGGTGAGGCGGCTCACAGAGATCTTATCAGTTAGGAGATTCCGATCGGTTACTAGATTCTAATCGGTTACAGGATAGAGTTTACATCTTTATCTATCCTATCAACGACTCGGATTACAGCTGTATCTTTTATATCTAAATATTCATACAAATGTCTATAGGATGTCCCCCTTTCCGTACGGCAGCTTGGCGCGAGGCTTATCCTTTGGGCCTTCTACTTGGGCTTGTCTTCTCTTCAAGCGATGCTGGCCCAACCATGAAGATACCTGATTTCATATATTCCACAGTAGCCCCCGAGTGATTCATGATCCGGTTGCTATGTTTCTTTCCTGGTCTCGACTTGAATCATTGTTCTAAGCTTCCCACGCAGACTTCCGACTAATTTCTTTTTCTCAGCTTCTTCTTGCAGCAAGTGGATTATGAAGGACTCGAATAGAACTCTTGGTTTTTATTTGACCTGGGTATAATCTTCTGTTAGACGTGTCTATCGCGAGCGGCTTCGTGGACCTGACCCATATTTCAATTGTGGATTGAATACTTCTTCTCGCTCGAGGTGAAGCTTTAATATCTTTTCTCTTCGTGGATAAATATCGAACAGTCTTCAAGGCTGCTTTGGTTTTCTGTGTCAAACCAAATTCCGAAAACCCCTTTGGCTTCCGAAACTATATTAACTCCAAAACCTCCTCGGCTTCTGTTGCATTTACTTCATCCTCACTGTACCGGCTATAAAAGGCGAAGCAGCACTTGTAAAATGCATTCCTTCGCGCTTTGTCCTCCATTCTCTTGCTCTGAGCTCCACCTCTTTTCGGAGAGATCTCCATGGCCAACCAAGGACCTTCGGCTGCTGAGTTGTGGGCGCTTTTTGACCTTGCTATGACGGAGTGGGCGGAAGACAAAGCCGCCGCCCTCGACCGCGTCGTCGTCGACACCCTCCTGGAGATCTTCCCCGCCCTTTACAGGGCCAGGGAGGCCCTTGTGGAGGCGCTCGGCCGCGTGCGTCGGGGTGAGGTTTAGAGCCCCTGTAAATATAACATAATAAAGAATTACCCTTTTGTAAGTATCCTTCATGATTATCATTTTTCTTGGCTCTGACCCAACTTGGGGTACATCGAAGCTTGCATGACTCTTTGGTCGAGCGACATCCTTATCCGATCGTCATAAGATACATCCTTAGGTCCAAACCTCAGGACATATTAGCTTCACACGTGGCTCTTGGCCGAGCAACACCTACATCCGATTGCTGTAGGATATAGCTTAAGCTTGACCTGAGGCATATCAGGATTTTCATAGCTCATGACCGAATGATGCCCATATCCAACTACCATAGGATATAGCTTAGGCTCATCTTGGAGCGCACCCTGCTTACGTGGCTCTTGGCCGAGTGATACCCATATCCGACTGGTGTGGGATATAGCCTAGGCTCAACTTGGAGCGTACCATACATACGTGGCTCTTGGCCGAGTGATACCCATATCCTACTGGTGTTGGATATAGCTTAGACTCAACTTGGTGCGTATCAAGGACTTCTTGGCTCATGGCCGAGTGATGCCCATTCCCGACTGATGTAGGATATGGCTCTAGTCCAACTCGGGACACATCGAGGTTAATCCGAATGGTATCTGTACTAGTTTATTACAACGCACAACTTTTCGACCCTCATGGGGCATACCATTGGAGACGTGCCCGTTTAGGCTCATCTCGTGATATATGATTCCGTCATGCAGTAACCACCTAACGACCCAGCGTGGGGCATATCACAAGAAGATATATCTTTTATCCAAATTGGAGGATACCCACATCCCACTTAGCACGGTAAGTGGTTAAATGTCCCATCGTGGGGTACAAAGTGTCCCAAATATGACTTGGTCAAACCACGACTGTCTCTACAAGTCAGAACGTCGGGTCAGTCAAATCATTATGGAGGATACGGAAGGGCGAGGCGTTTCGCAATCTTTTTCCCGCCGATTCGGTGAAAACCTAATTTTCCCCCTTTTAGAGCTTGGCCATGCGTCGTCCGACGATTCATTCTTTCCGCCGCGCACTCTTGCCCCTTTTGCTTCCTTCTCTACGATTTCTCCGCCACTAGGGTTATCCGCTGCTGCGCCCTCATTTTCGCACCGCCATTGATCTCTCCTTCGAAGATGTCTTCTCCGTCCAAGATCTCCTCCTCGCAGCCTTCGCCCCAGGATTGGACAACCTCGATCACGACAGAGGAGAAACTGCAGTCCATGGTGAAGGATGGGGTTCTCCCAGATTTGGCTTTGATCTCCACGCGGCCGGCTGCTGGTGAATCCATCCCCACTCCTTGTCCTGAATAAGTCGTGGTATTTGAGTCTTTCTTCTAGCGCAGGCTGGGTCTTTCGGCCTGCGCTTTTCTCCGTGGCCTTCTCTTCTTCGATGGCATCGAGTTGGTGAACTTAAATCCAAACTCTATATTGCTAATCTCTATCTTTATTCACCTTTGCGAAGCTTTCTTGGGCATCCGCCCTCATTTTGATCTTATCTGCCATTTTTACCTTCTGAAGCCCTATCCCTCGAAGAGCGACCCCAAGGTAATTGGGAGAGCCAGATTCCAGCTTCGGGAGGGGCTAAAGAAATCATATTTTGCTATTCCTTTCATGTCTTCAAATAAATGCTGGCACCAGGAGTGGTTTTATTGTGCCAATCCTGATCTAGCTCTCCCTTCTTTCGACGGGCGCCGGCCAAAGGTGTCCCTCTCCTGGTCTTCTGTTGGTGACGCCTGCAACATGGATCAAGTGCAGGACCTCTTGGTGCTCATCGGCAAATTAAAGGAAGGGGGCCTCACTGGGGTAGGTCTGGCCCTTCACTTCGTTGCTCGCCGGATTCAGCCCCTGAAGGAGCGTGACCATCTGGGGTATCAATTTGAAGGGAGGGACGATCCAACCCGGGAATTGTCCGACTTAATAACAAAAGAGCAGATATTTGCTCGAGTAGGCGATTTTTTTATCCCGAGCGTCGAGATGCCCACCATATTCCCCAAGGCCTTTTCTGCCTCGAATCCTCCTCCTGAGGTGAGGAAGTTTTGCCGATAGTTTTTACATCCGTCTTTTGAATGACTTCTGACTTTTAATCTTCCTTTCCAAGATCGAGTGGCTTTCTTTAGCGACGCGCCTTTTCCGGAAATGCCCACTCGTATAGGTGATTCCCCGAAGCGGCCAGCGAGCTCTCCTGCGGGAGATCCCGCTGCCAAGAAGGGGAAGAAGACGGTGGCCAAGGACCCCGCGAAGCTCCAGCGCCCGACTGGTGGTCCCAAGATCCAAGAATCGTCAGCGCGAGCCCCGGTGTCTTCGGCTCCCTTTTCTAGTGAGCCCGCGGCACAGCCGAGTTCGACTCCAAGGGACTCGGGGTGGTCAACAGGGGCCCAGGGTACCGGTTGGCGCAGCCCCGAGTGGTCCTTCCGGGAGCAGCTCGGCCACTCGGAAGAAGCCCCCGATGAGGATGAAGAAGTCCGACAGGTTTGTCACCTTATCGACTCTTATTTGACGCGTTCCGCCAGCTTGTTTACTGATGGGTCTTCTTATAGGAATCCTTCGCTCGATGCTCCTGTCGAGACACCATCTAGGGCTCCTGAAGAGGCTGGGCCCGCCGAGGTTCAAGTCCCGTTTGAGGGGACTTCACCTGGGGACATAGGAGCGCCCCCCGAACCTCGGCCGCCTTCGCCGACGCCTCGTGCTTCAACATCGGGCTCTGCTGCTCCGAAGCCCATCCCCCGTCCGTCCCCCGAGGTTGAGGAGATCTCCCGAGTTCCGCCGACTCCTACCCGCCCCCGGCTCATAATGCGAGCTGCGTGGGTTGATGAGGAGGACGGCTTGAAACTCCTAGATGACTCGGAGGAGGAGAGGGAGAGGAATGACTTTTACAGTCATGCCACTGCTTGTGCCCGCCTAGCCCAGGTAAAAATTTTCTCTATTCTCGCCGTCTTCTTTCTTATGTCGGTCAGCTCGTAGTCACTTTTCCCTGTGGTGATTACAGAAATTAAGGGAACGCTCTGAGAAGAAGTTCGAGTACTTCCAGAAGATGCTTTCGGAGGTCCGGACGCGCAGCCGAGCTGTGAGCTAGAGCAGATCAAGGCTGGACATGCGGCCGAGCTATGAGCTATTCGGTCGGAGGTCCAGGCGCTGCGGGCTGAGAGGGAGACCTTTCGGCAACAGAAGATAGATGTCGTCGGCTCCCTTCGCGGTAGATATTTCCCGGACCATCTCTTGCTTTCATTTAATAGTCTGGCTTTTTGATCTTCTTATCTTCGTGTCAGCTCGGTACTCTGCTAATGTAAAGCTCCAGGGGCAGCTTAAAACTTCAGAGAAGGAGTTAGAAGGTACGGTTGGCAGCTTGGACCTCCCATGTCTTCATTGCTTTCTTGGTACTTCTTAATACTCTGTCTTGCAGATTATAAGCTCAGAACACGGGGCAATACGCTGTTTTTAACGAAAAAGTCGAAGCTCTTGAGATGTCTTGCGCCAGGTTTCATGAAGCCTCCGAGCCGCTGTTGAGTTCGCTTAATCCCGAAGGTGAGAGGCCACTCAGTAGGGGTCAGGTCATCTTTCAATTGGAGGAAGCCCCCGAGGCGCTCAAGAAACTCTTGAAGGAAACAGCGATCAATGGTGCTAGCCAGGCTTTGGCAATCACCAAGTCGCTCTATCCCCGAGTGGATCTTGAAGCTGTTAAGGAAGGCTACGCCTGCAATGTAGATGAAGTTCGGGCCACCGAGCTCTGGGAGGAAGTCAAGGATGCCTCTATGGCCATTGTAGAAACTCTAGAGCTGTAAAACGAGATATATGAAAAACTTTCTTTGTTCATGCATTTGTCTTTCAAGTATGCTGCTTTGTTTGAGTGGTTTTGACATATCATTATCCGACTAGTCCAGCCCCCAGGCTCTGAGGTGTGGTTCATGACGCATGTCTCAGAGTCTTAATCATCGTAGGAGCGAAGCACTCGGACGCATAAATTACGAGAAGTTTGAACGAAAATAACTTTAAGAGTGAACATTTATTCATAAAGAAACAATTGAATTACAAAGTTCAGGTGAAAAAACGACGTAGCTGTTCTATGTTCTAAGTGTTGCTGACTGCCATGTCGTCTTCACGCTTGAGCTTATAAGCTCCAGGGCGTATCACCTCATCGATGACGTAAGGGCCTTCCCAGCTTTGGGAGAGTTTATGCTCGCACTTCTGATTCTTTCTAAGGACAAGATCTCCTTTAGAGAACACGGGGCTCCTAACATTGCGTCCGTGATAGCGACGTAAGCCCTGAAGATATTTTGCCGACTGAATTGTTGTGATGTCTCTAGCTTCCTCCAGTCGGTCGAGGTCTTCTTGCCGGCTCTCTTCCGAAGCGATTTCTTCATAGCTCCGCACCCGTGGGGATCCGAATTCTAACTCGGTGGGGAGGACCACCTCTAATCCACACACCAGGAAGAAAAGTGACTGCCCGGTTGCTCTGCTAGGGGTGGTTCGCAGCCCCCAGAGTATCGAAGGCAATTCTTTGACCCACCGAGTGGCGTATGGTTTGAGACGATCGAAAATCCTTGCCTTTAGGCCTTGTAAATCCATGCCGTTGGCTCGCTCAACTTGCCCATTACTTCGGTGTGCTACTGATGCGAACCAGATCTTTATGCTGAGTTCGTCACACCAGTCTTGAAATATGCTGCCTCTGAATTGGGTGCCATTATCCGTGATGATTCAGTTTGGTACACCGAATCTAACCATGATTTCATGGAAGAATTCTTTGGCCTTTGCAACTGTGATTGTGGCAACTGGCTTGGCCTCAATCCATTTGGTGAATTTGTCAACAGCCACGAAGAGGTGAGTGTAGCCGCCTTGGTCCTTCTTCAAAGGTCCCACCATGTCCAGCCCCCAGACCGCAAACGACCAGGTGATTGGGATAGTTTGTAGCTCTTGTGCCGGTTTGTTCATCTGTCGCGCAAAGAACTGGCATCCTTTGCATGTTCGGACGATGTCCTCCGCGTCAGTGACGGCAGTCGGCCAGAAAAATCCCTGACGATAAGCCTTACCAACTAGGGTTGATGACGTCGAGTGGTTCCCGCAGACTCCCGAGTGGATCTCCTTGAGGAGATCTCTTCCATCTTGTTCTGATATGCACCGTCCTAGTACACCAGAGGAGCTCTTGCGATAGAGTTCTTCCTTGATAACTGCATAGCTCTTGCTTCGGCGCATTATTCGTTCAACTTGTACGCGGTCTTCGGGTAATTCGTCCTTCGTCAAATAGTCCAGATATGGAGCTATCCAATCGGGGGTAATGACTAGAACTTCAGCTTCAACATTTCTCTCCGCCAGGGCATCCCGCTTTGACCGAGTGCTAATCGTGGGTTTATGAATTTCTTCAATGAACACTCCCACAGGCACTGTAGACCGGCATGATCCCATTTTTGCTAGCTCGTTTGCTGCTTCATTGTCCCGACGGATCACATGAACGAGCTCTAGGCCGTCAAAGTTGCCTTCTAGCCTACGTACCTCCTGGCAGTAGGCAGCCATGTTGTCTTCGATGCAGGACCATTCTTTTTGCACTTGATTGACCATGAGCATTGAATCTCCGTGGACCGCCAAACGTCGAATATCGAGCGATATGGCGATACAGAGCCCATGGATGAGTGCCTCATACTCGGCGGCATTGTTTGATGCGGGAAAAAGTATCTGTTGAACGTACCTCAATCTTTCTCCACTTGGTGATATAAACACAATACTAGCCCACGCGCCGCTGAGCATGAGGGAACCGTCGAAGTAAATAGTCCAATAGTCGAGTTCCTTGATGACCGCCGGATGTTGGAGTTCTGTCCACTCGGCAGTTAAGTCGGCGAGTGCTTGAGACTTGATGGCTGTGCGAGGCTTGAAAAGGATATCAAAAGCTCCAAGCTCGACTGCCCATTTTGCAATTCTTCCAGTGGCCTCCTGGTTGTGAAGAATGTCTCCTATTGGGGAGGAGGTGACCACTGAAACGGCATGCTCTTGGAAGTAGTGCTTGAGCTTGCGAGATGTAAGAAGTACGGCATATAATAATTTCTGTAATTGCGGATACCGCACCTTAGATTCATTCAGGACCTCGCTGACGAAGTAGACCTGGTGTTGGATCTTTTCCACGTGGCCCGGCTCCTCCCTTTCTACAATGATCGCAGCGCTGACTACATAAGTTGTTGCCGCGATGTAAAGTAGCAGAGGTTCTTCTGGCATCGACGAAACCAAGACCGGGAGCGTTGTTAAGAAGGCCTTAAGATCTTCAAACGCTTGCTGTGCCTCTGGCATCCATTGGAATTTGTCCTGCTTCTTGAGGAGTTTAAAAATTGCATACCTCGCATACCCAGCCGGGAAATAAATCTGCTGAGTGCGGTCATGCATCCTGTAAGGTTCTGGACGTCCTTCTGGCAAGTTGGCGCTTCCATATTTGATATGGCCCTGATCTTCTCTAGGTTGGCCTCAATGACTCGTTGGGATACGATAAACCCGAGCAGTTTTCCCAAAGATCCTCCGAAAACACACTTCTCGGGATTAAGCTTCATGCTGAAAGCCCTTAGACTCTCGAACGTCTTGGTCAGGTCGGCGATGCGGTCCTTCTTTTCCTATGTCTTCACCACGACATCGTCCACGTATGACTCCACATTGCGTCCGAGCTGGGAGTGAAAACACCGCTGTATTGCGCGCTGATACGTAGCACCAGCATTTTTCAACCTGAACGCCATCGTGGTATAGCAAAAGGCTCCAAAAGGCGTGATGAATGAAGTCTTGATATGATCTTCCGCCTTTAGCGAATCTGATGGTACCCTAGTAAGCACCAAGAAAACTGAAAATTTCGCACCGGCGGTCGAGTCAACCACCTGATCAATTCGAGGTAGCCCAAAGGGATCCTTCGGACATGCCTTGTTGAGATCAGTATAATCAACGCACATGGCCAAGTTTTATTCTTCTTTTGAACTAGTACATGTTAGTGTTATGCCCTTGAGGCAATCATTTAGATGATTGTAACATGACTATGTTTATGAATAATAATATGATTATTGGTCCAATGAATGTATATCATTGTATTGATCAACAAGTATGTGACTTGCTTATGAAACTCTTTACTTAATGATGTAATTCGATAAATATCTCTGATCGGATATCATCGTATAGGACAACGATGAATAGATCAGCACATGTAGTGATCGATGATCATGCTTCATAGATCATGGGATATGGAGATATCATCTATACATTGTGGACGCATGTTGAAGAACATGGGTTAGATAGACCCATAATGGGACATCTGCGAGAATGTTTCATTCTTATGTGTCATCAGTGTATCTCATACATAGTAGATGTATGATCCTTAGACCTGATATTGTCATATTCCCTACATGTGTAATAGTTTTCCTTGGGGCTATCAAACACTAATTCCTAACCGGATAGTTATAAAGGTAGCTTTCATGTTTACTATAAAACGTGCAGAGGGAAGTGAGCAGTCAAGATGGAATTTGCCACTCCAATGAAACGGAGATAGCAAAGGGATTATTACATGAGTACTTTTGATAGGTTCTGTCCGATTTGATCATAGTATGTTTGGGAGTTGGCATACTTTGCAAGAAGCCACTGCCAACTATTGGATTGAAAAGGAGTTTTCCGAATCCACGTCCAAACGTACGTGAACCTGCAGGGTCACCACTTAATGGGCTGGGACGCATTAATTTGGATTGGATCCGTAATTAATGAACCACGTGGGCTTAGCACGCTGATGGGCCCTAGTTTAGGGTTTCATCTCGTGGCTATATAAGGAGGGGAGGAGGGAGGGCACAGCGTGTGCTTTCCACGGTTTAGGAGTGATTCACTCGAAACCCTAGCCTACTCCTCTCGCTGCCCCTGCCGAGCGACCAGGTGCTTGCACACCGACGCACGGCGTTCCATCTCTGGACGTGTGGACTACTGCGGTGACGCTGCTGTGACTACGGCGCGGGAGGACGATCCACGGCAAGGCGAGGACGATCCACTACATTGACGCAACGACTGCGGCGAGGACGATCCACTACATCGACGCGCGAAGGATTCCGCAACTGCGCGTCTAGTGGTAATCTTATCTATGATCCCCTTCTTGCGAGTAGCTTTACGTTACGCGGTAGATTTTTTTGTGCTAGCGTAGCATACGCGTTCCTCTTGATGGTATCGAGCCATCTCGTATAGTTTTGTGATCGGATGTTGCACATATGATGTGTAAGGTTAGTAGATTGGATCTATTACATGTTGGCCAGTTCATGTGATGAATTGGTGGCGGCGACCATCGATGAGATCGATCGATTTAGGGTTTGAGGAAAGTACAAACCGACTCAATCTTGATTTGGGTGAGTCCGTTCATGGTGCGACGCGTTACCCTTACCGGTTGGGTTACCGCCATCGTGGTTTCAAACGTATCCATATGGGACCAAGCCAATCAGATTGAGTTGGATTGGGTCAATCTGCTGATGCATGGTAGCGCAAACAGATTCAATATTGATTTGGGTGAGTCCGCTCATGGTACGACGTTACCCTTACCGGTCGGGTTACCGCCATCAGGGTTTCTGAAACGTATCCATATGGGACCAAGCCAATCATGTTAGATCGGATTGGGTCAACTTGGTTGATCCGTGGAAATTTTGAGGGTGTTTTCCAATGTCAGAAGACATGCCCCTTGACCCTTGAAGCTGCGCCTCGGACCCTGAGTCGTAGGGTTGCTTTTGTTTAACTCGTTTTTGCAGGGAATTATATGAAATGGTATGGCCTATGTGTATGTGATGCATGTAATTTCCACATGGCCTGCGTGCCGTGTCAAGCCATAAGGCTATTTTAATTGTATAATGACCTGTGTGTCAACTTGTGATGCTTCAAACCCTCATGTAAAATTCATTATCAAAAGTTGTAAGGAGTTGCATCCATAATGATGAAGACGATGGTATCAAGCAAGATGGCTAGGTGAACAAATCAAGCAAGGTGGCTAGGTGAACAAACAAGCATGATGATGGAGATCTTAATGCTAAGGGCCATGCTATTTCACAGCTTATTTTGATTTTCTGTGGATGTGTGTTTAATCCTTGCTATTTTCTTTATGCTCATTGCATGTGATGCCATGTTCATAGTAATCTTTGTTCATCCCTATAGTTAAAAATTTTAAATCAAATTGTCCATCCAATTGTTGCACCTATCAAGAATTTAGATCGTTATTGATATGACTGCCAAAGTAGTATATCAATGGCTATCTCAATAGATGATAGGGATGTGTTGGACACATCACGCATAACATTGGTAGATTTAATCAAGCTATCAAAACGGTTTTGGGCTTGAGGACATAAGTGGTTGGGATTTGATTTCAGTAATGAAGGAACCTATACAAGACAAGTGGTGTCTAGGATGTCGCGGGAGCCGCCCAGACCGTACTCGGGCTAGTTGGATACGCTATCGCCACATCGGATTTGGAGGTTAGCAAAGGATCACCGATGGTGCTCGCATTGCTAACACCCAAGCCCAAATGAGACAACGGCGAAACACCCAAATAACTCGAACCCGATCCCGGTATTCCCCCGGTATGCGATCCGAAAACTCGCCCAGGATCCCCACATACCGGATTTCAAAGTCATACCAACTCAATTTGCATAAAGGGGCAACGAACTCAAACCCCACAACCGCACACGCAAAACGGAAGCAAAACAAAACAAAACCCAACCCGGCACAAAGACGACCCGACGAAAAACCAAAACCCACAAGACTAACAAAAGTACGAAAATTGGGCATGATGCCTCTAGAACAGAGGACATCCACCCAACAGACAAGAGAGATAAATTGCATATATATATATATATCAACAATAACAACTAAATATCTACGACCAACTACGCATCTACGATCATCAACCATCATATAACAACCACATCAAGTATCAAAAGTTAAAGCCTCCACATGCTACAAACACAACCCATACATATACAACAAAAGTTATCCAAACCCCAAGGTAAATAAAATTAAGACTCATCCGGAAGTGTCCTGCCACTGAACACTTCCGGCGCTTGTATCGTGAGCTAAGCCTCTACTCGGTGTCCCGCCCAACAACCGAGAGACAATAAGGACAGAACTCACAACTGCATCGCCCTCACCGAAAACCACAAGCGAAGCATGAGTCTGAAGGTACTGCAAGTCTTACCCGTGGTCCATATATGACCGACTCACAAAGAAATATGCATTGGATAAAACAATGGAATAAGCCACAGGTAATAAGTGCGAAAAGCTTAACTTTGTAGTAGATTCGCCTACACTACTCAATTCACAAGTTTTAAAGCAGTTATAACAAGCATCTACTACTACATTGAAGGTTTGCAATTAAGTACATGAAGTAACACAAGTATCACCACCATTCACAACAAATTCATCAACATCTCACATTTCTTTTACAGTTTTAAGTTGTTACTACGATGAACTGAGCGATGAGAGAGCGTGCTCTTATCCGCGAGCGCGGCGATTCAAATCGTTTATTCACCTGCAGGGATCATCAATCACACGACACTGAATCCCACACAGGAATCCCGCATCAACCGCCCCTCCCACCATATCTATCCGATGAACCGCCCTCATGCGGCACGAGCACCTAGCAACCTCCCCTGAGCGACACAAGTCCAACTTGGCCCTCCCGAGGAGACCTAGGCCTCGAACTCCACCCCAACCATCGCATGAAGTTGCACCCCATCGACTAGGGAATGGTGAAAGAGTGGCTTACCGCGCCCATATCACGGCATGTGATCAACAAGGGTTGCTCAATCAAAGGTCAAACTCGAACGGTCCTCAATCGACACAGGCGAGAGCTACACATTCGAGTCTACACACTCTCATGTCCCAACCCTCTCGCCCGGTCTCCAATTCACATTTACATTTTCAACCTACTCCCATTTCCAAACCATGTAGTTCATAAGTGTGAAGTAGTACATCACAAGTGATGGAACCATCCACCACTTGGCCCGAACCCGACCGCTAAGCAATTTAAGCGTGACATAAAATATTACCCATGTTAGGTTCCAAATGACAATTCAACAATTAACAAGGATGACATATGCAGTAAATAGGTTCTAACATTCTACCCACAATTCAACTCCTAATGCACTACTTAAAACACCCATTAAGCAATTCATTCACAAAGATAGAATATATAAGGATCAATGATGCTTAGGTGCTTGCCTTGTGCTTCAATTGGATTTTCAAGAGCCACTGGCTCTTCAACTCCCACGGATCGTCACCCTTGCAAGGATCGTTCTCTACGATGTATGGATGCAAAATGAGATGCATGAAATGCATATGTAAAGGAAATGCAATTCGAAGTTTTAACAAAATTCCAAAATGCAATCCTTCTACAACAAAACGAAAAGCAAAAACGTTGACACTACGTATCAATAGCTAAACAATACTTTGATATGCTTTACACAACTCCAACCAAAATCCTAACCTTCATTTTGAAATTTGGACAGATTTTAGCCCTTCTAGACCGACTTCACCATTTTAGGCATAACTTCTACATGGTTACATGAAATTGAGTGATTCCAAGTCCTAATGAAACTTAAGAGATATATCTACAACTTAGTTTTAGCCGATTTCTCATTTATTGCTTGAGTAATGCCCAGTTTGCCCATGAACAGAGGGTGGATTTTTTGGGTTCAGAATTTATAGTCTTTCTGGACAGCATGCACCATTTTTGCCATAAAAAATGCTATACCTAATGGAATTGAGCAATTGATGACAGTTTTGGAATCTACACAAAAATTTCCTACAACTTCTCAGGAAAAACTCAAAGCTAAGTCGGCCTCTAACTATTTTTAAACTACAGTCCAAGTTTCAGCTTTCACAGATTCAGCATCTCAGTGCAGCAGGTACCAAAATCATCATAACTTTCGTTTGGATGGATGGAATCAAGTGATTCCGGTTGGAAAATAAAGGTAACTCATTTGCCTACATCTTCTTCTTCAGTGGACCAAGCAGGAAATGCTGGGAACTAGCTCTAAAACACGAAACACAGCAGCACAATTTCCTGCTCGAAAATGACAGAACATTGTACCAAACCCTAAATTGATTTTCCTCAAATCCACCAATGAAACTTCAATCCAAAGCATGTAATCCATACATCTACCTCATTTATACCATCCACACCCAATCATCAAAACCCTAGGAGAGAAATTACCTAGAAGGAGGTGGGAGAGGAAGGAGATGAGCTGCTTGGGGAGGGGAGGAAGGAGCTGCTGCTTGGGGAGCTTGGGGGAGGCGCCACCAATGGAGGGAGGGCTGCAGGAGGAGCTCCAAGGGCGCCAAGGAGGAGGTAGGAGGCGTGGAGGAGAGACTTAGGGAGGAGCTGCCCCTGGCTGATTTCTTGGCTTGGGAAGAAATGAGGATGGGAAAAAAATGAGCTCTAATGCACACATGTGGCTAGATATTTGTTGGCTTTGGTGGTTTGACTATTTTGCCCCCATGGGTGTGGGCATGACAAGGTTTATTTAGTAATATGGCTAGGAGAAGTTATTTGTTTGCTTGAATCGATTCAATTTTTGAGTCATATTTAAAACTAGTGTTTGATTTTGGATTGGGATCAAAATTCAACCCTGACTTAGAGAAAGTTTCTAGTTCAAAATGTTTTGGTTAAGTTTGAAAAATTCTAAGTGGCAGTTTACGATAGTCGTTGCAGTCGGAAGTTAATAATAATTACGGCCAAAATTTTGGTTGGCGCTAATTTTAGCCGCACAAACCGAAATCGAATTTGGGGCCCTGTCATAGGAAAACACACATGAGGCAGGTTTCTTAATTAGCACCCGAATACGGGAAGTGCTCCCTCCCTCATGTGAGCCCTTGGGGCAGGTTGACCTGGCCATGAGTCAAGTTGATGGAGGCATTCATTACTTGTTTTCATACTCAACAAACAAGAGTTACATATGATGTAATTAGCAAAGGTGTTGCTTACCTATGTCATTAAATTTCTAGCAGTGATGCCAAAGCTCACTAGTGTTTGATGAATATGGATCTTGAATACTCACTATGTGTCTATAAAAGGGACATAAAATAGAAGTGTCTTTAATTAAAAAGTTTAATAAAAGTTTTACATAAACATAGTTCTTAGAATCTTTGCATGTTTTTGTTGTAGTTCAATGGCACCTTCTCCTACTCCTGCTACACCTGGTTTTGCTTTGAGATCGGTTTTGGAAAGGGAAAAACTGAATGGAACTAATTTTGTTGATTGGTATCGCAACTTCGAGAATTGTTCTCAAGCATGAAAAGAAGGATTATGTTCTAGAGAATCCAATTCTTGATGAACCAGCCGAAAATGCTGCTCGCAATTTGAAGGTTGAATATGAAAAGCATGTTAATGCTTCAGAGAGGTCACCGTCTCATGCTAGTCACCATGGACTCGAGCTCCAAAAGCAATATGAGGACAGGATGCTTACAATATGATTGTGGGCTTGAAGGGCATGTTTGGGAATCAAGCAAGAGCTGAGAGGTATGGTATCTCAAAGCTTTTATTTGCTTGTAAGCTGGCTGAAGGCAGTCCGGTCAGTCCTCATGTGATCAAGATGATTGGTTACATTAGGAGATTGGAAAAACTTGAGTTTCCCCTTAGCCTCGGTTTGGCCACAGATGCTATTCTCCAGTCTCTGCTTCAGAGCTTTGAGCCATTCATTATGAATTTTCATATGAATAGCATGGAGAAGAGCCTAACCGAGCTACATGGGATGCTCAAGGGTGCCGAGGAAAGCATTAAGAAAAAACCCAATCATGTGATTATGGTTCAGAAAACAACTGCTTTCAAAAAGAGGAAGGCTAAGGCTGGGGGAACGGGAAAGAGCAAGGGCAAGGGCAAGGGCAAGGGCAAGGGCAAGGCTCAAGATGAGATCGCAAGCCTCAAAACTAAGCTTCAGAAGCTTAAAGTTGGCCCTCAACCTGATACCCAATGCTTCTATTGCAAGAAATCAGGGCATTGGAAACGGAACTGCGAAAAGTACCTGGCAGATAAGAAGAATGGAAATGTGGTTTCCACTTCAGGTATTAATGTTATAGAAATTAATCTTGCTACTTCTTCACTCAGCTCATGGGTATATGATACCGGTTCGGTTGCTCACATTTGCAATTCGTTGCAGGGGCTGATAAAGAGTAGAGACTTGGCAAAAGGAGAAGTGGATCTTCGCGTGGGGAATAAAGCAAGAGTTGTTGGTCTTGCTGTTGGCACATACCCATTGCATTTGCCTTCGTGGATTAGTTTTAGAACTTAATAATTGTTATTTTGTTCCATCTTTGAGTAGAAACATTATTTCATCTTCTTGTTTGGAACAGGTTATGATTTGAATAAAGAACTTTGTTTGTTCGATATTTTGAATGATATGTATTATGGTCGTTGCCCCATGGTGGATGGGTTGTACGCCCTGAACTCAAGAAAAACCTATCTATAATATTAATGTAAAAAGGCATCGGCCTAATGATTTGAACCCTACCTTTTGTGGCATTGTCGCTAGGTCATATAAATGAGAACGCATGAAGAAGCTCCATGGTGATGGACTTCTAACCTCATTTGATTTTGAATCATTTGAAACATGTGAATCTTGTTTACTTGGCAAGATGACAAAAGCCCTTTCACAGGTTTTAGTGAGAGAGCAAGTGAATTATTGGCCCTATTACATACGGATGTATGTGGACCAATGAGCTCGATCGCTAGGGGTGGGTTTCAAGATTTTGTAACTTTTATCGATGACTTCAGAGATATGGATATATCTATTTAATGAGGCATAAATCTGAAACTTTTGAAAGGTTCAAAGAGTTTCAGAATGAAGTACAAAATCAACTTGGCAAAACAATAAAACACTTACGATCTGATCATGGTGGCGAATACTTGAGCCAAGAGTTTTGTGATCATCTAAAGCAATGTGGAATCGTTCCGCAACTTACTCCGCCAGGAACGCCTCAATGGAATGGCGTGTCCGAACGACGAATCGAACTTTATTAGATATGGTTCGGTCAATGATCACCAAACAGATCCGCCATTATCCTTCCGGGTTTCGCTCTAGAGACAGCTGCGTTCACTTTGAATAGGGTCCCATCAAAATCCGTTGAGAAGACGCCATATGAGATATGGACTGGGAGAAGACCCATGTTGTCATTTCTCAAGATATGGGGATGTGAGGCTTATGTAAAACGTTTACAATCAGATAAACTCGCACCTAAATCAGAAAAATGCTTTTTTGTGGGGTATCCTAAAGAAACAAAAGGATATTACTTTTACAAAAGAAACGAGAACAAAGTTTTTGTTGCTTGAAATGGTGTCTTTTTGGAGAAAGAGTTTCTTTCAAAAGAAATCAGAGGAGTGATGTGTATCTTGATGAAGTTCGAGAATCACATGAATATGTTCAAGCTACCATGAACCTTCACAAGATGTACAAAGTGTTGTACAACCTATGGAAGAGACTCACCACGAGGTCGGGAGGCCACGCCATGTACCTATAAGATATGGGAGTGACATATTATTGTTGGACAATGTTGAGCCCACGACTTATGAAGAAGCAATGATGGACCCAAACTCAAAAATGACTTGAAGCCATGAGATCCGAAATTCAATCCATGCATGACAATCAAGTTTGGAACTTGGTCGACTCTCTCGATGGTGTAAAAACCATTGAGTGCAAATGGATTTTCAAGAAAAGATAGACGTAGATGGAAATGTTCAGATCTATAAGGCACGGTTGGTGGCAAAGGGTTTCAAACAAGTTCAAGGAGTTGACTATGATGAAACTTTCTCACCGGTAGCCATGCTCAAGTCTGTCCGGATCATTTTAGCTATTGCTGCATATTTTGATTATGAAATAAGGCTGATGGATGTCAAAACAGCATTCCTTATTGGGAATCTATCTGAGGATGTATACATGATACAACCTGAAGGTTTTGTTGATCCTAAATATGCTAAAAGGGTATGCAAGCTTCAAAGATCCATTTATGGGTTAAAGCAAGCATCTCGGAGTTGGAACATTCGTTTTGATGAAGTAGTCAAAGGTTTTGACTTTATCAAAAATGAAGAAGAGCCTTGTGTTTACAAGAAGGCTAGTGGGAGCGCACTTGTATTTCTGATTTTGTATGTGGATGACATATTATTGATCGGGAATGACATTCCTATGCTTGAAGATGTTAAGACTTCATTGAAAAGGAGTTTCTCAATGAAGGACTTGGGAGAAGCATGCTATATCTTGGGCATAAAAATCTATAGAGATAGATCAAAAGGTTAATTGGATTAAGTCAGAAACGACATTGACAAGATATTGAAAATGTTCAATATGCATGAATCCAAGAGAGGTTTCATGTCAATGTCACATGGCATCAGTCTCTGCAAGAATCAGTGTCCTTCGACATCTGATGAGCGAGACAGGATGAGCAAGATTCCATATGCTTCAGCTATTGGGTCTATTATGTATGCCATGATCTCAGACACGCCTGCATGTCTCATATGCTCTAAGTGTCACGGCGGATACCAAGAACACGGTGGCGACTCTACGACGAAGCGGAGTACATTGCGGCTCGAAGGCCGCAAGGAAAGCTGTGTGGATTAAGAAGTTTATCACAGAGCTTGGTGTGGTCGCTAGTGCCTCTAGTCCAATAGACATCTATTGTGATAATAGTGGTGCCATTGCACAAGCAAAAGAGCCTAGATCACATCAGAAGTCTAAACACATACTCCGTCGCTTTCACCTTATTCGCGAGATTGTGGATAGAGGTGACGTGAGAATATGCAAAGTACATACGGAAGCCAATGTGGCCGATCCGTTGACAAAGCCACTGCCACAGCCTAAGCATGAGGTGCACACAAGGTCTATTGGTATTAGATACTTAATTGATTGACTCAAGTGCAAGTGGGAGATTGTTAGTGTTATGCCTTTGAGGCAATCATTTAGAAGATTGTAACATGACTATGTTTATGAATAATAATATGATTATTGGTCCAATGAATGTATATCATTGTATTGATCAACAAGTATGTGACTTGCTTATGAAGCTCTTTACTTAATGATGTAATTCGATAAATATCTCGATCGGATATCATCGATAGGACAACGATGAATAGATCAAGACATGTAGTGATCGATGATCATGCTTCATAGATCATGGGATATGGAGATATCATCTATACATTGTGGACGCATGTTGAAGAACATGGGTTAGATAGACCCGCAATGGGACACTGCGAGAATGTTTCATTCTTATGTGTCATCAGTG
Organism: Otatea glauca; assembly: GCA_036346275.1. Lineage (NCBI taxonomy): Eukaryota > Viridiplantae > Streptophyta > Magnoliopsida > Poales > Poaceae > Otatea > Otatea glauca. Next base: position 10,055,353 of record CM070716.1, on the reverse strand, counting down.
TATCTCATACCTAGTAGATGTATAATCCTTAGACCTGAGATTGTCATATTCCCTACATGTGTAATAGTTTTCCTTGGGGCTATCAAACACTACTTCCTAACCGGATAGTTATAAAGGTAGCTTTCATGTTTACTATGAAACGTGCAGAGGGAAGTGAGCAGTCAAGATGGAATTTGCCACTCCAATGAAACGGAGATATATGACAAGGCAACTCGTGTGATATGATTAAGGAAGTGCATGGCCATGCCGTGATTGAGGAGTCAATCACAACTTATTAATATATCACGGATACGAGAGATGGATTTAATCATCAAAGGATGACATGCTTCTCGCCTTGAGATCAATCTTCATATACTTGGCAAAGGGATTATTACATGAGTACTTTTGATAGGTTCTGTCCGATTTGATCATAGTATGTTTGGGAGTTGGCATACTTTGCAAGAAGCCACTGCCAACTATTGGATTGAAAAGGAGTTTTCCGAATCCACGTCCAAACGTACGTGAACTTGCAGGGTCACACACTTAATGGGCTGGGACGCATTAATTTGGATTGGATCCGTAATTAATGAACCATGTGGGCTTAGCACGCTGATGGGCCCTAGTTTAGGGTTTCATCTCGTGGCTATATAAGGAGGGGAGGATGGAGGGCACAACGTGTGCTTTCCATGGTTTAGGAGTGATTCACTCGAAACCCTAGCCTACTCCTCTCGCTGCCCCGGCCGAGCGACCAGGTGCTTGCACACCGACGCACGACGTTCCATCTCTGGACGTGTGGACTACTGCGGTGACTCTGCTGTGACTGCGGCGCGGGAGGACGATCCACGGCAAGGCGAGGACGATCCACTACATCGACGCAACGATCGCGGCGAGGACGATCCACTACATCGACGCGAAGGATTCCGCAATCGCGCCTAGTGGTAATCTTATCTATGATCCCCTTCTTGCGAGTAGCTTTCGTTACGCTGGTAGATTTTTTTGTGCTAGCGTAGCATACCGCGTTCCTCTTGAGACAGGTTTGCCAACCAATTTGATGATACACTTCTTTTATAAAGCATGCGGCTAAATTCGGACCCTCTGTGTATTCTGTGCTACCGAGATCACGCTTAGCACACACATCATACTGAGGTTGCACATTACAGACATTCACAAAGATATAAGAATAAATAGTGCAAACATGTATATAAATCGAGTTGTAACGACCTTATGGTCTCCTTACGGATAAGTCACCACACAGGCTTACATTATTCAAAGTAAAGAAATAGCAATGAACATAAATAAAGGGTCGTGGAAGCCTTCATCTTGCCACAGCAACCGATCGGGCTTGCCCCTAGTTGCTCGCATCCTCGATGTACTCTTCCTCCCATTGGTGTAGACTCCTCCACCGATGTTGGGTTTGATAAGCAAGGTGGGTGAGCACACAAGGCACTCAACAAGTAATGCACAAAATGCAGCGCTATTACTATATGCAATACTTATTCCAATGGATTGGCTTAAATGGTTCTTTTGCATCAAGCAGCATTTTTGAACTAGTATCTTGTTTAGATTAAAGCAGTGGCACAGATATAAATAATACTAAACTCAAATGGTTTTTCATTGAAGATTCTCGGACGCACTTTAATAGTTCATTTCCAACACCGCACACAACCACCCTTCCCACATTTTGTTTATGAAAATCTACCCCTTGACTGTTATCCCCGAGCAATGCTCAATACCGTGAGCACGGCTATTCGAATAGTTTGACACTCTGCAGAGGTTGTACACTTTACCCACAAGATACAGCCGCTCACCACACAGGTGATTGTCCGCAACAAAGCTTTTCAGGAACTTCTACCTTAACCAGAGAACCTCTCCGGTATTGCCTTCACTATCACTTACCTCACACAGAGCCGAAGTATAGGACCGGCCAATCACCGTTGGATGGGCACCAAGCCGTAGCACAGGTACGCTCCCCCATACAGATACACCCCTGTGTACTATCACCCCGAGGTATCAGTGGAAAGATATCAGAACCCTAGTCAACTAGGTCTGTCCCATATCAGACATGTGGTTGTACGGGTGACTCAGATCAAAGGCCTGCAAGGTGAAGTCCTTAACTGACCAAGGCAAGACTTCCAACACTCAACAGTGGCACATAGCCCAATGTGGCACACCGACTCACATCACTCATCAACCCAATGCCACACAGGCCCACCAGGCACACAGCCTCTTGCCACTTGCCCCAGTCTAAAACTTTTCCCACCCAGTTGATTATTGTGCAACACATGCCAGCAATAACTCCACATCGGTACGGAACCACACAGGTCGCGGTACCTCAATCTCATCATATGGCATCATCACACCACTTTTCAAAATACATTCAATATGTCTTTAGTCAGTATTGTAGCATTTTTCCGAAAGATCACTCATGATTCGTTGCAAGGCTAAGCATCTACTCACGGTCTAGCCTCCCGTGTTGGCACAATATTAGCATCCAACTAATATAATCAAACTTAGGGTGACAATGGTTTATGGCATACAATTAATAATTCAAGGTGGAATAACAAAATGGGTTGATTATCTACATTATCCCAAATCAATTTAATTTCATTTAAAATAATTAGCACGCATAGTTTCAAAGCATAAATTACATTTTAAAATCTGGGATCAAAATGATCAAAGCATCACTTGCCTTCAAAGAGTTGCTGGTCTTGTTCCGAAGCTTGGTCTTGAGCGACGAAATCTTCCTCGAAACTTTCCGGCAAATTTGCGTCTACGCGTACAAACAAAATATGCAATAAATAACTAATACTGAAGACTAGCCGACCTCAAAAATTCAAATAAAATTCACCATTAAATAGCTCATAATTTTATGAATTTTTAGAAATTTGAATCATCCAAATCCGAGTTAAAATGCAAAAGTTATAGTCATTTGAAGTTTGAATAAGATCTGAAAATACAGAAATCAAGAAAATCCGATTTTTCTGAAATATTTTTACACTGGAAATTCGCATTTGTGACGTCAACACCGCGTCATGATGACGTAAACACAGAAAAGAAATTCGGTCGAAATATTTTTATATATAAAAAAAAATATGACGTCATCGCTGACGTCATCTCGACACGTGGCACGCCCAGAGGCTGCCACGTCGCTCTGGTCTATGGGCTGGGTCCACGGGTTGGCCCTGGTCCACCGTGGACCGGTGGCACTGTGCTCGTGCACCGCGTGACGCAAGTCGTGGCATCAGCGACGGCTCGCAACCAATCCCAACACGACACGCGGCGCTAAACTAATCGCTGAAACTCGATTCAATCTCGTCCTTCTGATTTAAAACGAACGGCCGAGATTCATGCGACTTTTGCCTCACCTCTACTGCGGAGCCAACACGTGGCTTCACCGCGACCCTTGGATCCGATCGAACGGTCGCGATTACTCGGGTGACGCCGACGTAAACGGCGGCGCCGACTCTGTTTCCGCGCGTCACGCGTCAACACAGGAATGGCCCGATGCACGGTGCGATCTCATCCGCTCGATTCAAACGGACGGCCGCGATGAGCCAAGGCTATCGGCTCTAGCCTCATCGCGGCGCGACACGCCGCACAATCCAAGGGCCGGCGCGATCCGACGGTGTGACCTTACGCGACGCGGTAAAAAATAAACCCTACGATCTAGATCTAACGGCTGAAATAAACTAATCGTGAAACTAATTGAAGCAATCTAGACCGTTGATTAGATCAAACGGCTGAGGGGTGAAGATGAGGATTACTGTTGATTGGCGACGTGGATGAATCTGGTGCGTTCGGCGGCGATCGGACGGTGGACGTAGCTCGGGCTGGCGACGATGTCACGGTGGCGCAGATCTTGCCGAAGAGGATGAAGATGACGTGCAACGCGGTGCTGTGGGGCTTCTCCGGCGTGATGAAGTGGTCCACTCGATGCAGCTGGCTTCGGTGAACTCAGGAAGGGGTCGGAGCACGGCGGAGCGGCTCGGACGACGATGGGAGGAAGCAAAAACAACGGTGGCGAAGGAAGGCAACTACGGCGAGCTCTCACGGGCGCTAGAGGGAGTCTCGGCGCGCGTGTGAGGAGTCAAAGATGCGAGCGAAGGCCTCGCACGACGCCTTCAACGGGACTTAAGGGCTGCCTCGACGCGGCGCGAAACGGCCGGCGAAGTCACGGCCATCAACGCCACGCTCTCCGATGATCTCGCGGGACGGCGACATGGCGCGATCTCGTGCGTTCGGCGGCGATGATCCGAAGGCTCACGCGACGGGCGACGTGGCACACGACAGCGCGCGATCCGGACGGACGGCATGGGCTAGGCGGCGCTAGGGTTTGGCGGGGCGGCTGCGTGGGCGAGTCACAAGTGGGCAGAGCACAAGATCGGGCCGCTAACGATTTCGCCTGCACATCGCTCTGGGATTTTAAATCCTTTTGAATAAAAATAATTCGGGAAATTAGTTTTGGCCAAAGAAAGTAGTAAAATATCTGAAAAATTCGAGAAAAATTCGAAAATACTTTGAGATGTTTGGAACTCCATTAAAATATTTTCAATAAAACTTTGCAAAACTTTTCCTTTATTTAATTTGTTTTCAAGAAAGGCTATATTTGAATAATTCCAAATAAATTTCAATAATTTCCAAAATTTCTCAAAAATCAAAAATACTTCAAATTTTAAATTAGAGCAAAAATTAGGTGTTACAAACCTCCCCTAATGTAATCTCGTCCCGAGATTCGTGGTATCTACGTAAATAGGTTAGGAAACTCCTTCTTCGATCTTCTTGGCTCCCACGTGGCTTCACTTTCCGAGTGGTTGCTCCATCGAACTCGCAGAAACGTGTTGACTTGTTCCTTGTCTCTCCGCCCATTACGCCCGTAATCTTCATCGGATGTTCTTTGTAAGTCGATCTTCTTGCAGCTCAATTGCCTCCAAAAGTGTTTGCTCTTCCAGATCAAGACACTTCTTGATTGTGATACATGAAATACATCATGCACTCCGCCAAAGACCGTGGTAACTCAAGCGATAAGCAACTTCACCTCTGCGGCTCAAGATCTTGAATGGTCCGACATATCTGGGTGCGAGCTTCCCTTTGCATGGAACCTTCGACTCCTTTGAGTGGCGTTACTCTAAGATACACAAAATCTTGGGTTCAAAGCTCATTTCCTGCGACGGTTGTCGCGATAACTCTTTTGCCTTGATTGTGCAATCTTCAATCTTTCCCCGATCGTATGACTGTTCTTCCGCTTCAAGAATGTCGGTCCAAAGACATGTCGTCACTTTGTCTCATTCCAATTCAATGGTGTGCGACAGACCGACCATACAAAGCTTCAAATGGAGACATCTCAGAACTCGCCGATAATCGTTGTTATAACTAAACTCATCATAAGGCAAACACTTGTCCCATGAGGTTGAATATGCTAAGGCACATGCCCTCAACATGTCCTCCAATATCGATTGACTCTCTCGGCTTGCCCATCCATCATGCGGATGGTATGTCAGATCAAGTTCAAACGAATTCCCATCGCTTCATGTAGCTTACCCCAAAACTGGAGGTAAATTGGGTACCTCGTGCGATACTATCTTCTTTGATTACTCCGTGCAAGCGCAGCGATCCGTGCCATATAAAGTTCTCGCTAACCGGTCTCCTAATAAGTGGTCTTTACCGGTATGAAATGTGCCACTTTGGTTAAGCGATCCACTATGACCCATACGTAATCATATCCACTTTATGCTCGGGCAATCCGTTATGAAATCCATACCAATTTCTTCCCATTTCCATTCGTATCTTTAAGGGTTGTAATAGCCTGCTGGCCTTTGGTGCATAGCTTTGACTCTTTGGCATATGTCACATAATGCAACGTATTCGCGACTTCCGTTTCATGCTTGGCCACCAAAATCTTTCCTTTAAATCTTGATACATTTTCGCACTTCTGGATGAATTGAGTACTTGGAGTCATGAGCCTCCTCGTAATGAACTACTTCAACTCCTTTTGTTCGGCACACAAATGCGCTCTTTAAACCACATAGTACCTTGTTCATCCAGTTTGAAATCTTTTGCTTTGCCTTCATCCATTTTGCCCTTAATTCTTTTGATCTTATCATCATCTTTACGCCCTTCCTTGATCGATCTTCCAGTAGGTCTTACTTCCAAGGTTGCTAGGAATCCTTCCGTACTATTTCAGTTCTAATTTCGAATTCCTTACACATTCTGCTCGACTTGTTTCCATCAAAGATATTTACACCGTGGTTCTTTCGCTCAAAGCGCCCGCCACCACGTTGGCTTTACCGGGGTGGTAGTGAATTCCCATATTATAATCCTTGATTAACTCTAACCATCTTCTTTGCCTCATATTTAGGTCACTTGCGTGAAGATATACTTAAGACTTTTATGATCTCAGATACACTTCACATCTATTTCCGATGAGATGATGACGCCATATTTTTAGTGCATGCCCACGGCAGCTAATTACAAATCATGGGTCGGATAGTTCTCCTCGTGTGGTCTCAATTGCCTCGATGCATAGGCGATTACCTTCCTATTTTGCATCAACACACATCCCAATCCCTGACGCGATGCATCACAATAGATGTCAAGCCTTGATGGACATCAAGTAAAACTAGTACAGGTGTCGATGTTAATCTCCTCTTCAACTCCTGAAAACTCTTCTCACACTCAAAGGCCCATAAGAATTTCTTTTCCTTTTCAACAATTGCGTAAGAGGTCTCGCAATCGTAGAGAATCCTTCGATGAATCGACGGTAATACCCGCCATTCCAAGGAAACTACGGATTTGGGTTACCGACTTGGGTTGCTCCCAATGCGAACTGTCTCCACTTTCTTTGGATCTACCGCAACTCCGCCGCAGTCATTATGTGTCCAAGAAATTCAACCTTATTCTTCCGTAAATCACATTTGCTAAATTTCGCAAACAAGCTGTTGCTCTCTCAACTTTTCAAGGACTAGCCTCAAATGCTCGGCGTGCTCTTTGCTCGCCTTGGAATAGATAAGGATATCATCTATGAATACGACGATTTAACTTGTCCAAGTATTCCATAAACACCTTATTCATTAAGTTCATGAAATATCTTTGGTGCATTTGTCAAACCAAAGGACATCATCAGTAAACTCAGTAGTGCCCATATCTTGACGAAAATGCGTCTTGAATATCCTCCGATCGGATCTTCAATTGATGGTATCCTCGATCGGAGATCAATTTGGAGAAAACTCCTGCTCCTCTCAATCGGTCAAACAAATCATCGATCCCGGTAGAGGATACTTATTCTTTATCGTCACATCATTGAGTGCACGATAGTCTATACACATCCTAAAACTCCCGTCCTTCTTCTTGACGAATAGGACAGGTGCTCCCCATGGCGATGAACTAGGTCTTATAAATCCTTTTTCCAGCAGTTCTTCAATTTGCTTCTTCATTTCCACCAATTCCTCTGTGGACATCCTGTAAGGTCTCTTAGCTATTGGAGCTGTCCTTGGAACCAGCTCTATCACGAACTCGATATCTCTATCGCGGCATTCGAGGTAAATCTTAGGAAAACATCAGATATTCATTGACTATGGGCACTTCTTCTAAGTCGATGCCTTCATGCCGTTGACCATCAATTGTCCCTCCCGACCGATTTTGCTTCAAACTCAATCTTCTTTCCATCAGGGCTCTCGACCGATATGACTCTTTTTCCATGATCAAAGATCGCCTTGTGTTTTGTTAACCAATCCATTCCCGTGATAACATCCAAGGTTTGGGTATTAAGGACGATTAAGTTCGCTAGAACTCCACTCCATTAATTATTAGTCTTACCCCAGAACATCCTACTTTAGATCGGAGTTCTGATCCAGGGGATTGGACTATGAGCACACATTTAAGATTCACTATTTCCATATCATTTTGAACAGCAAAATCTCGGGAAATAAAAGAATGCGAAGCTCCGGAATCAAATAAAGCGATCGCTGATCGAGTTTACTAGAACTTACCCGAGACAACGTCCGTGGCGCTCGGACTTCATCCGTCATAATGTGGTTGACTCGGCCTCGTGCGGTTCCTTGGGATGGAGTTTGCTTTGTTGATGCCCCGCGTTCACGATTGGCGCGGGAGTCCTTGCCGATGTGTTCCCTAGGTTAAAGCGGACCGGGGTGACACCTCCCTTCTTAGGGCAATTGTTGGCAAAATGCCCCATTTCATTGCAATGGTAGCAACGTCTTCCCACTGCTTGAGAGGTTCCTCCACGTGCGCTACGATTCGGCCGAGTCGAACATTCGACCCATCGGGCGATTTGCGGCGGTGGTGCCCTATCATTGCCTGCGGCTGGTACCGAATGAACTGTTGGGGTGCCATCCTCTACCTCTGCTGGCCCTGACGACCTCCTTGTTGCGCCATTCTGCGCTTCCTGTTGTCATCCCACTCTCGACGCTTGTCCTCTAAGATAAGAGCTTTGTTAACTAGCTCTTGGAAGTCGGGGAATGTGTGGGTGATCAGTCCCACCTGCAGCCCTGCATTCAATCCCTTCATGAAGCGGGATTGTCTGGCCTTATCCGTAGCCACGCCCTCTAGTGCGTAGCGTGCGGTTGGGTGAATTTGTTCGTAATCGCCACCGATCGCCCCCCGCTTGAGGCTTGAATTCCTCCTTTTGAGATCCATGATACCCTCGGGTACATGGTGCTGGCGAAAGTCGAGGTGAATTCCTCCCACGTGATACTCTGTGGGTCCTCATGAGTCGCGCAAGTTTTCCCACCATTCTACGGCAGTCCTTCGAGTTGATGAGAGGCATAGAGTACCCTCTCATGTCCTACACTTTGGGTAATGTGCGCTTCCTTTCAATTGTCCTTAGCCAATCGTCCGCCTCCAGTGGATTGGCGTTGTTCGAGAAGGTAGGTGGACGGGTTCTCATAAACTCGACAACCTTGAGTAGGGGTGTGGTCCATGGTTACCCCGGCTTGAACATTCGCAGCTTGGTTGGATATCTCACGCATGGTTTGAACCATCGTGTTCATAAGTTGAGTCTGGGCAGTCAAGAAGGCTCCCAGGTACTGCATATCGACTTGCGGCGGTTGAGGAATCGGCTCTTCATTCTAGTTATCCGCCTGGTTAGCTCCACTTCTGCTGGCTCCAACATTTCCACGTGTCCTCACCATCTGTTGCAAGCTTCCAAGGTTAAGAAAAGAAGAAAGCATAGACAAGTAGAAGAATTTATGTGGGGAAACAGGTGTAACTTAAATTATTTAGCCACTTTATTGATATAATATAAAGCAGTATGGTTGCTCACAAGTGCCTAAGGGCAATGCAACACATACGAGACACTCACAACCAGAACAAGTAAGCAAACATAGGAACCCATGACGACTCACACCTAATGGTGACTCTGAAGAAAAGACGCGACTCAACCTTCGAGTCTCGACACTATACTCTACTAGACTCGATCACTCATCGAGCCAACCCGGCTGCGGCTCTCCCGGAGCATACACTGGTGGGTGCTCTGGCATCGGGGCAAACTAGTCCTGGTGACCCATCGCGGTGGTGCAAAGACCCCATCGACTACGTGGTCCCGGGCCGCTCGCTCCTGCTGACTGGTGCCTCTCTGCTGCTCCTCGGTTTGGATCGTGTAACTCTGGGACTAGCTCGGGCTCGGGTCCGTATAAAGCCATCTCCAACTCCTGGATCTTACGCATGGAATGAGCTAAGCCCTCCATGGTGGATCCTCGCCACTGTGACCTCGGCGTGGGTCCTCTGCAACTCCCGGACTGTCTCATCCAAGGCATCCTCCTAGGCGATGACGTACCTCGCCAGGTGGGTGATAGTGGCGTCCTCCTCTACAAGCTCCATCCTCTCCAAACGATTGTCTCGACGCGGATGGTGACGAAAGACGGTGTCCTCCAACTCTGCGGAGTAAGTGCGGGCAATCTGCCGCAACGCCTGTCGTGCCGACTCTTGGATTCCGACCTCAAAAGAAGACCTCCTGACCGTGATGTAGATAGGACGGCTCGCCCTCGTCCTCTCCCGAGCATACACTGTGATCTTGACATCCCAGGCGACGTCAAGTCCCGCCTGCCACCAAGTCCTCGTCATGTTGGTCTGTCAAAACCTCCGAGCAACTGCATCATACGCCATAACTCCGCGGCGTATCCTCCGGTGCGCTCTCCATAGGTATGGATCATCCTCATCCGCCAAAAAAAACCTTGTTTAAATTAAACAGAGAATAATAAAAATTCAGCATAGGTATGAATAAGGGAGAAGAGATAAGTCGAGATTTCTTTGATATTCTTGCTCAAGTTGATTAGGTCTTTTAGAAAATAGTTTTACCCTCCTAGGCACAACCAAACTAGGGTCAAGTCCTCTGACCAACCTGCTCACGATACCACCTGCGCCGGGACCCGAATCGCAAATCCGGACCCTCGTGTATTCTGTGCGATCCGAGATCACGCTTAGCACACACAGTCTTACTGAGGTTGCACATTACTGGACATTCACAAAGATATAAGAATAAATAGTGCAAACATGTATATAAATCGAGTTGTACGACCTTATGGTCTCCTTACAGATAAGTCAGCCACACAGGGCTTACATTATTCAAAGTAAAGAAATAGCAGCGGAACATAAATAAAAGGGTCGTGGAAGCCTTCATCTTGCCACAGGCAACCGACTGGGCTTGCCCCCTAGTTGCTCGCATCCTCGATGTACTCTTCCTCCCATGCTGGTGTAGACTCCTCCACTGATGTTGGGTTTGATAAGCAAGGTGGGGTGAGTACACAAGGCACTCAACAAGTAATGCACAAAATGCAGCGCTATTACTATATGCAAAACTTATTCCAATGGATTGGCTTAAATGGTTCTTTTGCATCAAGCAGCATTTTTGAACTAGTATCTTGTTTAGATTAAAGCAGTGGCACAGATATAAATAATACTAAACTCAAATGGTTTTTCATTGAAGATTCAGGACGCCTTGACCTTAATAGTTCATTTCCAACAACGGCACAGCCACCCTTCCCACATTTTGTTTATGAAAATCTACCCTTGATTGTAATCCCGAGCAATGCTCAATACCGTGAGCACGGCTATTGAATAGTTTGACACTCTGCAGAGGTTGTACACTTTACCCACAAGATCTGACCGCTCACCACACGGTGATTGTCCGCAACAAAGCTTTTCAGAACTTCTACCTTAACCAGAGAACCTCCAGTTGCCTTCACTATCACTTCCCTCACACAGAGCCAAGTATAGGACGGCCAATCACCGTTGGATGGGCACCAAGCCGTAGCACAGTGCACGCTCCCCATACAGATATACCCACGTGTCTTGTCACCCCGATGTATCGGAGGAAGATATCGTAACCCTAGTCAACTAGGTCTGTCCCATATCGGACATGTGGTTGTGCGGTGACTCGGATCAAAGGCTTGCAAGGTGAAGTCCTTAATCGACCAAGGCAAGACTTCCAACACTCAACAAATGGCACACACCCAATGTGGCACACCGACTCACATCACTCATCAACCCAATGCCACACAGGCCCACCAGGCACACAACCTCTTGCCACTTGCCCCAGTCTAAATCTTTTCCCACCCAGTTGATTATTGTGCAACACATGCCAAGAATAACTCCACATCGATGCGGAACCACACAGGTCGCGGTACCTCAATCTCATCATATGGCATCATCACACCACTTTTCAAAATACATTCAATATGTCTTTAGTCAGTATTGTAGCATTTTTCCGAAAGATCACTCATGATTCGTTGCAAGGCTAAGCATCTACTCACGGTCTAGCCTCCCGTGTTGGCACAATATTAGCATCCAACTAATATAATCAAACTTAGGGTGACAATGGTTTAGTGCATACAATTAATAATTCAAGGTGGCATAACAAAATGGGTTGATTATCTACATTATCCCAAATCAATTTAATTTCATTTTAAATAATTAGCATGCATAGTTTCAAAGCATAAATTACATTTTAAAATCTGGGATCAAAATGATCAAAGCATCACTTGCCTTCAAAGAGTTGCTGGTCTTGTTCCGAAGCTTGGTCTTGAGCGACAAAATCTTCCTCGAAACTTTCCGGCAAATTTGCGTCTACGCGTACAAACAAAATATGCAATAAATAACTAATACAGAAGACTAAACGACCTCAAAAATTCAAATAAAATTCACCATTAAATAGCTCATAATTTTATGAATTTTTAGAAATTTGAATCATCCAAATCCGAGTTAAAATGCAAAAGTTATAGTCATTTGAAGTTTGAAAAAATCTGAAAATACAGAAATTAAGAAAATCCGATTTTTCTGAAATATTTTTACACAGGAAATTCGCATTTGTGACATCAGCACCGCATCATGATGACGTCAGCACAGAAAAGAAATTCGGTCGAAATATTTTTATATATAAAAATATATAGCGCCATCATCGATGTCATCTCGACGCGTGCACGCCTGCAGGCCGCCACGTCGCTCGATCTATGGGGTGGGTCCACGGGTTGGCCTCGTCCACCGTGGACCGGGCGCATCGTCGTGCCGGGTGGCGCCGGTGACGCAAGCGTCGGCGCCGACGGCTTGCGGCCAATCCCAACGCGACACGCGGCTCTAAACTAATCGCGAAACTCGATTCAATCTCGCCCTTCGATTTAAAGCGAGCGGACGAGATTCATGCGACTTTCGCCTCACCTCTACCGCGGAGCCAACACGTGGCTTCACCGTGACCCTTGGATCCAGATCGAGCGGTCACGATTACTCGGGTGGCGTCGGCGAAGCGGCGGCGGCCGACTCCTGCTTCCGCGCGTCACGCGTCAACACAGATCGCCCGATGCGGTGCGATCTCATCCGCTCGATTCAAATGGACGGCCGCGATGAGCCAAGGCTATCGGCTCTAGCCTACTGCGGCGCGACACGCGGCACAATCCAAGGCAGCCGGCGCGCATCCGACGGCTGTGACCTTTACGCGACGCGGTAAAAAAATAAACCCTACGATCTAGATCTAACGACTGAAATAAACTAATCGTGAAACTAATCAAAGCAATCTAGATCGTTGATTAGATCAAACGGCTGAGGGGTGAAGATGAGGATTACTGTTGATTGGCGACGTGGATGAATCTGGTGCGTTCGGCGGCGATCGGACGGTGTCTGGCTTAGGTGGCGACGATGTCACGGTGGCGCAGATCTTGCCGGAGAGGATGAAGACGACGTGCAACGCGGCACTGCGGGGCTTCTCCGGCGTGATGAAGTGGTCCACTCGATGCAGCTGGCTTCGGTGAACTCAGGTAGGGGTCGGAGCACGGCGGAGCGGCTCGGACGACGATGGGAGGAAGCAAAAACAACGGTGGCGAAGGAAGGTAACTACGGCGAGCTCTCACGGGCGCTAGAGGGAGTCTCGGCGTGCGTGCGAGGAGTCAAAAGATGCGGAGCGAAGGCCTCGCACGGCGCCTTCAACGGGACTTAAGGGCTGCCTCGGCGTGCGTGAAACGGCGCGGAAGTCACGGCCATCAACGCCACGTCTCTCCGATGATCTCGCGGGACGGCGGCGTGGCGCGATCACGTGCGTTCGTGCGGCGATGATCCGAAGGCTCACGCGCCGCGGGCGACGTGGCACACGACAGCGCGCGATCCGGATCGGACGGCTTGGGCTAGGCGGTGCTAGGGTTTGCGGGGCGGTGCGTGCGTGGTGAGTCACGAGTGGGCCAAAGCACGATCTTGGGCCGCCTAACGATTTCGCCTGCAACATCGCTCGGGATTTTAAATCCTTTTGAATAAAAATAATTCGGAAATTAGTTTTGGCCAAAGAAAGTAGTAAAATATCTGAAAAATTCCAGAAAAATTCTGGAAAATACTTTGAGATGTTTGGAACTCCATTAAAATATTTTCAATAAAACTTTGCAAAAACTTCTCCTTTATTTAATTTGTTTTCAAGAAAGGCTATATTTGAATAATTCCAAATAAATTTCAATAATTTCCAAAATTTCTCAAAAATAAAAAATACTTCAAATTTTAAATTAGAGCAAAAATTAGGGTGTTACAGCCTGGAGGAAGGTGACGACTGCGCCTTCCTATTTATCTTCGAGCCCTAACCCGATTAGAGTCGTTTTGGACGAGTCGGATGGGTCGAGAATGATCCTCTTGGTTCCTTCACCAGGATTCATCCCTGACGTGGCCTACTTTTTGGACGGGACGTCGCCTTCTTCCTGTAACGTGGCAGCCTCTGCCTGGGCACTCTTCAGCTCGGTGGCTTCCTCCTGCAGTTCAGCAAGTTCGCAATTTTCTCGATCGCATTCTAGAGATCGCTTGATGTCGCTGCGAACCATGATGACACTTCTGGGTCCCAGCATCTTCATCATCAAGTAGGTGTAGTGCGGGACGGCCATGAATCTAGCCAGACCGGGCCTTCCCACATAGCGTGGTACGCTGTCTCGAAATCGGCCACTTCGAAACTTACATACTCGGTCCGGTAGTTGTCTTTGATATCGAAAGTGACAGGCAAAGAAATCTGCCCGAGTGGAAATGAAGATGCCCCAGGGATCGCCCCATAGAACGGCTGAGTGCTCAGCCATAGCTCGGAGCGGGGGATGTTCATATCGTCCAAGGTCTTGGCGAATAAGACGTTGAGTCCGCTCCCTCCATCGATCAATACCTTCTTGAGCTTTACACTGCGAATGACAGGGTCGAGCACTAGAGGGTACTTACCCGAATGCAGAACCCGGTTGGCGTGATCTGAGCAATCGAAGGTGATCGGGACCTCAGACCACTTAAGATACTAAGGGGTCGCTGGTTCCACCGCATTGATCTCCCGAGTGGTGAGCTTTTGCTTTCGCTTGGACTCGTATCCGGTGGAGCCTCCGTAGATGTAATTCAGCTCTTGCTCGGGCTCTTGGTAGTCGTCCTCATCTAGGAGGTCTTTCTTTTTGGCCACCTCGTCCTTCGCCTTGGCCGGCTGCTTGTTGCTTTCCGGCGCAAAACACTTCAGGGTGAAGTAGTCCTTGGCGGCGTGCTTTCCCTTAGGGTGGAAAGGACAGATTGCATCCATAATAGAATTATAATCAGGTGCCTCCCTCCGCATGGCTCGGGGTCGATTGCGTTCTGTTACCGCAACTAACTCCTCGCCTTTCCGCTTCTTGTCCTTGTGCTTGGAGGACTCGGCTTTGTCACCTTTACTCTTCTGTTGCGGGCGGTCTTCTTGGCGCTCGGCCAGGGTGTCTGAGGCTGTGGCGTAACGGTCGGCCAACGAAAACATCTCCTTCACGGAGGTCGGGGGTTTCCTAGACATTTTCTTGATCAGGTCAGGATCACATACCCCTTTCTTAAAGGCAGCCACCACCACAGCGTCAGATACGTCCCTGATGGTGTTCTTCTTCTGCATGAAACGCCGGATGAAGTCTCTCAGCGTCTCGTACTTCTTCTGGTGAAGCGGTACAGGTCCCACGGAGTGCCATGCCTCTCGTAGGTTCCCTGGAAGTTTGCGATGAATTGATCGCAAAGATCGCTCCAGGAGTCCACTGAGTTCACAGGAAGCCCCGTGAACCATGCTTGAGTCGATGGGGTGAGATTGACTGGCAGATAATTCGCCATGACATTCTGATTGCCCTGACCGCTTTGACTGCAAGGGAATAGACCAGTAGCCAAGCTTCCGGATCTCGCTCCCCATCAAACTTGACGATGCCCTTGGGATTGAATCCTTCGGGCCATACCACTCGGCGTATCCGAGGAGTGAACGCTCAGATCCCGTCAATGGATCTCTCATCATGATGAGGGGGAGACCGGTGTGGCGAGCCTCTGGCTCGACGATTGTCTTCTACGTGACGGGGTGGAGTTCGGCGCGGCGAGTCCATGACTCGGCGATCGTCGTTGTTCCGTCCCCGGCGATGATGGTCTCTGTGGTCGTCGTACCTTCGATCACTTCGTCGATCGTGGCGGATGCCGAAACGCTCGAAGTCTTCGCGGCGCCCGCATCGTTCTTCCTCGTCCCGCTCTTGCCGTCTGGTGGTGATATCTTGGCAGAGGTCGCGGTTGAGAATTCGGTGTGCGTCTCCGACTGGTGGTGTGAGGCGTCGACTGCTTGAATTCCGACTGATCGCAGTCCGACTGCTAGCGACATGAGTGGCCGCGTGGGAGCGTGAGTGCGCTGCCCCTAACGGCTTCTCCTGATTCTGCTGAATCACTGCCGCTGTCACCATGGCCTTGATCTGGGCCACGATCGGGGCTGCCGGGCTGTCAGACGCAATCATTCAATCCAGTGTATCAAGAAGCGTCTTGGAGGCGATGACGTTCTGCAGCGGTGTATGAAAGACAGCTTGGTCTCCCAACCTGGACTGCAGGATGTCCTCGCGGACATGGCGGCCACGCGATCGAAGCGATCGCGTCTGTACCTCCTTACCCTTACGAAGACGATATTCCTCCGCGGCCTCTTGATCTTCTTGTTGGCGTTGGAGATCGGTCCTCTGCTCCTCTATCGCAAAGATGCCACGAAGGTCGCAGCGACTCCTTATGACGCCGACTAGTTCGCTGGATGAGTCAGAGCGGCATACCTGAGATGGGTTGGCCTGATCTCCACCAGATTGAATCTGGTTTTGGACCACGCAGGCAAGCTCTCCACGCGTATCTGCGACGAAGTCCAGGCTTCCAAAGTGGAAAGCCTGGCCAGAGACGAAGGTGACGGTGATTCCGCCGATAGCTGCCATCGAGTCTGTAGGAAAAGATTTTAGCGCTTCCCCTACCTGGTGCGCCAATTGTCGACTTTTGTAGTCGGCAATAATTTTATGGGGCAGGCGCTAGATCTCAAACTCGAATGTCACACAAGAAAAGGGTTTAGATAGGTTCAGGCTCTCACAGAGGAGATAATACCCTAATCCTGTGTGCTAGGATTATAGGCTATGGCTTGATAGCTCGATTGCTTGATTTTTTATGTTGTTGCTCGCCCTCTCCCTTATATAGCGGGGGTGAGGCGGCTCACTGATATCTGATCGGTTAGGTGATTCCGATCGGTTACTAGATTCTAGTCGATTACAGGATAGAGTTTACATCTTTATCTATCCTATCAACGACTCGGATTACAGCTGTATCTTTTATATCTAAATATTCATACAAATGTCTATAGGATATCCCCCCTTTCCGTACGGCAGCTTGGCGCGAGGCTTATCCTTTGGGCCTTCTACTTGGGTTTGTCTTCTCCTCAAGCGATGCTGCCCAACTATGAAGATACCTGGTTTTATATATTCCACACACGGCTTAGTCTTAAAAGGGGGAAAAATCAGGTTTTGCCGAATCGGCAGGAAAAAGATTGCAGAACACCTAACCCTGCTCTATGCTTCGTAATGATTTGCTAGCTCGGCGTCCTAACATACGGAAGCAGTCATGGTTTGACCAAGTCATATTTGGGACACGTTGCTCCCCACGATGGGATGTTTAACCACTTATCGAACTAAGCGAGATGTGGGTATCCTCCAGTTTTGGATTAAAAATATCTTCTTGTGATATACCCCACGTTGGGTCACTAGTTGGTTACCGCATGGCGGAAACATATATCACAGGTTGAGCCTGATAAGGCACGGTTCCAATGGTATGCCCCAAGATGGGTCGATAAGCTGTGCATCACAATAAATGAGTACGGATACCATTCGGATAAACCTTGATATATCCCAAGACGAACTAGAGCTATATCCTACACCAGTCGGATATAGGTATCACTCGGCCATGAGCCGAGAAAATCCTGATACGCTCCAAGTCGAGCCTAAGCTATATCCTACAGCAGTCGGATATGTGTATCACTAGGCCAAGAGCCATGTATATATGATACGCTCCAAGTCGAGCCTAAGCTGTATTCTACGGCAGTCGGATATGGGTATCACTCGACGAAGAGCCACGTGAATATGATATGTCCCAAGTCAGACCAGAGCTGTATCCTACAGCAGTCGGATATGGGTATCACTCGGCCAAGAGCCGCGCAAATCTTAATATGTCCCGAGTTGGACCTAAGGTATATCCTGCGTCAGTCGGATATGGATATCACCCGACCAAAGAGCCATGCAAGCTTTTGATATGCCCCAAGTTGGGTCTAAGCTATGTCTAAAAATAGTCATAGATATCACTCGAAAAATATTTCTTTATTATATAAATTCCCCAGGCATTATGCCTTGGAAAAGATTCTCTAACATTTACAGGGGTGTTATACTTCTCCGCGGCACACACGACAAAGCGCCTCCACGAGAGCTTCCTTAGCCCTATAAAGGGCGGAGACGATTTCGAGGAAGGCATCAACGGTGGCGCGGTCGCGGGCAACGGCCTATTCTTCAGCCCATTCGGCCATGGCGGCGTCGAATAGCGCCCACTCCTCAGCAAGTTCTGGATCTTGGCCGTCCATGAAATCACTCAGGAAGAAGGTGGAGCTTGGTGCAAGAAAATGGAGAACTAAGCGTGAGAGAATGAGTTCTAAAAGCACTGGTTCGCCTTTTATAGCTGATACGGTAAGTGTTGGCGTCAAAAACGTGATGTAGGGTTTCTGATAGCAGCACACCAGACGAACACCGGGTTCAGAGCGTGCCAGTCGATTTGACCTGTAACCGACAAGGTAAAAAATATAAAATTCACACAAAGCCGATCGTGACGACCAATCGGCTTAAATCCAATCAGCTTGAAGCCGATCAAGATCAAGGTAATAGGGTAAGTCTAACTAGCCGATTAAGGCTAATCAGAGGATAAAGGCAGATTGATTCTGAAGAAGGTGATGCGCAACAAAATCAGAACAAATCGAACCTGGGGTGTAATTGATGAAGATCAACAATCGGCGATGCGCAACTTTATTGATCAAGATCGATTACAAAGGCTAAATTACAGAAGCTACTCCTAGTCGACAGGAAAAGTAGAAAAAGTAAAGACTGGTTGATTGTATTGTGTTGGTGATGATTCCCTTGCAGTTCACTTTGGTCCTTCTTTTATACCATCGGCCGATCGTGTCCTGTTACAACACGCTTCAAATCTGTTTCGTATCAGCCTTATCTCGGACGGTTGATTAAAAAAATCTTGCAGTTATCAAATATCTCGGGTTCTTTCCAATCCTCCGTTAGTTTCCGTATCTTTAATTTTATTGCCTGATTTGGATAAACTTGCTGAATTTCGGTGCAGACATATGCCCCCCATTTTTGAGAGATGACTTGTCATCTGTCAAAAATCACAATTATCGGCTTGTTCAATCGGCTGACGTTTGATCTTCACCTATTAACTGCTACTTTATGCGCGCCGTAATTCTCTGACATGCTGGTAGTGCGTTTTAACTGCTCGCGTCTTTTGAGATTCACTTCCCGCCTCTTCAAATTTTCACCGCGCTATAAAATGCGGTCCCCACCTCGGTCATTCTTCACACGCACAAGCTCGACTCACGAACAATCGCTTCGCCTAATCCGTTGCTCAGTTTCCATCAATCGGCTTGCATCTTCCTTCATCAATCGGCTTGCTAAGATCGGCTGAAATGGACGTGAGTCAGGTACTCATTCCAATCCCTAACAGTAAAGATCAGTATTTCCTTGGTCCGATAGGGAATCTAGATGCCAGCACGGTTATTACCCAGGACATTCCTCGCCTCCCTTTATCGGCTACTGCGTTTAATATAGAGAGCTGGGAGAAAAGCTTCAGGGCATGGCCAACAGCGCTCAAAGGATGGAGATCTTGGTACATTCGCGTGGCTGCCCAGAAAAGAAAAGAATGGGAAAGGATGGGTATAGCTGAATGCATCCCTCTCTCTTTAGCCGATCCAGAAGCCAATGAGCCCTTGGTGGCCACGGCCTGTTATTTCTGGTCGGAGACCTTCAACGCCTTCCTATTTCATACTGGCCCCATTGGCCCAACTTTATTAGATGTTGCTCAATTGTGTTGTCTTCGGCCAGATGGAGATCAAGTATCGGCTTTTAGTGGAAAACCAAAATATAAGCTTATCCGATCTAAAGGTGAAGGTTGGGCAAAATATATTGGAAATAACAACAAGGTTAATGGCCTAGTATCGGACGAAGAGCACGTTGCATTCCTGAATCTTTGGCTAGACCGCTTCTTGTTCTGTGGAGCATCTCTTGGACCAACACAAGTATATCAGCTAATAGCGGAGCAGCTGGTAGAGGGTCGTCGGCTAGCATTAGGAAAAATGTTCCAAGGAGCAGTCTGTCAAATGATGCATGTGATTAGGAGTCGGCTATTTACCGGATTTGCCAGATTTTGCGTCGGCAATGTAGGCGGTCCTCTGTGGTTCATCCAAGTATGGTTGTACTGCTTATTTAGCCGATCTTTCAAATTGGATCCTTCAGAAGATCGGCGTTTCCTCGCGAAGACACACCAGAAAATGCAGCACACTAATTCAGAGCCAGCCGATCTTATGGCGAAAGATACATTATGTGTTCTGGCAGCAAGAAGATCTCTCCAGTTAGCCTGTAAAAATACTTATCTTTCTTCCTGAACTTGGATAGTAATGATTTTAGCCAACAAGACTTCTTGATTATACCAGTAATGGCCTTGATTTTGAATGGCCATCTTTTCTTCATCTAGATTCTGACAGCTCTGAGATGCCTGAATCGACTCTAGATTTCTTTAAAATTTTTATTTCTCCTGGTGTCTTTCATGTCGGCTTTAATACAAGAAACCGTACCTTCCAGCCTTCATATGAATTCTACCATCCTTCCGTCTTTGCTAGACAATTAGGTTTCGGTCAGATGATCCCCAACCTTTCACTCCTTGATTTAGTACAACCCAGGACCAGAGTACGATCTTTAGCTGCAGCCAACATGATCTTGAAAATAGCCGATGATTTGCAAATCAGATCCTTGCTGCACTTTATTTTGAACAGTCGTCGGTCTAGCCGATACTCTGCGTGGTGGTCTTCAATTGCAGAAGCGCTTCTCCTTGATCGTTCTCCATCGGCTATTATTGCTGCCCTTTTCCCAGACCTATCTGAGCCGATGGTCTCTTCAGATAACGATTCAAGCGACGAATCGAGCTCCGGATATGATAATACAAGTCTTGTAAATATTACTAGCGAGGTATTAATCTATTTAACTTTTCTCTATCGCAGCCCATACGAACTTATCTCATCGGCTTTATACTCCTCTTTGCAGACTAAAGCTGATCGCAAGAAGCCGATCGATGTTCCTGCAGTTGGCAAAGGAAAACGACCACACAAGGCAACTGCACTTACCGGCTATACCTCCGGTTATTTGGGTATTCAAAGTACATCTTTATCTGATTTAGAGAGACAACAGCAACCAAGTAAATTATACCCGACCATCTCTTGTTCCTTTTATTCTTTCCGTTTTTCATTTAACTAACTTTCCAGCCGATGAATCTTCAGAGAAGAAGCCAAAGTCCACCAAAGTTCCTGCCAAGAAAAAACACTCCAAGCCACAGGAACAAAGTGGCGAAAGTTCACCGCCGCGGATCGCCAACGCTCGGGTATTTTTCCATCTCAAAAATTTTACGAATATTGATTTAAACCATCGGTTTTCATTATATTCTCTCTTTCAGCCTACCGCATCGGCACAAGTGGCCAACATTCTATCAAGCTTACCTGATATATCAGCCAAAGAGTCATTGCTTCCTCAGCCGATACCATCGCCAACAACCGCTGCTGCTCCAGAGATTTTCGATACATCCAACATTCTCGACTTCAATTTATCGGACTTGGATGACCCAGAGGTCTTTGCAGCCGATGATTACATCTCTGCAATTCAGAACATCATTGCGGTCTCAAAAGATGCGTCGGCTGCGGTCTCATCGGCTCCTGGAATGCAAGATCGCCTCAATAAGCTTTTTGATCTAGTGTCCAGGCCGCAGTCAGAGATCCTGAATCATAATCAGCCAATCCGGATGCTATGGCTGCAGTTGAGGCCGATCTACCGCCAGCGGCCATGGCTGCACTGCTTGAAGTATGCCATCTGGATGAGAAAAAGGCTTTGGTGGAGGCAGCCCAAGAAAGGAAGAAAAAGAGAGAAGCCCAAGAAGCCGACCAGAGGATTCTTGACAAAATGGTTGCGGAGACGAAGGCAAAGAAGAAAAAGTTTGATGCAACCATAGAATCTCTGAAAGCTAACAAAACTTCCCTTCAGAAATTGGAAACCACTAAGAAATTTCTTGAGGATGAATTGTCGAAAACGATAAAGCTCATTGCTGAAGGCCAAGATTCCTTTGAAAAAACAACTTCGGCCACTAAGCAACAGAAGGCAGAAATATCATCGGCTGTAGCAACCTTTAAAGAGCAGTCGGCTAAACTTGTACCCATCCCGGGTAGTGCGACAGAAGATGACAGAATCCTGGATGAGGTGCAGGAAACTATAGCCAAGGCTGCTGGAGCATTATCGGCTTTGGGTGCACGACTCCCAGGCTCTGGGATGTAACCTTTTTAACAGTTCTAAAACACTTGCTCAAATACTTTGAATACTTGTAATTTTGCTATGTTTATAATCGGCTATTTAACCGATTTATATTTTGCCTATATCCCGAGTTTGCAATCCTTTCAGCCGATTAACAGCATCGTATTAATCTTGGCTCTGAACAAGATTTTAGTCGGCTAGGCTCCGATCCAAACGCTAGGATAGTATTTCTTTAGATATTTCCCATTAATTGCTTTAGGCAAGACATACCCTTCTAGTGTTTCCAATAAGTACGAGTTTCCACCGACTAGCCGATTAATTTTGTATGGCCTTTCCCACGTAGGTGACCATTTTCCAAATCGGTTATCCCTAGAACCAACAGGCAATATTGTTTTCCATACTAAATCGGCTTGATCGAAAGATTTAGGCATGACCCTTTTATTGTATTCCCTTGCAACTCTGATCTTATTCTTCTTAAGTCGGTCAAGCGTGGACAAACGTAACTCCGCTAACTCATCCAAGCTGTCGACCATTAAGTCATTGTAATCTTGAGCCGACAAACCATTCTGTCTGGCTATTCGTATCGACTCAATGTTGATTTCTACAGGTAAAACAGCTTCTTGTCCATACACGAATTGCTAAGGTGAAAGTTTTGTCGCTCCGTGATAAGATAGCCGATAGGCCCAAAGTGACTCCGATAGAGTCGAATGCCAATTCCTTGGCTTCTCATCAATTTTTCTTTTGATCAACTTGATTAGTGTTTTATTACACGACTCGGCCTGTCCATTAGCCTGAGCGTAATATGGCGAAGAGTTTAACAATTTGATCCCTAGACTTGTGGCGTAACCTTGAAACTCGGTAGACATGAATACCGTACCTTGATTGGTCGTGATTGTTTGTGGTATTCCAAACCGATGGACGATATGTTCATTTACAAAACTAATCGCCTCAACACTAGTCACCTTCTTAAGTGGGATAGCCTCAACCCACTTTGAAAAGTAATCGGTTGCGGCCAAAATAAATTTGTGGCCTTTACTCGAAGCAGGAAATATTTGGCCGATTATATCTATTCTCCAACCCCTAAACGGCCAAGGTTTAATAATTGGATGTAAAGCCGATGCTGGTGCTAGTTGTACATTGCCGAATTTTTGACATGTCTGACATCCTTTATAGTACTTGAAACAATCCTCTAGCATCGTCAACCAAAAATAACCTGTCCGTCTGAGCATCCATTTCATCTTATGTGCCGATTGATGAGAACCACAAATCCCTTCGTGTACTTCACCCATTGCCACCCGCGCTTCTTCAGTTTCAAGACATCTCAACAACAAACCTTCTATAGTCCAATAATATAGTATATCGTCCAAAACAACGTATTTCAACGCTTGTTGTCGTATCTTTCGTTCTGTCGGCTTGGATGGATCGACTAGATAATCTTTTATTTGCGTTCTCCAATCAGCAATATCTGCGCACATGACTGCTTTGCTCACGATTCGATCTCGACTTTGGTCAAAATCCTTATATCCTGATGCTTGCTGAGCTAAAGCATTAGCTCTATCGTTCAATTCACGAGGAATATGACCGATAGAAAATGACGTAAAAGAGCTGATAATCTCTAAACATTGTTCTAAATATCTCAGTAGTATTTCATCCCGACATTGGTATTCTCCCTTTATTTGCTGTACTACCAATAGTGAATCACCATATGCCTCAACAGCTCTTACTCCAATATTTTCTAACAACAGTAAGCCTTTGAGTAATGCTTCGTACTCGGCCTGGTTGTTGGAGCATCGGCTATTTAGCCGGAATACAAATTCAAAGCTATGCCCTTTGCTGAAGTGAGTACAATACCGATACCATCACCTTCCCCACATACTGATCCGTCAAAGAATAGTTGCCATGGTGCTACCAAGACTAAGTTTGCCGCTGTGTCATGTCCTGTTATAAAATCGGCTAGGACTTGTCCTTTATTTGCTGGCGATTCATATGATAAGTCGAACTCGACCAAGGCGTAAGCCCATTTGCCAAGTCGATCTCGCGAATTGGGTGACAACATATATTTTATAACATCGGTTTCTGAGATGACCTTACAAGCCGATGCTAGTATGTAGTGCCTTAGTTTTGTGCGAGAAGTACAAAGATAAAAGATAAACATAGTTTTTCGATAAAGGGTACGACCTGCGTCTAGCAATAGTCGGCTTAAGTAAAAGATAACCCTTTCTTTACCATGCACCTCTTGTACTAATACAGCTCAATAGTATCTTCTTCACCAAACATATAGCACGAAGGGACTCTTTTGAGGCGCACCAAGGCGGAGGGTTGGACAAATACTTCTTGACTTCATTGAAAGCTTTCACGATCGGCTCCCCATATAAATTCTTCATTGTCCTTTAACTTTAGTAATGGAGTAAAAGCACGAATCCTACCGGAGAGGTTTGAGATGAACCGACGGAGATAATTAATTTTGCCGATCAACTTTTGTAACTCGTTTTTGCATGTCGGTGGCAGTATTGGCTATAGCTTTAACCCTTGTTTGGCTAACTTCAATCCCTCTTTCATGCACCATGAAGCCTAAAAATTGTCCAGCCGACACGCCAAACGCATTTGAAAGGATTCATCTTTAGACCGTGCGACCTTATGTTTTTAAAAACTCTTTCTAAATCGGCCAAGTGTTGTAAATCTTCTGCGGATTTTACCACTACATCAATATATATTTCGACAATGTGGCCGATTAAGTCATGAAAGATCAGATTCATCGCTCGCTGATATGTTGCTCCAGCATTCCTCAAGCCGAAAGTCATTACCGTCCATTCGAACAATCCTAATGCACGGGACATCGAAAGTCGTCTTGGTATATCGACTTACGCCATGAGTATCTGGTTATACCAAAGCATTACCATCTAGAAAACTTATGATCTTGTTCTCGATGCGGCATCGATAAGCATATCGGCTATCGGCATCGGTATTCATCTTCAGCGTCGCCTTGTTCAAATCTCTAAAGTCGACACATACCCGAAGCTTTCCATTTTTCTTCATAACAGGAACAATGTTGGAAACCCACTCCGCGTATCGGCAAGGCCTGATAAATTTTGCCTCCAACAACCGTTCTATCTCTTCTTTTATAATTTGGTACAAGGCTGGATTGAAACGCCTAGGATACTGTTTAAACGGCCGATAACCCGATTTTATAGGTAGCGGTGTTCCACAAGGCGACGGCTTAATCCGGGCATTCGTGATATTCCCAAGCAAAACAATCCTTATAATCCTTAAGGATTTTTATTAGTTTTTCTTTGTACTTTACACCTAAATTTGCACTAACAAAAGTTGGTCTTTTTCTATCACCGCTACCTATATCGACTTCTTCAAGTAAATCGGTGGATGTGAACCTTGACCTAACTTTTCACTTTCTTCAAAGTCTTCTATGGCCTCGTAGCTATCCGTTGTTTGCCGATAGCTTTGCATTTTATCCTGCAGCGCTTTCAATGTTTTTCTTGTCCCCATCGGCGTAATACTTCATTTGCCCGATCAAAAGTGCCCGGCTTGACACTGATCGGCATGAGACCTGACTTGCTCACACAAATGAAATCGCAGTCATCCGGCGCCTTGCGATATGCGACCCGACTTCTTCGTGTTGCCAATTCGCGCCGGAGCTAGCCATGGCAATGTGAGCCGATGTATCGGCTGTATGCGACCTCAAATTCTTCTCCGTTCCATTGAACAAGCGCTTGATGCATGGTCGATGGGATACGCAGATTTGCATGAATCAATCCGCCGAGCAACACTGCTGTAGTTTCCTTTGGCATCAATTACAAAGAGCGCCGTCGGCAAGGTCTTCTGCCGACGATCGGCTCGATGACCATGACACCCTTTGCTTCAGCCAGGGTCACTGTGAAGTCATTCAGAACCATGTTAGTTTTGATTAAGTCTTCGTCAGACTTACCCAGTTTTTTGCATGTCGTGTACGGCATCAAATTCACCGTGGCACCCCCGTCTACTAGCATCCTTGATATCGGCTTGCCATTTATATACCCTTTCAGATACAATGGTTTCTATGCCGATGATCATCTTTGGGTTTCTCAAATATGGCGTTCTACACGCCGGAGCACAGCTGAGCAACTGCCTCTTTGGCCGATTCTGTTCTGACTTTGAATTCAGCCGACAATGTGAACACCATGTTAATATCCATTGGAGGCGTGTCATCCCGAATCATGGGAGAATCCAAGTCATCAGCCGATTCGAAATCTTCTTCGGCTTGTTCTTTTCTTCTCCACTCTTTTTTGACGCATTTAACTGGACGAAGTTCGTTAAACACTTCGTCTCTCTCTCTCTCAGCGTCGGCCTCACGAATCTCTTGCGTCCTTAGCCTCTGAAGCCGTCGTCATTGAGATCGGCTCAGGCCAGATGGACACCACCTGGGTTTGGGTTCCACCGGCTTCCGTATCTGACCAGCCAAATCTTCTTGATTAGAACTGGGCTTGTGCGTCTCGACTTGGCTCGGTTCTTGATTCGGTTTAGATATTCTCTCGTGGAACGGCCTTCTGTGACTTCTGCCCTGCTCTCTGATCGGCCCAGATAGCCTATCTCTGGCCGATTGCCTTGGCCACTCGTCTTGGGGATAATGTTCCATCGGGCAGGTGTACGGTGATGGTAACGCTACTCTTCTTTCCAAGCAAAACTGCCAAAAGGGACACCTTCTATGTGCCCTCTCCACATTCTCGATGCGGTACAAATTATCCGACCGCGGGTATTACACGTCGTCGGCTATCCATCCTTCGTATTTCTCCATTAATTGTGAGAGCGTTGGACTGACCTTTTATTGTATGCCTTGATGGAGATTTCTCGCTTTGTACCATTTACCCACAGGGATTCCCTTGGGTTTAATGGTTCTTGAATTTTCCTTCTTGATCGGCTTCTATTTGTAAGGAACCGATGGTAATCTTCGATGTTTGACCGTCAGAAGCTTGATTGTATGTCGACTTGTCGACCTTTTTCTTTCGTCTTGCATCGGCTCTTTTCCTTTAGCCGAACACTGTACATGTTGATGGGGAATAGATCAACATCAACTTGCATGGTTGGCTCATCGGCAAACTTCAACCGACCATCTTCAATAGCAGATAGAATCTGTTGACGAAAGTTATTGCAGTCATTAGTGTTATGCGAATAAGAATGATGCCACTTGCAATACCTGCGTTTTTTGATTTCATCGGGCGACGGTATCACATGTCCCTCTGGCAATCGTATTATCTTTTCTTGGAGAAGTAAATCAAAAATACGATCGCACTTGGAAACATCAAAAGAGTACTTAACTTTCGACTTATTCCTAGTCGGCAGGCGAGGAAATGGACTAAGGATTTCTTGGATCCTTTTACCCATTCGGCTATATTTATTTCTGCTTCCTCGTCTTCCGACGAATCACTAAGGCAATATTCAACCATATTGACCTTAGCCATGTCCTTTTCTTTGTTATTGCTGTTTTTGAATCTGTCTTTGAACACATTATTATCGGTGAATCGGCTTTCTTGAGCCGATACGCGATGCAATAAGTGGCCAAGGTCGGTGAATTCTTGCCCTCCAAATTTCTCCCTAAGCGGCGGGATCAAACCTTGAAATGCTAAATCGGCAAGTTGGTTGTCAGGCAACGTAACTCTAAAACATCGATTCCTAATTTCTCTGAACCTCTTGATATAATCCGTTACCGATTCCCCAAACTTTTGGCGTACGGAACTCAAATCTGAAATTCTGAGCTCCAAACTGCCTGAAAAGAAATATTCATGGAATCGGCTTTCCAAATCGTTCCATAAATGGACCGAATTCGAAGGTAAACAGGTGAACCAGGTAAATGCTGCCCCGGATAAAGACAACGGGAATAGTCTAATTTTTAGCCCATCGGACTGGGCCGCTTCACCGCATTGCGTGATAAAGCGTCCGACATGCTCCAGGGTGGTAATAGAATCATCCCCAGAGAATTTGGCAAAGTACGGGACTCTGAAATTATGAGGGTAAGGCATGCGATCTATATAGTCGGGGTACGGCTTTCTATAGCCGATAACCTTCCCTTTTGGTTGTATGCGAATTGATCCTCAAGGCGGTAGAATCGTCGGCCCGATTAAGCGTTATCGGCCTTTGGCATAGCAGGCCCTTGATAATGTCGGTCATAATCGGCGTCCTGCCCCCCGAGTGCAAGCTCGGGTTGCCAATTATCTTTGTCGCGTCGGACACGACCATCTTGATCGTGTCGATTATGCCAGGTTTGAGCTTCCCAGACCTTTGGAGCAAATGGTTGAGTATGTTACTACCCTATGTGGACTGGGTTCCTTAGCGGTAGGCTCTTGTGGGAATCTCGGAGCCAATCGGTGTGAAACCGATTGGGGAAAGGCGTAGAACGGAGCCGACGGAGGCAAATTGATTGATGCATCCATCCTAGCGGCATCGGTATAGGCGTGGTAATGGCTCACCCCACTTGACCGAGGGTCCCTAGGCAATATGATCGTGGGTTGTGTGGGCATCATGGTGGGGGGTGAGGTTACAGCCGATGGTTTAGGATCGGCCATTGTGCTCTGCGTATTTTGTGATATTGAAAAATAGGATAATTTGGCGAGCTTGCGGTGGGTCGGCGCAAAGCTTCTGGCGAGGCTAACTCTGGGCTATAGATTTGACACTATTCGCTATCATCGGCTTGAGTGTTGTAACAAGAGCCGATGATTGGTTTATTAAGGCGTAGTGCATGATGGTTAATCATAGCCGATAATTCGGCGAGCGAGCAGATATCGGCTTACTTGTTACATACACCCGCATCACCTGCGTTGACCGTAGGTAGGGCGGATTTTCGGGTGACGCCACGTCTTGTTTTCTGATAGCAACTTAGCATCATCTCTTCTAGCGCAGCCTTCCGAGCTTCAATCTCTTGGCGTTGCTCCGCAGATAAATCGTCCATTGTTGGGACGATTATAACCGAGTTGAGATCTGATGGCGGAATCGACTTCCCTGATGAAGACATTGCGGGTCCCACTGGGCATGCCAAGAGTGTGTTGGCGTCAAAATCGTGATGTAGGGTTTACGGCGGCACACACCGCATTTAACACGGGTTGAGCGTGCGGTCGATTTGACACAGAATCGACAAGGTAAAAATATAAAATTCACACAAAGCCGATCGTGGCGATCAATCGGCTTAAATCCAATCGACTTGAAGCCGATCAAGATCAAGGTAACATGGTAAGTCTAACTAGCCGATTAAGGCTAATCGGAGATAAAAGCGATTGATTACGAAGAAGCGATCGCAACAAAATCAGAACAAATCGAACACGGGTGTAATTGGCGAAGATCAACAATCGGCGATGCGCAACTTTATTGATCAAGGTCGATTACAAAGGCTAAATTACAGAAGCTACTCCTAGTCGACAGGAAAAGTAGAAAAAGTAAAGACTGGTTGATTGTATTGTGTTGGTGATGATTCCCTTGCAGTTCACTTTGGTCCTTCTTTTATACCCTCGGTCGATCGTGTCCTGTTACAACACGCTTCAAATCCGTTTCGTATCGGCCTTATCTCGGACGGTTGATTAAAAAAATCTTGAAGTTATCAAATATCTCGGGTTCTTTCCAATCCTCCGTTAGTTTCCGTATCTTTAATTTTATTGCCTGATTTGGATAAACTTGCCGAATTTCGGTGCAAACAGTAAGGTTGATGTAAATGCGAAGATGTAAAGACATCAGAAGCCGATGAGACTTGGAGTTAAGATAGTTTCTGAAGCCAAAGAGTTTTTCGAAAAACGAATTGGCACAGGAAGTCAAAACAACTTCGAAGACTGTCCGGTATTGATCCTTGAAGAGGAAGGATATTAGGGTTTCGCCTCGAGCGGGAAGAAATATATAATCATCATATGAGATATGGGCCAGATCCACGATGATACCCATAATAAACCTATCAGACGGGAGTTTATAATCCGTTGGAGCAAAAAATCGGGGGTTATATTCGAGTCCTTCATAATCCCCTTGCTGCAAGGAGAAGCATTCAAATCAAAGAAGAAACCAGTCAGAAGTTTATGTTGGAAGCTAAGAACGTTGATCCAAAGTTGAGACCCAGATGAAGATATAACAATCGGATCATGAATCACTCGGGGGCTACTGTGGAATATAAGAACCCAGGTGTCTTCATAACCGGCCCAGAAGTGCCTAAGGGAGAGACAGGGCCGAGTGGAAGGCCCAAAGGATAAGCTTCGCGCCAAGCCTTACTGCCGTGCGGAAGGGGATATATCCTAGAGATAGTTGAACAAGTATTTAGATATAAGAGATACAATTGTAATCCGATTTGTAAGCAGGGTAAGATAAAGATGTAAACTCTATCTTGTAACCGATTAGTATCCAATAACCGATTAGAATACCTTAACCAATCGGGACTCTGTAAACCGCCCCACCCCCATTATATAAGGGAGAGGGCGGGCAACAACAGGGAGATCGAGCAATCTTTGATCCAAGAGATCCAAATAATCCCAGCACACAGGACTAGGGTATTACCACCTCCGTCGAGGGCCTGAACCTATCTAAACCTTTGTCTTGTATGACCTTCGAGTTTGAGATCTAGCGCCTACCCCATAAATTCATTGCCGACCACAAAAGTCGACAGTAAGCCGGCCTTCATGCGACCACATGATGCACGGTCGATTCTAGGTTTTTGTGGAAGTAAACAAAGTTTGTGACTTTGATGTACTACATTGGCTATGGGTCTGTGTTTTAGACAATATGAAGGACCGAGATGGCGAACAGAGGGGGGGTGAATGGTTGCAAATAAAAATTCCCCCAAAATACTCCAACAAAAAGCTCGACAAGATCGCTCAAAGGAAATTGTGAAAAACCCGAAAAACTAGACAACTATGTGTACCCCAAGCTTGCATGGATAAGTACCATAAAATATGTGGGGATTTTTGAGTCACAATCCTGGTTGTCTAGTGTCTAAGATAAAGAGGAATCAATTCAAACTCTTGCTTTTAGAAAGGACATCAATTCAAATCACAAAAGTCACTTTCAGAAAAGCAAAAGCAGAATTTCCAGAACTTGTCCTCAATTTGCACAGGAGGTTGGTGGGTTTCTGTAGCTCAAAAAATTCTGAGAATTTTTCTCCCTATGAGCATCAGAGTTGTGAAGAACTCCACCAAATTTCTCCTCAAAAAGACTTACAGAAAAAACAGGAAAAATCTAGGAACACAGTACTCTCAAGAACTTCGAGTAGAAAGTTTGGGGCTCGGTTTTCACCTAATGGCATCCAAACGGTTCAACAAGTGAACTCCAAAATTTTTCTGTAGGTGTATATCAGAGTCCCACACCTCCTCCAACAAGAATCACTCAAGAAGGATTTTCTAGATTTTTACAAAAATCAAACACTGACTGCTGCGCGAAGAACAAGTTCTGAACAAAGTTGGAACTTGAAAGAAATGATGTTCTATACTCAATCCAAGAGTGCAAAAGAGATGTAAAACCATATGAACACACTCAAAACATCCAAGATCAGCAGCATTTAGAAGGAGGGGAGGCAAATCCAAATTACTTGAAAGTAAATTGCGGGAAAGTAAATGCTGAATTTAAATTGCGTAAAGTAAAGACATAATGTAAATCATAAAATAAATTCAGAGGTGGATGGATAAAACTTTCATTTCTGGAAGGGAGGTTACAAAGCCTCACATTCATGTAGGCAAAGCTCAAATGAGCATCAAAACCTCAACACCTTCAAGGGAAGGAGGCTACCCCTCCACCCCTATTTATACTACTCTTGGGCCACCTACCATCCTTGGATGAGTCCCTCAACCCTAGAGCACTCATCTAAGGGCTAGGATTAACCCACACACACAGCCATGCAAGGGATAACCCAAAACCCACACACATACGGGTTTTCTTGCATTTTCAAAGCATACTACCTAGACCCGCTAACCTATCAACTAGACCTCAATCCGGCGGCCCTCATTGATCCACGCGGCATCTAGCTAGCATCAACTCCTTTCCTTGTCTTCTTGACTTGCCGGACTCCATCTCCGATCATCTTCGGCGATCTCCCAACCGTCTGGACCTCCGCGCTCCTCGCCTAGTCCGGTCATCCTTCGCCTCACCTTGACCTAGCACCGTCGCCATGCAACCATCAAAGACAAGGAAACTCCTCACATAGCAATGCCCACAAAGATGTGCAATAAACCATCCAACTCATCACTACCGCGTCCATACATTGATCTTGCCACTCTGGCGAGAGACAACTCAAATTGCTTCATTTTGAAAATCAATCCAAATCAAACTCAAACTTGAGCACACCTTGCTCAAATAAAGTCAAATACTCATCACAAACATGGATGGACCTCCACATGGTCCTTCACAATATTTAGTTTTTACTGTTGTTTGCTTAATGCCTTGATATCTAGCATGTTCTGTCCAACAAATTGTCAATAAAACCTTGTATACAATACGTATGGGAAACCCTATGTACATAAATTATTTGAGTCCCACATATATATTGAGTTGAATGCATCTGTTTGGCTTCATGTTATTCTTTTTTCTGCATCTCGGGCAATTTTGTTGTTTTGTTTTCACATACTTTGACATGCAAGACAGTAGCCAAATTAAACTGTAGAAAGCAGAGACATATATCCAATGTACTCCAACATGCATATCACATTGATCAAGCTAGAGTTATAAATTTAGAGTAATTGTGGTAAGTGGTAACTGTCGAGGAATCCTGTTGGTAAGACATTGCTTTAAATACCAGCCATGCGTTGGTGCTTGCTAAACCAATGTTTCTCAGTTTGTACCCATCAAATAAAAGTAGTCATCAATTGGTAGTCTTCTTTGCTTGGTTCCTTTTCTTTCCTGTTGAGCCATGAAAACCAGCCTAGATTGCAAGATGGCGTCCCCTCATTCATCGTCTCAACGATGTGATGAGCCATCGAACGAAAAACCTCCTTGAGGTCCAAGAGGAGCAAATAAAAGGCCCAAGGACCGATATACCATCACGGCGGTTGATCCAAAGGATGGGGCCCCTACCGAACCATGAAAGGAATTGACAACATTTAGGATATTGTGCGGGATAGTCACTCGGGAATGGGTCTCCATCACCTGTCAATCCTGGAAGTCACTGACTGACGAGAACCGCAATGACTTGGTGATAGAAATTATGTCTTCGTTTGAGATCCCAAAAGACAGCGTGCGCTCAGTGTGACGGTATGCACTGCTAGTGGCGGGAAAGGCGTGGAAGAACTTCAAGAGCACGCTTGTCAAGGAATATGTCAATAAGGATATGCTCCCTTCTCTAAGTACGCGTTCATTGCTGAGGACGTATGGCAAAATTTTGTTGAGGCGAAGATGACGAACGAATTCGCGTGTAAAAGTGAAGCCCACAAGGCCCTCTAGGCAAGGAACACCCACTCCCACAGACTTGGCACCGCTGGGCACGCGGGGAAGAAGGTGCAATGGGAGAGGGAGGACGATGACGCCTCCACGCCAGTTGCATCGATCGTTGTCCAGCGCGTTAGAGACTAACTAAGAGCGAGGTCAAGTGCCTCATCTTCCGACACCGTCTCTGTGATATCTCAGAGAGGGCAGCGAGTATTATTTAGGGTTCTCCCTATCGAGGAACGGTCTAGCTTGAATTTTTTTGGGCTGTTTGTGGGCAGTTTGGGGTGGTTTAACAATTGTGGGCTATTCGTGGGCTACTAGGGTTGGGTTTTTGGCACATGTGGGAAGTTTTGCCCTACCCTAGTCCCCCCCACCCCCTTGGCCTCCCCCCAGCCACACAAATTGTGGAATATAAGAACCCAGGTGTCTTCATAACCAGCCCAGAAGTGCCTGAGGGAGAGACAGGGCCGAGTGGAAGGCCCAGAGGATAAGCTCCACGCCAAGCCTTGCTGCAGTGCGCAAGGGGATATATCGTAGAGACAGTTGAACAAATATTTAGATATAGGAGATATGATTGTAATCCGAGTTGTTAGCAGTATGAGATAAAGATGTAAACTCTATCACATGTAAGATTAGAATCCAATAACCGTCGGAATCCCTTAGCCGATCGGGACTCATAAACCGCCCCACCCCATTATATAAGGAGAGGCGGGCAACAACGAGGAGGCGAGCAATCTTAGATCCAAGAGATCCAAATAATCCCGGCACAGGACTAGGGTATTACCTCCTCGTCGAGGCGGAACCTGTCTAAACCTTTGTCTTCTGTGACCTTCGAGTTTTAGATCTAGTGCCTGCCCCATAAATTCATTGCCGATCACAAAAGTCGACAGTTGGTGCGCCAGGTAGGGGAAGCGTTATAATCTTTTCCTACAAACTCGATGGTAGCAATCAGCAGAATCATCACAACCTTCATCTTCGGCCAGGCTTTCCGCTTTGGAAACCTGGACCTGTCGCACATGCACTCAGAGAACTTGTTTGCCTAGACCTAAACCAGATCCAATCTGGTACAGATGAGGCCAACCCATCTCAGGTGTGCCACTCCGACTCGTTTAGCGAACCAGTCCGCGTCACGAGGAATTGCTACAATCTTCGTGGCATCTTCGCAATAGAAGAGCAAAAGACCAATCTCCAACACCAACAAGAGATTCAAGAAGCCGCGGAGGAAGATCGCCTTCTTCGTAAGGCTAAGGAGGCACAGGCGCAATCACTTCGATCTCGCGGCCGCAAAGGCAACGAGGACATCCAACAATCAAGATTGGGAGACCAAGTTGTCTTCCATACACGTATGAAACGTCGTCGGCTCGGGGCGCTTCTCGACCTGTTTGGACCCGATGATTGCATATGGTAGCCAGCGGCCCGATCGTGGCGGATCAAGGCCATGGTAGCGGTGGCGACACTTGCCAGAGAATCGGGAAAAGCGGTGGGAGAAAGCGCACTCACGCTCCCTGCGCTACTCGCGTCACTAGCGGTCGGATTGCTACCGGTCAGATCACCGGCGATCGGCGCCCCACAACCCGATCGGAGGCGCCCGTTGGAATCGCAACGCAACCTGCGCCGAGACATCAGCGCCATCACGGCAAGGCGGGCGAGGAAAACGGGCTGGAGCTCGGCGACCACGAGCGTTTGATGCGGCCGCGATCGGCGAAGTGATCAACGGTACGACGACTACAACGACCATAGAGACCATCATCGCCGGGGTCGGAACGACAACGACAATCGCCGAGTCATGGGCTCACCACGCCGAACTCCACCCCGACGTGTTGATGACAATTGTCGCGCCAGAGGCTCACCACGCTGTACTTCCCCTCATCATGATGACAAATCCATCGACAGAATCCGAGCGTTTACTTCTCAGTTACGCCGAGTAGTGTGGCCCGAAGGTTTCAACCCCAAGGGCATCGTTAAGTTTGACGGGGATCGAGATCCGAAAGCTTGGCTGGAGGTCTATGCC
The DNA here is from genome assembly GCA_036346275.1 of Otatea glauca. NCBI lineage: Eukaryota > Viridiplantae > Streptophyta > Magnoliopsida > Poales > Poaceae > Otatea > Otatea glauca. Next base: position 10,019,668 of record CM070716.1, on the reverse strand, counting down.
CTGGTGGTTAAAGTGGCTGGGGACAATCAAAACGTGATGGCAAATTATCTGCCAGTCAATCTCACCCCTTCAACTCAATCATGGCTCACAGGACTTCCTGCGAACTCGGTGGACTCCTGGAGCGATCTTTGTGATCAATTTATCGTTAACTTTTAGGGAACCTATGAGAAGCCTGGCACCCCATGGGGTCTATATCAGCTTCTCCAGAAGAAAGACGAAATGCTGAGAGATTTCATCCGGCGTTTCATGCAGAAGAAAAACACCATCAGGGATGTATCTGATGCAGTGGTGGTAGCAGCCTTTCAGAAAGGGGTCAGCGATCCTGATCTGATCAAGAAAATGTCCAGGAAATCACCGGCCTTCGTAAAGGAGATGTTTGGATTGGCCGACCGCTATGCCACGGCCTCAGACGTCCTGGCCGAGCGTCAACAAGATCGCCCGCAATAGAAGAACAATGGTGACAAGGCCGAGTCCTCCAAGTACAAAGACAAAAAATAGAAAGGCGAGGAGCTAGTTGCGGTAGCAGAACGCAACAGGCCTCGAGCCACATGGAGGGAGGTGCCCGATTACAATACTGTCATGGATGCAATCTGTCCTTTCCACCCTAAGGGAAATCACGCCGCCAAAGACTGCTTTACCCTGACTGAAGCGTTTTGCGCGTGAAAGCAACAAGCAAACGACTCCAGCAAAGGATGAGACTGCCAAGAAGAAATACCCTCCCGTCGAGTATGATAACCAAGAACCTGAGCATGAGCTGAACTACATATACAGGGGCTCCACCGGATACGAGTCCAAGCGAAAGCAAAGCTTACGCTCGGGAGATCAATGCGGTGGGCCAGCAGCCCCGATATCTAAAGTGATCGATGTCGATCACCTTGACCGCTCGGATCACTTTGCAAGCGAGTTCTACATCCGGGTAAGTATCCTCTAGTGCTCGACCGGTTATTACGCAATGTAAAGCTCAAGAAAGTCTTGATTGATGGAGAGTGGACTCAACGTCTTGTTCGCCAAAACCCGGCGACATGGGCGTCCCCGCTCCAAGCTAAGGCGAGCTCACGGCCGTTCCATGGGGTGATCCCTGGGGCGTCTTCGTTTCCACTCGGGTAGATTGCTTTGCCCGTCACCTTCGGTACCAAAACAACTATCGGACCGAGTATATAAATTTCAAGGTAGCGGATTTCGAGACAGCGTATCACGCTATCTTGGGAAGGCCCGGTTTAGCTCGATTCATGGCCGTCCCGCACTACACCTATTTGGTGATGAAGATGCCGGGAACCAAAAGCGTCATCACGGTTCGCGATGACATCAAGCGATTTTGGAATGCGCGAGAGAACTATGAACTTCTTTGAGTGCGAGGAGGCAACCGCCGAGGAAGAATATCGGCGAGCTGCCACATTGCAGGAAGAAGGTGACATCCCATACAAGAAGCAGGCCACGTTAGGGATAAAGCCTGGCGAAGGAACCGAGAGAATTATTCTCGACTCATCCGACCCATCCAAAACGAGTCTAATCGGGATAGGGCTCGAGGATAAATAGGAAGGCATGCTCATCACCTTCCTCCAGGCTAACAAGGACATCTTTGCCTGGAAACCATCAGACATGCCGGGTGTTCCTAGGGAGGTGATCGAGCATTCTTTACACGTCGATGAAAAGGCAAAGCTAATCGAGCAAAGACTCCGACGGTTCACTCCCGATCGTCGGAACGCCATCAAGCAGGAGATCACCAAGCTATTAGCTGTAGGTTATATCAAAGAAGTGTATCATCCCGACTAGTTGGCGAACCCTGTACTAGTTCAAAAGAAGAATAAAACTTGGCGCATGTGCGTTGACTATACTGATCTCAACAAGGCATGTCCGAAGGATCCATTCGGGCTACCTCAAATTGATCAGGTGGTTGATTCAACCGCGGGGTGCGAGATCCTGAGTTTCCTCGATGCCTACTCAGGGTACCACCAGATTCGCCTAAAGGCGGAAGATCATTCAAGACTTCATTCATCACACCCTTTGGGGCCTTTTGCTATACCACGATGCCGTCTGTGTTGAAAAATGCTGGTGCAACTTATCAACGCGCAATACAGCGGTGTTTTCACGCACAACTCGGACGCAATGTGGAGGCATATGCGGACGATGTCGTGGTAAAGATTCAGGAGAGGAGGGACCTTTTCGCCGACTTAACCGAGACGTTCGAAAGTTTAAGGACTTTCAGCATGAAGCTTAATCCCGAGAAGTGTGTTTTCGGAGTATCGTCGGTAAAACTGCTCGGGTTTATCGTATCCCAATGAGGCATTGAGGCCAACCCAAAAAATCAAGGCCATATCAAATATGGAACCGCCGACTTGCCAAAAGAATGTCCAGAAGCTTACAGGGTGCATGGCTGCACTCAGCAGGTTTATTTCTCGACTGGGTTTGCGAGGTATGCCAATCTTTAAACTCCTCAAGAAGCAAGACATGTTCAATTGGCGCTTTGGCGCGGCAAGCGTTGAAGATTTGAAGACCTTCTTGCGACTTTTGATCTTGTTTTCACCGATGCCAGGGGAACCTCTGTTTCTTTACATCGCGGCAATGACTCGCGTAGTCAGTGCTGCAATCATCGTAGAAAAGGAGGAGCCAGGTCACGTGCAGAAGATCCAACACCCGATCTATTTCATCAGCGAGGTCCTGAGTGAATCTAAGGTGCGGTATCCACAAGTGAAATAATTATTATACGCCGTACTTCTTATATCTCACAAACTCAAGCACTACTTCCAAGAGCATACTGTTTCGGTGGTCACTTCCTTCCCAATAGGAGATATACTTCACAACCAAGAGGCCACTGGGAGAATTGCAAAATGGGCAGTCGAGCTTGGAGCTTTTGATATCCTATTCAAGCCTCGCACAGCCATCAAGTCTCAAGCGCTGCATGACTTTACTACAGTGGACGAACTTCAAAACCGCGGTCGTCAAAGAACTCAAGTATTGGGCGATGTGCTTGATGGTTCCCTCGTGCTCGTGCGCGGGGCTGGTATAGTGCTCATATCACCAAGTGGAGAACGGTTGAGGTACGTTCTTCAAATACTTTTTCCCACGTCGAACAACGCCGCCGAGTATGAGGCACTCATCCATGGGCTCCGTATCGCCATATCGCTCGGTATCCAACGTTTGACAGTTCGCGGAGATTCAATACTCGTGGTCAATCAGGTACAAAATGAATGGTCTTGGATCGAAGACAGCATGGCTGCCTATTGCCAGGAGGTACGCAAGCTAGAAGGCAACTTTGACGGCTTGGAACTTGTTCATGTGCTCCGTCGGGACAATGAAGCGGCCGACGAGCTTGCAAAAATGGGATCCGGCCGGACCATAGTGCCCGTGGGAGTATTCGTCGAAGAAATTCATAAGCCCACAATAAGCACTCGGCCAAAGTCGGACATCCCAGTGGAGAAGAACGTAGAGGCAAAAGTCCTGATCATTACCCCCGATTGGACAGCTCCGAATCTGGACTATTTGATGAAGGACGAGCTACCGAAAGACCGCATGCAGGCCGAACGAATAATGCGCCGAAGCAAGAGCTATGTGGTAATCAGGGAAGAACTCTATCGCAAGAGCTCCTCTGGTATACTACGACGGTGCATATCAGAACAAAGAAGGAAGAGATCTTCTCAAAGAAATCCACTCAGGAATTTGTGGGAATCACGAGGCGTCAACAACCCTAGTCGGCAAGGCTTATCGTCAGGTATTATTCTGGCTGACTGCTGTCATTGATGCAGAGGACATCATTCGGATATGCGAAGGATGTCAATTCTTTGCGCGACAGGTGAACAAATCAGTACAGAACTACAGACCATCCCAATCACCTGGCCATTTGCGGTCTGGGGGCTAGACATGGTGGGACCATTGAAGAAGGCTCAAGGTGGTTATACTCATCTCTTCGTGGCCATCGATAAATTCACCAAATGGATTGAGGCCAAGCTAGTCGCCACAATCACAGCCGCAAAGGCCAAAGAATTCTTCCATGAAATCGTGGTTAGATTCGGCGTCCCAAACCGAATCATCATGGATAACGGCACCCAATTGAGAGGTGGCATATTTCAAGACTGGTGCGGTGAACTCAGCATAAAAATTTGATTTGCATCAGTAGCACACCCCCGAAGTAATGGGCAGGTCGAACGAGCCAACAGCATGGTGCAACAAGGCCTTAAGGCAAGGATTTTTTATCGTCTCAAACCATACGCCACTCGGTGGGTCAAAGAATTGCCTCCGGTACTCTGGGGGCTGCAAACCACCCCCAGCAGAGCAACCGGGCAGTCACCTTTCTTCCTGGTGTATGGCTCAGAGGCGGTCTTCCCCACCAAGTTAGAATTCAGATCCCCGCGGGTTCGGAGCTATGAGGAGGTCGCTTCGGAAGAAAGCTGGCTAGAAGATCTCGACCGACTGGAAGAAGACAGGGACGTTGCAACAATTCAGTCGGCAAAGTACCTTCAAGGCTTACGTCGCTATCACGGTCGCAATGTAAGGAGCCGCGCATTCTCTAAAGGAGATCTGGTCCTTAAAAAGAATCAGAAATGCGAGCATAAGCTCTCCCCAAGCTGGGAGGGTCCTAACATCTTCGATGAGGTGATACATACTGGGGCTTATAAGCTCAAGCATGAAGACGGCACAATTGTCAACAACACCTGTAACATAGAACAATCCAAAGTTTCTGCGACAGCCGAAGAAGCATCCTTAACTTCCTCCCAGAGTTCGGCAGCCCGGTCTTCATCCACATTACAGGCATAGCCATCTTTAATGGCTTCAAGATCCACTCGGGGATAAAGTGACTTGGTGATCGCCAGAGCCTGACTAGCACCGTTGGTCGTCGTTTCCTTCAAGAGTCTCTTAACCTCCTTGGGGGCTTCCTCCAGTTGGGAGATAACGTGGTCCCTACTGAGCAGCCTCTCGCCTTCGGGATGAAGCAACCTCAACAATGGCTTAGAGGCCTCGCGAAGCTTAGCACAAGACGTTTCAAGGGCCTCGACTTTCTCGTTATAAGCGACGTATTGCGCCCGCGTCTTCAACTTGTAGTCTGCAAACAAAACAGATTATTAAGAAATACAAGAAGACAACGAAGGCAAGGGAGGGCCAAGCTGCTGAGCGAACCTTCTAACTCCTTCTCCGATTTCAAGTTGGAGGCCTCCGAGGCCTTAAGTTGCTCCTAGAGCTTTGCAATAGTAGAATCCCAAACTGACACGGAGATAAGGAAATCAAAAGACCAGATGATTAAAACGAGAGCACGGGATGGTCCAGGAAATATCTACCTCAAAGGGAGCCAACAACATCTAGCTTCTCCTGCCACAGGATTTTCTTCTCTTCCCGCAAGGCCTGGACTTCTGACCAAAGATCTTGCAGCTCAGCTGCATGTCTAGCTTTGATCTGCTCCAAGTCGGCCAGATATTCCTGGCGTGTCCTGACCTTCGGGAGCATCTTTTGGAGGTATTCCTGGCGTGTCCTGACCTTCGAGAGCATCTTTTGGAGGTATTCAGATTTTTTCGCAGAGCGTTCTCCCAATTTCTGTAACCATCACAGGGAAAGGTGACAACATGCTAACCGGCACAAGCAAGAAGGTGACAAGAGTAGTGAAAATATTACTCGGGCCAGGCGAGCACAAGCGGCGGCATGACTATAAAAGTCATTCCTTTCTTTCTCCTCCGCAGGGTCGTCGAGGGACATCAAGCCGTCTTCCTCATCAACCCACGCGGTTTGCATTATGAGTTGGGGGCGAGCAAAGTCGGCAGATCTCTTCTACCTCGGGGGATGGATGGGAGACGGGCTCCCGAGCAGCGGGACCCGATGCCGAAGCACGGGGTGTCGATGAAGGCGGCTGTGGTTCGGAGGGCGCCCCTGTGTCTCCAGGCGAGGCAGATTGTGGGGCCTCCTCAACTAGGTCAGGTACGTCCTGGGACTCAGTTCTCTCAGGGGCCCCAGATGGTGTCTTGACGGGAATATCATAAGGAGGATTCCTATAAGAAGAATGATCGGTGAATAAGTCGGGCACCAGGGCTTCGGAGGGTCCTTGATAATCGTTTTCTTCCCCTTCTTGGCGGCGGGTCTCGGCAGGAGCTGCAGTCGCTTCCGGTGGGCGCTCTTATTCTGAGCATTTACGGAGAGGCGCGTCACTAAAGAAAGCCAATCGATCCTGGAAAGGAGTATTAAAATAGTTAAAAGTCATTCAGAGATGAATGTGGAAGTCTATCAGCTAAACTTTCTTACCTCAGGAGGAGGATTTGATGCAGTAAAGGACTTTGGGCATCTGGCGGTGGACATCTCTACGCTTGGGATGAAAAAGTCGCCTACCCGAGCAGATACCTGCTCCTTCGATGCTGTTTCGGGCAGTTCCCGAGTCGGATCATCCCTTCCTTCAAATTTATATCCCAGATGGACTTGCTCCTTTAGAGGTTGTATCCGACGAGCGACAAAATGGAGGGCTAGACCAACTCCCGTGACCGTCTTCCTTTAATTTATCAATCAGCACGAAGAGATCCTGCACCTGATCCATATCGCCAGCATTGGGAACAGATGTCCAAGCAAGGGACACCTTAAGCCGGCGCCCGACAAAAGAAGGGAGAGCAGGATCAGGATTGGCACAATAGAACCATTCCTGGTGCTAGCCTTTTTTTGAAGATTTGAAGGGAATGGCAAAATAGGTTTTCTTTAATCCATCCCGCAATTGAAATCCGGCTCCCCCAATTACCTTGGGGTCGCTTTTTGAGTGTTAAGGCTTTAAAAGGTAAAAGTGGCGAAAGAGATTGAAATGAGGGTGGATGCCCAAGAATGCCTCGCAGAGGTGAACGAAGATGGAGATTTGCAGGATAGAATTGGGATTCAAGTTCACTAATTCAATACCATAGAAAAAGAGAAGACCGCGAAGAAAAGCGCAGGCAGGAAGGCCCAGCCCGCGTTGGAAGAAAGATTCGAAAATCACAATTTCTTCAGAACGAGGGGTAGGGATGGATTACCTGTGGCTGGTCGTGTGGAAATTAATGTCAGGGCTGGAAGAACCCCGTCATCCACCATGGACTTCAACCGCTCTTCCGTCGTTATCGAGGTGGTCCAATCTTGGGGCAAAGGCAGCGAGGAGGTGTCTTTGGAAGAATGAGAAGACATTTTTGGAGGAAAGATCAACTACAGCGCAACAATGTGAGCGCAGCAATAGTTAACCCTAGCGGCAGAGAAGTCAGAGAGACAGGGAACCAGAAGGAGCAGGAGTGTGTGGTGGAAAAAATGAACCATCGATCAATGCACGGCTTAGTCTTAAAAGGAGGAAAAATCAGGTTTTCGCCGAGTCGGCGGGAAAAAGATTGCAGAACACCTAACCCTGCTCTACGCTTCGTAATGATTCGCTAGCTCGGCATCCTGACATAAGGAGGCAATCATGGTTTGACCAAGTCATATTTGGGATATGTTGCTCCCCACGATGGGATGTATAACCACTTATCGAATTAAGCGGGACGTGGGTATCCTCCAGTTTGGATTAAAAATATCTTCTTGTGATATACCCCATGTTGGGTCGCTAGTTGGTTAACGCATGGCGGATACATATATCACGGGTTGAGCCTGATAAGGCACGGTTCCAATGGTATGCCCCAAGATGGGTAGATAAGCTGTGCATCGTAATAAACGAGTACAGATACCGTTAGGATAAACCTTGATATGTCCCAAGACAGACTAGAGCTATATCCTACACCAGTCGGATATAGGTATCACTCGGCCATGAGCCATGAAAATCCTAATACGCTCCATGTCGAGCCTAAGCTATATCCTACAGCTGTCGGATATGGGTATCACTCGGCCAAGAGCTATGTAAATATGATACGATCCATGTCGAGCCTAAGCTATATCCTACAGCTGTCGGATATGGGTATCACTCGGCCAAGAGCCAACATGAATATGATATGTCCCAAGTCGGACCAGAGCTATATCCTACAGCAGTCGGATATATGTATCACTCAGCCAAGAGCCAACATGAATATGATATGTCCCAAGTCGGACCAGAGCTATATCCTACATCAGTCGGATATAGGTATCACTCGGCCAAAAGCCGCGCCAATCTTAATATGTCCCAAGTTGGACGTAAGATATATCCTACGACAGTCAGATATGAATATCATCCGACCAAAGAGCCATGCAAGCTTTGATATACCCCAAGTTGGGTCTAAGCTATGTCTAACGACAGTCATAGATATCACTCGGAAGGTATTTCTTTATTATATAAATTCCCCAGGCACTATGCCTGGGAAAAGACTCTCTTACATTTACAGGAGTATTATACTTCTCCGCGGCACACACGACCAAGCACCTCCACGAGAGCTTCATTAAAAGTGCATATGAGCCAGGTCGGTAAAAGAGTCATATAAATAATCCGGAGTGCATAGGCCAGGTCGGTGAGAAAGGTATATGCCTTGACCTGAGTGCTCTTGAGTAAGACCTACTTCGGTATGTCCCTCCACTGGGATGGAAGGGAATGAAAGTGAGAGTGTGACATTGACGGGTGTGCACTCAAGCTATACCGGTATAAGCTATGAAAGGTGCATATGAGCATACAAGCATATTTGCGTTGCATAGCGTTGCTAATGATGAATGATGGTTAATGTGATGATTGTGATAAATGGTTATGTGGATGAGTCGTGAAATCATCCAATGATGCCTAATGTGATAAATGTGACAACTGGAATGATATTATTTCTTACGTATTAGTTGAGTCGTGGATTCACCCTTGCTGGATTTAAATGTGATAATTGGTTATGTTATTGTTTTATTATGCACTTTGCTGTGTTTTGAACTCACGCTTGTTGTAATGTTTTTCTTTTAGGTACCTCAAGATTGGCATATGGGAAAGAACTTTACCACTACTTCCACACTTGCTATCACTCACTTTAGACAACCATGTATTTAAAGTTGTTGTAATAGATTTCATCTGGTGGTCTAGCTTTCTTTTGTGAGGAGTTTATGGTTGCATGATTGTTGCTTGTTGGAGCTTATCTCTCTTAATTTGTTCATGTGATTTTTGGTTCATGTTCGTAGTATGGTTATGTTGTTGTTGATAGTTATGTTGTAGCCATATTATGGTGGTGTTGCTTAGTTTAAGTGTGATAGATAGTTATGTGGTTGCTATAGGTTGTACTCTGCTCTTCCATGATATTTATGCTCATATGGTTATGTAGTGACTATTCCTTTTTATTGTTGTGCTGAATTTGACTCTAAATGAATAGAGGTCATGGTGAAAATTTTTAGTAATTTGGTAGTATTGTTGGTTGTCGCTGTTTGTGGGTGTAACATTCGGAGCACGCGGGTGCCGGGTTGTTACAATCTCCTTTACAAAACCCGCAGACGAGGAAGTCTGCCAACGCCTGGTAAGATATCCGACTACCAATTTTGTACGTAATTAGTCCATAATTTCGTAAGTGAAATAACTTGTCAGGATCTTACAGGTAGCGTTGAGTACACAATCTTTCAATGGCGCTTTTTGCCAAACAAGGAGAAATATGTACTCTCCACGGCCTTGGGAAACAAGGAACACCCTGATCGCACGCATGGCAAAGGAGTTTTTGTTCCCTGGAAGATATGATCCTAGATTACTCCGACAAATACCGGAGTGGAAGAGAACCAATGCCGAATGAGAGGAATGGCTGGTACAAAAGATTGAGGAAAGAGTAAGAGAAGAATTCAATAATAAGATAAGAAGCCTCGAGTAAAGGCTCAATAATCAGGACTACAGACAGCCTGCACAATTCCCAAATGTATGTGGACAAATCAGCCCCACTACCAAAAAGAGCAGCTGTGCGTCCGCCACTCCCACAGATTGTAACATCCCAAAATTCGCCTAAATATTATTTTACTGTCATTTGTGCATTTTATGATTTTTTTGGAATTTATTTGGATTTTTCTGGATTTATTTGAATTAATTTTAAATTGAGTATATTGGTCCTTTGTCCAAAACTATTTAAATTTATGCAAAGTTAAAATAAAGTTTTGCCAAAAATATTTTATCTAAGTTCAGAATATCTCAAAGTATTTTTGAGAATTTTCTTGCAATTTTCCTGATTATTTTATTGCATGAAACAAATCAAATGATTTTCTGTAATTATTTTAAATGAAAAATCCTTTAAAAGTCTCGTGAACAGTATCGGGCCGGCCCGCGAACTGTGCGGCCCAAGTCAGCCAGCGCGGCCCGTTAGTCGCCAAAACCCTAACCCTAATCTGCTGACCCTTGGATTGAGATCCAACGGCTCCGCTTTTGCCGCGTCGCCTGTCACCTGCAGCCGTCGGATGAAGGCTGCGTGGACGCTCTGGATGAAGCCGCGTCACCTATCCGTATCGCCGCCGGAGTCCGCCGTCGCCACGACAACCGACTCCGATTTTCGCACTGCGCGCGCCTCCCTGTGCGCCTATTTAAAGCACCGACGCGGGCGCTGAAATCCCCACCTCGTACCGCGTGTTTTCCGCAACTCCCGAGCCCTGTGCCGCCGTCGTCTATGCGTGGGAGCTCGCCAGAGTTGAAGGTGGTGGCCGCTGCAGTTTTTGCCCGAGCTCACCGCCGTTTCGCCGTCTCCGCCGTTCCAAGAGCCAGATCCGAGACCCCCGTGCCACGCCGCATCGGATCCGTGAAGCAGTGTCGCCGTTTCATCGCCGTTGCGCCGTCGTTGGAGTCATCGTCTCCAAGTCCGGCGAAGAAGCGCCGTCGTGCCGCCATCGCTGTGTTAAAGCTTCGGGAGCGGTTAGATCTTCGGCGAAGGGTGAAGATCGTGCCACGTCTTCGCGTAAACAGTGAACCCCTCCGGTAAGCGTTAGCCGTTAGATCAGAGTGGGCAATCGGGATCTAGCCACGTAGCTTTAGATCGGTAGCTGTCGGATGCGTTCTGTACGGTAGATTTCGTGCCGCAGGGAGGGGTCAATCGGGTGCGGGCGCGTGTCGGCTCGCTCTGCGAAGCGCCGTGGACCGCGTCTGCGGTGGACCAGAGGCATTCCTGTGGACCAAGTCTATGCGCCGAGACACGCGTCACGTTCTGGTTGGTTCCAGATCTTCGCTGACGTCATGCTTGCGTCATAATTGCGTTTTCAATTGGAAAATAATCCGATGGGAAATTCTGCGATGCTGACATCATCATGAGGTCACGCTGACATCATAAATCGGTTTTTCAGTTTAAAAATAATTCGGTTAATTCTGATTTTCTAATTTCTATAATTTCAGTATTTATTCAAACTTCAAAAGGCTATAACTTTTGCATCTTAACTCGGATTTGAGTGATTCAAAATTCTAAAAATTTGTAAAATTGAGATATATTTAATGGTTTATTTTAATTGATTTTTTGAGTTTAATTGCTCTCTGTTTTGGTATTTATTTGCTTTTCTCCTTCGGTGCGCGTAGACGTTGAATTGTGCGACGCTTCGGAGGAAGATCCAGCAACTCAAGAGCAAGCTCTAGATCAAGATCAGGACCTATTCCAAGGCAAGTTGTGCTTTGATCATGTTGAACCCATGTTTGTAAAATTGCTTTAATTGTTTTACCCTATTGCATATTATTTCAAGTATATAGTTGTTTCAAATTAAATTGGGCTTAGCTATTATACCAAATTGATCTATACCCTACTTTGTCATCATATGACATGATCTATTGTCACCCTAGTTTTGTTCAATATAGTTGCATAGTAATGATAATCAACATGGGATGGTTAGACCGTATTAGTTGCTTAGCCATGCCACGTCATCACATGTGTTTGAATCATTGATAATTAATCTTGATTAAATGGAATATGGAACAATGTTATGAACTTGTGTGTCATGTGGAATCACACAATGAGATTGAGTTGTTTGTGGCGAGTCGTGTCACGCAACGATGTTGAATTGTTGATGGCACGTGGTGCTTGGTAATCAACTGGGTGATAATCACTTAGATTGGGGCAAGTGACAAGGGGCGAGTATGCCAAGGTGGGCCCGATGGGCGGAGGGTATGTGGATGTCTTGCCCTGATCATTCTAAGGACTTAACCTTGCAAGGCTTTGACCTGAGTCAATCATGCAACAACATGTCTGGTATGGGCCAGCCTAGCTGATTAATTTGCAATATCTTAACTTCGGTACTATCGTGGTCGGTGTGAGTTCCCGAGTTATGGAGTAATTCACATGGCGCAAGAGGGGGCCCTGGATGTGGTAACCAATCCACAAGTGTTGAAACCTTAGCGGGTGGTACCGGGTTAAGCCAGCGCTTTGTAAAGGCTTTGTTATAATCACTCGCCTTGGTGGTGTTTGGTTGTATCAGCGTGGGTAAAGTGCATAACCTCTGCGAGTGTGAAACTATTCGGATAGCCGTGCTCGCGGTATTGAGCAATGCTCGGGAATTCTGATTAAGGGTTAGCTTAATTAAATGGACAACTTGGTTGGGGTGGCGAGAATGCCATGTGGAAATGGAATTTGACTTAGGTTTGGAAACTTGGTTTGCTTGAAATCTTGAATCTATCTATTATTGTTACTTGTTTCTGATCTTTATAATCTATTTATTGTATTTGTTCATAAATCTTGCTTATTGCAAAATAGCCATGATAGCCTATCCATTGGAATAAGCCTTGCATATAATTACATAGAAGCGCATTACATGCACAACTTGTTGAGTGCTTTAAGTACTCACCCTTGCCAACACCAATAATCAACGATCGAAGAATCTACACTGTGTTGGAGGAGGAGTTCCAAGAGGGCGAGTCATTAAGTGCGAGCCTTGTTGGTTGCACGTGGTGGTGATAAGCTATCTCGTTTTCTACTTTCCGCTGCTTAATTCTTAGCTTATATTTCCAGTCTTGCCCTGTGTGGCTTAATAATGTAAGTTGGTCATAAGATCATACATTTAGCTATATCAATAAATGAATTAATATTGCTTTTATCGTTGAGTATGATGTGATATGTACCAATGTTGAGCTGTGTGCACTAGCGTTGATCCTGGGACTAGTGCGGTAAACACAGTGGGTTCGAATCTGTGGATTCGGGTCCTTACATAGATGAACACTAATATTTTATCTCTTGAATGCTCCATAGATAAAGCTGTTGGATGCATTAGCTAATTGTGTACCATTATGTAGGTGGCCACGCGGTGCACTCTCCAAGTGAGACTTGCCCATGTCTCCATTCCTCTTCCGACTGCTTGGGGACTCGCGTATCCATCCACTGAAGGGTCGCTGGTGCACGGTACCCTGGTGGAATTGGGTTTCATGAAGGTTAATGTGAACGATGTTTATGATAGTTTCAAGACTGTCCCGCTACCGATGCCCCCAAACGACGAGATCGTGACACTGGAGAATGCCATTCGCACTTTCATCCAATTGCCCGGTAGCAACATCTCCCTGGATGCCCGTCCTCCATCACCGGAGCTACCCCAATTGTCTGAGTAGTTTGCTGCACCTCAGCAGGCCACCAAATCAGCTCCAATACCCCCTGCATCAAAGGACTTTCAGTGGGATAGTGCCTACTCGTCTCTCGTGAAGACTCCCTATAGCAGAAAGCAAGGCAAGGGCAAAGCGAAGAAGATCACGAAGGAATTGGATTACCCGATTGACCCTGCTGGCCTGATTATACCAGCTAGGAGAGCCTTTAGTAACGGGAGAGCACCTGCAGAACCTGTCGACTTTTGTAGTCGGCAATGAAATTATGGGGCAGGCGCTAGATCTCAAACTCGATGGTCACACAAGACAAGGGATTATACAGGTTCAGGCTCTCGCGGAGGAGATAATGCCCTAGTCCTGAGCACTGGGATTATATTGCTGTGTATTTGGATCCAAGATTGTTCAAAGCGTGATGTGCTCCAGGCGATATGAGGTATGCTATGCTCTATGGCTTGATGCCTTATTGTTGCCCGCCCTCTCCCTTATATACCTGGGGTGGTGTGACTTACAGAGTCCTGATCGGTTAGGAGATTCTGATCGGTTATTAGATTCTAGTCGGTTATAGGATAGAGTTTACATCTACCCTATCAACGACTCGGATCACAACTATATCTTTTATATCTAAATATACGTAACTGTCTATAGGATGTGCCCCCCTTCCATACGGCAGCAAAGCTTGGCGCGGGGCACAGCCTTTGGGCCTGTCTTTTCCTTAGGTGATGTTGGGCCGGTCATGGAGATACCTGGTTTCACATATTCCACAGTAGCCCCCGAGTGATTCATGATCCAATTGCTATGCTTCCGGCTAGGCCCCAACTTGAATCATTGTTCTGAATTCGCTGTACAATCCTCTAACTGGTTTCTTCACGTGATTTGAAGGCTTCTTCTTGCGGCGAGTGGATTATGAAGGACTCGAATATAACCTTCGATTTTTGCTTCAACTGAATATAATCTTATCGAGACGAGTTTCTTTGTGGCGGCCTCATGGACTGACCCTATTTCGGATGTGGATTGAATTCTTCTTCCCGCCCGAATCGAAGCTTTAATATCTTTTCTCTTCATGGATAACCACCAGACGATCTTCGAGGTCGTCTTAATTTTCTGTGTCAAATCTTTTGCTGAAAACTCCTTGGCTTCTGAAAATACATTAACTCTGAATCTCTTCGACTCCTGATGCATTTACTTCATCTTTACTATGTTGGCTATAAAAGGCGAACCAGCGCTCGTAGAATCCATTCCTTCGCACCCAGTTCTCCATATCTTTGTTCCACACTTCTTTCTTCTTCATGAGGAGGGGGAGGAGGAGGAACGTCAGGAACGTCCGGGACCCCAGGCTCGCCAAAGAATGGGCGCTATTTGAGGCCGTCGTGGCTGAATTGGTAGAGGGGGAGGCCGCCACCCTTGACCACGCTGCCGTCGATGCCTTCCTGGAGATCTTCCCAGCCCTCTTTAGGGCCAGGGAGGCCCTCGTGGAGACATTGGGTCGCGTGCGTCGGGGTGAAGTGTAGGTCCCCTATAAATGTAATACTTTCTCGGGCATAATGCCCGGTGAACTTTTTATACATAAATAAGGATGTACCTTTTTTCAGCATTTTTCCATGATCGTCGTTTTGACGTAGCTTGAACCCAGCTTGGGGCACGTTGAAGCTTGCATGGTTCCTTGGTCGAGCGATATTCGCACCCAACCGTTGTAGGATACACCTTAGGTCCGACTTGGGATATGTTAGGATTTGCGCGGCTCGTGGCCGAATGATACCCATGTCCGTAGGACCACGGCAAAGGCTCGACTTGGGCGTGTCGAGTTTCTTTGGCTCATGGCGAGTGATACCCATATCCGGTGATGTAGAATCGGCTTGGGCTCAACTTGGGCGTACCATACATCGTGGCTCTTGGCGAGTGATACCGTGCCGGTCGGGTGTACGATATGGCTCTGGTCCGACTTGGGACATATCATATTTACGTGGCTCTTGGCCGAGTGATACCTATATCCAACTTATGTGAGATATAGCTCTGGTCTGACATGGGACATATCAAAGTTTATCCGAACGATATCTGTACCCGTTTATTACGACGCACAGCTTTTCGACCCTCATGGGGCATACCATTGGATTTGTGCCTTGTCAAGCTCAACTTGCGATATATGATCCGTCATGCGGTAACCAACAGAGACCTAGCATGAGGCATATCACAAGAAGATATCTTTAATCCATACTGGAGAATATTCACACCCGCTTGGTGCGTTGAGTGTTTATGCATCTCATCGTGGGGTGCGACGTGTCCCAGACTCGACCTGGACAAACTCCCGAGTGGATCTCTTTGAGAAGATTTCTCCCTTCTTGCTCTGATATGCACCGTCGTAGAACGTCAGAGGAGCTCTTGCGATAGAGTTCTCCCTTGATCACTACATAGCTCTTGCTTCGCCACATTATTTGCTTGGCCTGCATGCGGTCTTCGGGTAGCTCGTCCTTCATCAGATAATCCAGATATGGGACTGTCCAATCGGGGGTTATGATCAAGACTTCTGTCTTTTCGCTCTTCTCAAATAAGACGTCAGACTTAGGCCGAGTGCTTATCGTGGGTTTGCGAATTTCTTCGACGAATACTCCCACGGGCACCGTGGATCGGCAGGATCCCATCTTGGCTAGTTTGTCGACTGCTTCATTGTCTCGGCAGAGAACATGAACCAATTCCAGCCCGTCAAAATTTCCTTCCAGCTTGCGTACCTCTTGGCAGTAGGCAGCCATGTTGTCTTCGATGCAGGACTATTCTTTCTGCACTTGATTGACCACGAGCATTGAATCTCTGCGGACCGCCAGACGTCAGATACTGAGCAAAATGGTGATACGGAGCCCATGGATGAGTGCCTCGTACTCGGCGGCATTGTTTGATGTAGGAAAAAGTATTTGAAGAACTTATCTCAATCTTTCTCCACTCGGTGATATGAGCACTATGCCAGCCCCCGCGCCGCTGAGCATGAGGGAACCGTCGAAGTACATGGTCCAATACTCAAGTTCCTTGATGACTGCCGGGCTCTGAAGTTCTGTCCACTGGGCGGTGAAGTCGGCGAGCGCTTGAGAATTAATGGCTGTGCGAACCTTGAATAGGACATCGAAGGCCCCAAGCTCAACTGCCCATTTTGCAATTCTCCCAGTGGCCTCCTGGTTATGAAGTATATCTCCTATTGGGAAGGAGGAGACCACCGAAACAGTATGCTCTTAGAAGTAGTGCTTGAGCTTACGAGATGTAAGAAGTACGGCATATAATAGCTTTTGCACTTGTGGATACCGCACCATAGATTCACTCAGGACCTTGCTGACGAAGTAGACCGGGTGTTTGATTCTCTGTGCGTGGCCCGATTCCTCCCTTTCGACGATGATTGCAGCGTTGACTACGTGAGTCGTTGCCGCGATGTAGAGTAACAAAGGCTCTTCTGGCATTGGTGAAACCAAGACTGTGGGCGTTGTCAAGAAGGTCTTCAAATCTTCAAACGCTTGCTGTGCCTCGGGCGTCCATTGGAACTTGTCCTGCTTCTTGAGGAGTTTAAAGAAAGGCATACCTCGCATACCCAGTCGGGAAATAAACTCTTGAGTGCCGTCATGCATCCGTAAGCTTACGGGCGTCATACGGCAAGTCGGTGGTTCCATATTTGATATGGCCTCGATCTTTTCGGGTTGGCCTCAATGCCTCATTGTGATCGATAAATCCGGCGGTTTTCACGAAGATACTCGAAAACACACTTCGAGATTGAGCTTCATCTTTGAAAGTCCTCAGACTCTCGAACGTCTCGGTCAAGTCGGCGATAAGATCCTTCCTTTCCCATGTCTTCACCACGACATCGTCCACGTATGCCTCCACATTACATCCGAGCTGGGAGTGAAAACACCGCTGTATTGCGCGCTGATACGTAGCGCTAGCATTTTTCAACCCGAATGCCATTGTGTTATAGCAAAAGGATCCAAAAGGCGTGATGAATGAAGTCTTGATATGATCTTCCGCCTTTAGGCGAATCTGATGGTACCCTGAGTAAGCATCGAGAAACTCAGGATTTCACACCCGACGGTCGAGTCAACCACCTAATCAATTCGATGTAGACCAAAGGGATCCTTCGGACATGCCTTGTTGAGATCGATATAATCAACGCACATGCACCATGTTTTATTCTTCTTTTGAACTAGTACAGGGTTTGCCAACCAATCTGGATGATACACTTCTTTTATAAAGCCTGCAGCTAAAAGCTTGGTGATCTCCTGCTTGATGGCATTCCGGTGATCCGTAGCGAACCGCCGAAGCCTTTGATTGAGTGGCTTTGCCTTTTCGTCGACGTGCAGAGAAAGTTCGATCACCTCCCTAGCGACACTCGGCATGTCGGATGGTTTCCAGGCAAAGATGTCCTTGTTAGCCCGAAGAAAGGTGACGAGCGCGCCTTCCTATTTATCCTCGAGCCCTAACCCGATCAGAGTCGTTTTGGACGAGTCGGATGGATCGAGAATTATCCTCTTGGTTCCTTCGCCTGGCTTCATCCCTGTCGTGGCCTGCTTCTTGGACAGGACGTCGCCTTCTTCCTGCAACGTGGCAGCCTCCGCTTGGATTTTCTTTGCCTCGGCGGTCGCCTCCTGCAGCTCGGCAAGTTCGTGGTTCTCTCGATCGCATTGCAAGGATTGCTTGACGTCACTACGGATCATGATGACGCCTTTGGGTCCCGGCATCTTCATCACCAGATAGGTGTAGTGCGGGACAGCCATGAATCTAGCCAGACTGGGCCTTCCCAAGATAGCGTGGTACGCCGTCTCGAAATCGACCACCTCGAAACTTATGTACTCGGTCCAGTAGTTGTCATTGGTACCGAAAGTGACGGACAAAGAAATCTGCCCGAGTGGAAACGAAGAAGCCCCCGGGATCACTCCGTGGAACGGCTAAGTGCTCGGCCTTAGCTCGGAGCGGGGGATGTTCATGTCATCGAGGGTTTTGGCGAACAGGACATTGAGTCCACTCCCGCCGTCGATCAGGACCTTCCTTAACTTTACGCTGTGAATAACAGGGTCAAGCACTAGTGGGAACTTACCCAGATGTAGAACCAGATTGGGGTGATCCGAACGGTCAAAGGTGATTGGTACTTCGGACCACTTTAAATATTTTCGACTCTTTGGATCCACGCATTGATCTCCGGCGGTAAGCTTTGCTTCGCTTGGACTCATATCCGGTGGAGCCCCATAAATGTAGTTGATTCATGCTCGGGCTCTGGCTATCCTCACGGGAGGGTCCTTCTTCTTGGCAGCTTCATCCTTCGCTGGAGTCGGTTGCCTGTGGCTTTCACGCGCAAAACGCTTTAGAGTGAAGCAGTCCTTGGCCGCGTGCTTTCCATTTGGGTGGAAAGGGCAGGTCACCTCCATGACAGAATTATAGTGGGTGCCTCCCTCCGTGGGGCTCGGGGTCGGTCGCGTTCGGCTACCGCGACTAGCTCCTCGCCTTTCCGCTTTCTATCTTTGTGCTTGGAGGATTCGGGTTTGTCGGCTTTGCTCTTCTGCTGTGGGCGATCCTCTTGGCGCTCGGCCAGGGCGTCCGAGGCCGTGGCATAGCGATCGGCCAGCGCGAACATCTCCACGGAGGTAGGGGGTTTCCTGGACATTTTCTTAATTAGATCAGGATCACTTACTCCTTTTTGGAAGGCTGCCACCACCACGGCTTCAGATATTTCCCTGATGGTGTTCTTCTTCTGCATGAAACGCCGGATGAAATCCCTCAGCGTCTCGTCCTTCTTACGGTGCAAGCGTACGAGTCCCACGGGTAGCAGGCCCTCGTAGGTTCCCTGGAAGTTAGCAATGAATTGATCGCAGAGATCGCTTCAGGAGTCCACCGAGTTTGTAAGGAGGCCCGTGAGCCATGCTTGAGTCGAGGGGGTAAGGTTGACTGGCAGGTAATTTGCCATCACATTCTAGTTACCTCCGGCCGCTTTGACCGCTAGGGCGTATACCTGCAGCCAAACTTCCGGATCTCGCTCACCGTCAAACTTGACAATGCCTTTAGGGTTGAAACCTTCAGGCCATACCACTCGGCGCAGCCGAGGAGTGAATGCTCGAATCTCGTCGATGGATCTTTCTTCATGATGAGGGGGAGAGCGGCGCAGCAAGCCCCTGGCGCGGCGATTGTCATCACTACATCGGGGTGGAGTTCGACGCGACGAGTCCATGACTCGGCGCTCATCGTCGTTCCGGCCCCGGCGATGATGGTCTCTATGGTCGTCCCTATCGTCGTATCTTCGATCGCTTCACCGATCATAGCCGGTGCCAAAACGCTCGAAGTCGTCGCAGCGCCCGCGTCGTTCTTCCACGTCCCGCTCTTGTCGTCTGGCGGTGATATCTTGGCGAAGGTCGCGGTTGAGGATGCGACGTCCGTCTCCGACTGGTGGCGTGAGGCGCCGACTGCCGGTACTCCGACTAGTTGCCGTCCGACTGCTAGCGACACGCGTGGCCGCGTGGGAGCGGGAACACGCTTCCCCATCCGGCCCTTCTTGATTCTATTGAATTGCCGCCACTGTCACCATGGCTTTGATTTGAGCCACGATCGGGGCTGCCGGGCTGTCAGCCGCAATCATTGGATCCAGCGTATCGAGTAGCGTCTTGGAGGCGACGACGTTCTAGTGAGGCGTATGGAAGACAACTTGGTCTCCCAACCTGGATTGCAGGATGTCCTCTCAGACATGGCGGCCGCGAGACCGAAGCGACTGTGCCTCCTTCCCTCTACGGGGCGGTTGATCTTCCTCCGTAGCTTCCTGATCCTCTTGCTGACGTTGGAGGTCGGTCTTCTGTTCTGTGGCAAAGATACCGCGAAGATCATAGTAACTCCCTGCAAAGCCGATTGGTTTGCCGGCTAAGACAGAGTGACGTACCTGAGATAGATCGGCCTAATTTTTACCAGATTGGATCTGGTTCAAGTCTAGGCAGACCAGTTCTCCATGCTTATCCGCGACGAAGTCCATGCTCCCGAAGCGAAAAGCTTGGCCGGAGACGAAAGTGACGTTGACGTCTTCAACCTCGACGCCCTTGACGCCGCGCTCTTGAGATGCTGTACATTGTAAGTTTGTGCAATCACAGTCTACATTCATGTAATACCGGTAAATGTCATATATATATCACTCATTGCTTTCTTATATATAGATACATGATCCGTCAAGCGAGAGAGAACAAACAATCAATGGGTTTCCTGGACCCACTCATAGTCTCCAAGCAAACAATGGACAAAGATTTACAATTTGTAAATACATACGTCGAACAGGCCTTGGTGGCTCAAAACGATAAAGATTTCATACTTTTACCCACAACATAGGGTAAGTGCTGCACTATTTGCTATACTTTTATTTGTATTGTGCGTGCAACTCTGTTTTGTTAATTGACCATGCCGACATACCTGTGTAGGTTTCACTTGGTTCTCATTGTAATTCATCCAACCAAGAATCGGGTTGTTTACCTTGATTCCTTACAGAGTGGCAGCCACAACTTAAATCCTATCGCGAAATTACTCAACAGGTAATCACGTTTCCTCCATAGATAACATGGTCATGTAGGTTGTTCAAGGTGTACGTTGCTCCTAGAATGGCTGAGGCTAACCTTTTGCAATCATGTAGGACATTCAGAGTGTATATATATTATGGAGGGCATTTTGGCAAGGAGGGGCCGAAGCTGAAGCACGATTTAATGTTTCCGGTATCCACTATACACAATAATCCTACATAAACTATGTAATAATGACTCTGGAACTAACCAATTCTATATTTGCAGTGCCACCATTAGGGAAAAGGAAATAACTGTTGTGGATTTTATGTTTGCCACAACATGCAACACCTCGTCAATAATAAAAAGACCAGTCAGGTAATAACTGCCTTGGAAGAGTCCAATCTAATGTGAATTTGAGGACAGCATTGTTCCTTCTTGCTCAGTCAAGTCTTAAATCTAGAAAGCGAGTTCCATGCTGCCTAACATCAGGAGTCGTGTTTGTAATATGAAATGAATGTAATGTTTGTAATATGAAATGGATGTAATGCTTGTCATCTGAAATGGATGTGAAAGACCATGTAGAGGTCTACCCATGTTTGTGATGAGTATTTGACTAAATTTGAGTATGGTATGCTCTGGTTTGAGTTTGACTTTAATTGGATTTTTAAATTGAAGCAATTTGAGTTGTGTCTGTCAGGAGCTGCACTACCAGCCTCAGGAGGGCGGTATTGTCGACTAGGGGGCGGCAATGCCCACCTAGGAGCGGTAGTTATATTCCAGATAGGGTCTTCGCTAGGATTTCAGGCGAGCGGCACTACCGGCCATACTAGGGCGATAGTGCCGGCCGAGCGGTACTACCAGCCCTAGGGGGCGGTAGCGCTGACTTCATAAGCGAAGTTGATATTTGAATTTCGATTTTGGATGATTATTGCATATCTTTGTTGAACATTGCTATGTGATCGGTTTTTCCTTGTTTTTTATTATTGCAGGACGGCGGTGCTAGATCATGGTGAGGCAGAGGATGACCGGGACTAGGCGAGGTGAGTTGAAGGTCCAGACGGTCGAAGATCGTCGGAGGATGATCGCAGACAGAGTCGCTACGAACCTAGAAGACAAGGAATGGATGAGATGCTAGCTAGGAGCTGCTCGGATCAAGGAGGGCCATTGGATCCCGGTCTAGAAAATAAAGTAGCGGGTCTAGTTAGTATGCTTTGAGAAGCGTGCAAAACCCATTACGGTTGTGGGTTTCGGGTTAGCCCATGTATGAGTGAGTGAGTCAATCATAACCTTTAATGTTATTCCTAAGGATTGAAGGAACTCATCCAAAGGTAGAGGATGACTCAAGAATAGTATTAATAGAGGGGTAGGGGTGGCCTTCCCCTCTTTGAAGGTTTTGAGGTTTTTGTGCTCCTTTGAGCTTTGCCCATTTTGTTGTGAGGCTTTGTAAACCTCCCTTTCAGAAATAAAAACTTCATTTACTCATCTCTGAATTTATCTTACGTATTTACATTATTCTTTAAATTCAGTCTTTAAATTTCGCAATTTACATTCTTGAAATTTAAATTCCGCACATTTGGGATTGCATTGCCAGCAGCGGATGGTTTCACATCAAATGAAATACCAATTGATTTGCATCCTCTCCTTCTAAATGATTGTAGATTTTGTACCAAGGATGTATGATTGATGGATGAGTCTTTTTTAGTCCATATCCCAATCATCTAAGCAAATCTTGTGCTCTTTTTTTTGCAAGAAACTGATCTTTTACTCTTAAGGGAATCATTATTGGAAGATCATGTTTTTGAGGTTCTTCTCTGGTGTTATAGCTTGCTATGACTTGTGGGATACCATCTAGGATCATCTTTATCATCAAGAACCCACGAGCAAGTTTAGGGCTCAATTTTTGTTCTTGAACCCGTTCTTGTGCACTCTTCATTCAATTGGAAAAAAGTCGTAACTTTGACATCAATCCTTGCGATTGAAGGTTGGAATAGTTTCCTAACATCCTTAGGAAGGTACACACAAAGTTTCATGAGTTTTGGATCATTCAATCAAAAGTTTTATCAATTTTTTATTTGATTCGTGCTGAAATCACTATTCATATGCCTGGTTTTACTATTCATTACAGTAGTGCTGTCCCTACATGGGCGGTAGTGCTGGCCTCAGGCTGAAAACTTCAAAAACTGATTCTTTCGTTTCCATTTATATCTGAGGGATTTGGCTTGGTTTCTTTGGGGTAAAATTGAATTTGTGATCATTCACGCCCCTCTGATCGCCATCTTTGTCCTTCAGAATGTAATGCTTGTAATCTGAGTTGAGTTAATCTTTAATCTGCTTTTTTCAGAGGGCATGGCTAGCATTTCCTAAGGTTAGCCAATAAACAGAAAAAGACTTGTCTATAGGAAGACTTATCAATTAAAGTTTTTAATTAGAAACCGTCTGTGATGTTATGATGTAGCAGACGATTTCAAGCTGAAACCGTCTGTAATATCATAAACTCGTAGATGGTTTCTAATTTAAACCATCTATGATGTTACTATATCACATACGATAATAATTAAAAACCGTCTGCGATGTCGTACATCATAGACGGTTTAGAAACCGTCTGTGATATGTCATAACATCACGACACATGGTTACAGGCTATTCGAAAAACCGTCTATGATGACGATTTTGAACCATCTATGATGAACTTTTCTGTAATAGTGTCACATAAGTAAAGGATTGGTGCCGGCATGTGTACCGTTGGAAGCGAAGTACTGTTTCTCAAAATTAGAAATTTTCGAAACTTTCCAAGATGAAATTTCACACATTTATACCTAACTGCTACCCAAAGTCATTTTCATTTAACATTTATATAGTTCCCAAAGGCTTAGTCCACACGTATCACTGTTTAAGGAGGCGCAAAATCAAGGCATGAAAAGAAAAGTAGACCAAGATAGCCATTTTAAACAAAAAAATGAATCAATTAACTTTCTCTCTCAAAACATTAATATAATGTGTAGAAGTGGGAAAAAATCAACAATTAATGCTCAAGAACATTGGGGCAAAGCATTTCACATAAGTAAAAGATCGCTACCAGCATGTGTATTGTAGGTAGAGGTGGGCGTCGTGCCGTGCTGGGCCGGCCCGGCATGGGCCCATCGTGCTTTGGGCCGAAACCGTGCCGAGCAGCGACGGCCCGTCGTGCCAGCCGTGCCGGCTCAGCTCGCCTTTGGCGAGCCCAAGCACGGCCCATTTACGCTTCGTGCCTACTTCGTGCCGTGCCGGCCCAGGTCCGGTCCATTTACACTATTGCGACGAGAGGAAATGACCCGAATTTGCTTGTAGTAGTGTGCGTACGCGATGCTACGGTGCAGCGAATGTATAACTAACTTGATCAAAGAAATATGTAAATCTACAATCGAGAAACACGCATTCGCTTAGATCATTCAAAATAAAGTGGGGCCATGCATTATGCCAACTAATTAAATCATTATTAGCGAACACGCATTCGTTCTCTTGTGTATCTCTGGACAAATTAGCAAAGTAAATAAATGACGAGAAGAAATGTGCACGCAAAGCAAGGACTAAATGAAAGCATGCGAAAGAAACATCCTGTGTGGATATCAGTATTGCTAGCAATGGACACAAATATTAGGGGAGAAAGAAGTAAATTTTATTAAATCTTGAACATGTACAGAGTTATTGCCTCGTTAAAAACCTTACACCCCGGTGTGGGGTACCCCCGGTAAGGAAAAGAGTACAGTAACTAAGTTTATATACATAGACTATCCGAGGCTGAGATTGTCAAAGTCGGCTACCGCGTCCGTGATCTCCTGATCCTCTGGCTGATGTTGTGTCCTCTTATCTGCACGCTCTCAGTCTTTGAGGCATGTAATTGCCTCAACAATCTCAGGTGTGAGAGACGACCTCCTCGGCTCAAGTATCCTCCCCACCAAACTGAAAGTGGATTCCGACAAGACAGTGGACACCGGAACCGTAAGTACGTCCCGTGCGAAATGGGATAATACGGGGTAAATACGTTGGTTATTCTTCCACCACAAAAGCAAGTTAAGTTGATTTTCCTCGTCCATTTCAAGCTCGAACTCCACGAAAGGCGCGTCGAGGTAGTGGTTGATCTCTACCCGTGGATTCCATTGCAGCTTGCTCGGTGTTTCGAAGACGAACTAGACGACTTGCCTTTCAGCTTGTTCCACATGTTTGAAGCGATCGAACTGCCTTGTGCTTGTTGCGTTGTTGAGGTAGATCCTCGTGCTTCACTTCTGGTGCAAAACTTCTCGTAATATTTGTCGAAAACTCTAAAAAACTCATTATAAACATGAGTATCGACCTCGGAGAAATCAAGATCGAATGCCTCACCTGTTCCCTCAAAGGCGCCCTACAAGTCAGAAAATTTTCTCCGAGTATCCAAAATGACAGCAAAACAGTACAGATGTGGAATAGCTTGAATATATTTTAAATTTTTTTGCTCCATTGGTTCTATAATGGGATGTCAAATATAATTACTTCTATTTTCTTTAAAAGCATTAGCAATAAGCCAAAGCCACTCGATGACTAAGCAAGAAGTTGGGTAGTACACACCAGATAATTGTTTAGTTGCATCGTAAATTTTTAAAAAAAATTACGAAAATGACTAGCAATTATCCAATCCTTGTCAATAACCAATACCTCACCATTATTGCAGTTGATGAAGACAGTGATAATATGCTCGTAGTCTTCGCACCGATGCAGCATAGTATAAGTTGAGTTCCATCTAACCTTCATATCAAGGTTGAATCTTCTTGGTTTCATATTGTTGGCCTTGCAGTACTCTGAGAAATGGGCACACTTTATAGATGAATTAATAATAAAATCGATAGCACTATGTATGCCCTCCAAAGTAGGTTCCATTACATGCAAACCTGCCTGTACAATGAGATTAATAATATAGCATATGCACCTCTAGTGGAGTACAAAACCTCCAATATAAGTCTCTAGGTGTGGTGAGTGATACTCCATAGTCATTGTGTTAGCTGATGCATTGTCAAGAGTAATGGAAGCAATTCTACTTTCTATTTTAAAGTCATTAACAACCTCAAGTATACGGGTAGCGATAGCATGTCTGGTGTGTGACTCCGAGATTTTGCTAAACCCTATGACCCTTTTGTTTAGTACGTACTTGTCATCTAGGTAGTGCACAACAACACTAATATATGCTGCTCTTTGGTGAGAGGAAGTCCATACATCAGATGTTAATGCAAAGGAGAAACTAATTGTCATAAAGGTCTGTTTTAACATTTCTAGTTTATTTGTAAACATTTTACAAACATCACGTGTAGTTGTTCTTCTACTAACATTTTGGTATTGCGAGCAAAAACCACGTTGCACCATTCTCTCAAAATTAGAGCTCTCACCCGTTTTAAGCGGAAGATCCTCCGTAACTATGTAACGTGCAATTCCGTCTCTAGCTACGTCGGCGTTGTATACCCATGTGCTTACCGAACCGTCGGTGTTGAAGTTGAGCTGTGTCTGCACGCCCTCACCCGGCCTCCGTCCGGCCGATATCTTCCTCAAGCAATTCTCCACTTGTCTCTTCAGATGACCTATTCCACCACATGCACGTGCAGATAGTTTAGCTTGACAGTATTTGCAAATAGCATACACTACCTCACGTCCGTCCACAATTTCGACAGTTCTGTCCATATGTTGCCAGTACCATGCGCGTCGACTGCCGGCTATGGATGCCCGTGCTGGCTGCATCGATATGTCGGGTTGCGTGTTCGGTGTGGATACCGACGCCCGTCCCGGATGCACCGAGGTAGCGGCATCCGAGCTCGGTGCATCCGGAGTGTATGAGGCATCCTCGATGTCGTGCGTTCCGTCCAGATGACGGTCATCCATGCCGTAGTCTCCCATGCTGGGGGAGAGTTGGCGTGGATCGATCTCTTGATCCTGACGAGGGGGACTTGGAGAGCGCGGGTGTGCTCTCCTACTCTTGCTCTTGCGAAACATTTTATTTCACAATGGGAGAACAAAAAAAACAGCAAATAGAGAGTGAACAAATGAAAAACAAGTCGGTTTCGGGCGTTGAAGAAATGAGAGAACGTGCGCGGTTAGCTCAGGAGAGAAAGAATCACTACTACAGAAAGGTTTATATTAGACTCCTCTTCACAGACGGTTTCAAAAAACCGTCTGTTATGACAAATATCACAGACGGTTCTCTAGTGTAACCGTTAGTGATTTAATCACAGATGGTTCTATTTATGAACCGTAAGTCATATCACAGCCGGTTCTAGTTAAAAGTCGTCTGTGATCATATCACGGACGGTTTTAACTAGGAACCGTCGTGATAAATAATATCATAGGCGGTTCTAACTAGGAACCGTGCGTGATATGACACGAGACCCTATATAGCCATACCAATAGAATTTGCGGCGCCGGATCCATGCGTTTCGTCTCACGCAAACCCTAGCCCCGGCAATCCTCCTTCTCGGCGACCTCCTCCCGGCGACTTTCGCGAGCACCTACTTTTCCCGTCGTGAGCACCTCCTTCTCCTCCTCCCGTCGGCTAGCTCCTCGTCCATGAGCACCTCCTCCTCCCCATCGGCTACCTCCTCGTCATGCGCGCGCACCTCCTCCTCATCTCCGTCGGTGAGTTATGCGTATGAAACCGATATGCTTGACTAGGTTATTGTGTTTGTAAATGACATTTGTGAATGATGTTTGTGAAGATGTTTGTGAATAATCTTTGTGAATGATGTTTAGAAAGATTGAGGTATGCGTACTAAAGAATTGTAGCTCAAATGCTTGACTAGGGAAACCGATATGCTTGACTAGGAAACCATTTTGAGTTTGCGAATTAATGATGTTTGTGAATAATGTTTAGAAGGAATGAGCTAGAGTGTATATAGGCGATTCATGATGATTGAACAAAGCTGGATATATAGGATTCATGAGAGGTCAAATATAAAATTCTTAGCAATTTGCATATATATAGCTTAGCAAGCTTTAATGCCTCATTAGTTTGCTAGCTAGACTGAGTTATATATATAAGAACATAAAATTCATATAATCTAGAATTCAACATTAAACTTGTTATATCACACAAGGATTGATGTTTTGGAGCTACTATGTATTCAATGTTCAATGCCCTTTTGTGCCTATACTAGGTGATAATATGTTTGAAACTTATGGACGTGTACATCTCTATCTTGCATCCTTGTACTGAAGTAAACACCTAATTCATTATAATATATTTATGGTAATTAAAGACATGGAAAAGCTGTTAGAAACTAAACAAAAACTCGAAGTGGAGATCGAACAACCTGAAGGGAAATCTGAGATAACAGAAAAGATTTGTGAGATCAAACAAGAACTGAAAGACATGGATGTTCGCTTGCAAGATATCAAATCCCTTAACACGACACTCATCGATAAGGAGCGCAGAGCGAATCTGAGTGGAAGAAGCTAAAGCTAAGCTTATAAAGGTAATATGAAGGTTTCTAGTCTTGAATTCAATGTAGTTCTTGTCCTTCTCACAACAACATAATCGCTTTTAATTTGTAGGGATTGAGAGATATGGTGAAGATCAATCGGTTATTGGTGTCAAGCAAATCGGCCTTTATCTTGGAGTTATGGAACTTCAAAGAGAACCGAGAAGCCTATATTGCGGAAGCTATGGCACATATGATGGAAGACATGAAAAACTATAAGGTTTTCTTGTTTGAATTACGAAATAATGTGGTTTCTAGTTGAACACTTATTGATATATTTGTGGTATATATCATATTTTGTTAATTAATGTATTGTTACGAACTATGAAATATTTTGTTATCATATTTTTGGTAAGGTCTTCTGGCCATAACTTATGAAATAATGTTTCCTTCTAACTCTCTTGGCGAACTTCCATGATTAGTATCTGATGTTCGAAATTTTATTCACCTTAGATATTTATGCATTGACATTTTACAAGACACAACCAATAATAGATTTTGCAATTCAATATCAAAACATCCTAGATGCATTGAGGCAACGACATGCGATGAGAAAAATCTCTGTGGTACTCTAGAGGCAATTGCGTCACTCTAAATGCAATTGCGTGACGCAATTGCATTTAGAGTACCAGAGAGACTTTTCTCATCAGACAAGCTGTTGCCTCAATGCATCTAGGATGTTTTGATATTGAATTGCAAAATCTATTATTGGTTGTGTCTTGTAAAATGTCAATGCATAAATATCTAAGGTGAATAAAATTTCGAACATCAGATACTAATCATGGAAGTTCTGCCAAGAGAGTTAGAAGGAAAAACCATTTCACAGACGGTTCTATTTTAAAACCGTCTGTGATAATCATATCACAGATGGTTCTAATTAAAAACTGTCTGTGATTACTTATCATTAGAGACGGTTCTATCTTAGAACCGTCTAAGAGAAAAGATTATCACAGACGGTTTGTAGATAGACCCGTCTCTGATATTATTTTTACTGACGGTTCGAAAACCGTCTGTGATATATCTTCTCATCACTAACACATGTTTGCAGACGGTTCACAAAACCGTCAGTGATGAGGATTCTGAACCGTCTGTGATGAGCTTTTTTGTAGTAGTGAATGAGTTTTGGGTGCTGAATAAATGACTGCACGATATAATTTTATAGCCATCAGAAGAGAGTCGTTGGCTCATTATGCCCGTTGTGCTCGGGTTCATTTCAAATTTTCAATCACGTCACGTTGCTTTACGTCCTTTATTGTGTCACATCGCTGTATGTTCACCGAACATTGCGGAGAGTGTGTGAGTGTGTCAATTTCAAATTTAAATGAGGCGAATAAATCGAGCGGATGGGAGCGGAATGGAATCATTTAATCACGTCACTGTCTCTTTTCCTCACTTCAATGCTTCTGAGCCTATCTTTCTTTTCCTACACCACTCTTTACTTTTCTCTCTTTCCTGCACGACCGTGGCGCGCGTGATTCTCTCAAAGACCAGACACGACCTTTCTTTCTCCTGTCACAGACACCAGAAAAGACACGAGACACAACTTTTTTGTCCTCTCTACATGATTCTCTTAAACACCAGGCTGTCCAGGTCACCCTCTCCCCCGGGTCCCACTCTATAGATAAAAGTACGTGGGCCCCACCACTAGCACCCGGCCGCCCCTGTCTGTCTCCCCCTCGCCTCGATTCCTTTGCACACAGCGCGTCCCCTTAGGCCTCGGGCGGTCGGCCTCAGCCTCGGTGACTCGGGCCTCGATTCCTCCATGCGCACCCCCTCGAATCCTCCCCGCCTCCCTCCGCTCCGACGCCCTTTGCCTCCCTCCTTCCCCATCCACTCCGACTTCCTCGGAGCGACGCGCGGCGCCGCACGCGACCGAGCATAGGCGAGCCAAGGCAGACCGAGCCCAAGGCGACCCACGGCAACGGAGGCGAGCAAGGCCTCGGGCGACGACGCGGCTGTGCATGTGGTGGGCGAGGCGCAGCGAGGTGGCCGTGTGCGTGGTTGGCAAGTCGGTGGCAAGGAGGCGAAGCGCCGCCCGTAGGCAGGGGGGGCCGAGGCGCGGCGAGGCGGGCCATGGGGCGAAGCGAGGCGCCCGCCATGGGGCGGCGCGGCGGCGACCCGTGAGGAGAGCGGCCGTGGAGGTTGACGAGGTGAGGCGGCCGTGGCTCGGGCATCGAGCGACGCGTCTGCGCCGCTCGGGGCTGGACCGCCTCGTCGCGGCTACGAGCGTCTGTGGCGCAGCTATTCGACGGGCAAAGCGACCACGGCGGGTGAGGAGGCGCGGAGGCGACCGCGGGAGAGGTGGCGTCGGGCGTGGCCACGCTGCGGAGCGAGCGCGAGGCGCAAGCGGCTCAGCGGCCCAGCGAGTGCGCGGTGTGCGTGGCTTGCCCGCGCGGCGTGTGCCCGGCGCGTGCCTTGCCTGTTCGCGTGCCCTGCGCTGCGCCGCGGGCGGGGTCGGCGTGCGGCGTCTTGCCGATGGAGCTGTGCGACCGTGCCGACCCAGCACGGCCCATCTCTCCGTGCCGTGCCGGGCCGCCTGTCGTGCCCGGTTGACAGGCCCGACACGGCCCGATAGAAACAGTGATATGCTGGGCTCTGAGTCGGGCGTGCCTTGTGCTGGCCCGAAATGGCCCGGCCCAGATGCCCACCTCTATTTGTAAGAATTAAAGTGATGTATCCACAAATTAGAAATTTTCTGAATTTTCCAAACTGAAATTTCCCACATGTACACGTAACTGCTACCCAAAGGCTTTTTTATTTAACATTTATATCGTGTCCAAAGGCTTAGTCCACACGGATCACTATTTTATGAGGCACGAAATCAAGGCAAGAAAATAATTAATGATGAACCAGCCAGTTTAAACAAAAATGATGACCCAATCAACTTGATTTTTTTAGAAAAACAAAATTGGCAATTCAACATTTATATGATGTTTTTATTTTAAGCACATATCAAAGTTATTTCGAAATAACTAAACAGTGCTCGTGCGTACTGTATCATGTGTATTGCGGCGAAGGCGTGGCTAATGAGGAGGGCAGTAAATTTGGATTCTTTTTATAAAAGAGTGCTACACGTGCATGCATGAAGTTAAAAAACGACCAAGATAAAAATTACTGAAGGGGCCTAGAG
This sequence comes from Otatea glauca, assembly GCA_036346275.1. NCBI lineage: Eukaryota > Viridiplantae > Streptophyta > Magnoliopsida > Poales > Poaceae > Otatea > Otatea glauca. The sequence continues at coordinate 9,988,198 of CM070716.1, read as the reverse complement.
GAAAGATATTGTTTATTCCTGCATGAAAATTGTGAGTTTCTGTAACACTTTCAATTGTTCAGCTGCCGGTATTATTAGAAACTTTTCTAATTCTTTTTTGACTTATCGGTCATGGTATCTCTAGTCAGCAATTAGTGTTATACGATGCCACATCATAATTATTGAATGGTGTACACTACTACAGAACAGCACATCACTGCCGGTTCCAAAACCCCATCACTGCCGGTCATTGGCGCCGGCAGTGATTGGTCGGCAATGATACTCGAGGATTATCACTGCCGGCTCGAGAACCGGCAGTGATAAGGATTATCACTGCGGTTCTACCTACAACGGCGGTGATATTGAACTATCACTGCGGATCAAACCAAAATCCGGCGGTGATAAGGACTATCACTGCCGGATCAAACCAAAATCCGGCGGTGATAAGGATTATCACCGCCATTATATCTACAACGGCGAGGATATTGTACTAGCACCGCCAGTTGTACCATAATCCGGCGATGATATATACATATCACTGCGGTTTTCTCAAGAACCAGCGGTGACAATCTTGCATATTTTAAGTGCAATATATATATATATATTTATATAATTGTTTACGATGTCCATATGTTAGTATATAAAGCATCGTTCAAATCATAATTCAAATATATGCATGTATCGACTAAGCATCGTTAAAATCATAATTCAAATATATTAAATTACGCATCACATAATTTGCTTTTACAATGTAGCTCGACTACATGTCATCCCGTTGCTTTGATTTTACAATGAGTCGAAGTAGACATGTCAGCGTCTAGGCCGTAGGAATGAGGCGATGAGGCTACTCGTGGAACTCGCCGTTTGGATTGATGATCTCATCATGAATGAATCCGCGATCTGTTCTTGAATTGCTATAATTTACATCGGCAATAACTTATTGGTTCTCGTTTGGGCGCTGTTTTGAACAAAAAGGAAGTTACTTAATGATGATATTTGTTAAATAAAAAGGGCATCAAAGTGTAATTACGTACCATGGCCGTTATAGCCGACACTCTCGTGACAATTGAATGCATATTTGTACATACATAGAATGCACATAAATTGTTTCGGGTTCTGCTTCATGCATGGGAAGTCATTTATTATTTCAAAAATTTTCGGTATGGGCGATACCGAACACTTTTCTTGCGATGCCGTCACGAAAACCACATGAATGATTTTGAGTAGTAATTAAACTTGAATGCAATAGAATGGAATTTTGCTAGAGTAATAACGCATAGCGATCGAGTTTACATTGACATGTCCCAAAGGTCTTGAGTACAGATTAGTTTGTTTTCTCCGAGTCCAAGACAAAATCCTGCTAGCATCTAAGCTGGATGACGAGGAGGACCCAGTGAAACCTGCACATATATGTCAGCGTAGTTAATTACTCCCACATCGCACGTGTTACGCAAAAATAGTAAAGCGATATTAGAAGTCGGAGATCGTACTTGAAGTTATAGGGTAAAAATCAGAGGTTTTGTATTGCGGCTTCAAAAAGTATTAAATAAATAGTCTTCAACGAAGCGTGGATTATCGTTCACAAGTTTCTCGTTGTGAGCCCGGATCTAGGAATGCTAGATTGTCATTGTTATTTCTTCTACATGTACGTGCCTCCATTCTACATAAGAAAGAAGTTAGAGATGCAATTAAGCGATGTAAATGCTCAGCGATATCTTGTGGACTTACAAAGTCCATAGTCTAAGTATGTTCACGTCCAGGGCATCTTCTTTGGTACAACATATACGCTCCGTGAAAAGAACCCAGCGGATGTTATCCCCATTGTGAAAATCTTGCTCCGTGTATCGATCGGGAGCGCCTCCATACCATCGTTGGATCTGCTTGCATGTACCAGCGATGGGCCGCCGCAGATTGAGTTGTAAGGTTGTCGAAATGAGCTGGTTCAACCAGGTTTTCCCATAACAAACTTCCACACGAGACCTTGCGCGAGCATCTACTTGAACATCATCCGCTTGAGCATCCCGCTTTAGCGATGTCGGCACTAGCCGCTTTGCAAATCTTGCTACGGATATGCGCTCGTAGTCCGATATTTTGCAAGGTTCAGAAGCCTGCCCCGTCTTTTGCACTTTTGCCATACTCAAGAAAAACTTTTGCGCGTCAGCATCAACTTTAGTCTTCTTACTTGATGGCACCTTTTTAAAGTGAGATGCTACGCAGGCGCTTACATGATTTTTTCGCTTTTCCTCAGTCATGTCAGCTGATAGTTTCTTTTGTGGTTGTCCTGGGTTCACAGATGGTTGAGATTTCTTTGAGGACGGTGCCGACTGCCGAGATGTTCCCGTTGTTCGATTCTTTACAGTTTTTGGCGGAGGAGTCGGGCTTTTTCTGGTTGGTGCCGGCGGAGGAGTTGGACTTTTCCTGGTTGGCGGCGAGAAGGCGGGAGGTCTCTGTGTGGAGAGTGCGGTGATCATCATCGTCGTCGCCCTCATCGTCGAGCCAAACTTAATCAAGCTCTTGCGCCACGCGAGAAGCCATTCACGTTTTCTCCTAGCTTTTGTTCCCATCCTCGCGAGGATCTCTACCTCCATTTTTGGTATTGACGGACGACCTTTGCCCACGCCGACCTGGCGAATCCTGCGGTATCGGGCGGCGATGCAAAGTCCGTGACTCTGGCATGGCCAAGCCCGCCTCGGCCACCTTTATGGTAATGCCATGTGCGGCCAAATGTAGCTTGCGGTGTCGGTTCTTTGATGTCATCCACGAAAACGCAGATCCATGCTCTTGGGAATCCTGTGGGCCGCAATGCTCTTACGAGCACCGGGACTGAGGAGCTCAGGGCTTTCACCGGGTGGCGGTCGTGAGCTGAGAGCTTTCTGTACGGCTTGCTCCACAGCCTTATCTAGTTTCGATCTTTGTTCCTCTAGCGCTCTCGTGACAGCATCTTTTATCTGACGTTCCAGTTGATCTTCTCTTAATCTCTTTGAACGTTTGTACATCCATGCGTCTGCGGGGAAGGCTTCTTTCCACGTGACCAAACCAACTCCTGCAGTGCGACACGGATGCTCCTTGTTACCAAGGGCTATGGTTAGCTCGTCATTCTCCTTCGTGGCGCGAAAGATCCTTGGGAAGGCTGCGAGTGAGCATCGTGATTCTGCGCAACACTTCTGCTCTCTATCGGTTACGAAGCTTAAGCTGCCATCATCGGAGATAGAAGCACCCCTCCCAAGCAACCGGTGCTTGATCTTTCGCTTAAAGCGGCCGTTGCAGAATTATACCCTTGCGGGTCATTTCTTGTTCGGACCGATCCCATCTTGGTATTTTCTTCACGTACCCTCCTGCTCCTAGTGCGTGAGGGTGAATATTCTTATCGCGTTTGCTTTGTTCCTTTCACTTACTATGTGAGCTTCTTGGACCTCTTATGCGCCACAAATTCATCCCAGAACTCCCTTAACTTTGAGTACGTGTCAAAATTCGACGTTTCATTCTTTTCACATAATTCTTGTTTAGCGTTGTCTTCCAATTCTTCCACGAGTGCACATGATCTGAGTGCTCATTTCTTTGCGACCACTCGGTCCCTTGGGGAACTGGAAAACTTGTTTCACTTGTCCCATAAAGAGTTCTTGACTCATTAGGTACCACCCATTGGTCACCTCGCGGCCAATCCATGATCTATAGTGATGGGCACATCATCCCTAGCAATAACCCCGCAGCTGTCTGTCTGGCCCCAATGATGACTCGGTATAGCGGGTTCCCATTGCCGAGAGCTCCACTATGTTAAAATTCCCTTAGGCATCTTGTTGGACCACGACTTGCGCGCCTTCGTTGATCGGGCGCTTTGAGCCTACAAATTGTTCTTCTAAATTATTAGTCGTCTGGGCCTATCATGTTTTGGGAACCACGGTGTACTAAAACTTTACCTCGCTTACGTGAGTATCGTCGAGTTGGTCCATGGTGGATCCTGCAGTTCGAGATAGGACGTTGGGCTATTATTGGGCTACCCTTCCTCCTTCGTCCATATTTGAGGCCCAACTCCCTCCGGCAATTGTCCTTCGTCGGAGGCCATTCCTAGCAAGTTTGTTGAAAATTTCCAATTAACAAGGTCACTTTTGAAATACACATACAAGCGAGGATTGACATTAAAGTTAATCCGTGAAAGGATGTTTACATATCGAGGATACATACACATGTACATCTTTACATTAATATTGTAGAGAACTACTTGAAATTGAGAATGGTCGGTTGAAGTGTTGCTCTCTTTCATTTTCTTTATAATTCGTCATTCTGGACTCTTTATAATTGTACTGCTGCCCCAAATTCCAAACTAAATCAAGCAATTCTACTAAATAGAAAGCTACATGGCATGTTTATTGAAAGGAGTACTCAATAATACACATCTTTAAAGAACATGTACACACATATATTTTTTATCTGTATACACAAACATCCTTGAAGGACACATACACATATCAAACATATAGCAATAAACATAAGTGCCCCACTAAATTTAGTATTTATTCACCATTTGAATACGTTGTAATTTTGGATTCCCTCGAAGAAGTTGCATAGTGCGAGGTGTCGCGGGAGATCTCGTCATACTCCATTGGCTACTCTGAAGTTTAGATAAGAAAAACATTTGCTACTACTAGCACTTACGGCTAATTTTCTATAACAAAGTTTTGTAGTTATTAGAGGTTTTTCTATCTATTTCTTGGCTCGTTGATCCGCCAAAAATTACATCAAATTCTTGTAGCCGCATGAGGAAGCTTGCAAATGATAGCCAGATCCGCATTGCCTCTACCTTCACGAAGGACCAGAGCATACATACGCGTCTCCGACGACATAGTCTGAAGAGTCTTGAGCACCACATCTTCCTTGGTCCCCAAAGGGTGAGCCACATCACACAATGTGAAAGTACAAAGTATTAACAAAAATTTCTTTGCAAGGCAGGGCAAAGATAAACAAGAAGCATCTCATTCATCCATAGTACTAGTAGTATTTGCATTGTCCATTATTACCCGAGAAATCACGATAATTTGCACAAATGAAGGTCGGAAAAGGAGACATGAAAGCTTACTCAATTGTCTCTCGGCACAAATCAAACATATAGCAATAAACGTATATGCAGCGCGGGCGGCGGCGGGTCATTACGAAGCAAAGAACGGCGGGCGACGGCCGAGGCGATGCGGTCGCGACGACGGCGGGTCGGTGAGGTTCGGCGACGGCGAGGCAGTGAGGTCCGGCGGTGAGGTCGAGGCGACGGCCGGGAGATGCGGGCGGCGGCGGGCGATGCGAGGAGACGAAGTGCGCGCGTCGGTTGAAGGGGAAATGAATTTGAGTGGCGCGGCGTTGAATTTATAGGGTTAGAGTATCACCGCGGGTCAACACAAAACCGGCGGTGATAAACTATCACCGCCGGATAATAAAGAGAACCGGCAGTGATAGTTGAATTATCACTGCCGGTTCAAGCTCAACCCGGCAGTGGAAGTATTTATCACTGTCGGTTCAATCTCAACCCGGTAGTGAAAAAACTTATCACTGCCGGTTCAATGTCAACCCGGCAGTGATAATACATTATCACTGCCGGTTGTTTCTACACCCCGCAGTGAAAGTATTTATCACTGCCGGTTCAAAACAAAAACCGGCAGTAATACTTGATTATCACTGTCGGGTTAATACTACAAACGGCGGTGATAAAGCACTTCACCGCCGCAATGATACAACCGGCGTGATAAGCTCCATCAATTATGTCAAAGTTTTCAAAGGATGATTGCTTTGGGAGTTTTTAAATCCTATCAATTTTTATCCAAATTTTTGGAGGAATTCTTCAGGATATGTAATATTTGATTTAAATATTTCCCCTAAGTTTTGACAAAGTTGTAAAATTATAAAAATCCAGAGTGCTCACTGTTTTCATAGTTTTAATATTTCAAAATAAAAAAATTCAAATTGCTGACTGTTTTGAAATCCTATCAATTTTTATCCAAATTTTCTGGAAATTTTTGGAAGAATACTTCAGGACATGTAATATTTGATTTAAATTCAAACAAATGCAGTAGACCAACCATCGCTTCAAAAATTCACACAAATACAAAAAAAACACACAGATGAAGTTGAATTCACACAAATTGATACATATGACAAAAGAATACATTAATTGTTACATATCAGAAAATAAAATGTATTTAATTAGGACAACTAAGCTACGATTCGACCTTCGTCATGATCGCGGCGTATGTATGTAACTTCGTCCTCACTCTCTTCCATGAGACCGAGGTCAACGTCCTCTCCGAAAGGAGGAAGCTCATCGAATTGGTTGTACTCTTCCTCGTCGACAACATTCTCAACCCGACAATCCTTCTTTTCCTTGAATAACCACGTGGCGCTCCTTGTTAGTCGGATCGGATACAAAAAGATTTGTGTAACACAATTAGCAAATACGAATGGTTCTTCTCTCAGATCCGACCAGTTTAGGTCCACGGTAGTGATACTGCACTTGTCGATGTTCATGCCCTTGGAAGTCTTACCCATTGGCACGAAAGAGAGGGACCTTCAAAGGTCCGTAATCAAGCTCCCAAATCTCTTCTATGAATCCGTAGTAGGTTTTCCTATCTCCGTTGCTGTCGTAGGCATCTGTACGGATACCGCTGTTTTGGTTGGTGCTCTTTTTATCTTGTGCTCTTGTATAAAAAGTAAAACCATTTATATCGTATCCTTGGAATGTCCGAATTGTAGTGGACGGTCCTTGAGCCAACACTTTCAACTGAGCGCACTCTGTCTCCGTATGCATCATGTGCCTACGCAACCAATCGCCGAAGTTATGTCTATGCTCTCTCGCGATCCAACCCTCTGACTTCGTTGGGTTTGTTCTAGATAGCATGCTCTTGTGCATGTTGACATACGGGGCCACCACAACTGATTGTCCCAGAGCTGCGAAATGTGCTTGTGTGAATGAAGCTAGATTGTTTGTACGGAGTGATTTCTGCTTGATGTCCCTTTTCCCTGTAGCCTACCCTCATGTCGTGATGTAGGCACACCAATCGGTTTGAGATCCATGTAATCAACGCAGAACTCAATGACCTCCTCGGTTCCCCAACCATCTGCAATGCAACCTTCCGGCCGATGTCGGTTACGAACATATTTCTTTATGACCCCCATGAACCTCTCAAAAGGATACATCTGATGTAGAAACACGGGACCTAGAATCCGTATCTCTTTCACGATGTGAACAATGAGATGGACCATAATATCAAAAAAAGATGGAGGGAAACACATCTCGAGCCTGCAGAGAGTGTGGACCACGTCTTCCTGTAGCTTATCTAGTTTCAATGGATCGATGGCCTTCTGTGAAATCGCGTTGAAGAATGAACACAACTTCACAATTGGGTCTCGGACTTTCTCTGGCAGAACACCCCTAACTACAATTGGAAGCATCTGCGTCATCATCACGTGGCAATCGTGAGACTTCATACCAATTAATTTTAAGTCTTTCATTGAGACTAGTCTCTTTATGTTGGCAGAGTATCCGGACGGAACTTTCACTCCGTGCAAGCATTCGCACAGGCTAATTTTTCTTTCTTGCTCGTGAGTGTAGCAGTGCGGGAAGGTACTTTTTCCCTGTATCCATGTCTACGTGATGCAGCTCCTTCACGAGTTTCATATCTTCAAGGTCCATCCGTGCTTGAGAGTATCTTTTGTTTTGCGGTATATCCATGAAGATACCAAGCAATTTGTCACACACGTTCTTCTCTATGTGCATGGCGTCGATTGTGTGTCGCACTTCTAAGTCTTGCCAAGAAGGTAGGACCCAAAATCGATCTCTTTTTCCACAAAGGAGCCTTATCACGGGAACTCGGGATAGATGTCTTGCTGCTCCTTTCCGTGGATAATTTTAAGATCCCTTACAGCTGCAAATATCTCTCTCCCAGTGTGATTCTTTGAGCTAAAGCGGTCTCCTTTGTCCCATCAAAAGCTTTCTTATTATTGCGGTATGGGTGATCCTTGCGGAGGAACCTACGATGCCGCATGTAAGACATTTTTCGACAGTTCTTCAGCCACCGACTATCTGTACCATCTAAGCATTGGACGCATCCATTGAAGCCTTTTGTCGTCTGGCCCGACAGGTTACCAAGGGCAGGGTAATCATTGATGGTTACGAACAACAATGCGCGTAGGATAAAGTTCTCTCTTTTATACTCATCCCATACCCGTACTCCATCGTTCCACAAGATTAGAAGATCTTCAACCAATGGTTTGAGGTACACATCGATATCGTTGCGGGTTGCACAGGCCCTTAGATCAGTAGTGGCATCATAATGTACTTCCGCTTCATACAAAGCCAAGGAGGAAGGTTGTAGATACATAGAGTTACCGGCCAAGTGCTATGACGACTGCTCATGTTACCGAAAGGATTCATCCCATCCGTACTCAACCCGAACCTTATATTCCTTACATCATATGCAAAGTGCTTCTTATATTTTCTGTCGATGTTCCTCCATTGCACAGAGTCAGCAGGGTGTCTGAGCATTCCATCGTTCTTACGCTCTTGGCGTGCCATCGTAGCAATTGGGCATGCCTTTTGTTCGCAAACAATCGATTGAGACGGGAATTATAGGAAAATACCACACCACCTTACGGGAGATCTCATCTTCTTACGCTTCACCCGACATCTTCATTATCGATGTCATCATTGTTGCCCTTATACCGCTTTGCTTTGCAAACAAACATGACCATCAAGTCCGCAAACTCATTGCGATACAACATGCAATCGTTTGGACATGCGTGTATCCTTTGTACTTCCAATCCCAACGGCAAACAACCTGCTTGGCCGATGCGTCCTTGTAGGCAACACGTTACCCTCCGAAGCAAATCCCCAAGAGACATAAGAGCTCGGTGAAGCTCTTATCGGACCAACCATTGCTTGCCTTCAAGCTGCGAGAGTGTAAGCACGGTCCGCAATTTTTGTGCTCCTCCTTGCAGCCTGGGTACAATGGTGTCGTGGAGTCCTGTACCATATGTTGGAACTTTTGAAACTCTCTTTCACTCGTGAAGTCTCCTCCCATCACGCAACATTTGATCCAAATCTTCATCGTGGTCGCCGACAAGCGTATCTTCAAGCTGCCGTCATACCGTTGTCTCCGTCATCTTCAATAATGTGTTGCCCTTCATGTACAATCTCATCTTCGCGTGCTTGGTCCAACGGTATAGCCGCCTTGAAACCTCTTGAAGCAAGTGTGCGCGTATCGACTCTATGGTAGAAAATACCGATTTTTGCGATCAACGCATGGACAGCACATGTAGTCCGCCATGATTCTTCGACTTGCGCCGCGCCACGTTTAGAAAATAACTCACACCATTAAAAACTACGCCCACAACGGTCCGTGTCATACATCCACCTTGGTCCATCTACACTTAATTAAATCAAACATTACATACGCATATAATTGCAAATAACAAATAATTGTAAATAATTAGATTTAAAAACATATGTAGCAATTTTGACTATATTAAAATACATCAACCTTTTTCCGTTATGTAAATATCCATATAGCAATTTTTAGTATTGTAAAAATGAAAATAATTGTAAATAGTTAGGATATATTTAGACTATATCAAAATATATCAATCTTTTTCATTGCGTCAATATCCATCTTGCAATTCCTTATTATTTACAAATTTGGAAAAAATTGTAAGTACTTAAGATATACTTTGATACATTAAAATATATCAACATTTTTTATTAGGTAAATATCCATCTAACAAGTTTTATTATTTCAACATTTGAAAATACACCTTTTTCATTATGTAAAAATCCACGTGGCAATTTTTATTATTTACAAAAATAGAGATCAAATTACTAACCTCGAAAAGAAGCACAATACAAATTTTAATAAATTTTTGGCAGCAGATCGTTGCAATCTACAAATCGAGCAAAGACAGGCGCCTCTGTCTTTGCTCGATCGGTCGAGGCGTGGGTCTCATTATATAAAGACTTATCACTGCCGGTTCGCAGAGTCGGCAGTGATAAGCTCTGAATGCGCGCGAAAAACATATTGCGCGGGAAGATAATATCACTGCCGGTCCTCGCTTTAACCCGGCAGTGAAAATGCAAGTATCCCTGCGGTTTAAGAACGACCGGCGGTGATATATCTCTGCCGGTTGTTGTCTCAAACCGGCGGTGATATCTTGCTTTTTACTGCCGGTTGGTTGCATGAACTGGCAGTGATAAGTTCTCCCCCCAACTTAACTTTCGAACCGGCAGAGATACGTTATCACTGCCGGCTCAGTCCTAACCGGCAGTGATATGCCGGCAAGGATTGGCTGTTCTGTAGTAGTGGTAGTGTACCGCATTATTTCTATTATATATCCAGAAATAAATAAGAAGCATGCATAGGGGCGGAGCTGGGCCTCGGGCCACTGAGGCCTGGACCCGAGGCCTAGCCCAAATAACAGTGTAATTTTACTGTTCACACTAATTTAGGCCCCAGGCCTGGTAGGCATCTCGGACCAGTCCAGCCACTAGAGGAGCTCAGCCTCAGGAGTCAGGAGAGCACAAGCCCTAGCCATCCACCGATCCACGCCACCCAGTCGCACTTGTGCCAACACTACACCATGGCACACTTTTGCCAACACTTTGTACGGTTGGCGTATGGAACTTTCGGCAACGGAAAATGTGTCGGCAAAACTTTTTCCGACACTTCCTAAACTGTACTGTTTGAAGCCGTGGGGAAAAGTTTTGCCGACAGTTAAACATTTCGCCGACAGACAAGTTGTGAGCAAAATGATAAGCTTTGCCGACAGTTGGTAGCTTTGTCGACAGTGATAGCTTTGCCGACAGTTTATACCTTTCCCGACTGTTGGTGGATTTCCTGACACTTTTGCTGCCAAGATAGCAACGAACCAGTCAATGCCAGTTGGTACCTTTCTCGACACTTTTACTACCAGTATAGCAACAAACCAGCCTACACAATTAGGCCTACATTGATAACAATAAATCTATCGGTAATACAGTAGAGAGCATTTTAAATACTAATGAAATATTAAAACTTCAATAGCACAGTATAAACACCGTGACACAGATTTTTAAACAGTCATAAGTCCACACACATTAGTGATTCATGTAATTAGCATGTGCATACATCATCCATGCATATCGCAAGTCAAGTTTACTAAGTACATCCAAGTCAATCTCCAAAGATACTACATACTGAAGGACCATGTTGAGGTCCATCCATGTTTGTGATGAGTATTTGACTTTATTTGAGCAAGGTGTGCTCAAGTTTGAGTTTGATTTGGATTGATTTTCAAAATGAAGCAATTTGAGTTGTCTCTGCTAGGAGTGGCAGTACCGGCCGTCTAGGCGCGGTAGTGATGAGTTTGATGGGTTTATTGCATATCATTGTGGGCATTGCTATGAAAGGTTTTTCCTTGTCTTTGATGGTTGCAGGGCGACGGTGCTAGGTCATGGTGAGGCGGAGGATGACCGGGACTAGGCGAGGAGCGTCGGAGGTCCAGACGGTTGGGAGATCACCGAAAGATGATCGGAGACGGAGTCCGGGCAAGTCAAGAAGACAAGGAAAGGAGATGATGCTAGCTAGATGCCGCGTGGATCAATGAGGGCCGTCGAATTGAGGTCTAGTTGATAGGTTAGTGGGTCTAGGTAGTATGCTTTGAAAACCGTGCAAGAAAACCCGGTATGTGTGTGGGTTTTGGGTTAGCCCTTGCATGGCTGTGTGTGTGGGTTAATCCTAGCCCTTAGATGAGTGCTCTAGGGTTGAGGGACTCATCCAAGGGTGGTGGGTGGCCCAAGAGTAGTATAAATAGGGGTGGAGGGGTAGCCTCCTTCCCTTGAAGGTGTTGATGTTTTTTATGCTCATTTGAGCTTTGCCCACATGAATGTGAGGCTTTGTAACCTCCCCTTCCAGAAATGAAAGTTTTATCCATCCACCTCTGAATTTATTTTGCGCATTTACATTATGTCTTTACTTTACGCAATTTAAATTCAGCATTTACTTTCCCGCAATTACATTCCTGCAATTTACTTTCAAGTAATTTGGATTTGCCTCCCCTCCTTCTAAATACTGCTGATCTTGGATGTTTTGAGTGTGTTCATATGGTTTTACATCTCTTTTGCACTCTTGGATTGAGTAGAGAACATCTTTTCTTTCAAGTTCCAACTTTGTTCAGAACATGTTCTTCGCGCAGCAGTCAGTGTTTGATTTTTATAAAAATATAGAAAATTCTTTTTTTGAGTGATTCTTGTTGGAAGAGGTGCGGGACTCTGATATACACCTGCAGACAAATTTTGGAGTTCACTTGTTGCACCTATTGGGCGCCATGAGGTGAAAACCGAGCCCCAAACTTTCTGCTCGAAGTTCTTGAGCATACTGTGTTCTTAGATTTTTCCTTTTTTTCTGTAAGGCTTTGTGAGGAGAAATTTGGTGGAGTTCTTCACAACTCTGATGCTCATAGGGAGAAAAATTCTCAGAATTTTGTGAGCTGCATAAACCCACCAACCTCCTGTGCAAATTGAGGACAAGTTCTGGAAATTCTACTTTTGCTTTTCTGAAAGTGACTTTTGTGATTTGAATTGATGTCCTTTCTAAAAGCAAGAGTTTGAATTGATTCCTCTTTATCTTAGACACTAGACAACCAGGATTGTGACTCAAAAATCCCCACATATTTTATGGTACTTATCCATGCAAGCTTGGGGTACACATAGTTGTCTAGTTTTTCGGGTTTTTCACAATTTCCTTTGGCGATCTTGTCGAGGTTTTGTTGGAGTATTTTGGGGAATTTTTATTTGCGCCCATTCACCCCCCCTCTGTTCGCCATCTCGGTCCTTCAATTGGTATCAGAGCCGGTTCTGCTCTTTCTAGATCTTGACCGGTCTCAAGAGCCATGGCGACGGACAAATATTCCACCAAGCCTCCCACCTTTAATGGAGTTGATTTTCCTTTTGGAAGTCCGGATGGAGTCATACATCACCGCCTAGGGCTACGATATGGCGAAGGTGAAACTCCGTATGAGGTTCCTGGCGATGAAAATGTCATGGCCATCAATATGGTTGGCGTTGAAGCGAATGCTAAGGCAAGGAACATTCTCATACTGGTCTTAGCCATGTGAGTATGATAGGATTTCTCACCTTCGCTCCGCTCACGAGATTTGGGTAACCCTCGATGCTTACCATGAGGGCTCTACTCAAATCAAGGCGTGAGGCAAGACCAGTTCAAGCGCGAGTACAACAAGTTTGATCAACGCTGGTGAGAGTCTCGGCGAGTGTTTTGGTCGGTTTACAAAGATTTTGGCGACCTCAGAGCTGTTGGTTGCATATACCGACTCGGACAATGCTCGGCATTTCTTGACCGCACTCGACCTTGGGTTTGGGAGATGAAGGTGACCACCCTCAAGGACACCACCGACTTATCGACTCGACTCTTGGCGGGCTTTATTCCGCCTCAAGACTCATGAGATCGATGTCGTCTCTCGGAAGACGAAATCTCGATCGATGGCTTTGGTCACCGATCCCATTGGATCTTCTTCTTGATCCTTCTATTGGTTTCTCTCTTTCCGCCCTTTGCGAGCTAGCGATGACCAAGCTGGAAAAATTTCCAAAAAATGAGCTTGCTCTTCTCGCCGCAAGTTTTCTCATGCATACAAGAGGGTGAGAGAGAGGAAGAGAGGTGGCATGATCACCGCTTGAGTGTGGTGGCCCCAACCACATTCGGGCGAACTATCCCAAGGCGGAGAAGGGCAAGAACGGCGTTGACGGTTCGGGCAAAACGACTACACCGACAAGAACCGCAACAAGAAGCCTCCGGTTCGTGAACCGGTGCACGAGAAGAAGTACCACAACTTCTCCAAGAACAAGAAGCTCTTCCACCGCGTCCTCGCTGCGCTTGACGACATCAACCTCTCCGACACGGAGACATGGAGCGACGAGGGCGAGGATGATCCGCAAGAGAAAAAGGGCGGCGATGACTTCTCGGCATGTGCTTCATGGCCGACACCAACGACATCGCGACTACGAGCTCTCAATGACTCGGATGAGGTACCCTCCTATGACCAGCTCAACGAAGCTTTCTGCAAATTAGGAAAATTTCATGCTAGAGCTAGAGCTAGGTGTACGGAGCTTGAGAAGGAAGTAGGTACCTTGACTCGGGAGTTAGCTTCACTTAGATCTTCTCCTCCCGAGTCACGATGATTGCTCTTTGTGTGATGCTATTCTTGTGGAGTTGGAGAACCTAAGGACCATACATGATAGTGTGCTTCTTGAACTTGATGGTCTTAGGTTGAAGAATGCTAGCACTAGTTCTATTGATGCTATTCCTATTGAGGCTAGTTTTCTTCATGCTCACTCCACTCCATCATGTGCTAATTGCCCTAAATTGCTTGCGAAGTTGATGCCATGGCGAACACCTTAGAAAGCTTTCGCTAGAAATGATGAACTTGAATTGCATGCTTCTAAGGACCCGGTCGACTCATGTGAGGGTCAGTAAGCAACTAAAACTTGACAATGATGCTTTGAATGTCAAGTGTGATCAACTTGCTAAGGATTTACTAGTCAAGTCACAAACTGGTTGCTTGCTGTGTGTTGGGGTTAAGGATGATGTGGATCAAATTCATGTCGAGCTTAAGAAGAAGTTAAAAGACCAAACCCTTAGGATTAGATATGCTCCTTGCGTTTCTTGTGAGGCCCTCAAGATTGAGGCAGCCGTGCTAAGGGAACAAAAAGCACGTGCTGAGAGATCTTCTCTTTCTGGTTCTTCTTCTTCCTCTCCTTCCCCCTGTTCTTCTTGTGCTTCTTTCTTCCGAGATTGCCAGTATCTTATGAGCACTCTCGAGAAGTTTGTTGGAGGCAAGAAGAAGCTCAATCTTATTCTAGACCAATCCAAGATTAGTAGACTCAATCAAGGTCTAGGATTTGATCCCTTGGAGCACGCTGGGCGCATCCTCCCACCATTGTGTGCGGCTCCAAGAGTGGTGAGATTGTGGTAGCTCCCTGAGTGAGCACCACCAAGTTTAGGTCTCTTGGGTTGTCCATAGGACTTCGACCCGAAGGGTGTTACTCCTATTATACGCCTCTAGCAAGGCGAAGTACACATGCACCTTACAGTAAGAAGGATGGTCACCTAGTAGATTTACGCTTCAGCGCGCCAAGATCACTCGGCGTGGCGTGTTGCTGCTCTTAGGGGTATTTGTGGTCATCCCGGACTTTGAGTGCTCCTAAGACACACACTGCTTCTAGACAGGTTAGAGAGTCGATTGTGTTTGGGCGTCCGGGACTCGGTTTTCATGCTAGTTCTTTGAGTTTTAGCCCGGAGCTGTTCGTAGTCGATCTTTCCGTCGTCTTCTTGATATTCCTCATTTTTCCAATCGAGGTAGATATCGGCGTGAGGTGTTTTCCGGTAGGAGATCGAGCACCTTCATCGGGATGGTCGGCTTTTGCACCACGGCGTGCCAACCCAGTTTTGACTCCTAGATTATCTACCAGAGTTGCTCCTGATCGTGTGAGAGTTGAGCGTCAGAGAGACACTCGAGTCCAGTCTTCTTCTGTGGCTGGTACTCTGAGGTGTCGTATGGTTCAGTATTGGGTTCCTAAGTCTTCACTCTATCCCGATCTTGAGTCATCTTTCTCTTGTGTCTTGATCAGGTTAAATCGAATGGGAAGGGCGATGTTTGGATTGTTGACTCCGGTTGTTCTCGCATATGACCGGAGATTCTCGTTGGTTCTCTTCCCTAGTCCGAGCCCCCGGTGATGAGTTAATCACTTTTGGGGATGCATCTTCAGGTAGAGTCATGTCTAAAGGTACCATCCGCATTAACAAAAATTTCATTCTTAAAGATGTTGCCTTAGTAAGTAAGCTACAATACAATCTGCTCTCTGTTTCTCAGCTTATCAATGACTCTTTCGAGGTAAGTTTCAAAAGTAATGTCTGTAGAATCCTTGATTCATCAGGAGGGTTAGTTTGCGGGATTTCTAGATTTGGGAGAGTCTTTCGTGCTGATTTTTCTGCTTCTTCTGGAGACTCTCTTCGATGTTTGATTGCTTCTGAGTCTCGTGATCTCTCCTTCTGGCATAGGAGACTTGGTCACATTGGTTTTGATCATTTGACCCGAGTTAGCAGCCACGATCTCATTAGGGGTTTGCCCAAACTCAAGATGGTCAAAGACTTAGTTTGCTCTCCTTGCCGACATGGCAAGATGGTTCTTGCTTCTCATCGTCCGATCCACCGTAGTGATGGTGATGCACCGGACAGCTTTTACATATGGATCTTGTTGGTCCGGCTAGAGTGCGATCGCGGGAGGGAAGTGGTATGTTCTTGTCATCGTTGATGATTTTTCTAGATACTCTTGGGTATTCTTCATGGCCTCGAAGGATGAGACCTTTTCTCACTTCAGGGTTTGATCGATGGGTTGTCTATTGAGCTCCCTGTGCATTACAAGCTATCTGTGATGATAATGGCACGGAGTTCAAGAATTCCTACTTTGAGAGTTTTTGTGTGGAGTGCGGTTTAGAGCATCGTTCTCTTCTCCCTCGCCCCTCGTGAGAATGGCGTAGTGGAAAGGAAGAACAGGACCACTGGTTGAGATGGCGGACGATGCTAGACGCAGTCTGATACTCTAGGAAGTTTTGGTGCGAGGCTATAGCTACGCTTGCCATGTTTCTAATCGCGTGTTTTGAGAGCACATTTGCATCGCACTTCTTATGAGTTGAGGTATGGCGAAAGCCCGGTGTGTCTCATTTTCGCGTTTTGGTTGCAAGTGTTTTATCTTGAAGTCAGTAACCTAGATAAGTTTGAGTCTCGCTCTTACGATGGTATCTTTCTAGGTTACTCGACTTCTTCTCGTAGCTATAAGTGCGGGCGTTGATGCGCATAGGATCATAGAGACACGTGATGTGACCTTTGATGAGGCTAGCTCGGGAGCTAGACACGATGTTTGAGCTCTTCTTATCCCTCGAGACCATCTTTGTAGAAGATGAGGATGATGGAGATGATGGTGTTCCACCGGATCCAGTCCCCTCTACACCGAGGTGCCTCCTGTTTCCATTTACGCACCTCGGGAGACCACCCTTGCCTTCGACTCTCCTTGGCGAGTGGCTCTGCTCCTACCTCTTCTGTGCATGAGGTAGAGGCCACTTCTGCTTCTGGTCCTCCCCGTCATATCCAGAAAGCTCATCCACCTGATCAGATCATTGGTGATGTGTTTGAGCGGGTCACTCGCTCAAAATCAGGTTTGTCCAGTTTCTACCTCCACTCTGCCTTTGTTGCCTCCTTTGAGCCAAAGGATGTTTCTCATGCTTTATCCGATGAATCGTGGATTAATGTTATGCATGAGGAACTTGAGAACTTTGAGAGGAACAAGGTATGGCAGCTTGTCGAGCCCCCATCTGGTCATAATGTCATTGGGACCAAGTGGGTGTTCAAAAACAAGCAGAGTGAGGATGAGGTTGTCATTCGCAACAAGGCTAGGCTAGTTGCACAGGGCTTTTCTCAGGTTGAGGGTCTTGACTTTGAGGAGACCTTTGCCCCTGTAGCTAGACTAGAGGCTATTAGGATCCTGCTTGCATTCTCTGCATCCCAGGGCTTCAAGCTCTATCAAATGGATGTTAAGAGTGCATTCCTCAATGGCTATATTGAGGAAGAGGTTTATGTCAAACAACCTCCGAGTTCGAGAACCCCAAGTTTTGAGTCATGTATACAAGCTCTCTAAAGCTTTGTATGGACTCAAGCAGCCCCAGGCATGGTATGAGAGGCTCAAGTCTTATCTTCTCAGCCATGACTTCAAAATGGGCATAGTAGACAAAACTCTGTTCATAAGACACCATGAGTCTAATTTTCTTCTTGTCCAGATTTATGTGGACGATATCATTTTTGGTGGCTCATCTCATTCGCTTGTGTTTCAGTTTTTTGAGGTGATGAGCACAGAGTTTGAGATGAGTATGATGGGCGAGTTGAGCTACTTTCTTGGCTTCCAAATCAAGCAGACTCGGGAGGGTACTTTCTTGCATCAAGGCAAATATACCCGTGACCTCCTGAGATGCTTCGACATGTCTGATGGGAAGCCGGTGATGACTCCTATGGCCACCACTTCTGTCCTCGAGCCCGATGAGGATGGTGAGCCTGCTGATCAAAAGGAGTTTCGGAGCATGATCGGCTCCCTCTTGTACCTCACTGCTTCGAGGCCGGACATACATTTTGTTGTGTGTCTGTGCTCTCGATTTCAAGCTTCTCCTCGCGCCTCTCACCGCCAGGCGGTCAAGCGCATCTTCAGGTACCTTCGTGCTACCACTGATTATGGTATTTGGTACTCTTCGTCTTCTTGTCTATCTCTTAGAGCCTTTTTCGATCCCGACTTTTCTTTGGTGTAGGATAGATAGGAAGAGCACTTCGCACTTGCCAATTCATTGGCACTTCTCTTGTTTCTTGGTCATCTAGGAAGCGATGCAGGGTTGCACTGATCCACCGAGGCCGAGTATGTTCTTGCGACCGATTCTTTGTAGCAGTGCTCTGGATGATGAGATCGACCTTACGGGACTATGGGTTAGAGATAGAGAGTGTGCCACTTTTTGTGACAACACTTCAGCTATTTGCATTGCTAAAAACCCATTGCAACATTCCGGACCAAGCACATTGATATTAGATATCACTTCCTTAGAGACCATGTGGAGAAGGGAGATATCGCGCTTGATTCGAGAGAGTGACCTTGATTAGCGATATATTCACCAAGCCTTTGGATAGCTCAGATTTGTTGCCTTGAGGAGTGAGCTTGGAGTCGTGAGCCCTTACGGCCTTTCGTGAGGGGGAGCTGGTTTGTATATTATGTATTATATATTTTCTTCCAGCTTAGCTTTTCTTTTCTTTGTCTTTCTTTTGGGTGACTTTGGGCTTGTTTTCTTGAGTTGAGTTCACTCACTTAGACTTCTGGCATGCCTTCCATAGACCTCTTATCTTGTGCTTTAGGTTGCTATCATGCGTGATTAGCTGTTCTCTCTTCTCTCTAGGTTGAGTTCCCTCACGTCTTATAAGTCTAGCGGTATTGGGCCTCCAGGTAGACAGAGTGCATGTGCACTCCTTAGTTGGGATCTAGAGTCGACTTCCCTATGTCGATCCTTTGGGAAGATAAGAGCGAGTCTAAGCCGTAGTGAGTCTCTTCTATCTTATCTATGCTCAATAGCCATCCAATTTTGTAGTTTCTCGGCTTCTTCTCCTCATTACATTTTTTCTGGTTGTTATTGAGTTCATTGGGTTTTCTTTATGCCTAATCTTGATAATAACTCAACTTTAACCAGATTTGAGCTTAAAATTGATTCATTTGTTGAGGGGGAGTTTGGGAATCTGTTCATGCATTGCATTTAGACTGCATTTTCTGTTTTATGAGCATTGTCTATTATGCAATTGATTTCTTCTTCATGCTATACACCATGCTACATCATTTGAAGAAAATCACTAGCTTAGGTATGTCCAAGTTCATTTAACTTGCTAAACTCAAATTTATGCCTTTTGTGTGTTTTGTCAATATACTCATCAAGGGGGAGATTGAAGGACCATGTGGAGGTCCATCCATGTTTGTGATGAGTATTTGACTTTATTTGAGCAAGGTGTGCTCAAGTTTGAGTTTGATTTGGATTGATTTTCAAAATGAAGCAATTCGAGTTGTCTCTGCTAGGAGTGGCAGTACCGGCCGTATGGGCGCGGTAGTTATGGGTTTGATGGGTTTATTGCATATCATTGTGGGCATTGCTATGAAAGGTTTTTTCTTGTCTTCGATGGTTGCAGGGCGACGGTGCTAGGTCATGGTGAGGCGGAGGATGATCAGGACTAGGCGAGGAGCGTCGGAGGTCCAGACGATTGGGAGATCGCCGGAAAATGATCGGGGACTCATCTAAGGGTGGTAGGTGGCCCAAGAGTAGTATAAATAGGGGTGGAGGGGTAGCCTCCTTCCTTTGAAGGTGTTGAGGTTTTTGATGCTCATTTGAGCTTTGCCCACATGAATGTGAGGCTTTGTAACCGCCCCTTCCAGAAATGAAAGTTTTATCCATCCACCTCTGAATTTATTTTGCGCATTTACATTATGTCTTTACTTTACGCAATTACATTCTCGCAATTTACTTTCAAGTAATTTGGATTTGCATCCCCTCCTTCTAAATGCTACTGATCTTGGATGTTTTGAGTGTGTTCATATGGTTTTACATCTCTTTTGCACTCTTGGATTTAGTAGAGAACATCTTTTCTTTCAAGTTCCAACTTTGTTCAGAACTTGTTCTTCGCGCAGCAGTCAGTGTTTGATTTTTGTAAAAATATAGAAAAATCCTTTTTGAGTAATTCTTGTTGAAAGAGGTGCGGGACTCTGATATACACCTGCAGAAAAATTTTGGAGTTCACTTATTGCACCGTTTGGGCGCCATGAGGTGAAAACCGAGCCCCAAACTTTCTGCTCGAAGTTCTTGAGCATACTGTGTTCTTAGATTTTTCCTGTTTTTTTTGTAAGGCTTTTTGAAGAGAAATTTGGTTTAGTTCTTCACGACTCTGATACTCATATGGAGAAAAATTCTCAGAATTTTTTGAGCTGTAGAAACCCACCAACCTCCTGTGCAAATTGAGGACAAGTTCTGGAAATTTTGCTTTTGTTTTTCTGAAAGTGACTTTTGTGATTTGAATTGATGTCCTTTCTAAAAGCAAGAGTTTGAATTGATTCCTCTTTATCTTAGACACTAGACAATCAGGATTGTGACTCAAAAATCACCACATATTTTATGGTACTTATCCATGCAAGCTTGGGGTACACATAGTTGTCTAGTTTTTTGGGTTTTTCACAATTTCCTTTCAGCGATCTTGTCGAGGTTTTTGTTGGAGTATTTTGGGGGAATTTTTATTTGTGACCATTCACCCCCCCTCTGTTCGCCTTCTCGGTCCTTCACATGCATCCATATTTCAAGAGTGAAGCTTGACTGAAAAGCTTAATGCTTCCTCTTGTGGCCCAAAAGCTCCTTCTCTTGATGCCCAATAGCTTCTTCTCTTGACGCCCAAAAGCTCCTTTCCTTGACGCCCAAAATCTCCTTCCCTTGTTGCCCGAAAGCTGAGTGTCTCCTTTCCTTCGTGCCCAAAAATGTCTTGCTGTCCAAATAAGCTAACATCAGTTAGTTGGGAAGACTGACTATACATAGCCAAGCTATGTTGCAACACAAATAAACTATATATAGCCAAGCATGTCCTGTCAACGTTGCAACCCTCCCAATCGTATTGTCACATTCACAAATCAACTAGAATGCGCAACAAGCTTACTAGGTTGTAGCTGCTAGCTCATGAAAGCACTCAACAAATGAGTTATACTTATTGCGTACAAATATGCATAGAAAATCCTCTAAGACACAATAAGAGTTACATCTTTTTAAGACATACAATAGAAAAATGGATGGTTGCAAGCCAATGTAGTGGTAGGTATATCTTTTTGCACTATTTACTATTGCACTCTTTATCGGTTGATCTAAACTAAATTTGCGCATCTGATGAGTAAGCTAGCTAGTGTTGAAAGCTAAAACCTAAGAGGGTGAAGTAACTCTGTAACTAGTCCAACACTAATGGCATGCATATACATGTATATAAAAATAAGTTCAGGAGGGAGGCGTGCTTGGGGACGGAGGAGTGGATGACGGGGGAGGCGTCGGTGGCTCGGCACCAAGGGAGGAGGCTGCGTCGAGGGTCGAGGGGTGACGCTGACGATCGACGGAGGAGGCGCCGAGGGTCGACGGAGGAGGCGCCGTGGCTCGAGGGGCGGAGCCAAGGGCTGAGGGAGGAGGCACCGAGGGAGGAGGCGACGTCAAAGGAGGTGTCGGCGGCTCGGCGTCGAGGGAGGAGGTGCCGTGTGAGGAGGCAGCGCCGGAGGAGGCGCCGAGGGTCGAGGGTTGGTGACGAGGGTCCGCGGAGGAGGCGCCGTGGCTCGAGGGTACACTAACACATTTTGCCAACACATAAGGTGTGATTACAGTACGTTTGCCGACAGATAAGGCATTGAGAATTCTGTGCTGACACTTTTTTTTGCTGGAATCATCAACACCGACAGAAAATGTGCCGGCACATTCGATCAATGCCGACAGATTGTCTATCGATGTAGTCTATAGATTTGCCGACACATTTTGTGTCGCCAATAACGCACATTTGCCAACACATCATTGTTGCCAAATGTGTGCCATGGTGTAGTGCAATGAGCAGAGCGAGAGATCGCGCCGCTGCCGTTCCCGCCCATCGGCCCGAAGCCGAGTCGCCGCCGACCGCCGCTCGCCGCCGGCCGTCACCACCACCCTCGGCCCGGTGGCGGGCCGCCGCTTTCTCCCCGGCCCCGCAGATCAAAATCCAGTGAAGCTCATCCATATCTGGATCTGATCATCCCATTCGCCATTCTACCCGTTCGCTGGCATGTAGGGGGAGCCGTACTTGGCGACCGCATGGAAAGCACCGGATGCGGCCGATGGCCGCGGGAGCCAGCGGGATGCGCCGGTGAGCGGTGAGGAACGTGGGCGACCCCGCGGCCTCGTGCCACCGTCGGCACACGCCCAAGAGGCGGAAGCAGCTGGCAGGCGGGAGGCGCGCGAGGACGCACTCCAGTATGTCGCCATGGAGTTCCCCAAGCCCAGCTGACCGCTCGCACTTGGGCTTCTTCTTGCCGCCGCCGTCGCTCGCTGCGGCCGCAATGCCCATTCCAAGATCTCAAAGCAAACAGAGGAGCGCAACGTGCGGAGGAGGAGAGGGGGTGGGGAGAAAGCTTCGTGGGGAAAACGTCAGAATTATTTTTGTTAATTCTGGGGTTACACTGCTGTTCCATTAAACTTCAATTCGTCCATCCTAGGCATGCTGGTTGAAGGAGAAGAGATGGGACTCAAGAAGGTTTCTTAGTTCAAGTGGAGTTTATAATCCTTTTCTGCAATGGTGGCAAGTCTGGCTATGGCAGTTGGCCAACAAGAAGGCGCAGACAGTTCCTCATTTGCTCTTCTGTAAGTCTTTGCTGCTGTTGTACGTACTCAGCCCTTATGGAACCAATTCCAATAGTTTAAGCTACCAGTCAAAAAGACTCAACATGAAACTTAAAACTATTTTATTTTATTTTATTGATAGCACAAGATTATGTCTTGTGACACAAGAACCCTGACATTGAATAATTAGTTTGTTCATTAACTAGCAGTAGTTAGCTAGTTGATTCTATGTTTTTCCAACATTGATAGTAAGAGAAAAGCATCGATTCTAGGTTCCTAAATTATGAGGATCTCGATGCTTTTGTTCGATATCTTGCTTTTTGTTGTACTTTGGTGTCGACAGTATTTAGCGTTAGTTATTGCCGCTTAGTTTTCGGTCCGAGGAATAGAAAAATCCTGACTCCGCCAGTGAGCATGCATGCATCCATCTATAAATAATATCAAATGATTGATATAAAAATGATACATAAGAAGTAATATTAAAAAATTGGTAGTGTAGCTGGAAAAGTATCTATCTTTTTTAACAAGATCGATCACGACTTGAATTTCACCACGGTTTTGTAGGCTTTAACTTGTTGTGAACTATTTTTCGGATTGTTAATAAATTTGTTCCTGCAACCACCGTTTATTAGAGATTATTTTTGGGTTATTTACGGATTTATTAGGATTTAAACCTTTCAAAGATTTAAAAGTACATACTCTAGCAAACCTTCATTGTAATTTACAAGAAATCAATATGATCATACAATTGTATATTTAACAATTAGTGCTGGTGAAGAAATTTAAAAGTACATACTCTAGCTAACCTTCATTGTAATTTACAAGAAATCAATATGATCATACAATTGTATATTTAACAGTTAGTGCTGGTGAAGAAATTTACTCACTCAGCAACCGATTGGTTACTTTATTATTGAAAAGAAATATTACATGGCAGAAAAGTAAGATTTGCTATTTGTTTCATATTAGGCAGCCTCTGGTAGCCAGAAGCCATGCACCTAGCCTATCGGAAGGAGGGAATATGACAACGTCGAAGCCTATAGTTGTAGTTCGGTACACATCTGTCAATACCACACCACCGAAGTCCTGTACCAGTTTGGCTCTTGGAACCATACATTTCAATACTGGTTCATATCAGCGTATCATTTTGGATTTAATATAACAATATATATTTACATATATACATATGTTTAATTACATGTACACCAAAGTTCATGTTACAAATAATACAAAGAAAATAGAAAACAGGAGACACGAATTTTTTACGTGGAAAACCCTTGCGGGAAAAAGAAACCACAGGCGCTCAAAGGCAATCACTATATGAGAAGATGTTTACAATAAACTCTTGCTCTTGACTTAGGCTACAGTGATATGTTTATAGTGATACATAGCAGACTCCGTGTAAGAGAAGATTTGTGACGGAGTAGGAAATGAATTCATATCACCCTCAACTTCAACAATCTCCACTTGAGACAAATTTCTCTTGTAGCCAAAATATAACACGACTCTCCTAGAAAAAAAATCATCATCAACACCTTGTGCACCAAAAGTCCAAAGGACTACTGAGTGATATCAACTAAGTCTGAGCAAAGCTCATCCTTAGCTGTTTGAACTGGCTTTATCAACATATCAGCTGGATTACCATATGTACTTATCTTGCTAACTTTAATGTCACCTTGAGCAATGACACCTCGAATGCAATGGTATCTGACATCAATGTGCTTTGTTCTCTTTCGAAACATTTGATTCCTTTTAAGGTAAATAGCACTTTGACTGTCATATAATATTGTTATGTAAGATGTACTTTCATCAAGCTTAGTAAATAAACCTCTCAGCCAAATGGCTTCTTTGCAAGCTTCAGAAATAGCCATATACTTTGCTTTTGTAGTAAACAAGGCAGTAGTAGTTTGCAGACTTGCTTTCCAGCTAATGGCATATCCTTCGACAGTGAATATATAACCAGTAGAGATCTTCTCTTATCCAAATCTCTAGCAAAATCTGAATCTACGTAACCCATGAGTCCATCTCTAGTTTTTCCAAACTGTAAACAAGCATTAGAAGTGTCCTGCAAATATATAAAAATCCATTATAGTGTTTTCCAATGAACTTTGCCAGGATTAATCATGTATCTACTAATAGCATTTAATGATTGAGATAACTCGGGACGAGAACATACCATGGCATACATAAGTGAACTAACTGCACTGACATATGGAACTCTAGGCATGTGCTCAATTTAATTCATCATTTGATTGTGGACATGACGCTGAAGATAGTGTAAAATATGTAGCTAATGGAGTACTCACCGATTTGGCTTTATGCATTTTGAAATGATGAAGTACTTTATCAATATACCTTTTCTAACTTAGGTATAATTTCTCAAACTATCTATCTCTGGTAATTTCATACCAATAATCTTCTATGCTGCACTGAGATCCTTCATCTCAAATTTACTCCTTAATTGTACCTTCAACTTTGATATTTCTGTCTTGTCATTTGCACCATTCAACATATCATCAACATATAGGAGCAAATAAATAGCTGAACCGTTAACAGTCTTCAAATAGACACATCTATCATAATCAGATCTTTTAAAAATTTGAAATATCATAAAGGAGTCAAATCTCTTATACCACTATCTGGTGATTGCTTCAAACTATAAAGATTTCTTTAATTTGCAAACAAAATTCTCCTTCCTCGGAATGATGGAACCTTCTAGTTGCTCCATATAAATGTCTTCTTCTAGTTCCCCATATAAGAATGTAGTTTTCACGTCCAATTGCTCAAACTCATAATTATGCATAGCCATAATATTGAATAAAGTATGAATAGAACTATGCTTCACAACTAGGGAAAAGACATTTGTGAAATCAATACATAGAATTTAGCTATATTCTTTTGCAACGAATCTTGCTTTATACCTAGCCTCTTCGGTTGGTGATACGCCTTCTTTTTAAAGATCCATTTGCAGTGAATAGCCTTCTTCTCAATTAGTAATTGACTAGTTCTCAAGTGCCATTCTTTTCAAGAGATTGCATCTCATCATACATGGCAGCCATCCATCTTTCTGAAGCACCAGAAGAGATGGTATTTGAATAAGTTGAAGCTTCTGCAGTATCTTCAATTTCTTCTACCACATTCAAACAATAAGCCACAATATTGGCTTCTTCAATCAACCTCTTGGGTACTTGAATATTTCTCTTAGGCCTGTCGGCTGCATTGGAAAGTTGTGATGGTTGTACAATAACAGGAACATCCTATTTGTTTTTATTTTTGCTTTTTGGTATAGATAATGAATAAATAACATGCTTCACCTGCACGCTTGATTTCTACTCCTCCTCAGTGGGAATATTAATAGATGGTTTATCATGCAACATAGTAGATTCATCAAAGGTAATATCTCTGCTAATAGCCACCTTTCTCGTTTCAGGATTTCACAATTTTTAGCCTTTTACACCAAACTTATAACCAAGAAAAATGCACTTAACAACTCTATGCTCTAATTTATCATTATTAACATGAGCATAAGAAAGACAGCCAAATATTCTCTAATTTGAATAATCTGTTAGAGAACCAGACCATACCTCAATTGGAGTCTTGTTATCAATTATTAGGTTAGTGACCGATTGATTAAATAACAAGCAATGGAAGTGGTTTTTGCCCAATAACTTCTAGATAAGCAAGAGTTACATAAGACACAACGTACCTTTTTCATGATGGTTCTGTTCATACATTCAGCTATAACATTTTGTTAAGGAGTACCAGGGATGGTGCAATGTCTCCCTATACCCTCTGATCTGCATAAAGCTTTAAATTCTCTATAACAGAACTCTAAGCCATTGTCGGTACGTAGCTTCTTTACATGCTTGCAAGTTTGTTTTTCAATCATAATCTTCCACTCCTTGAATATCTTGAATACATCTGATTTGTGATTTATGAAATATAGCCAATCTCTTCTTGAGTAATTATCAATGATGGTCAACATATAGCTACGGAAACCGTGCACATGCCACGGTTCCGCGAGCACTAGTGCGCAGTTTGCTACAATGCCTAGAACTGCTGCCGCTGGAGGCAACCCGATTTCTGCGCTGCGCGACGCTTTACGCTACAGTACGCCGAGAAGTGTAGTGAATTTTTTTATTATTATTTTTTATTTTGATTCGGGACGTCGGGGAGTCTGATGTGAGACTTTTGTGCAGCACGGGAGCGTTTTTTTAATGCCTCAGTCTTGGACAGGGTACAAGGAAGATGCTCGGTACGAAGGTTATCGATCTGTAGAGTATGAGTTTTATAGATGATAATTCTATCGTTGACATCTAAGAGAGATGAGCAAGAGGGGAGATAGAGCTGAGAGAATCTCAATCTCTCAGCTCTCTCTCTCTTGCCCGTCTCTCTCAATCTCTTTCGTGTATCTCCCTCGCTCTTTTTCTCACCCATTGCCCCTATCTCGCTCATGTTCAGCACATCCCCATCGCTCTCTATAACTGTTTAAGAATAAATAAATTTTAGTTCTTTTTCCGTAATATTTGTGTCTACTATCTCAACTTCATGCATATCTGACTCATTTTCTCTCATCACAATAGTGCAAATGGGTTAAGCCTAGGCTGACACGGTACGAAGTCGGCACTACATGGCACGGCAGGCCGTCGCGACCCTGCACGGTTTAGGCACGAAGCACGATGAGCCCGATGCCCACCTCTAGTCTTGGCCGAGATCTTCTGGTCGCCTTCGAGGCTAGCAGCGATGCGCGCAGCCTTTTGCAAGCCACGCAGCTTGGTTCTCTCTACGCGCTCTATTTTCTTGCGTTACAGAGAGATCGGATCGTTTGTGCTCTGATACCACTTGGTTTTTGTGATGCCTAGAAAATAGAAAATAGGAGACACAAATTTCTTACTAAGAAAATTCTTGCGGGAAAAAAAACTCGAGTGTACAAAAATGATCATTGTATGAAGAGATATTTACAATGAGATCTTGCTCTTGCTCTAGATTATAGGGATATATTTATAGTGATACATAGCAGACTTCGTTTAGAAAAAGATTTGAAATGAAGTAGGAAACAAATTCATATCACCCTCAACTTCAACATTCATATATAATATTACTCTACATATACAGTAGTAGTATCAAATATAACATATAGTTTAATAGACCATATTATCAATTCTACCGATATTACTGGTATTAACTGGTGTCGAAGCCAGTATAGCTAGTATCATGCCAATATGATCGATATTACGATCACTATGATACATAGGGAAACTTTATACTGGTTTAGATGCTAAAATAGTTATACTGGCCGGTACTGGTATTGATAACTTTGGTTAGGTACCTGATGTCCACGTTGGGTTTGTGATCTTCCGAGATAGAAAAGTCAACACCTCTTGTAGCTTAAACGACACATAACAATTACCATGCATCTGGTTGCTTACCTTTTCAAGATCGGAGCGAATCATGTTTCTTTTTGGATATACTAGGGGAGAAAAGTTTATTAGGGACAAAAATGGAATGAAAACTGTTGGTAAGTAGCTGTTTCATTTCCGTTTATATATTTTTTATCGATAATGAAAACGAAATCGTAAATCTCATAGACGGATAGTGACGGATACGGAACGTAGCGGTTACTGAAACGAAAGCGGAAAATTTCATCCAGGTATGTTTCTAGTTGTAACACCATAAAAATTTGCAATTTCCTTAATTGAGCATTTAATTCAGATTTTATGTTTTTTTTTCAATTTTCAGCATTTAATTAATAATTTTTGCTCTTTTAAGATTTAAATAAATAAGTTTTTTGAGAAAAACGAAACCAAAATCTTAATGGAACTAATTTTCATAAGTTCAAAATGTTATAAAATATTTTTCAGATTTTTTTAGGATTTTTTAACTCTATTTGATATTTTCTATAAAGCAATATTTATTTATGGTATTATTTAAATTAGAAAACAGAACTTCTGGTTTCATTTATACGGAATTTCCGTTTCTATTGAACTGGCTCTCCCGTTTCTGTTTCTGGCAAAAAAATTCCGTACCGTTATTTTCCATTTCGGTTTCAAAAAAAGCTTCCGTTTCCGTTTTTCTCTGGAACGGTTAGAAATTCGGTTTCCGTTTTCAACGTAATTATAATTAGTGACCTTCGAGACAAGCTAGTGTTCACTACAAAATAAATTACAAAATGTTCTCTGTACAAATAATGTTTGCTTTTTGCACAACGTAGAAAATGACACTTCCATCTCGTTTATTTATATGCCATAGGCACGGACAAATTATAAGGTGGAAAGCTTTATTGTATTCAAAAAAATGTTAGGACAAATTATAAGGTCGGAAATTGACGCATCTAACATAGAAATAAAGGGTAGAGCTAACTCGCTACAAGGTTATTTTTCTAATCCAAAATATTGTGTGTTCTTAAAAATAAACAAAAATATTGAGAATGACAATAAGACGCATTTGAGAGCAATAGGACCAATTTACATAAGTCTTAGCTTTTTTAGTTTCCTCATAATTTTTTTGCAAATCTAGTCCATATGAATAAAATTATAAAATTAGTCCCTCCCTAACAGCGGAAGATACAGCATATGTCACCTACCATACCTGAGGAGCTCGGTAGCTTTTCATGCACCCGGCAGCCGGCCGAATGAGATAGCTCTGTCCAGCCCACATGACTATTGCACTTTTTGAGCTCTAAAGGAGCTCAAGCACTCGGCAAGTCTCCTACCGAGCATGCTGGGTAGCAGCCCTACTGATCTCCTCATGCTCGACTGCTGCTCGAAAAGCTATCGAGCTCCCCGAGCATACAGGTGATACGTGTCACCTATCATGCCCTCTACGATCTAAGAAAGGGCAATTTTGCAAATCTCTTCAAAATAGTGTCAGATTTATAAAAAAAATATTTGTAAGGCACTAGGAAAACGAAAGACTCCAATTTACACTACTTGTTGGAAACGAACTTGTAACTTCTAGTAGAATAATAACTAGCGGTCTGAACCTGTTAGCTCGATTTCCTGCTAAGGTCTGTGGAGCAGTAGACTGAAAACTTAAAACAGTAGACGTTATCACAATACTTGTGCGGCAACATTAGTCGGACTAGTCAATCCATGCCTTTCCTGAAAAAACATCGTAGATTATTCCTTGCTGATGTGATCCACATTCTTCCACCACGCCAGTTGTACTCCAGATATTTGGAGCAAATTCTAGCTTTTCCATTTCCTTCCAACTTGTTTGCACCAGAATTTGGCTGATAAGGTCAGAATCGACAGTCCAAGATCAACAAGATACGATCAGGATACAGATTGAAGATATTTGGAAACGGAACAGGTTGTTAAGGAAAGCACCATCCAAATAGAGGCCGATACAGATTCTACTCCTAACGTGTTGTACCAGGGCTCTATCGGCCAATAGGTATAAAAGAGGTCTAGAGGTGATCAGAAAGGCTGCCCAGAGCCAACTAACCAATTCGCGTCTACTTTTCATCTACTTTTCCGTCGACTAGGAGTAGTTCTTGTAATTTAGTCTTTGTAATTCGATCTTGATCAATAAAGTTGCGCATCGCCGATTGTTGATCTTCTTTAAATTACGCCCCAGGTTTGATTTATTTTGATTTTGTTGCGCATCGCCTTCTTCAGAATCGATCTGCCTTTATCCTCTGATTAGCCTTAATCGGCTAATTAGATCTATTCTGATACCTTGATCTTGATCGGCTTCAAACTGATTGAGTTTAAGCTGATTGATCGTTACGATCGGCTTTGAGAGAATTTTATCCTCTTATTAGCCTTAATCGGCTAGTTAGACTTATCCTGTTACTTTGATTTAATCGGCTTCAAGCTGATTGAGTCTAAGCCGATTGATCCCAACGATCGGCTTCGAGTGAACTTTATATCTTTTACCTTGTTGATTATAGGTCAAATCGACTGGCACGCTCTTGAACCAGGTGTTTGTCTGATGTGCTGCTGCCAGAAACCCTACTTGAAGTTTTTGACGTCAATACAACTATAAGTGTTTCATTAATTAGAGAAATAACGTTTTAATTACGAATGACTAATCAGATATCCAAATAGTAATTTGTCTAGCAACATTTTCTAGCTAGAGCGTGCATCACACAACAAAACCAAACCAAAGGCAGGATTTACATTACCGAACCGACATACCAAATTGCCCACACGTCGGTAGTGATTTTTGTCAAAAATAGTAGAAATCGAATGAAATTCAAATTCAAATTTTTTAACTCGGTAGTCAAACAGTGGCGAAATAATTCGAAGGCTGACCGGTTTTTACCAATTTTTGACCGGTTTACATCGAAAATCAGCACACTCAACAAAAATTGAAAACAATTCAAGCAAAAATTGCAAAAAAATGCTAAAAAAATTTTAAAACCCCGGTAAAGGCACAAAATGTTAAGAAAAATATTAGAGATGTTTTAAAAATATGGAAAAATACAAAAAAAATTACAGCGTGACCTTTTCTATATTTTAAGACAACTTCAAGTTGTAAAATATACATTTTGTAATAATAGCACAACTATGGAAAATATGAAAAAAATATAGAAAAATTTCGACATGACATGACCTTTGCTATATTTTAGATAATCTCAAGTTGTAAAGTAGGCATTTACTAGTAATATCTCAACAAATAACTTTTTATTTCAATACCATTCACAAATCAATCCAACAAATCCACAACTCAATGTCCATGGTATATGACATTTGAAATCAATATTTTTCACCGAAAATAAATGTACGCGCTTCGTATAGTTTCATTTTCCTTCCATTGTCACACATATACCATGTCGGACCTACATAAATACTATGTTAGTAAAAAAATTGAGTTGCAATGAAATGAAACATACTAATTTTCTATTATGTATATTCGGTTTTGCTCAAAAACATCTCAAAATTTTGGTTTTTCAAAATATTTTCATGAAAGATATCAAAAAGATATTTAATACTAATTTTAGGGTTCTTTTGGATAAATGTTTCCAAATTTCCGAAATTTTTTAAATTTGAATTTTAATATTTCCGGTTTATCGACCAGTTACGTTTCTCGAGTCGGACTGGTACGGTCGAAAATCATAAAAATTGATCGATTTTCATCGATATTGTGAACCGTGGCCAAAGGTACATAAAATTCACCTACCTACCTGGCCTGAAACAATGGCTTCAACTGATGTGTTTTTTGTTGTCATGAATTCTAGCTTGATGGCGAAATCAATCTCAACTTCTCCAATATAATATCTTTTAAAAACAAAACTCACATGGAACACATTTGGAGAGAATAATATCCTTAATGATATGATCTGATACGTTAAAAGTGAATTGCAGAAACATGTTCTTGAACAGGAGGAACCTCTAAAGGAGCAATAATGTGATGCTTGGTCCAGCTCGCGCTTGCGGTCCCTTAAGTGGAAATCCTGAGCACACCAGACAATATGTTTTCGTCATTTGATTTCCATGTTTTCATTAACTAAAACCACATGATCATGATAAACATTTTGCAAGGTCGAAATTTTGAAATTTAAACAATACGGCTTTGCTAAGTTTCGGTTACCTGAATTTTTTAATATATGGGCATCTAAAAATTGCAGACACTAAGCCTAAAATTGTAGTACCTTGTAAAATGCAATTTTAGTATAACTATTGTCGGGATCTGATTCTGAGAATCTGGACCCTCTGTGTAATCTGTACCGGTCCAGGATCACGCCAGCACACACAGACTTTACAAGGTTAAACATCACAGACATTCACAGCGATACATTAATAAGTAGTGCAACATTTATATAAACTGAGTTGTACGACCTTATGGTCTCCTTACATAAGATCAGCCACGCAGGGCTTATATTATCAGAGTAACAAAGATAACAACGGAAAACAAAGAGATGTCGTAGAACCCATCAACTTGCCACAGGCAATTGACTGAGCTTGCTCCCTAATTGTCCGGCTCTTCGTGGTACTCCTCCTCCCATGCTGGCGTAGACTCCTCAACTGATGTTGGGTTGGTAGGCAAGAGGGTGAGTACTCAAGGCACTCAACAAGTAATGCACAGAATACAGCGCTATTGCTATATGCAAGACTTATTCCAAAGAATTAGTTTATTTGGTTCTTTTGCATCAAACAACATTTTTAAACTAATATCTTATTTAGATTAAAAGCAGTGGAATAGTTATAAATAGTACTAAGTTCTGCAAATGGTTTTTCTCCATAAGAACTCAGGACATGGCCTTAATCCATTCATTTTCAACACTAGCACACAGCCACCCTTTCCACATTTTATTTTTGAAGATCTAACCCTTGACTGTAATCCCCGAGCATTACTCAATACCGCGAGCACGACTATTCGAATAGATTTTACACTCTGCAGAGGTTGTACACTTTACCCTCAAGATGCAGCCGCTCACCACATAGGTGATTGTCCGCAACAAAGCCTTTCACGAACCTCTACCTTAACCAAAGAACCTCTCCGATATTGCCCTTTCTATCACACCCTCACATAGAGCTGGTGTATAGTACAGGCCAACACCGTTGGATGGGCACCAAGCAGTAGCACAGGTACGCTCCCCCACACAGATACACCCTCGTGTACTATCACCCCGAGGCATCAGAGGAAAGATATCAGAACCCTAATCAACTAGGTCTGTCCCATACCAGACATGTGGTTGTACAATTGACTAAGATCAAAGACTTGCAAGGTGAAGTCCTTAGCTGACCAAGGCAAGACTTCCTTCTCTCAACAGTGGCACACAACCTAATGTGACACACAGACTCACACACTCAAGAACCCATAGCCACACAGGCACACCTGGCACAAAGCCTGTTGCCACTTGCCCAGTCTAAATCATTTCCCACCGAGTTGATTATTGTGCAACACATGCCAACAATAACTCAACAACAGTACAGAACCACACAGGTCTCCGTACTTCAATATCATCACATAGCATCATCACATCATTTTCGAATACATTCTATATTTCATTAATCAACATTAATATGTTTTCCAAAAAGTAATGCATGACCCGTTGCAGGGCTAAGCATCTAATCACAGTCTAGCCTTCCTCGTGTTGGTATCATATTAACATCCAACCAATACAAGCAATCCTAGGGTGACAGGTGGCAATAACAATATGGGTTGATTGACTACATTACCCAAATTAATTTAAATTTATTTTTAATTAATTTAGCATGCAAAATTTCAAAGCAAAATACATTTAAATACTGGCATCAAAATGGTCAAAGCATCACTTGCCTTCAAAGAGTTGCTGGTCGTGTTCTGAAGCTTGATCTTGGCCGATGAACTCTTCCTCGAAACTTTCCGTCAAATTTGCGTCTACGCGTAAAAATTATATATGCAATAAATAACCAAAATAGTAGACTATATAACCTCAAAAATTCAAATAAAATTCACCATTAAAAAGAACACAATTTTACAAATTTTTAGAAACTAGAATCACCTCAATCGGAGTTGAAATGCAAAGGTTATAACCTTTCAAAGTTTACAAATATTTAAAAAGAATAAACTGAATTAACATCATTATTTTTCAACTAAAACACCCGATTTATTGCGTTAGCATGACGTCAGCAGCCACATGGCGTTTCCTGGTGCTGCCACATCGCCTCGGTCCATTGACTGGGTCCACGGTCTGGCTCTGGTCCACGGTAGACTCGGTCCACGGCATAGTGCACCTGACCCCACCAACTGACGTCACCGCTGACGTCACCCAACTTGTCTCGGGATTCGTGCACGACACATGTCAGCATCTCGGCCATTCCCAATCTACGGTCAGATCTCAACCACATGGCGAAATCGTGATCGTTTACTCAACCGACGACTAGATCTCCCGCGCGCAGCTCAGCGACGCTTCGCATCTCGCGCTTACATGCGTCAAGCATCCGACGTGCTCACAAATCCAACGACCAGCACACGCACCGACTCAGCGATGCCTCGGCTCACGTGAAGACACGCGTCACGCATTCAACGGTTGGTTTGAATTCAACGGCGAGATCACGCGCGTGCACCGCACCGCCTCGCACTCCTCGCTGACACGCGGCAGCCTGCTACTCGCTCAGCGAACAGCGCAATCTCCAACACACATTCAAAATGAACGACTCAGATCCACCTGGCAACATCAGATCTAACCTCCATCGTTCAGATCTGATCCTACGGTGCACGTTACCCGAGTAGTTTACTGTGCAACAAAGCGACACGGCACTATCTCACGCGTCCATTATCGATCCAACGGCAAAGATCAACACCACTCTAAACCATGCGAACTCATCTGGATCGTTCATCTATAAAGCAACTGCTCAGATCTAAACTAAAGCACAAACACTAGATCCAATCATAACCACTCATCTACACATCTACGGCAACAGTTAACCCTAGGATTTAAATAGAAGAGGGAAGACGTGGACGAACCGAGATCGTGCGATGCGGATCGAACGGACGGCGAAGCATGGCGAAAAAGACGGCGGCGCTAAAGTAGATTGCCAGAGCTGGGGAACACGAAAGCGTCGGTGGCGTTGCAGGGTGTCTCCGGCGACGTGAACTGGCGCATTCGACGCGTCTCAGTGAGGGCGATACTTCGGTGACCTTAGTGACTGCGGAGATGAACCGGCGGCGGCGGAATGAGATAAAAATGGCGGCGGAACGGTGCGGCTACTACGGCGAGCTTTTGAGGGAAAACGGCGGCGACTCGGGAGGCGTGCACTAGGGCTACAGATGAGTCTTGAAAAGCACAACACGGGGGTGGCAGCGATGCACTAAATAGGGTCTCGACGTGCGCGCTACAGGCGGCGAAACCGGCGGTAACGGTCGGCGGCATCTACTCTGGTGAAAACGCGGACGAGCAACGTGGCTCCATCCCACCCGTCCACGCGGACTCGATCAGAAGGCCAACAACGCGCAACGACGCGGCACACTCGCAACCGTTCGATCAAGATCGGACGGCGCGATTCTAGGGTTTCGGTGGGGCGGCTGCGCGGGCCGACGACGCGGTGGGTTGGGCTGTGCAGGGTTTCAGCCCAACACTGTATATTCAATTTTAAAATATTTTCAATTTAAAATAAATCAGATAAATAAACAAAACCAAAATAAATAGCAAAATACCCGGAAAAATTCCAGAAAAATTCTGGAAAATATTTTGAGACATTCTGAACTCAAATAAAATATTTCCAATAAAACTTTGCATATAATTTTATATTATTTTAATTGACATCAAGAATGACCATATTTGAGTAAATCCAGATAAATTTCCAAAAATTACCAAAAATCAAAATAACACCAAAATTTAAAATATGGCAAATTTTAGGGTGTTACAATTATACTGCAATTTTTAGAGTTCTATTTGTTTTTGTGTTTGTAAGGTTCATCTATGTTTATCATTGTCTAGGACAGAAGACTATTTTTCTTTGTATTTTGTAGGTGTTCACCAAACTTAATTTTTTTTGTAGGTTAGATTATTTTTTTATTTCTTGAGATGTGCTTTTATGCATTTTCTCTCAATACAAGTTGTACAAATCTTAAAGCAAACGACGGGGTAGGTAATCATTACATACCATTCATTTATGCTTTAATATTTATATAATTTTAAAAAGCGATTCATAGAAGAATTTCATTCTTTGTCCTAAGAGTAATGCGGTGGGTTATACATAAGAAGTAGGGGAGGGGGCTCATTGGAGTGGTTAGATCTTCATTGAAGAGTCGAGAAACGTTATTGAAATTTTTCTAAATCATAGTCACACTTGATGAATAGATAACTCCTAAACAATGTAGCTTGTTTTATTTATCAAAAGTCAAAAAAGTTTTGAAGCACGAGCGGCTTGACAAATTATGTGGTACAGGTCAAATTTTTTTAAAGATAGAATGAAAAAGGTACATAAAAATAATAGGGTAGAGTTGTACATATATAATTCAGATCAGATAACGACAGCGAAGTAGCACGAACTCATGGGTCCAAGGAAAGTTACGAAACATGTGTACTGCCTTCAAGAAAGGACCAACACATGTAGATCTTTAGCCCAACCTAGATATTAATTTCTACCAAGCTAGCTAACTTTAAAGAAAAAAGATATTTCTACTCCTAAGAAAGTGCTATAAATAGCACCTTGTGGCATGTACCATCAAGAATACTTAACCAAAGATCTCCATCTATCTGCACGCTCATACAACCTGAAAGATTTGCACTACTTGTCAGGCAACAGAGCTAACCAGCCATGCCACCCTCACGCGGCAAGAACAACTCCTCCCTCTTTGAGTCCTCCACCATCATCACGGCCAACCTCATAATGGCCTCCTCCTCCTACCTCCTCTCCAAGATCACCCCCCGCACGCCCACTGCGCAATCTGCACAGCCGGCCAGAGCAGCAGTTACGTGTCCGACGAGGTCTCCGGTGATGCCCACCCGCTCCGTCGAGC
This sequence comes from Otatea glauca, assembly GCA_036346275.1. Classification (NCBI taxonomy): domain Eukaryota; kingdom Viridiplantae; phylum Streptophyta; class Magnoliopsida; order Poales; family Poaceae; genus Otatea; species Otatea glauca. The sequence goes on along the minus strand of CM070716.1, from coordinate 9,950,853 downwards.
CCACGGCGGGCACGCGCAGGACGGTCCTCATGGAGCCCAACGAAGGAGTGGACGAACGCGCCGCCGTGTTCATCAAGAATTTCCGAGAGAGGACCCAGTCGGACATAGCTCGCATGGAAGAGGATGCTGCAGGTGCGACGGGAACGGCGGCAGCATGGCAGTTACCGCCGCCTCCGGCAGTAGCCGCCACCAAGTGTGCTCGGACTGTGCATGGATCCTATCGTTAGAGTGCTTTCCACCTGTAAGGTGTAGAGCAAGTACGTCTGAGTATGTATCAACTAAGATGCATGGTATGTACATGTATTTACGAAGTTCAATAATTTTGGCAGCATGGGTTGGGGGAAAGTTTACAACGAAGGAGATGGAAGAGGTATTTAAGTAAGTAGCTTGTAACACGAACATGTTGTGCTAATATATAGATATGTTGGCCTAAAGACCAAGAAAGAACTCACATCTTTTCCCCTTTGAAACACACACACTCACAAGTGGACGACGAACACGAGGAAAGAATCACCGATGCATGACGCAACAACGGACTGGCGTCTTTTCTGTTCATCTGTTGTCTCTGTTTATTCGCCCCTTTAATCAAAACAACAATGAGTACAAGGGATATATATCAAATCTTGCGCCACCACACCGAGCAACTAACAGCATGCCCGGAAGGCCGGAACTCGATCAGCTCAGTCGTGTACAGCACCACTTCCTCATTCGCTTCTTTTGCTACGTGTCGCTTGAAGTGGTCCAACTAACTCAATTCACGCACAACCAGCTGTAACATCCTAAAATTTGCTTTAAAATATTATTTTATTATTATTTATGCATATTATTATTTTTCTGATTTATTTGGATTTTATTGGAATTTATTAAATACATTTGTTTTTGGCCTTTTATTGAAAAGTATTAAAATAACGATAAAGTTCATCTAAAGATTGGCTAAAAGTATTTTAATTGAGTTCAAATGCTTCAAAGTATTTATGAGAATTTTATTGGATTTTTCCTGATAATTTTATTGCTTAAAACAAAATACTTTATTTTCTGGAACTATTTTAAAAGAAAAAGACGGGGAAAACAAATGAAAAGTATCGGGGCGGAGCCCAATACTGTGCGTTCGTGGTCTAGCACTGTGCGGCCCAGTGGACCGCCACATCGGCCTGTTTCTAGTAGCTATCTCGTCAGCCGTCAGATTGGGAGCGGACAGTCATGATTAACCGGGGCCATTAGGACTCTGGAAGGATCTAGGCCGTTGGAGTTTATCATGTGCGGGCTGGATTAGGTCTTGTTAGCGAGATCTAATTCGTTCATCGGGACACATGTGTGGAGCTCGTTCTTCGTATTCGTCGTGACCGATTTGGACTCCGCCGCCGTGTTGAGCCTAGACGTGTGGGGTATTTAAGTCGCTGGTGGTTGCCTAGGGTTCCGCTTCAGCCGCCGCATCTTTTGATTGGAGTAAAGTTGCCAGAGCCGTCGTAGTTAGCGCAGGGAAGCTCGCCGAAGTTCGTGGTTGCACCGCCGTTCGTTTTCGCATCATTGCGCCGCCGTCAAGCCGTGTTCCGCCACATTGAGACCAGATCCGGGCTCATCATGTCACGTCGAACCAGAACCGTAGCACCATCTCATCGGGGAGGCATCGGAGTGCGTCGACCAAGTCTTCTTCCTCCGCCCCGGTAAGGACCTGCCGCCGCGCCGCCAAGCTTGCCGTTGGATCTCGCGATCAATTGTCGCCGTTGAATCTCAAGATCGAACGCGTCACATTTCGCCGCGTCATCGCTATCGTTGGACCGTCGGATCGGTAATGGAGGGTTCGGATCACACTGTCGTCGTGATCAATCGGATGGTGACACGTGTTGGGCGGAAGTCCAATGCTGTGGACCGAGTCCATGGTAAAGCAGATCGGTTCCATGGACTCAGCCCATGGACCGTCCCACGTGGCAGCACACGGTTGGTCCGGTTTGGGTGACGTCATGCCGACGCAATAAACTGGTATTTGAATATAAAAATAATTCGGTTTATTATTTAATTTTTAATATTTTTGAATCTTCCCCGAGCCCGTTCTTCCTCATACAAGCTCCGAATGAGGTGATTCAAATTACTAAAAAATTTCAAAATTAAGATCTATTTAATGGTGAATTTTATTTGATTTTTGGAGTTCATTATCTCTCTGTTTTGGGTATTTGTTTGCTTTTCTCTTTCGATTCGCGTAGTCGTTGAATTGTGTGACGCATTGGAGGAGGATTCTTTGAACCAAGACCAAGGTCGAGAGCAAGAATAAGGGCTTTTCTAAGGCAAGTTGTGCTTTGATCTTGTTGAACCCAGTTTACAAAATTGCTATGTTGTTTTACATTATTGCATGTTATTTTATGTGTACAATTGTTTCGAAATAGTTTGGGAATTAGTTAATCTGCCCAGTTGAATTACACCCTACCTTGTCATTTGTATGTCATGATTATTTGTCACCCTAGATTGTGAAGGGATACGAGTAGGCTACACTAGCACACAATTAAAAATTTCTATCTCGTAAACCAGAAAGTCACACAAGTAAATGATCATGGATCGTTACCACTAGACGTGTAGTGCAGTGGAAGGAAGTTGATGCAGCTCGAATCAACGAAGTGCGCGTCTTGTTGCAGTGTTCGATCTTCCTCGTGCGGTGGCCAATCCTCCTCGCGCGGTGGTCAATCGTCCCGATCAGTGTCGCAGTAGCAGCAACACCTCTACTGGCGTCCACACGTTTGAGAAAAGAACTCCGTGCGTCGGTGTGCCAGGACCAGCTTGCACGGGAAGGCTCAAGTAGAGATGGCTAGGGTTTCGGTGCTACACCCTCTCACGTACCCAATTGCAACCATGAACTCCCTTTATATAGCTGTCCCCTCCCCTGCGGTGGAACCCTACATTAGGGCCCAACTGAAGGACAAAGCCCACTTGGCTCATTAGTGACGGATCCAATCCATACCACTATATTCCAACCCCTTAAGTGTGTGACCCTGTAGGTTCATGTATATTTGGACACGACTCGGAAACACCTTTCCAATCGATAATCGATAGCAGTACCTAGCAGTACATATCGATTCCCAAATATCCGTAAAGCATTGGACGAACCTACTATAATGTGATGATGTCATGTTCTCTTTGCTTTACGATATCAGATCAAGCTTAAGGCGAGAGTCGTGTCATCCTATGATAGCTCGATCTCTTCACTCATACCGTAGTGGAATAATTTATCTGGATTGATTCTCAATCACATCTGGCATGGCTATGCATTTACTTAATCCATCTACCTCGAGGGGGCCAGAGATATCTCTTTGTTATATAGGAGGAGTAAATTCCATCTTGATCATTCATGTACCTCAGCATATTTCATAGTAAACCCAAAAGCCTCCTTTATAACTATCTGGTTAAAGAGTAGCGTTTGGTAGCTCCTAAGTAAACCATTATACATCTAGGAAACCAATGACAATCTCAGGTCTAAGGAACATACAAACACTATGCATGAGACCAAGTGATGACACTTAAGAATTTATATAACAATTCTCGCAGTGTCTCATATGGGTCTATCCAACGCATGTTCTCTAACATGTATCCACATTATTGATTAGATATCTCTATATCTCTATGACCCGTGAAACATGGTTATCAATCAATACATGTGCTGATCTATGAAACATAATCGTCCTATATTATGATAACCGATCAAGGATAACTTGACTAATATCAATATATGGAAAAAGTTGCACGAACAAGTCACTTACTTGTTGATTAATCCAATCGATAATTATTCAAAGGACAAACAATTATATTGTTCCATAAACATAAGGCGTGATACAATCATCTCTATGATCTCTTCAAGTACATATCACCAACAGATTGGTTCATTATTACTTGGTTAATATTAAAATATCAACATGGGTTGGTTAGACCGTACTTAGTATACTTATCCATACCACGTTAATTCATGTCTTTTGGAATATCAAAAGTGAATCTTGACTAATGGAATATGGAACATGTTTATAAAAGGTGTGTCAGGTGCTGTCACACAATGATGTTAAGTTGTAGTGACGTATGTCACCAAACCATGTTGACTTGTTGATGGCACGTGGTGCATAGTAATCAACTGGGGTGGTAAATAATTTTGATTGGGGCAAGTGGCAAGGTGCAGTGTGCCAAGGTGGGCCAGGAATGGCAGAGGGTTTGTGGTAGTCTTGCCTCGATCATTTTAAGGACTTAACATTGCGAGCCTTTGAACTGAGTCAATCATGCAACCACATGATCTAGAATGGAACAGACCTAACTAAGTAGGATTACTGATATCTTGATATATGATTCCTCAGGTGGATAATCACACAAAAGTGTGCATACATGGAAGTGTGGTTATAGTGGAGGATGTGGCGTTACACATCAATCTAACGGTTTGTCGGTCCTATCCTTCTCCTCCGCTGAGGGAAGGTGTAGTGTATGGCTTACCGAGAGGGTCAATGTTAGGATAAAGGTTTTCGAAAGGTTTTGTCATGACCACTCGCCTTTGTGGTTTATGGTTATGTCGTGTGGGTAAAGTGCATAACCTCTGCAGAGTGTAAAATCTATTCGGATAGTTGTGCTCACGGTATTAAGCAATGCTCAGGATTTACAGCCAAGGGTTAGATTTTATTAAATGAAAACTTGGACGGGAATGCTGGATGTTATTGAAAGTTGGAACTTGACTTAGATTGAATAACTTGGTTTACCTGAAATGCTGAAATTAATATTACTGTTATTTGTTTTACTGTCTTTACAATATACTTATTGTACTTGTTTATAAATACTGCTTTACTGCAAAATAGCCATGTTAGCCTTTTCTTTGCAATAAGCCTTGCATATAGTTATGTTAGAATTGCATTCTGTGCACAACATGTTGAGTGCTTTATGTACTCACCCTTGCCTACAACAACATCACCAGTGAGAAGTCTACACCAGCTTTGGAGGAGGTGTTCCAGGAGGAGACGAGTATTTAGGGGCGAGCCTTGTCAGTTGCCTGTGGTATACTGAAGGGTTTATCTATGTTTTCATTCCGCTGGAGTTTAACTTGTTATTCAGTGTAACCCTGCGAGGCATAGTCATATAAGTTTGACCATAATGTCAGTTAACAATTTAATATTTAATATATGTCTTTTATTATGTTTTCGCTGTGTATGATTGTGGTATTCATCTATGTTGAGCCTGTGTGCACTAGCGTGATCCTGGACTAGTGCAGTATACATAGAGGGTCCGGATTTGCATATTCGGGTCCCGACACCAGCTAACTCAACTAGCTATAGCAACTAAGTAGATTAATTTCAAATTCTGACTAATCTTGACACCCTGACTCTTACTCGTTGAGGAAATTAGTATCTAACTATGATTTGTCCAACTCATATTTGACACATGACGGCGAACATATATCATTAATGTCCTGGACTCATTTTTGACATACTTGACTCACAGCAAAAATATCTCTTCAATGTACCGGACTCATCTACGATAAACTCGGCTCAGGATCAGAGTAATACCGGTTCGTCTTCAGCATCTGTCTCAACGAAATGTGCATGCGCCTTCTCCTCCTCTTTGGCTTGTAGCATTCCAATGCGAAGTGCCTATGATCATTACAATTATAGCACTTAACTTTCACCTTTTCAAATTTTTGGTTCCTACAGCCTCAGCCATCACCGCCATTAGAGCCGCCCAAGGAATCTTCACCTTCTCGCTTTGACGATCAGGCATCCCACTCGGCATGAGTTAATAATATGTACTCATCTTTACTGCTGCTGGATCCCCTAATATGTTTCTCGTGTGCTTTCAAGTGGCCAATCACCTCGTCAACCATCATCAGCTTGAGATCACAGAACTGCTCAATGGTGGACTTGATTTGAAAGAACCTTCATCGACCACATTTGTATCCTCCATCTTGTCATTGAGACCTCAGATTTTGTTGATGATTATTGTTAACCAGATAGTGAAATCGTCGACCGACTCTGGTCTCCTTCAAACCATCAGTGCCAAGATGCGTTGTCTTTAACGCTTCCCACGCACTTTGGCCACGTCCTTTTCGGCTAGTAGGAAGAGTGTTTCCTCTGGAATGCCTCTATATATGGTTGCTAAGGCCATTTGATCCTTGCATACATTGACGTTGTCATCCTCGACCGCTTCCCACGCTCCTTGAGCCCTCGTATACACATTCATCTTCATTTCCCATGCTACATAATTGCTCATTGTGAAGATCGGACAATGCAGGAGATAGTAGAACTCTCCTTCGCTGTCGCACCCAACATCGCTTTATCACTAGTGACACCACTTTTAAAAGAGCACGCCATGATCTTAAACATACATGCACGGATCAAGAACTCATACTTTAATACGAAATGTTGGCCCAAAGACTAGGAGAGAACTCACACATGTTTCCTCCGTGAATCACCCACATACAAGTGGACGATGACCACGTGGAAAAACAAACCGATGCACGAAGCAACAATGGACTTGCATCTTTTCTTTTGTCTGTCTTATTCTCCCCGTTAAGGAGAAAAAAAAACAAGTTATATACACACTAAGTCGAGATTAATTTCCAATAAGATACTCCTTCCACTCAAATTTATAAACCTTATTTTTTGAATAATCTTATCTATAAATATATGATAAATTTCATGTTCCAATGTAAAAAATCAATGTGATGTTCTCTTTATACCTCAAATAAATATATAGATTTACTTGATATTCTCTATATGAACGCATTGAGTATAGTGCTTAGATATAATAATTAGCACTAGCATTATTATTTTCAATATCTTTTTGGTCTATGTGCCAAAAGAAAATGCACTATTTAAACTTGAATAGATGAAGTAGCACTTTAAGGAAAGATAATTATATATACTCCTATGTGCTGAGCTCTTCTTTTTAAATGTTTTAGTTTTACGTATTTTCGTAATTTTGGAGGAATTATGTTTCCTTAATTTAACGGAATTTTTGAGGTATTTTCTGTTCTCTGGATTGCGCTCGTGTTAATCGTGACTTTTATATGTGGTTAATTTTGTGTCTGGAATCTGGACACATTGTGAGGCTTCTTCTGCCGAATATTGGATTACCATCCATCCGCTATTTAAATCACAATCCGGTGCAATGGAGACCGAGCGTAGCTCAGATGGCAAGGCCAGCTGTGGTGCAGTCTACTCGCTCAGATTCGAACCTTTTAAGTTCGGCTTGAGTGCTTATCAGAGCTGAGTGCGTGAATGTACGTGAGTGTGGATGTGTTTATAAATCGACTATTATTCTTTAATTTTAATCAAATGTCATAGCTTCTTGTCAACTTTTTAAAAAAAACAATCTGGTGCAATGACGAGAAGAACCTGAGGTGGCGATGCCACGTACTCACAAGTCGCAACCATTGATATGATAGGGAAGCACCTGGGCCGAGTTGCTGCCAGCAACAGACTTACCTTTCATATCTAATAAAAAAGTATCTTATCAAATAATTTGTATGAGAGCATATAACCAACTTGAGAATCGAGAAAGTTTAGAACAAATTCTGTTTTCCAGTGGATTCGTTAATGGACATTCATTACACAATTTACATTTATCGGAATATAAAGGTGCATGAGGGGCCTAAATTATTTAAAAAAACTTTAGTTTGAAACGAATGTATCTCTCTTAAACGTTAGAGAGATTGAAGAATCATAATTTGATGAAGAAGCAGATTAAAAAGGACCATAATATGGGAAATATTCAGTGATCAATCCTTTTATTTTGTAGCGGAGGGGTGTTCCATCCACACATCAAATTCAGTTGCTAATTCAGGCTGCGATATGAGAGAAAAAAGATGACGAATGCAGCAAGGTTTGTACTATGACTTGTTGTTTTTAAAAAAAAAATAATAGATTTGTACGAATATGAAGCCTTCACTCAAAAATGGAAAAAATTGGCTGTTGCACTGCGCGTGCCTTACATTTGCTAAGACACAACATAAAATCGATGCTTTGATGATGGACAAGGCAAAATAGTGGTCATTTGTCAAAACATATCAAACCGATTAAAATAATATTATTTGAAATTTAGGACAGGAAAAGTAGTTTCAAAAGTTTAAAGCACCAGCGTATGTAAGCACATCACAGACGGTTAACGAACCGTGTGCAAAAAAAGAGACAGTGATAATCAGGGGTTATCACTGCTACAGAACACCTATCACTGTCGGTTCCAAACTGGCATCACTGCCGATTTTTGCAACCGGCAGTGATAGTCGGACTATCACTGTCGGTTCTAGAACCGGCAGTGATGTCGGTATCACTGTCGGTTTGTATGCGAACCGGCAGTGATAGTCCGGTTCGTAAATTACTCGGTAAAATAAAAAAAAATTATTTGCATTTGGACCGAGTACCTCGTTTTCTACGCACGACCGCAAGTCACAAGTGACGCGATTTTTGCGCGAAAGCGCGTGCGGTTGCTTGGACTCGAACTCACGATCTGCTGCCTCACCCGAGCCCACCTTACCATCACACTAATCACTCATTCCTCAACCAATATAGGATATATTTTCCTTTTGTTCCTTTATCTCCCAAACTTTTGATGATTATTTGGATATCTAGATGAATTCAAATGGAAACATTGTCAACTACAAAGCTGTAGATCGCGTCGAGAGCTACAATTTTCATATAAATTTTATCTCCATCCGACTCCGTATGAAAAAGTTATGATTTTTCGAAAAATAGTTTGTAGCATTATTACTGTCGGTTGGGAATACGAACCGCCAACCGGCAGTGATACCATTATTTGGATATTTAAACTACTTTAAATGAAAAAGTTATCAACTACAAAGTTGTAGATCTCGTCGAGAGCTACAATGTTGATATAAATTTTATCTCCATCCGACTCCGTATGGAAAAATTATGATTTTTCGAAAAATGATTGGTAGCATACTAGCATTATTACTGCCGGTTAGGAATACGAACCGCCAACCGACAGTGATACCATTATTTGGCTATCTAACTACTTCAAATGAAAAAGTTGTCAACTAAACAGTTGTAGATCTCGTCAAGAGCTACAATTTTCATATAAATTTTATCTCCATCCGACTCCGTATGAAAAAGTTATGATTTTTCGAAAAATGGTTGGTAACGTACTAGCATTATTACTGCCGGTTGGGAATACGAACTGCCAACCGGCAGTGATACCATTATTTGGATATATAAACTACTTCAAATGAAAAAGTTGTCAACTACAAAGTTGTAGATCTCATCGAGAGCTACAATTTTCATATAAATTTTATCTCCATCCGACTCCGTATGAAAAAGTTATGATTTTTTGAAAAATATCAGCACTGTCGGTTCTTCTAAAAACCGACAGTGATAGTATTACTGCCGGTTCGGACACGAACCGGCAGCAATAAGTGATTTATCACTACCGGTTCATCAGAAAAAAGCCGTTATTGCCGGTTTTCCATTCGAACCGACAGTGATAATATTATTACTGTCGGTTTTTGATGAACTGGTAGTGATATGGCGACAAGGATAACTGATTCTGTAGTAGTGTATCACAGTCTTTCACAGACAGTTATGGGACTATTTGTAATAAAAAAATTACAGACGATTCATTACCAATAAACCTTCGGTGCTTATTAATTAGAGACCGTCTATCATTAGTAACTATCAAATTAAGATAGTTAGTTACATTCAAGTCATCTGAGATAATGAAGCATCATAAATGGTTTGGGCGAACAGACCATCTGGTATTCTTTCTAATCACATACAGTTATTACAGTGAAACCGTCTGTGATTTGTATTTCTTGAAATATTTTTTTTCTATTTTACGGCTAGCCTCAGGATTCATGCTAGCCATGCCCTCTATACAGATAACACAAACACATCTACACATACTAATAATGCCATAAGAATTCAAAATTCACAACACAAACACATAATAATAGACAGTTCAAAAACATTTACACAATGTACACAATTTACAGCTGGAAAAATCACATGACAATTAATATAGAGTTACATGAATAAATGTCCCTAAAGACTATCCAAGCCCCTAAACTCAACTTTGCAATAGATCACATCCGCAAGCAAGAATGCGGCGAGCTCTCCTCGATCCATCCCGAGAGTGTTTGGGGGAAAAAGTTTGCATGGACAATTTAACATCCTGTTGCAACAAAGAATAGCTATTTCTAAAGAGGTTGAATTGTGATTAATGAAATATAGACAAATTGATGTAGTTAGAATTGCATAGCTCGGGTATATCACGACGGTGAGCATCGATAAGGTCATATATGTGGCACATCATGTAAAAGCCATGTGAATGGTATTTCGGCTGCTAATGGTATTGCAAAAATACAATATATATTCATCAGTTGGAGGGACATTAGGACAATTCTTGTTGTGTCAGAAATGTAGCTTGTATCGGAAAGTCCGTAACATGCAGCAGGCTATAAGGCTGCTCCTTTATGTATCTCTCTCCACAGTCGATGTAATTCTTGAAAGCACTTTGTACATTAATTCCCCAAAAAAACACTTTTCAATTAAGTAATGGAAATGTAGATAGGAGACAATTGCAATCAACAAGGAAAAACATATTTTACCTATTAAGTACATCTTGCAAAGGTTGAAAGTAATGGTTACTCCTCAACATGGAATCAAGGTAGTAAACCTTGTTATTTCTTGGAACGATGACCAAGACAATCCAATGGAACAAACATGTAGCGTGTCACGAAGACTTCTCATGTAGGTTTAGAATCAGCATGGAAACAACGATCTATGAGTAAAGTACTAAAAATGCATTCACCTCTAATTTTATGCTGCAAGTATATTCTCATTATCAACCTGAGCGTGCAATGCTTGTATTATGTAGCCGACAACAAATTTCCATCTTGCTTTATTGTCTACATGACAATCAAGTCGGGGTCCAGAAATCTGACCAGTTCCCATCTTCATGCTGCAAATTTGATCATGTATCTGCAAACGACTGGCCAATTACTATTATACATTTATCCGTATGAATAATGCAATGGATAGTAGGTGTAGGATGGTTGCTACTTATAGCATCCAAGACCATAGGATTTAGATGTTGACCTCAACGAGGTAGATGAGATGAAATAAGTCCTTGAAGTACACCAGAGAGCACCCCGATTATGGTTTAGATGGCCCTACGAGAATTTGACCATGAAACTAGAAGTAACATTTTTCTTGTTGGCCTTTTGTATGTACTATCCATGCAAAGCATGGCATACCATTCCAAGAGAGTCCAAGACCGAGCCAGGAACCACAGGCTTTCCTCATTGAATTTTAATGGTCCATAACCTTTAGAGACTTGTTCTTCTAGGACCTCGACGACTGCTGTCGTGACTTGTATGCATTGGCAAGAGTAGGGGACTCTTGCTAAGGTAGTGGAGACATTGGTTCTAGAGGTGGTGGAGAGCTCGGTTGTTGAGGTGGAGGAGGGGTCAGTGACCGAGGTAGGGGAGGACTCGGTTGTTAATGTGGAGGGCTCAATTGGTAAAATAGAGGAGGATGCTTGATGCAGTGGAGGAGTCGATTGCCGAGGTGGAGAAGGAATCCATTGCAAAGGTGGATGAGGAGTTAGATGTTTAAGTGGAGGAGTGTGTTGCCAAGGTGGAGGAGTCGGCTACTGAGGTGGAGGAGTCGGCTACTGAGGTGGAGGACATAGAGGTGATTGGTTGCTCCTTGTAGGAGACATCTCCATGTAAAATGTAACATCCCAAATTATACCTTAAATTAGGATAATAAGTTACCAAATTATTTTCTGCAATTAATGTTGATTATTAGAATTTTTCTATCTTTTTCTAGAATTTTCTGTATTAATGAAAATGCATTTTTCATTTTCTAGTTGTAGTTCTAGAATTTTAAATTTTAAAAATTCATAATGATTAAAGATTAAAAATATAAAAAGTACCTCTCTAAACAGTTTTTATAAATTTCAGAGTTGGGTTGATATTTTTAGAAAACAAAATACTGCAGTTTACATTAAAGCTGAGGACATAAATGAGTTTATGAGAAAAATCCAATACTGCTAAAATTCTAGAAATTTAACACAAATACCGAGAAGGTCTCATCTATACACTGTACTAGTCCCATGATTAGTAGCTAGTACACATATTTACAACATTGTCATCACATCCATGCAAATATCACAAATATGTTAAGGTAACATTGTTCATGGATTGAGGCCTTAAATGTCGAATAAAGTGCAATGAAAGGTACAAAAACTTAATAGTATGCCTTGACAAAATATCTCACAGGCAACTGATAAGGAGTGAACCCAAGAATAGCTCGAAGTTATAGTCCCCGTAACCTGCTATGAAGTTTGTATCGTTGGGGACTGAATCAACAATAGACAAGGCTGAGTACTTTCGTGCTAAGTAAGACTTGTAGTGTATCACAAATGTATAATAAATGTAGGCTATATCAAGCAAGAGGCTACTAAGTTTATTACTATAAAGCGAAGGTAAAACATGAATATCAAGTAGTAGATTGTAAATGGAATTTGTAAGAGCAATTTTGACAAGTATGTAAATAACAAGTATAAACAACAAAAATATAATAACTCACAGTCCTCCATGATTGCGAGTCTTGAACCATTCCTTTCCATTTCTTGGCATAATATCTGAAACAAGCTTTCCACAATATTTCTAATTTAATCCCTTTTATGAAAACATAAATTCTAAATAGTGTCAGTGCATCAAGTGTTCCATGACCACGGGCACGGCTTTTTAAAAAGTTTTACACTCTATGGAGGGGTACATCTTTACCCATAAGACATGACCAACTCTTTTTACTCCTATTTTCATGCTTCTTCATGGCCAAGTGGTCATGACATGAACCATTATATCACCTAGACCCAACATTGCACCAGCCCGGTGATGACAAACCATTGATATGGCGGCGAAAGATATTTGTACACCGTGTACTCACGACAGTCCATCCCTATAATATCCCGGCTTTCCCCATAGCAATGCATACACCGTTGTATCTATTGGCACTATTCCTAACACCTCGGTGAGGGCATCCCTTCTAGCAAACCTACCCGGATTGCCCGTACTGCTTGGTCCTTCCAGTGTGCAAAGTTAGAACTAAGTAACTTAATTAGTTAAGGCTACCCCATAATAACACTTGTAGTTGCAATTATTATCTTGGATTATACAACACCGCGTTTAGTCCTAAATCCAACCTGAGCGAGAACACTCCCCCTACACTATGTGCATGTTGCATCCACTTCCGGCTATTGCCATATCTCGCCCACATCAAACAATAGTTTTTATTTTTATACAAAATACCATAAACCACAATTCCCATCATGTCCAAAATTTCCATTCTTAAACGAACAGTATATCCAACCATTCGTTGTCCCTAGTCTAGAGCATGGCCAAGAAAATGCGTAATGTTCGATTATACCCAGTTGACATTTCTATAATGTCTAAACCTATCTTAGGGTTATCAAGATTGACATGACAATATTTATTAAGGAAGTTTCATGAATTGCAGGGAAATATCTACTAGTATCGACAATATAGTAATTTACCAAAAATACACATATGCATAAATAGATTTGACATAGACAATATAAATTAGTTGAAATATTAGGATCAACAAGATCAAATGGGGTGCTTGCCATACTTGTCGATTTCTGGGGGGAAGTCGGGGTTGCCGATGAAAGTATTCGGTGCATCGGTGTCTACTTGCAATTTGACGAGGAGCAATAAGATGCAAAAGAATCCAAATAGGGTCAAAATCCAAATATTATTGCAAAAACAGAGAGCTCACAGTTTTAGAAAAAAATTAGGAATTGGTTTTGCCAAATTTAGTGTTCATTGGCAAAAGTTATGGATTTTCTAATTTTGATTGAGCTACGAGTAATTTTAAATAGGAATTAATTTCCATAGAGCCTAAATTTAAAATTTTCTTTATAAACATAAATTTTATGATTTTATCAGAATTTAGAAGTTGGTTTTACGAATTTGGATTTTATTCGTAAAAGTTATAAGCATTATAAATTTGAATGTGCTGGAAATCATTCTTAGTAGAACTTAAATGTAAACATAGGTAACATTCTTGATATTTTTGCAAAAATAGAAAGTTCATGATTTTAGTACAATTTAGAGACTAGTTTGACTAAATCTGGAGCTTATTTGCAAAAGTTATATGCATTTGAATTTTGTATATACTAAAAATCACATAAAATGGAAAATTATGATTCCTAACAGAGAAATTGTATTTCTTATTTTCTCAGATATTTTATTTAATCTCAGTCACTAACATGTAGCAGTCAGTGACTCATCTTTAAATAATGTTTCCGTTTTTGACTTAATTCCTTTAATTACTACTAGGCCCATGTGTCATAGACACAAAACATAAAATCCAGTTTTAAATAAATGGTTGATGAGTGGGACCATGACGTTAGCATCTGCAATGTGTGACAGAGGTCTGGTTGACATGGAGGGCCCACTTGTCATTGACACCAAATATAGTCATCAGGCATGAGGCTTACCAGCGACGAGTGGATATGATTGGCAGGGAGTAGGTAGTATGATGGGCTTTAGGGAGTGAGGGGATAAAAGGGCACCAGTCGGTGGCGATTGAAATCTACTGGAGATGGTCGGCTGCTGGAAGGAGAGCGAAGGGAGCTTCGGGTAGCCATAGTGTTGATTTGGGTGTGATCGTGCTCAGGGAATAGAGGGGAAAGCTCTAGGGTGCTTAAGGAACCTATTTTAGTACTTAGTGTCATCAAGAATGGCTAGAGATTTTGTAACATCCCAAGTTTTGGTTTATTTGGATTTAATATGGTTTTTATGGAGTTTTTGAAATTTTTTTGGATTTTTTTTATTATTGAATATGGCCTATTGTGAAAATTATTTAAATAATAGGAAAGTTTTAATAAACTTCTGTCAAAAATATTTATTTTAGTTCCAAATGTTTCAAAATATTTTCTAAAATTTTTATGATATTTTTACTATTTTATTTGGCTTAATCTATTTTTTGGAATTATTTTAAATCAAAAAGCTTTGAAAATTCTTTAAATAGTGTTCGGGCTGAAAGTCCGTTGGTCCAGCCCATATCGGCCCGCTACTTTGCAGCCCAATTCGTCGCTCGGCCCATATTCTAGAATCCTAGATCGGACGTTGGATTTGCATCCAATGGCCGAGGTAATCGTGAAACCCTAGAGTGATCCAGCCGTTGAAATTAGCGGACGTCTCAAATTAGGCTGCGTCTCAGCGAATCACATTCGGTCATCGCGCTAAGTGGTTGGATGGGATGGAGCTGCGTAGACGCACTGCATCGGTCGTTGGATCTCCAACGTGTGTACCACTGGGAGTCTTCATTCCCATGAGATCACTACTGTCTCGAACAACGACTCTGTCGCCTTGTCGCTTTGTCTTCCCGTGCACTACGCAGACGTCAAGGCTACTTAAGAGTACCCACGACCCCTTCCAAGGATCACCATAACATGTCGCACCCGTAGCACTAGCTAACGTCGCTCATGCCGTCATCATCTTCGTGGGAGAGCTTGCCGAAGATTGTCGAAGCTGCCACCGCAGTTTTTCGCTACTTCTGCTACTGTCAAGCCATCGCAGCCAAAGCCAATCCCAAATCTAGGTTGCTCGTGTCACGCCACATCGGGTCCGGGTGAAAACGTCGTCGAAGAATCATCGCAATGCCATCTCGTGTGTCGTCTTCCACATTACCGGTGAGTTGCACTACCACGCCACCATCGTTGTCCTTCGCCGTGCCTCAACCGTTGGATCCCACATGATCAGCTAGGATTTCGCCACGCATCTCCACCCTTTTGAAGTGTTCTTAGCCATCCGATCTATCGAAGAACCGTCGGATATGTGCCACGTGTCACTCATTAGGTGGTGCTGCGTGTCCGCATTTACGCCGTAAGCCGACCATTCGACCTGGCGTGAGGTGCCGGAATTGCACCGTGTGTCACGCATCGGATCATGCCGTGAGTTGCGACTCGATCTTTCCATGTGTGCGCATGATGTCATGCTTGCATCATCCGGTTCCCAGCATAGCAGATCGGGTTCACCGTGGACCAGCGGGGTCTTGTGGATCGGGTCTATAAATCAGAGACACATGACGGCTTCTGTTTGGTCCAAATGGGTTGCTGACATTAACTAGTGCAATAAACGTATTTTCTAGTATAGATTTAATTCAAAAAATTAATTATTTTGGTATTTTCTGATTTTCTTATTTATCAAATCTTTTGAGAGCCCATTCTCCCTCATACGTGCACCGATTAAGGCGATTCAAGATTTTAAAATTTGTAAAATTGTGATCTATTTAATGGTGAATTTTATTTGATTTTAGGAGTTTTTTCTCTCTATTTTGGTATTTATTTAATATTTTCTCTCGATACGCGTAGACGTTAAAGTACTCGGAGTGTCCGAGGCGGAATCGTTGAACCAAGAGCAAGGTCTAGAATAGGAACAAGAGTTTTTCTAAGGTAAGTTTGCTTTGATCATGTTGAACCTAGTTTTATAAAATTGCTATGTTGATTTAAATTAAGCATGTTATTTAACGTGTACCTATGTTTCCAAATTTAGTTTGGGATTTAGTTGTTCAACCCAATTGAATTATATCCTACCTTTTCATTTGTATGCCATGATTAATTGTCACCCTAGCATGGTTCATTACTAGTTGGTTAATATTAGAAATCAACATGGGTTGGTTAGACCGTGCTCAGTATGCTTAGCCATGCCACGTATAACATGTCTTTTGAAATATCAAATTAATCTTGATTAATGGAATATTGAACATGTTTATAGAATTGGTGTTTCAAGTTTTGTCACACAATGATGTTGAGTTGTAGAGATAGGGTTGTCACGCAACGATGTTGACTTTTTGATGGTACGTGGTGCATAGTAATCAACTGGGGTGGTAAATAATTTTGATTGGGGCAAGTGGCAGTATGCCAAGGTGGGCCAGAATGGTAGAGGATTTGTAGAAGTCTTGCCTTGGTCAATTAAGGACTTAACCTTGCAAGCCTTTGAACTGAGTCAAAGATGCAACCACATGTCTAGAATAGGACAGACCTAGCCGATTAATTTGCAATATCTTAGCTTTGGTACTACTAGTGGTGGTGAGAGTCCTGGGTTATACGGTTCAACTCACATGGAGCAAAAGGGGGCCCTGTTGTGGTGGTTATAGCCCTTCAGTATTGAAACCTTCGCGGGTAGTACTGGGTTAAGACAGGGCATTGTAAAGGCTTTGCTATGGCCGCTCAATTGCATACTCTTGTATGGCGAGTCACGACAGACGTGGTGACTTGATTGTATCTTGTGGGTAAAGTGCATAACCTCTGAAGAGTGTAAAATCTATTCAGATAGCCGTGCTCGCTATATTGAGCAATGCTTGAGAATTACAGTCAAAGGTTAGATTTTATAAAATGAAAACTTGGATGGGAAGGCTGGATGCCATTGGAAGTTTGGAATATGTTAGGACTGGATATCATGTTTATTTGAGAAATACCTTAAACTTACTTATTATTGTTATTTATTTTACTGTCATTTCAATCTATTTATTGTATTCATTTGTAAATGCTGCTTTGTTGCAAAATAGTCATGTCAGCCATTTCACTTGGAATAATCCTTGCATATAGTTATGTTAGAATTGCATTCTGTGCACAAATTGTTGAGTGCTTTAAGTATTCACCCTTGCCAACAACAAATCAACAGTTGAGGAGGAGTCTACACCAGCTTTGGAGGAGGAGTACAAGGAAGAGACGAATGTTTAGGGTGCGAGCCTTATCAGTTGCCTGTAGAATACTCAAGGATTATCTACGTTTTCATTATGCTGTAGTTTAATTTGTTATTCATAGTTTAGCTTGCATGGCATATTCATGTAAGGTCAAACATAAGGTTAGTCAACAGGTTATGATTAATATATGAAAATTGTTATTATATTTTCGCTGTGTATGATTGTGTTATTCATCTATGTTGAGACTGTGTACACTAGCATAATCCTAAACTAGTGCGATATACACAGAGGGTCCGAATTTGCATATTCGGGTCCCAACATATTTCTGTCGATGTTCACTACGGGACATATTTCTGTCGATGTTCACTACGGCCAGTGAAGGAGAGTGCCGTAGCAGTGCTCGGGACCAATGGATATACAATCAAGGTAAGGAAGGAGCTTAGAGGTTAGAGAGGGGGTTGTAGATAGAAGTAACTGAAAAATTGTTCACCATGTGGTTCAATTGAGCTTGTCCTGTCCCACAGGTGCTCAGAGGCAATGGCGAGACATGGTGGTGTGAGGGCTTTAGTTTGGCCATGGAGGAGCTTACTGCGGTGTGGGGGGAGGCTAACGGTGAGGGGTTTGGCCAAGTCCTGTGAACACGAAATCTCGACCAAGCAAAAGATGATGCTGGCATGGGAATTTCCAATGTCTTTGCATGCCTACGAGGTGAAATAGATAGCGGCAGGGTCGGCGGAGCAGCTAGGGCGTAGCAGCAGGTTTGGTGGCGCAACTTCCATGCGCCCAGGGCAAAGGTATGGGGTGGTCGATGTAAGTCTCTAGGTTTGGCAGGCATGCCTGGCATGGTCGAGTGTGGAGGGAGGCTAGTGTTTTGTGTGCCGGATGGTGAACAGGCGCGGCAAGTTAACTAAAGAAGCAGGCGCAAGGCAGCGATGCAGAGGAGGCAGAATGTTTACTGAAGTCTCTGTTAGTCTGTGTGTGGGTTTTGTGTGGAATACTTGTAGTGTGTGAGTTATCTGTGTTTGGAGGGGTCCACATGTAAGGGAGCCTAGGAAAGGGTTTAAATACCATTGCGGATGTCTGTTTTGAGGAGGAAAAGAGAAATCTGAATACCTAATTCCCCACCTATTCTCTGTGTTCTTTCTTGTATCCTACTCTTCCTTCCCCGTTCTGTGGATGATGATCACAAGTGGTATCAGAGCCAGATTTCCGCACTAGCGCCCAGGAAGAAGCAGACTCAGTGGGAAGTGATGATGGCGACAGCTGTGGCATTGGTAGAGAAACAATTTGAAGGTATTAATGCTTTGTTGAAACAGATCCTAGATGACGTGCACGGGGTGAAATCTGAGATGGGAGAGGTCCATTCGGTAGTAGAAGTGGTCAAGGAAAGGGTAGAGATTCTGGAATCCAAGCCTGCGGCAGAAATCCAGGCGGCAACCCAGGGAGTATCACCGGCAGTGACTGTGATGCATCCAGTTGCTCCGGTGACAGTTCCGTCTGTGGGAGAGGATCTAATAGAAATCAACTACTCAGGAGGTCAAGATCAAATGTGGGAACAAGGGAAAGGAATTCTTGGGTGTCCACCTGGGAAAGGAAGATCGGAGTGGATTCCTACGGCACAGACGACTGATCTGAGGTATGGTTATGGGCACACCACCAATTCCAATTGGCAGGCACGACAACAGATTCCAAAACTGGAGTTCCCGAAATTTGATGGAGAAAATCCACGATTATGGAGAGAAATATGTGAGACCTACTTCGAGGTATTGGGAGTCCATCCAGGTTTGTATACACAGCTGTCCTCTTTGCATTTCACGGGAAATGCAGCACTGTGGTTGCAACATACACAAACCAACGGAAGATTTGAAGATTGGTCGACTCTTTGTGATGCGGTGGATCAAAGATTCGGCGAAATCAGTATAGCCGTCAGATGAATCATCTAATCAATCTCAAACAGAATGGCACAGTGACTGAATACGCTAAAAAGTTTGAGAAGCTACAACATCATCTGTTATTATATAATCCGGCACAGGATGACACATTCTATGTCACTCATTTTTTGGGAGGTCTTCGGGAAGAGATCCGTGCCGCCATAATTCTTCAAAATCCTGAAGATGTGGAAACAACAGTGTCGCTGGCAATATTGCAGGAAGAGGAGATGGGCAATATCAGGAGAAAGCCATATCACAAGGTAGAGGGAAAGGAGTTCAACAAGGGAGGAAATAATTATTTGGATAAACTCAAATTCCCAAACAAGATAGAGGACAGCAAGAAATTGGAGGAGCATAAGAGGGCCACAAATAGTCGATGGGAAGAGAAGTTAGAGGCACTGAGGACCTATCGAAAAACCAATGGCTTGTGTTTTACCTGTGGGGAGAAGTGGGGAAAGGGTCACAAATGCCCAGAGCAGGTACCCTTACATGTAATTGAGGAATTGATTGAAGTTTTTCAAACGCAAGTAGTCTCAGCAGGAGTTCATGATGAAACAGGAAGCACTAGTGAAGAGGAATTGTTGTCAGTAACCGAACAGCAAGGCCACGGAAGAGCCAAACGAAAGACGTTGAGATTGCAAGGCTTGATAGGGAAACAAGAAGTACTCATTTTGGTCAACTCTGGTAGCACATATTCCTTTATTAGTGATCAGTTGCTGCAGAAATTAAAGTGTCAAACGACAAGCATTGAGCTGGTCAGGTTAACCATTGCTGATGGAAGATCGATGATATGTGATAGAGTAGTTCGGGCCTTGGCTTGGTGGGTGCAGGGTCATTCTTTCCAGCAGGATATTCGAGTGCTGTCTCTAGGTTGTTATGACATGATATTGGGGGTCGATTGGTTGGAGGAACATAGTCCTATGTGGGTGCATTGGGGGAACAAATGTATAAAGTTTACACATGAGGGCCGCTGAATCATGCTTCTGGGAATTAAGGAAGACCAAGAAAGTGGTAGATACATCAATGCCAAGGAATTACAGGGATTATTAAGAAGGAGGGTAGTATCTCATATGGTGCAAATATATCAAACTTCACATGACAATCAGCAGGCTAGAATGTCAGATGACAAAAATCAGATTCCAAATGAAGTTTGTGAGGTGGTGGAGAACTTTAAACAGTTGTTCAAGGAACCAATGCAATTGCCTCCAAGAAGAGAATATGATCACTCTATTACTCTTATGGTGGGTGCTAAACTGGTTAACATCAGGGCGTACCGTTAATCTCCACAACAGAAGGATGAAATTGAGAGGCAAGTGGAGTAGATGTTGTCAAAGGGGATGATTCAACAGAGTGTCAGTCCATTCGCGTCTCCAGTACTATTAGTGATGAGGACATCACTACTACGGATATGACCACATTTGGTTGTGCTAACTCCAACACATCATCCACGGACCAAGAAGAGAGAGAGATCAAATCCATCACGTTCTGAAATCCAATTCGGCCTCCTAGGATAGCACTGACTTCAAATATGAATAACTTTTGTATACGAACTCTGATTTGGGTGATCTTGGACTTGATTTAAAGCTTACAACGAGATCGTTCCAATGGATCTAATCCTAGGTCCATATTCATCGTGGATCAGTCGAAATCATCAAAACAATACACTATAATACTATTTTGGGCTATTTCGGGCCTTGTAAGCGTGTGGGGGCCCAAGCCCAAGTTTTGTGCACCCCCAGGCTGCACACAACCCTAGGACATCCCTCTCACATCCATCTCTCTTATAAACTCAGTAGCCACAGCTTTAGACACTTGGGTTTTGTTTGATTAGTTTAGCCAAGTGCAAACTTTGTGTCTTCAAGTTGTGCTGGACAGCCACTTGTCAAGATCTTCAATAGAATCCCACCTTGTTTTTGCCCTCAATTATTATTTGCAATTTTAGATTGCTTTTTCTATTGTTCTTGCTTGTTCTTCGATTGCTTACAGAAATTGAACCTCGTGTTCAGGTTGATCGTGCCCACGGCAAGATCAATAACACTCTGGAGTTGGTTTAGTGATTGCTAAGGCGCATCATCGTCGTACGTTGTAATCGGATCGTCAAAGTTGTTTCCACAAAATCGATAGTTATCGCTCTCATCGAAAGATCTGGACACAACCTCACATCAGGTGGTATTAGAGCGCCAAGTTTCTCGGTGAGAGATTCTGTATCGTAGATTAGTTTTTGTTTTCTGTCCTAAATTGAAAATTACTCCACAAAAAATCAACCATTAGATTCAATCTTGTATTTTAGTGAGTTTTGTTAGGTTTTGATCCATTAGAGTCCTTGTTTTAGTTGCTGATCGTTTTTCCTTCGCGTAGCATTTCTTTCAATCTGTCTAGTACATTGTTTTGTTCATAACTTTCGCATACGTGCTCGGATTCTAGTGTTTGTGCACATTCCTAAAACCTGGGAACGATCTCTACAAAAACCTAGTTGGGCATGGACTCTAATTCTGGAGCCAAATCTGTTTAATCTGAATGTCAAAGTTGGTGAAGCAAGTTGTACTTCCAATCCAGATCGGTTCGGTATTTTGATCATAATTCTCACATCCGAACTCCGTTTGTGAAGTTTTTATACTTTCCTGAATCCTTGAAGAGTCCTCTACAAAAATGTTTTTGCGTGTCCTTTGTGATTCGGACTCCTTCAAACCGAATTTGATTCGGATTCGGAATCGGTCCCGCAAGCCGAAATTGGGGGTATTCTGTGGTGTTTGGTTTTTGAGTCATAACTTTCACACTCGATCTCCAAATTGCATGTTCTTGTAACTCTTTTGAAAGCTGAGGACATAAGCTTCAATTCTTTCCATAGTGAACTTTCTAAATTCAGTCGTTTTGAAGCTTTAATCTAGGCGACAAATCTGTTGCCCTAGAAACATTGAATTTGGGAATCTTGCTTCAATTCGTTTTCTAGCTTTGTTCCTTTGAGTTGGTTGAGTCCAGTAACATCCACAATCCATTAAACCCAAAAAATATCAGTACCCATACCTTTGGGAACCAATTCATCCTTTGCGAATACTTTGATCTCAATTGAGACTAGCTATTTGATATTGCTTAGGGCTGTTCATATTGATACATTGCATAATCTTGAATTATCACATCATACTATCTTGTGACATCGAGTTAGAGATTCCAAAACTTTGTTCATAGTAGTGTTGGCCGAAAGTCACTCAAAGAAAGAAAACAGAAACAAAGAGCCAAAAGGAAAAAAAAGAGAAGAAAAAAAGAAAAAAGAAAATAGTGTCCGGTCGCACTACATTGAGCAAAACTCTAATTTGTGTTCATTATTTCAGATTGTGCAATTGTATTAATTGTTGAGCAATCTTGTGCCCTTTTTACATTCTTGAAGCAATAAGCTAGCGTCTCTCTATGATTTGTGCAATAGAGCTTTTGGTGCCTCACTTATATTTTATAGCTCATTTTTTGATTGGATAAATACCATCATCTTTGCGCGTGAGTTGCTGTCGACTTTTGTAGTCGGCAATAATTTTATGGGTCAAGCCCTAGATCTCAAACTCGAAGCTCACACAAGACAAGGGTTTAGACAGGTTCAGACTCTCACGGAGGAGATAATACCCTAATCCTGTATGCTGGGATTATAGGCTATGGCTTGATAGCTCGATTGCTTGATCTCTATGCTGTTGCCCGCCCTCTCCCTTATATAGTAGGGGTGAGGCGGCTTACAGAGACCTGATCGGTTAGGAGATTTCGATTGGTTACTATATTCTAGTCGGTTGCAGGATAGAGTTTACATCTTTATCTATCCTATCAATGACTCGGATTACAGCCGTATCTTTTATATCTAAATATTCATACAACTGTCTATAGAAAGTGCCCCCTTTCCGGACGGCAGCTTGGCGTGGGGCTTACCCTTTGGTCCTTCTACTTGGGCTTGTCTTCTCTTCTAGCGATGCTGGCCCAATCATGAAGATACCTGGTTTCATATATTCCACAGTAGCCCCCGAGTGATTCATGATCTGGTTGCTATGTTTCTTTTCGGGCCTCGACTTGAATCATTGTTCTAAGCTTCCCGCGCAGACTTCCGACTGATTTCTTTTTCTCAGCTTCTTCTTGCAGCAAGTGGATTATGAAGGACTCGAATAGAACTCTTGGTTTTTACTTGAACTGGGTATAATCTTCTGTCAAACGTATTTATCGCGAGCGGCTTCGTAGACTGACCCATATTTCAATCGTGGATTGAATACTTCTTCCTGCTCGAGGCGAAGCTTTAATATCTTTTCTCTTCGTGGATAAATATCAAACAGTCTTAAAGGCTGCTCTTGTTTTCTATGTCAACCCAAATTCTGAAAACCCCTTTGGCTTCCGAAACTATATTAACTCCAAAGCTCCTCGGCTTCTGTTGCATTTACTTCATCCTCACTGTACTGGCTATAAAAGGCGAACCAATGCTTCTGGGATGTATTCCTTCACGCTTAGTCCTCACCTTATTGCTTCAAGCTTCTTTCTTCTTCATGAGGAACTTCAAAGACGATCGAGACGACCCCGAGCTCGCCGAGCTATGGGAGGATTTCGACCATGCCATGGCAGAGTGGGCAGAGGATAAAGCCGCCGCCCTTGACCGTGCTGCCGTCGATGCCTTCCTGGAGATCTTCCTAGCCCTCTATAAGGGTAGGGAGGCCCTTGTGGAGGCATTGGGTCGCGTGCGTCGGTGTGAAGTGTAGGTCCCCTATAAATGTAATACTTTCCTGGGCATAATGCCCGGTGAACTTTTTATACGTAAATAAAGAAGTACCTTTTCTAGCATTTTTCCAAGATCGTCGTTTTGACGTAGGTTGAACCCAGCTTGGGGTACGTCGAAGCTTGCATGGTTCCTTGGTCGAGCGATATTCGCACCCAACCGTCGTAGGATACACCTTAGGTTCGGCTTGGGACATGTTAGGATTTGCGTGTGGCTCTTGGCCGAGCAACACCTACATCCGATTGCTGTAGGATATAGCTTAAGCCTGACCTGAGGCATATCAGGATTTTTATGGCTCATGACCGAATGATGCCCATATCCAACTACTGTAGGATATAGCTTAGGCTCATCTTGGAGCGCACCCTACTTACGCGGCTCTTGGCCGAGTGATACCCATATCCGACTGGTGTAGGATATAGCCTAGGCTCAACTTGGAGCGTACCATACATACGTGGCTCTTGGCCGAGTGATACCCATATCCAACTGGTGTGGATATAGCTTAGGCTCAACGTGGAGCGTATCATATTTATGTGGCTCTTGGCCGAGTGATACCCACATTCGACTGCTGTAGGATATAGCTTAGGCTCAACTTGGAGCGTATCAAGTTTTTCTTGGCTCATGGCTGAGTGATGCCCATACCCGACTGATGTAGGATATGGCTCTTGTCCGAGTTGGGACACATCGAGGTTTATCCAAACGGTACCTGTACTCGCTTATTACGACGCACAACTTTTCGACCCTCATGGGGCATACCATTGGATTCGCACCCATTTAGGCTCAACTTGTGATATATGATTCCGTCATGCGGTAACCACCTAGCGACCCAGCGTGGGGCATATTACAAGAAGATATATTTTTTATCCGAATTGGAGGATATCCACATCCCGCTTAGCACGGTAAGTGGTTAAACGTCCCATCGTGGGGTACAACGTGTCCCATATATGACTTGGTCAAACCACGACTGTCTCTGCAAGTCAGAACGTCGGGTCAGTTAAATCATTATGGAGGATACGGAAGGGCGAGGCATTTCGCAATCTTTTTCCCGTCGATTCGGCGAAAACCTAATTTTTTCCCCTTTAAGGGCTAGGCCATGCGTCACCCGACAGTTCATTCTTTCCGCCGCGCACCCTTGCCCCTTCTGCTTCCTTCTGTCCGATTTCTCCGCTGCTAGGGTTATCCGCTGCTGCGCCCGCATTTTCGCGCCGCCATTGATCTCTCCTTCGAAGATGTCTTCTCCGTCCATGATCTCCTCCTCGTAGCCATCGCCCCAGGATTGGATGACCTCGATCACGACAGAGGAGAAACTGCAGTCCATGGTGAAGGATGGGGTTCTCCCATATTTGGCTTTGATCTCCGCTCGGCCGGCTGCTGGTGAATCCATCCCCACTCCTCGTCCTGAAGAAGTCGTGGTATTTGAGTCTTTCTTCCAGCGCGGGCTGGGTCTTCCGGCCTACGCTTTTCTCCGTGGCCTTCTCTTCTTCTATGGCATCGAGTTGGTGAACTTGAATCCCAACTCTATATTGCTAATCTCTATCTTTATTCACCTTTGCGAAGCTTTCTTGGGCATCCACCCTCATTTTGATCTTTTCCGCCATTTTTACCTTCTGAAGCCCTATCCCTCGAAGAGTGACCCCAAGGTAATTGGGGGAGCCGGATTCCAGCTTCGGGAGGGGCTAAAGAAATCATATTTTGCTATTCCTTTCAAGTCTTCAAATAAAGGCTGGCACCAGGAATGGTTTTATTGTGCCAATCCTGATCCAGCTCTCCCTTCTTTCGTCGGGCGCCGGCCGAAGGTGTCCCTCTCTTGGTCCTTTGTTGGTGACTCCTACAACATGGATCAAGTGCGGGACCTCTTGGTGCTCATCGGCAAATTAAAGGAAGGGGGCCTCACTAGGGTTGATCTGGCCCTTCACTTTGTTGCTCGCCGGATTCAGCCCCTGAAGGAGCATGACCATCTGGGGTATTAGTTTGAGGGGAGGGACGATCCGACCCGGGAATTGTCCGACTTAATAACGAAAGAGCAGATTTTTGCTCGAGTAGGCGATTTTTTTATCCTGAGCGTCGAGATGCCCACCAGATTCCCCAAGGCCTTCTCTGCATCGAATCCTCCTCCTGAGGTGAGAAAGTTTTGTCGATAGATTTTTACTTCTGTCTCTTGAATGACTTCTGACTTTTAATCTCCCTTTCCAGGATTGAGTGGCTTTCTTTAGCGACGCGCCTCTTCCGGAAATGCC
Organism: Otatea glauca; assembly: GCA_036346275.1. Classification (NCBI taxonomy): domain Eukaryota; kingdom Viridiplantae; phylum Streptophyta; class Magnoliopsida; order Poales; family Poaceae; genus Otatea; species Otatea glauca. The sequence goes on along the minus strand of CM070716.1, from coordinate 9,924,248 downwards.
CACTCGTATAGGCGACTCCCCGAAGCGGCCAGCGAGCTCTCCTTCGGGAGATCCCACCGCCAAGAAGGGGAAGAAGACAGTGGCCAAGGACCCCGCGAAGCTCCGGCGCCCGACTGGTGGTCCCAAGATCCAAGAACCGTTAGCACGAGCCCCGGTGTCTTCGGCTCCCTTTTCCAGCGAGCCCGGCGCACAGCCGAGTCTGACTCCAAGGGACTCGGGGGGTCGACAGGGGCCCAAGGTACCGGTCGGTGCAGCCCCGAGTGGTCCTTCCGGGAGTAGCTCGGCCACTCGGAAGAAGCCCCTGATGAGGATAAAGAAGTCCGATAGGTTTGTCACCTTAGCGACTCTTATTTGACGCGTTTCGCCGGCTTGTTTACTGATGGGTCTTCTTATAGGAATCCTTCGCTTGATGCTCCTGTCGAGTCACCATCTATGGCTCCTGAAGAGGCTGGGCCCACGGAGGTTCAAGTCCCGGTTGAGGGGACTTCGCCTGGGGACACAGGAGCGCCCCCCAAGCCTCGGTCGCCTTCGCCGATGCCTCGTGCTTCAGCATCAGGCTCTATTGCTCTGGGGCCCATCCGCCGAGGTTGAGGAGATCTCCCGGGTTCTGCTGACTCCTGCCCGCCCCCGGCTCATAAAGCGAGCTACGTGGGTTGATGAGGAGGACGGCTTGAAGCTCCTGGACGACTCGGAGGAGGAGAGGGAAAGGAATGACTTTTATAGTCATGCCACTGCTTGTGCCCGCCTAGCCCGGGTAAAATTTTCTCTATTCTCGCCGTCTTCTTGCATATGTCAGTCAGCTCGTAGTCACCTTTACCTGTGGTGATTACAGAAAATAGGGGAACACTCCGATAAGAAGTCCGAGTACTTCCAAAAGATGCTTCCGGAGCTCCGGACACGCTAGGAATATCTGGCCGAGCTAGAGCAGATCAAGGTTGGACATGCGGCCGAGCTGCGAGCTCTTCGATCGGAGGTCCAGGCGCTGCGGGCTGAGAGGGAGACCCTTCGGCAAGAGAAGATAGATGTCATCGGCTCCCTTCGCGGTAGATATTTCCTGGACCATCTCATGCTTTCATTTAATCGTCTGGCTTTTTGATCTTCTTATCTTCGTGTCAGCTCGGGACTCTGCTAATGTAAAGCTCCAGGGGCAGCTTAAAACTTCAGAGAAGGAGCTAGAAGGTACGGTTGGCAGCTTGGACCTCTCATGTCTTCATTGCTTTCTTGGTACTTCTTAATACTCTGTCTTGCAGATTATAAGCTCAAAACGTGGGCGCAATACGCCATTTTTAACGAAAAAGTCGAAGCTCTTGAGACGTCCTGCGCCAGGCTTCATGAAGCCTTCGAGCCGCTGTTGAGTTTGCTTCATCCCGGAGGTGAGAGGCCACTCAGCAGGGGTCAGGTCATCTCTCAACTGGAGGAAGCCCCCGAGGCGCTTAAGAAACTCTTGAAGGAAACAACGACCAATGGTGCTAGCCAGGCTATGGCAATCACCAAGTCGCTCTATCCCCGAGTGGATCTTGAAGCCGTTAAGGAAGGCTACGCCTGCAATGTAGATGAAGATCGGGCCACCAAGCTTTGGGAGGAAGTCAAGGATGCCTCTATGGCCATTGTAGAAACGCTGGAGCTGTAAAACGATATATATGAAAAAATTTCTTTGTTCTTGCATCTTGTCTTTCAAGTATGCTGCTTTGTCCGAGTGGTTTTGACATATCGTTATCCGACTAGTCCAGCCCCCAGGCTCTGAGGCGTGGTTCATGACGCATGTCTCAGAGTCTGAATCATCATAGGAGCGAAGCACTCGGATGCATAAATTACGAGAAGTTTGAACGAAAATAACTTGAAGAGCGAACATTTATACATAAAGAAACAATTGAATTACAAAGTTCAGGTGAAAAAACGACGTAGCTGTTCTATGTTCCAAGTGTTGCTGACTGTCGTGCTGTCTTCACGCTTGAGCTTATAAGCTCCAGGGTGTATCACCTCATCGATGACGTAAGGGCCTTCCCAGCTTGGGGAGAGTTTATGCTCGCACTTCTGATTCTTTCTCAGGACCAGATCTCCTTTAGAGAACACGCGGCTCCTCACATTGCGTCCGTGATAGTGACGTAAGACCTGAAGATATTTTGCCGACTGAATTGTTGCGGTGTCTCTGGCTTCCTCCAGTCGATTGAGGTCTTCTTGCCGGCTCTCTTCCGAAGCGACTTCTTCATAGCTCCGAACCCGTGGGGATCCGAATTCTAACTCGGTGGGGAGGACCGCCTCTGATCCATACACCAGGAAGAAAGGTGACTGTCCGGTTGCTCTGCTAGGGGTGGTTCACAGCCCCCAGAGTACCAAAGGCAATTCTTTGACCCACCGAGTGACGTATGGTTTGAGACGATCGAAAATCCTTGCCTTTAGGCCTTGTAAAACCTTGTCGTTGGCTCGCTCAACCTGTCCATTACTTCGGAGGTGTGCTACTGATGCGAAGCAGATCTTTATGCCAAGTTCGCCGCACCAGTCTTGAAATATGTTGCCTCTGAATTGGGTGCCATTATCTGTGATGATTTGGTTTGGTGCACCGAATCTAACCATGATTTCATGGAAGAATTCTTTGGTCTTTACAGCTGTGATTGTGGCAACTGGCTTGGCCTCAATCTATTTGGTGAATTTGTCGACAGCCACAAAGAGGTGAGTGTAGCCGCCTTGGGCCTTCTTCAAAGGTCCCACCATGTCCAGCCCTCAGACCGCAAACGGCCAGGTGATTGGGATAGTTTGTAGCTCTTGTGCCGGTTTGTTCATCTGTCGCGCAAAGAACTGGCATCCTTCGCATGTCCGGACGATATCCTCCGCGTCAGTGATGGCAGTCGGCCAGAAAAATCCATGACGATAAGCCTTACCAACTAGGGTTGATGACGCCGAGTGGTTCCCGCAGACTCCCGAGTGGATCTCCTTGAGGAGATCTCTTCCTTCTTGCTCTGATATGCACCGTCGTAGTACACCAGAGGAGCTCTTGCGATAGAGTTCTTCCCTGATCACTGGATAGCTCTTGCTTTGGCGCATTATTCGTTCAGCTTGTACGCGATCTTCGGGTAATTCGTCCTTCGTCTAATAGTCCAGATATGGAGCTGCCCAATCGGGGGTAATGACTAGAACTTCAGCTTCAACGTTTCTCTCCACCAGGGCGTTCGAGTTTGACCGAGTGCTAATCGTGGTTTTATGAATTTCTTCCACGAACACTCCCACAGGCACTGTAGACCGACATGATCCCATTTTCGCCAGCTCGTCTGCCGCTTCATTGTCCCGACGGAGCACATGAACAAGCTCCAGGCCGTCAAAGTTGCCTTCCAGCTTGCGTACCTCCTGGCAGTAGGAAGCCATGTTGTCTTCGATGCAGGACCATTCTCTTTGCACTTGATTGACCACGACCATTGAATCTCCGCGGACCGTGAAACGTCGGATACCGAGCGATATGACGATACGGAGCCCATGGATGAGTGCCTCGTACTCGGTGGCGTTGTTTGATGCGGGAAAAGTATCTGCAGAACATACCTCAATCTTTCTCCTCTTGGTGATATAAGCACAATACCAGCCCCCACGCCGCTGAGCATGAGGGAACCGTCGAAGTACATAGTCCAATACTCGAGTTCCTTGATGACCGCCGGATTTTGAAGTTCCATTCACTCGGTAGTGAAGTCGGCGAGTGCTTGAGACTTGATGGCTGTGCGAGGCTTGAAAAGGATATCAAAAGCTCCAAGCTCGACTGCCTATTTTGCAATTCTTCCAGTGGCCTCCTGGTTGTGAAGAATGTCTCCTATTGGGAAGGAGGTGACAACCGAAACGGCATGCTCTTGGAAGTAGTGCTTGAGCTTGCGAGATGTAAGAAGTACGGCATATAATAATTTCTGTACTTGCAGATACCGCACCTTAGATACACTCAGGACCTCGCTGACAAAGTAGACCGGGTGTTGGATCTTTTGTACGTGGCCCAGCTCCTCCCTTTCTACAATAACCGCAGTGCTGACTACATGAGTCGTTGCCGCGATGTAAAGTAGCAGAGGTTCTTCTGGCATCGGCGAAACCAAGACCGGGGGCGTTGTTAAGAAGGCCTTTAGATCTTCAAACGCTTGCTGTGCCTCTGGCGTCCATTGGAAATCGTCCTACTTCTTGAGGAGTTTAACGAATGGCATACCTCGCATACCTAGTCGGGAAATAAACCTGCTGAGTGCGGCCATACATCCTGTAAGCTTCTGGACGTCCTTCTGGCAAGTCGGCGCTTCCATATTTGATATGGCCCTGATCTTCTCTAGGTTGGCCTCAATGCCTCGTTGGGATACGATAAACTCAAGCAGTTTTCCCGAAGATACTCCAAAAACACACTTCTCGGGATTAAGCTTCATGCTGAAAGCCCTTAAACTCTCAAACGTCTCGGTCAGGTCGGCGATGAGGTCCTTCTTTTCCCATGTCTTCACCAAGACATCGTTCACGTATGCCTCCACATTGCATCCGAGTTGGGCGTGAAAACACCGCTGTATTGTGCGCTGATACGTGGCACCAGTATTTTTCAACCCGAATGCCATTGTGGTATAGCAAAAGGCTCCAAAAGGCGTGATGAATGAAGTCTTGATATGATCTTCCGCCTTTAGGCGAATCTGATGGTACCCTGAGTAAGCGTCGAGAAAACTCAGAATTTCACACCCGGCGGTCGAGTCAAACACCTAATCAATTCGAGGTAGACCAAAGGGATCCTTCGAACATGCCTTGTTGAGATCAATATAATCAACCCACATGCGCCAAGTTTTATTTTTCTTTTGAACTAGTACAGGGTTTGCCAACCAATCTGGATGATACACTTCTTTTATAAAGCCTGCAGCTAAAAGCTTGGTGATCTCCTGCTTGATGGCGTTCCGGCGATCTGGAGCGAACCGCTGAAGCCTTTGCTTGATTGGCTTTGCCTTTTCGTCGACGTGCAGAGAATGCTCGATCACCTCCCTAGGGACACTCGGCATGTCGGATGGTTTCCAGGCAAAGATGTCCCTGTTAGCCTGGAGGAAGGTGACGAGCGTGCCTTCCTATTTATCCTCAAGCCCTAACCCGATCAGAATCGTTTTGGACGAGTCGGATGGGTCGAGAATGATCCTCTTGGTTCCTTCACCAGGCTTCATCCCTGACGTGGCTTGATTTTTGGATGAGACGTCGCCTTCTTCCTGTAACGTGACAGCCTCTGCCTGGACACTCTTCAGTTCTGTGGCTGCCTCCTGCAGTTCGACAAGTTCACAATTTTCTCAATCGCATTCCAGAGATCGCTTGATGTCGCTGCGAACCGTGATGACGCTTTTGGGTCCCGGCATCTTCATCATTAAGTAGGTGTAGTGCGGGACAGCCATGAATATAGCCAGACCGGGCCTTCCCAAGATAGCGTGGTACGCTGTCTCAAAATCGGCCACTTCGAAACTTACATACTCGGTCCAGTAGTTGTCTTTGGTACCGAAAGTGACGGGCAAAGAAATCTGCCTGAGTAGAAACGAAGACGCCCCAGGGATCACCCCATGGAACGGCTGAGTGCTCGGCCTTAGCTCGGAGCGAGGGATGTTCATATCGTCGAAGGTCTTGGCGAATAAGACGTTGAGTCCGCTCCCTCCATCGATCAATACCTTCTTGAGCTTTACACTGCGAATGACAGCGTTGAGCACTAGAGGGTACTTACCCGGATGCAGAACCCGGTTGGGGTGATTTGAGAGATCGAAGGTGATCGGGACCTCAGACCACTTAAGATACTGGGGGGTCGCTGGTTCCACCGCATTGATCTCCCGAGCGGTGAGCTTTTGCTTCCGCTTGGACTCGTATCCGGTGGAGCCTCCGTAGATGTAATTCAGCTCTTGCTCGGGCTCTTGGTAGTCATCCTCGTCTGGGAGATCTTTCTTTTTGGCTGCCTCATCCTTCCCCTGGGCTGACTGCTTGTTGCTTTCCTGCGCAAAACGCTTCAGGGTGAAGCAGTCCTTTGCGGCGTGCTTTCCCTTGGGGTGGAAAGGACAGATTGCATCCAAAACAGAATTATAATCGGGCGCCTCCCTCTGCATGGCTCGGGGCCAATTGCGTTCTGTTACCGTAACTAGCTCCTCGCCTTTCCGCTTCTTGTCCTTGTGCTTGGAGGACTCGGCTTTGTCATCTTTACTCTTCTGTTGCGGGCAGTCTTCTTGGCGCTCGGCCAGAGCGTCTGAGGCTGTGGCGTAACGGTCGGCCAATGAAAAAATCTCCTTCATGGAGGCTGGGGATTTCCTAGACATTTTCTTGATCGGTCGAGGATCGATACCCCTTTTCGAAGGCACCACCACCACGGCGTCGAATCGCCCACGATAGTGTTCTTCTTCTGCATGAAATGGCAGATGAAATCTCTCAGCGTCTCGTCCTTCTTCTGGTGAAGCTGGTATAGGTCCCACGGAGTGCCAGGGCTCTCATAGGTTCCCTGGAAGTTCACGATGAATTGATCGCAAAGATCGCTCCAGGAGTCCACTGAGTTCGCAGGAAGTCCCGTGAGCCATGCTTGAGTCGAGAGGGTGAGATTGAGTGACAGATAATTCTCCATGACATTATGATTGCCCCCGGCCGCTTTGACTGCCAGGGCATAGACCTGTAGCCAACCTTCCGGATCTCGCTCCCCATCAAACTTGACGATGCCCTTGGGATTGAATCCTTCGGGCCATACCACTCGACGTAGCCAAGGAGTGAACGCTCGGATCCCGTCAATGGATCTCTCATCATGATGAGGGGGAGTCCGGCATGGCGAGCCTCTGGCTCGGCGATTGTCTTCTACGTGACGGGGTGGAGTTCTGCGCGGCGAGTCCATGACTCGGCGATCGTCGTTGTTCCGTCCCTGGCGATGATGGTCTCTGTGGTCATCGTAGTCGTCGTACCTTCGATCACTTCGTCGATCGTGGCCGGTGTCGAAACGCTCGAAGTCGCCGCGGCGCCCGCGTCGTTCTTCCTTGCCCCGCTCTTGCCGTCTGGCGGTAATTTCTAGGCGGAGGTCGCGGTTGAGAATTCGGCGTGCGTCTCCGACTAGTGGTGTGAGGCGCCGACTGCTTGAATTCCGACTGGTCGCAGTCCGACTTCTAGTGACACGAGTGGCCGCGTGGGAGCGTGGGTGCGCTTCCCCTAACGGCTTCTCCTGATTCTGCTGAATCGCTGTCGCCGTCACCATGGCCTTGATCTGGGCCACGATCGGTGCTGCCGGGCTGTCAGACGCAATCATTGGATCCAGTGTATCAAGAAGTGTCTTGGAGGCGACGACGTTCTGCAGCGGTGTATGAAAGACAGCTTGGCTCCCAACCTGGACTGCAGGATGTCCTCGCGGACATGGCGACCGCGCGATCGAAGTGATCGCGTCTGCACCTCCTTACCCTTACGAATACGATCTTCCTCCGCGGCCTCTTGATCTTCTTGTTGGCGTTGGAGATCGGTCCTCTGCCCCTCTATCGTGAAGACGCCACGAAGGTTGCAGCGACTCCTCATGACGCCGACTGGTTCGCTGGATGAGTCAGAGCGGCATACCTGAGATGGGTTGGCCTGATCTCCACTAGATTGAAACTGGTTTTGGACCAGGCAGACAAGCTCTCCTCGCATATCTGCGATGAAGTCCAGGCTTTCGAAGCGGAAAGCCTGGCCAGAGACGAAGGTGACGGTGATTCCACCGATAGCTGCCATCGAGTCTGTAGGAAAAGATTTTAGCGCTCCCCCTACCTAGCACGCCAACTGTCGACTTTTGTAGTCGGCAATAATTTTATGGGGCAGGCGCTAGATCTCAAACTCGAAGGTTACACAAGACAAGGGTTTAGACAGGCTCAGGCTCTCACGGAGGAGATAAAACCCTAATCCTGTGTGCTGGGATTATAGGCTATGGCTTGATAGCTCGATTGGTTGATCTCTATGTTGTTGCCCGCCCTCTCCCTTATATAGCGGGGGTGAGGCGGCTTACAGAGACCTGATCGGTTACTATATTCTAGTCGGTTACAGGATAGAGTTTACATCTTTATCTATCCTAACAACGACTCGGATTACAGCCGTATCTTTTATATCTAAATATTCATACAACTGTCTATAGAATGTGCCCCCTTTCCGTACGGCAGCTTGGCACGGGGCTTACCCTTTGGGCCTTCTACTTGGGCTTGTCTTCTCTTCAGGCGATGCTGGCCCAATCATGAAGATACCTGGTTTCATATATTCCACAGTTGCCTTGAAATTCGCTTATATCTTTGAGATCGACAACTAGGACATGTGAATTCTAGTTTGGGCCATTACTTATCATTACAATAACTAGAATTAGCAGATTGTATAGGAAAAAAGTATAGCCTACCCATCTCCACATATTCTACGCTCGTACGTTTGTTCGGGCCCTTAGCAATCGCTTTATCCAAGCTTGGGAGAACTTTTGACACCGCCAACGGCCGACAACTCCTACAGCACGGGAAGAACTTGTAAGAGCTTGAGAGTGAGCTTGAGAGTGAAGCGACTTTTCTCCACTTCCTAGTAGTTGATAGGGAATTACATAAACCTTTGTGTTTCCCTTTTTGCTACTAACCATGTCGGTGACAAGAGTTCACTGCATCATTCTCCACGCACGAAGGGCAATGTACGACTCACTAATGAGCGAATGTCGCTGCAAGAAGACCATCTTTGGTCCATTGAGACTGCTCAGGGAGATACTAACACTACCCTTGCTACTATATTGTCTACACTTGATATGCTTGCAGTTGCTGCCCCTAGAACTTCCAGTCCTCCATCTCGTCTCCTAAGCAACAACAATGGTGTACTACGTGCACAACGGGTTCCCATTATTGCTGCCCCGGCTTCCCAGCATGGACCCGCTACCTCAGTCGCCCCACCACACATCGCCACGGGTTCATCAACTGATGATGAACACGGTAAAATCAAGTTTAAATTGCCTTCTTTTGGTGGAAAGTTCGATCCTAATGCATATATTAATTGGGTGACTGTGGTAGACAAAGAATTTGCAAACTATGACTTATTTGAAAACCAAAAGATTAGTGTCGTAGTTCAAGAATTAACATCAGGTGCAATATATTGGTGGAAGCATATATCTAGACATGATAAAAAACCTAAAACTTGGAATGCCATGAAAACACTTTTGATAAATGATTATGTTCCTGAATATGATGTTGAATATTTGCTTACTAAACTTCAAAGCTTAAAACAATGTTCTAAAACTGTTATAGAATACTTTCACGATTTGCAAAATTGTTTGTTGCGTTGTGGTTTATAAGAATGTGAAGAAGCTACTGAACTTAGGTTCATACGTGGACTTAATCATGAAATTCAGGATGTTCTTGTTGATGAAACATATAGTTGTCTTTCAGAATTAATTAAATGTGCTTGTAGAGCTGAAAACATGCTTGTTGAATCTTTGAAAGAGCCTTTAGCTTCATTTGAGGTGCCCATTGTTGCACCTTCTATTGTAGCTAACGTTTTGCAGAAAAGTGAGCACCATCGTGAGAAAGATGAAGAAGAAAATGTGCAGAAAGAGGAGATATTTCTGCTCCATACGTATGTGAAGAGTTGGAAATTGAAGTTGCACCTACAACAACTGAGAATGATTTAGAAGGTAATGTAAAAGATATGGACTGTATACATGGTGAAAATCATTTTGAAGAGATAAAACTATCCATGAATCATGCTATCGTAGAGCAACTATTAATGGAACCCATTGCTAATTTGCTTGCTATTCCTGGTGATAAAGAAGAGTTGTGTGATAATGATTCACTTATATCCATGCCACAACTAATGAATGAACATAAAATATTTATATTTGAACTAAACACTTGCGCTCAACACAAACATGTTATTCACATTGCCAGTGAAGAAGATGAGCTTAAATTGATGTCTTCTTTAAATACTTTAGGTTACATTGAATTTGATGTTCTGTGTGATCTAGATAGTTTCAAGGAGAAGATTTTTGTATATTCTGATTTGCCATGGTTATCGCGAAATATTTTTCATGTTGTTAGCAAACATAATGATAAAGGAGAATACAAAGTGCATAGAGTATACATTTGTTCAGATCTGAAACCTCTACTTCCTATGCAACAATGTGATCAATTTGATAATTTTAATATCATATCAAGTACCCCTACTTTCGTTTATAGTATATATGATAGTTTTGAAGAAAGGGAGTGTTTGCGAGATTGTGATTCACGAGCCATTGATTTGATCACAAAATATATGCATGTTGCTTTGCTCTTTCTCGCTACTAACATTTTGCAGGACAATGTGATGGAGTCGAGGACGACTCCAATTCAAGAAAGGGAGAATGATGAAACCATGCTCGTCCTGGAAATGATCAACTCTATATCAGTTTGGTGACACTTCAGGGCATCCTCTGCATCATCTACATCTACTAGGATAGCTTTCCTTCACAGAGGGGAGGAAGCATCCAAGAGTGCAAGCTTTCAACATGCATTTATATGCTGGAAATAAATATTAAGCTATGTGGATGATTTTCAGAAAAGAATATTTTATGTTGAGGACAAGCTAAAAGCTGAGCATGAGTCGAGGACGACTCAAATTCAAGAAAGGGAGGATGATGAGGACATCACTACTAAGGATATGACCACATTTGGTTGTGCCAACTCCAACACGTCATCCACGGACCAAGAAGAGAGAGAGATCAAATCCATCACGTTCTGGAATCCAATTCGGTCTCCTGGGATAACACCGACTTTAAATATGAATAACTTTTGCATACGGACTCCGATTTGGGTGATCTTTGACTTGATTGAAAGCCTAAACCGAGATCTTGCCAATGGATCTAATCGCAGCTCAAGATTCTTTGTGGATCAGTCAGAATCATTAAAATAATACACTATAATACTATTTTGGGCTGTTTCGGGCCTTGTAAGCGTGTGGGGGCCCAAGCCCAAGTTGTGTGTGCCCCCCTGGCTGCACAGAACCCTAGGACGTCCCTCTCACGTCCATCACTCTTATAAACTCAGTAGCCGCCGCTTTAGACACTTGGGTTTTGTTTGATTAGTTTAGCCAAGGGCAAACTTTGTGTCTTCAAGTTGTGCTGAACAGCCACCTTGTCAAGATCTTCAATAGAACCCCACCTTGATTTTGCCTTCAATTCTTATTTGCAATTTTAGATTGCTTTTTCTATTGTTCTTGCTTGTTCTTCGGTTGCTTGAAGGAATTGAACCTCGTGTTCAAGTTGTCGTGCCCACAGCAAGATCAATAACACTCCAGAGTTGGTTTAGTGATTGCTAAGGCGCACCGTCGTCGTACGTTGTAGTCGGATCGTCAAAGTCGGTTCCACCAAATTGATAGTTTTCGCTCACATCGAAAGATTGGGACACAACCTCACATCAATTAGTAATGAAGAAGGACGGCTCATGGCGTTTTTGCGTGGATTTTCGCCAATTGAATGCCATCACGGTGAAGAACAAGCACCCTTTACCGGTAATTGTTGAATTATTGGATGAACTTGCGGTATCTTGTTTGTTCACAAAGCTTGACCTACGGTCGGGATATCATCAGATTCGAGTGGGAGCCGGAGAGGAATATAAAACTGCATTTTGCACTCACCAAGGGCTCTATGAGTTTCTAGTGATGCCTTTTGGGCTAACGAACGCACCAGCTACATTTCAGAGTGTGATGAATCAAAATTTTCGACCCTTATTGCGACGATGTGTGCTGGTGTTCGTGGATGACATTTTAGTTTATAGTGGCAGTTTGGAAGAACATGTAAATCATCTGAAGGAGGTATTTGGCATTCTAGAAAAACATCAACTCTTTGTCAAAAGGGAGAAGTGCTCTTTCGAACAACAGAAGTTGGAGTATCTCGGGCACATTATTACACCAAATGGAGTAGCCACCGATCCAACCAAAATCCAAGCTGTATCTGAGTGGCCAATATCAAAAAAATTGAAAGAGCTGCGAGGATTCTTGGGACTAACGGGATATTGTAGAAGTTCATTCGGAATTATGGGATAATCTGCAAGCCATTGACACAATTGTTGAAGAAAGGAGTGCAATTCTTCTGGACACCAGTAAGAGAAGCGCCATTCCGAGCATTACAGTAGGCCTTGATGCAGGTTCCTACATTAGCCCTACCAAATTTTACCAAGTCATTTGTGTTGGAGACAGATGCATGTAATCGTGGGATCGGTGCAGTATTAATGCAAGAAGGACACCCAATAGAATTTTTGAGAAAGTCATTAAGTATTAAGAATCAAGCCCTTTCTACATACGAAAAAGAATGTCTGGCAATCCTAATGGCTGTTTCCACATGGCGTTCTTACTTGCAACACAAGGAGTTTATCATAAGGACAGATCAGAAAGCATTACTACATCTGGCAGATCAGAGACTCACTACAAAGATGCAACATAAGGCATTCGTTAAGATGTTGGGGTTGCAGTTTCAGATTCATTACAAAAAGGGAATCAACAATGCTGCAGCCGATACGTTATCCAGAAGGCCAAAGGTAGGTGAAGTCCAGGCAGTATCAGTCAGTACTCCATTATGGATTGAAAATCTGATGGAAGGATATCAGTGTGATGAGGAAGCTAAGAAATTATTGACTGAATTGAGTATTGTGGGCTCAAATGAAAAAGGTTTTACCCTGCAAGATGGTGGATCAGATTCAAAGGAAGAATATGGGTCGGTAATAATTCCTTGGCACAACGACACATTTTGCAGGCACTTCACAACAGCAAAATTGGTGGTCACTCGGGCATTCAAGCAACTTATCATAGAATTCGTGCTTTATTTTCTTGGCCAAATATGAAATCGACAGTGGAACAACATGTGAAGGCATGTGAAGTGTGCCAACAGGCAAAAGTTGAACATGTGAAACAGCCCGATCTTCTGCAACCTTATCGGTTCCTACACAGGCTTGGACCATCATCAGTATGGATTTCATTGAGGAATTGCCAGTTTCTCACAAATATACTACAATCCTTGTGGTAATTGATAAATTCTCCACATGTGTCGCAAGTCTTTTGTAATCAAGTTTACAAATTACACGGGTTACCACAGAGTATCATTTCTAACAGGGACAAGATCTTCACGAGTATGTTCTGGTAGGAGCTATTTCGGTTATCTGATACTCAGTTGAATATGAGCTCGGTGTATCACCCCCAAACCGACAGCCAAACCGTGCGTCTCAATCAGTGTTTGGAAACATACTTGCGGTTCTTTGTGCATGCTTGTCCAAAGAATTGGTCTGAATGGCTTGCCCTGGCTGAGTACTGGTATAATACTTCCTATCAAACAACAATTGGAAAAACTCCATTTAAGGTGTTGTATGGCCACCCACCGAGACACTTTGGCATTTCGAACTCGAATGTAAGTGAGGTGACTGATGTGCAGGAGTGGTTGCAGCAAAGGGAGTGGATGACAAGACTGTTGAAGCAGCATTTGGATAGAGCAGGTTTACGGATGAAAACTCAAGCAGAAAAACACAGATCAGAAAGAACATTTCAGGTGGGTGATGCAGTTTATCTCAAATTGCAACCTTATGTTCAGACAACAATGGCTACATGCAGTAATCAGAAGTTATCCTTCCGTTTCTATGGACCATAACGGATATTGGAGCGCATTGGTACGGTGGCATATCGATTAGATTTGCCGAAGGATAGCAAAATTCATCCAGTGGTGCATGTTTCTCAACTTAAGAAGCATATTCCTCCATCAGTTGCCGTAGACGATAATCTGTCAATCCATTGTATTGAGCAAGATGTGGACCATGTACCAATGGAAGTTTTGAAGAGCAGGTTGATCAAGCAGGGCAATCATGTTGTTTCTTCAATTCTAGTAAAATGGTCAGGAGTAATAGTATCTTTGGCGACATGGGAGAATTCTGCTGCTGTAAGGCATCAATTTCCCTCAGCACCAGCATAGGGTCAGGTCGTATTCTAACGGGGAGGGGATATTGTGTGCCGGATGGTGAACAGGTGCGGCAAGTTAACTGAAGAAGCGGGCGCAAGGCAGCGATGCAGAGGAGGTGGAATGTTTACTGAAGTCTCTGTTAGTCTGTGTGTGGGTTTAGTGTGGAATACTTGTAGCGTGTGAGTTATCTATGTTTGGAGGGGTCCACATGTAAGGGAGCCAGGGAAAGGGTTTAAATACCGTTGCAGACGTCTGTTTTGAGGAAGAAAAGACAAATCTGAATACCTAATTCCCCACCTATTCTCTGTGTTCTTTCTTGTATCCTACTCTTCCTTCCCCGTTCTGTGGATGATCATCACATGGTGGTGCAGCGACAGAATATGACGGTGACATGGTGCAAGAGCTCTCACCAGGGTGTAAGCTGGCAATGCCAAGGCACGCACGGTGTGATGTGAGCGAGGCTGGGCGCGCACTGGGTGGGGCAAGGTGCTGGCAAGCGAGCCTAGCTTGTCAGAGAGTGTAACAGGAGAAAGAGCACAAGCTATTTTTGGGAAAGTGTATTCTTGCATGTTACACCTTCGTTACAACGAAGGGGGCTTTCGGGTGAATGCGCCTTGCCCTTTTTGGCATTTCCCCATTTTTTTCATTTATGGTTATCTTGCACCACAAAGTTTTGAATTTGATTGGGCTAATAAAACAATTAAAAAATTTATGAAATTTTTTGTGTGAAGTCTTGAGGTGATACCAAAACTCCAATAAAAGTTTGAGATAAATATTGAATTTGCAATTTTTTATAAAAATAAAACAGTGCTTCTGTCCTATTAAGAAATTGCTATTTTTTATTTTCCCGAGGAATCCAATTTGTTCAAAAATTTCTGAAACTTTTTGGGGGTGTTTTGGCAACTAATTAGGATTTAAATAAATTATTCCTAGACTTTGTATTTGTTTAAATTAGAAATTTAGAATTCAAAAACCATAACATGAGCATTTAAAAGTATTTCTTTAATTGCAGAAATTCTTGAAAATTCAGAAAATGTTGAAAATTCGAATCATGGCCAAAATTCAAATTGGATTTCTATTCTTTAGAAATTTGGGCTGTTACAAACCTAACCCTTGAAACAAAATATAATCCCGAGATTTAGCATATTCTAGGTAGAAGTTGGGAAATTCTTTTCGGAGTTGGTCTTCCGTTCCCAAGTGGCTTCTTCTTCCGTATGTTTATTCCACCGAATTTTTATCATTTTAATGGTGTGGTTGTGAGTTTTATACTCAGCCTTTTCTAAGATGCAAATAGGATTCTCCCGATAAGAATGGTCGAGTTGCAAATCGATATTTCCAATTGAGTTTGTTCTGAAAGAGCTCAAAGACATTTCTTGAGTTGAGAGACATGGAAGACGTCGTGGAGATATGAGAGTTGAGGTTGTAATTCCAATTTGTATGCCATCTCACCTTTCTTTTCAAGGATGCAGTATAGCCTAATGTATCGAGGTGCCAATTTTCTTTGAACTTGGAACCGATTGAGACCGTATATCGGTGAGACCTTCAGATAGACATGGTCATCGACCTCGAACCTTAGCTCATGTCGATGGTGGTCAGCATAGCTATTTTGATGTGACTGAGCTTCTTTTAATCGGCTCCTTATTGCATTCTGTGCACAACTTGTTGAGTGCTTTATGTACTCACTGTTGCCACACAAAATTATCAGCTAAAGAGGAGTTCACACCTGGTATGGAGGAGGGGAGTTACTAGGGTCAAACCTTGTCAGTTGCATACGACATATTGATGGTTTATCTACAAACTTTTAATTCTGCCGCTGCTTTATTTTTTAGAGTTTAAGCCTCATGTGGCATAATAATGTAAAGACAACCATAAGGTCAATCAACTGTTTTTGATTTAATAAATAGTCTTTTGTTTTGTTTCCACTATATATGATTACGATATTTCATCGATGTTGCCACTATGTGTACTAGCCTGATCCTGGACTAGCGCAGTATAGACAGAGGGTCCGGATTTGCATATTCGGGCCTGACATTAACTTTGTACATCACTGAACTAAGCCACATTATACAACCACATGCCTAGAATGGGACATACCTAGCTTAGTTAGTTACGGAGTCTCATCATTGGCTACCTTAGGAGGTAGGTTAGACTCAGTGTTAAGGTGGAGGGTGTAATCTCATGTGTTGGGCAGCATCATTCATGGTTTTCGTTCTTTAATCAAACGGTGCACTCTGGATCAATTGCCTTCATAGAGATTGTCTACCGAGTCAAAGATCATCAAGTGGGCCAATTTATGTGATGATGTTTTGAAATGGCTATGTTGTGATCTTCTCTGATCAAGTTGATTTCATCATGTGGGTAAAATTGTACCTCTATAGACTATAAAACTATCTGGGTAGTTGTATCCCTGGTTATGGAGAATGCTCAGGCATTTCATTCAAGGGGTAGATTTTATAAAATAAAATAGGGACATTGGCTCTATGAAAGATATGGTTTATGCGATGTGCATCTTTGCTAAAGTTCTCACTATATATTATTATCGTTATTTGTTTTACTTCTAGTTTCAACCTATTTATTGTATTCAAATATAAAAGACTACTTGATGCAAAAATGAACCATATCAACCATACCTTATAATAAGCCTTGCATATAGTTAAATAGACATGCATGCTATACATAACTTGTTCAGAACTCTGTGGTCACTCTTGCAATAAACATCACTCAACTATAGAAGTTGAATAGTCAACATTAGCATTGGAGGAGGAGTATCATGAAGAGGCCAACTATTAGGATTTTTGCCCCTAGTTGATTGCCTATGGCAGGTTGTAAGTTCAAGCTCCATTGGTTTTGGTGATTGGTTTTAGATTAATGCTTAATCATTGTTTAATAATAAATCCAATCATTATGAGACTAACATGTTTTGTTGAACCTTATTCTTATTAGTCTCAAATTTGAATGAAAAATGGAAAACCCAAGGTATGCAATCGTATTCACTCTATTATCTTAAATGCATACTTAGGATTCAAGTTAAAGGATGAACTCTTACATTGCTTTTACATGAAAGATGTGCATTATGCTTCTAATTTCATACATTACATAAATGCACACATCTAGGGGAAGTTCATAATTTAACTTAATGTTTCAATAGTATTGATCTGTGTCTTCTTGCCAAATAATATAAATGATCAAGATTTGAAACAACCCTTTGTGTATATATAACTTGTGTAGTTGTAGTATACTCATGTCAATATAGGATAAACTCAAATGCTATCTAAGATTGATTATGTACATATTGATTCCAAGTTCAATTATTTATATGCACATATGTAATGGAGTTTATTCTATAGTTGATGGTTTAAAGAGTATTGATCCCTTTCCATCACTCCAATATATTGTGTAGTAATAGATACTCATATCAATATAAATGAAATTTAAATTGAGATTCGCTTGTATTTTAATCATCAAAGAATGCTTCATCATGTGTTGATGGTGTTCCTTTGAATGATTAAGGACAAATGAAAAATTCTTGAGTATAATGAAGCATTAGTTGCATCAAGGTACTCAAGACACAATTAATCATTCAAATTGATTTAGGTTGTGCTCAATTGATCTTGTGGCATCCATTATGTGTTAATGGAGTGCAATTGATGATTGAGACAACCATATTTGTTGGACTAACAATCTTCCATGAGTTGTGAAGTAGGTTGAGTCCAACTATAGTAAAGGATCGGGAAAAAGTCATCTTGTGTTGATGAGCTTCAAGAGGAGATCCCGAAGTGAAGGGAAGAGAAGATAAGAGAAGAGAAGAGAAGAGAAGAGGATGTTCATCATGTGTTGATGAACAAGATGCAACTCAATCCTGGAGTGAAGATGATGGGATATCATAAAAGCTCCAAGTGGATCGCTAGAGGCAAAGGTATAACTAGCTAGTTCTAAGGATGTGTTTCTAGCCTTTTACCGGTCTCGGTGTTTGAATGTGAGACCGGGTTGCTAGTTAGGTTGCCGTACTATTAAGAGCGGTTGAGTCATTTAGCTTGAGCTTCATCATGTGTTAATGAACTCAATCCGGTTCACTCTAGCTCACTCTCTTATTTGGATTTTTCATGAGCTAAGTATTTGCATGTGTTGCAAATAAGGGAGATCATGCTTGCTTCTTATTAATCTTAATTGATTTGGATTTAGCATGGTGCTATGGATTTGCATGTGTTGCAAAAAGGAGATAGCTCATGAAATTTGGTTTAAGTGGTTTTTGCATGGAGCTATGTTTTGCATGTGTTGCAAAAGAAAAGAGCTCATGCAACTTGATTTTAATAGTTATTGTTTGCATGAAGCTAAGTTTTGCATGTGTTGCAAAAGAAGAGAGTTCATACAACTTAATTTTAATTGTTGTTTGCATGGAGCTAAATATTTGCATTAGTTGAAAATATAGAGCTCATGCATTGGAGTCTTCACTTGTGATTTGATCATGTGTTGATCATCTCATGGATCAAGATTTGAGTTAATCGTTTGGATTTGTTATTTGCAAATGTGTTTTGCAAATGAACTGGAGGTTATGGGTTTCGATCCTAGAGCATGTGAATAGGGTTTGCAAATATGTTTTGCAAATTGACTTGATCATGTGTTAATCATCACATGGCTAAGAGGATTGATCTCATATGTTCTTGATTTATTTGCGAATGTGTTTTGCAAATAAGTTGGAGTTTTTAATGCGATTCTTTAGAGCATGGGAATAGGGTTTGCAAATTGACTTGATCATGTGTTGATCATCACATGGGTCAAAGAATCAATCTTTGAAAGTTTAGAGAAAAGTTTTTGTGAAAAACTTGGGTTTCTCCCTGTGGCCGGCACTACCACCCATGGGGGTGCGGTACTGCGGCCTAGTAATATTCCAAAGGGGGATGTTTTTGGGCTCTACCTGGCCGGCACTACCGCCCCATGGGGGCGGCACTACCGGCACCAGATGGGTGGTAGTACCGGACTGTGTGGGTAATGGCTAGTTTTCCAACTGTTGCGCCAGCAACCGGTACTACTGTCCCTACATGGGCAGTAGTACTGGGTTTTACTGAAAATGCCTGATTTGCCCCCCAATGGCTAGTTTTCATGTGCGAGGGCTATAAAAGGACCCCATGGTGTGCAAGGGCTATGTTGGTTGGTTCTTTTGAGCATTTGGGTGAGGTTATGCATGTGTTGCATACTGACATTTGGTTTTTGAGTTACGAGTGAGTCTAATTTGCATGTGTTGCAAATTAGAAGTGGATTGAGAGCTCTTTGTGCATGTGTTGCACTTAGAGGAGAGCCTTGTGCATGTTTTGCACTCGGTGATCACCATTGTGCATGTGTTGCACTTGGTGTGGTTAAAGCTAAGAGGCTTGACCTATTCTCTTGGTGTTTGCCGATACATAGACGGCGTTGAAGGCGTCATGCGCAGTGACCTTCTCAAGGAGATTGTGAGAAGGCCCGTCAAAGTTGTGAAGGTCGGAGCTCACCTGTCCGGAAGGGAAAAGAGCAACCACTAGTGGACTCGAGGTGGGTGCTCAATTTGTGGAGCCGATCCAAAGTAGTTTGGGCTTGTCTCAACGTGGATTAGGGGAGACCGGCAATTCTCCAAACACCAAGGTAAAACATCGGTGTGTCTCTTTGTGTTTGCTTGCAATTCTTATTTATATTGTTTCAATTTACATTACTAGAATTAAATTGCTTTATTGTCTTTAGGATTGCATATTCTTGTTAAAGACATAATTAGTTAGTGTACATAGTGAGGCTAGTTGATTTAGGTTTTAATTGTCAAAACCTTAGAATTACGCTTTCGCATATTACTTAGGTCTTGACATAGGAGATTGTTAATTGTAGAAGAAATTTTTAAAACCGCCTATTCACCCCCTCTAGTCCGCATCCTTGATCTTACACAGGTCGATGAGTCACTTCGGAGTTTATTTGTTTATCTGGTGCAATTATTTTCTAGTACTTTGACCCTACATGGCATAATAAGTGTAAACTCAACCATAAGGTCATAACACTTCTTTATTTATAAAATTTAGCTCATTTATCCTTTTTTTGTGTATGAAATTGATATGTCATCTATGTTGCCACTGTGTGCACTAGTGTGATCCTAGACTTGTACATAATACATAGAGTTTCTGGATTTGCATATTCAGTTCTCTAGAATGGGTTACTACTAAGACGGGTCTTATGTTAATTCATAAATAATGCAACAAAGTACTAATAAAAGACCACTATTATTTATATGATATTCACTGTCATAAGGTAAAGTAGGTATGTGGAGGTTAGCACATACCATATTACCGAATAAGACGACTTTGAAACCATTGGCATGTAGAACGACTCTTCTCTTACTTTCCTACCAAGCTACTAGCAACTCTAGCATCACTATGATACCATATGACATATTAAAAAAGTAATGGAGATGAAAAATGCAAGTTGTGGAGTGTGTTGGAGTGTGTGACAATGCCCCCTATTTATAGTGTGTTGGCCAGCTGATGTAGGTTGGTTGTGAAAGAGCTTGTGGAGGTCTACTCATGTTGGTGATGAGTATTTGACTAAATTTGAGCTTGGTTTTCTCTGGTTTGAGTTTGATTTGAATTGGGTTTTCATAATGAAGTAATTTGAGTTGTGTCTGCTAGGGACGGCACTACCGACCATGTGGGAGTGGTAGTGCCAGCCGAGCGGCAGTACTGGCCGAGGGGAGTGGTAGTTATATTCCAGAGAGACGCGTTCGTTGGTTCTTCAGGGGAGCGGCACTACCGGCCATGTGGGAGCGGTTGTGCCAGCCAAAGTGGCACTACCGACCCAAGGAGGCAGTATTGCCGGCGTTTTGAGCGAATTTTGAGTTTGATTTTTGGAATTGTGTGTGATTTATCGCATATCATTTTGGGCAATGATATGTGATGTGTTTCCTTGTTTTTGATGGTTGCAGGACGACGACGCTAGGTCATGGTGAGGCGGAGGATGATCGGGACTAAGCGAGGTGCGCCAAAGGCCCAAACGGTCGTGGATCGTCGGAAGATGATTGAGACGGAGTCGCTACGAACCAAGAAGACAAGGAATGGTTGAGATGCTAGCTAGGAGCCACTCGGATCAAGGTGGGCCGTTGGATCGCGGTCTAGGTGATAGAGTAGCGGGTCTAGTTAGTATGCTTTGAGAAGCGTGCAAAAACCCGTTATGTTAGAGGGTTTCGGGTTAGCCCATGTGTGAGTAAGTGAGTCAATCCTAGCCCTTGATGGTGATCCTTAGGGTAGAAAATACTCATCCAAGAGTGGAGGATGACTCAAGAGTAGTATAAATAGAGGGGTAGGGTTAGCCTTCCCCCTCTTGAAGGTTTTGAGGTTGTTGTGCTCCTTTGAGTTTTGCCCACTTTGTTGTTAGACTTTGTAAACCTTCATTCCAGAAATGAAAGTTTAATCCATTCCTCTCAATTCTGAATTTACTTTCTGCATTTACATTATGCTTTAAATTCAGTCTTTAAATTCTGCAATTTACATTTTTGCAATTTACTTCTTACACATTTGGATTTGCCTCCCCTCCTTCTAAATGCTTGTGGATCTTGTGCTGAGGATGTATGATTGATGGATGACACTTCTTCAGACCATATCCCTATCACGTAGGCAAATCATGTGTTCTTCTTCGCAAGAAACCGATTTTTTGTTCTTGAGAGGATTATTCTTGGAAGATCGGGTTTTTGGTGTTCTTGACTTGTGTTCTAGCTTGCTATGACATGTGGGAAGCAATCTAGGATCATCTTGATCATCAAGAACCCATGAGCTAGCTAAGGGCCAAGCTTTTGTTCTTGAACACATTTTTGTGCACCCTTCTATAATTTTGAAAAAGGTCAGAACTTTGACTTTGATTCTTGCAATAGTCAGTTGGAATAGGTTCCTGACATCAATAGAAAGGCATCCAAAAAGTTTCATTGAGTTTGGATATGTGGATCAAAAGATTCCTCGATTTTTCTTTCTGAACTTGTGCTGAAATCACTGTTCATATGACTGTTTTACTATTGCTACAGTAACTACGCTAGTACCGCCCCTACATGGGCGGTAGTGGCAGCCTTAGGCTGAAATTTGTGAAAACTGATTCTTCCGCCTCCATTTGATACCGTAGTATTTTGGCTTGGTTTCTTTGGGTGAAAAATTGCATTTTTGATCTTTTTTAGGGGATAAAATTTAAATTGGGATCATTCACCCCCCTCTGATCGCCATCTTGGTCCTTCAGGTTGGCCGATCCGGCAGGACTATCCATATGTGCTTTGACCGATGGTCGGGTGAGAGGGGGCATGTGACTAGCCGGTGTGGCCTGATGGGTCGGCGGACCAAGGGTGGACGCTCGAGATGGCACAAAGATGGTACGAAGCCAAGTGAAAGTGCTTCCATGCCCCAGGGTGCCTGGGCTAGTGGTCCTAACTGCCTAGATTGGGCTCATCCTGGGCCTCCAGCCCTGGGCCAAGCTAATGTGGCTATGATTTGCTAGTTAGCGTAGTGGGCCTACCTAGTCTGTGGACTCCCTAACCCACTTTGGCATGATGTTGGGAAAGTTAGCTTGCTAGCATTAGGTTAAGTTGGTTGACACCCAGCCGTGGGTCATGCTGTTTTCTTCATTTTTCCTATTTTTGTTGATTTTCGTGCAAAATATGTTGACACAAAATATACATGGACATTGTTGCACACATGAGCTTGAACATGGATTAAATCATCTTTCTACAATGCCTTTTGTAGGATTTCTAGGGGTTCAATGTGAGTAAAAACCGTGTCAACATTCATATCGGATCAAATGAAAGAAAGTAGTTTAGGCTAAACCATAATAGTTAAATGTATGTATTGGAACTAGCAAGTCCTGACTGTGGGTCATTGTGAGAATAATGAGGTGGTGAATGGTGATGGTTCATAGCTCATTGCATAAGACAAGTAGTCTTGTATTATGAATGAATTTATATTTCGCCATATTTTATCTCTGGTAAATAGCATGAATGAATAATGAATATGTAGTCAATGGATTCTGAAAATTCATATTAAGACATGAAGGAATCATGATTCCTAATGAGAAGAAAGAAAATCATAACAT
Organism: Otatea glauca; assembly: GCA_036346275.1. Classification (NCBI taxonomy): domain Eukaryota; kingdom Viridiplantae; phylum Streptophyta; class Magnoliopsida; order Poales; family Poaceae; genus Otatea; species Otatea glauca. The sequence continues at coordinate 9,901,294 of CM070716.1, read as the reverse complement.
ATATAAATCTTATACTTATGAATAAGTCTGAATTTGAAGAATGGGCATTTTTCCTTGAAGGAATAAGTCCATAAATGACTTATCAATGAATATATGAAATCATGGTGTCACAACCCTCCCTTCTATCGTGGAATCTGGAGAAGGTCTGATGTGCACACTATACTAGTCCCATGATCAGTGGCTAGTATGCACAATTACAACATTGCCATCATATCCATACATAAAATCATAATACATTAACAAAAAGTAGTTTATACTAATAGGGCCTTAAAGGCCGAATAAAGCTTAGTGGAAGATACAAAAGCCTAGCAGTTTGCCTGTGGTGTAGTATGAATCTTCAGGGATTGTAGCTTCCACGAGCTTTGAATAAGAGGTCAATAAGCAAGGTTGAGTACTTTTATACTTAGCAACACTTGTAGTGTATCACAGATTTATAAGTAAATGCTTGGCTGTGTTAGAGGAAAATGGCTATCCTACCATATTCTTTTGCCTAAAGCAAGATTTTGTCATTAATAACAATAGTAGATTGCAAATGGAATTTGTAAAGAGCAATTGACAAGTATAAAGAAAATAAGTAAAACTAGCATAAAATGATAAACAACTCATAATCCAACATGATTGTGTTCGTCGATTCGTTCCTTGCCATACCTGTCACAGAGCTTGAAAACAAAGCCTTTCCACAAAATTTTCCAATTCAACCCTTTTTGGGAAAAAATTCAAAAACTCTAACAAGTGTTGGCGCACCAAGTTTCTCATCACCGCAAGAACGACTTTTCGAAAAGTTTAAACTCTGCAGAGGCATACATCTTTACACACAAGATATGACCAATTTTTTTGTCACTATTTTCACACTTCCATTTGTGTGCATGGAACATCCCAATGTTTTCTTTTAATTTATTCTTATGAAATTTATTATTTTTGGAAATTTTCTAGATTTTATTTATAATTTAAATATTATTTTGAATTTTCCATTAATGCAAAGAGTATTCAAATTGGATAAAGTTTAAGTGAAAATTTTCCAAAATTATTTTATTTGAGTTATATATGTCTCAGAATATTTTATAGAATTTTTTGGGAATTTTCCAAGATTTTTTACTATTTATTCTAGGATATATGAATTTATTTCATTATTTAAATGGAAAATCTTTTGAAAAACCAGATTTTGGCTTTTGGGCCAAACTATTTCGTTCTAGCCCAAAATTTTCATGCTCAGCTCAGTACACCACGTAGCCCATGCCAGCCTGCCGTACCTGCCTTCGCATCGAGCCGTTGACAAGAGGGTCCCACTTGTCTGCTGGTCGCCTTCGTCTCCGAACCGGACTCCTCCACGCTCGACGTGTCTATGCGGGACTCCACATCCAATCTACCCAAGGAGCAACTGATTTCCTGGAATTTGGGGATTTTCATAAGCGTCGTCGTGACTTCTCGTCGTCTCCGGTGGACCTCGAAGCCCAAGCTCGATCTCATCTCCTTCACCATCACATGGTTTAGTTTGTGCGCACGTTGTCGTGGTTGGAGCATCATCAAAACATTGTCGTGCCATCAAGCCTGAGCTGCCATCACTTTGAGCCTCGTCACTATCGTTCTAGGTCGCTAGAGGGAAAAGCCGAGCTTCGAGCCTCACTTTATCAGGTGCATGATGCTGAGAGAGGTCGCCATAGATGCTAGCAGCAATTATCGTCGACAACCATAGGACTGTGTGCACTACCATCGACATGGTTGCATCTGAATCTTGACACGTGGCATGGTCACATCGTATGCCAGTAAGGTTTAATATGTGGGGCCCACATGTTAGCCTCTGTAGCCCTTTTCCTTTTCAAAAATAATTCTGCCAAATATTAAATTAATTGAAGACGTCAGCAGTGACATCATAATTCGATTTTTCTTTAGAATAATAATTCAATAATTTTATAAATCATTTATTTTTATTTTTATTTATTTTTAATATTTCTAAAGCCAGTTCTCCTTCATATGAGCTCTAATTGAGGTGATACAAATTTCTAAATTGTTCTAAATTGAGCTCTTTATTTTTTTGAATTTTATATGAATTTTGGAGTTAGTTTTCCTTGAGTTTGTATTTATTTTGTTATTTGCTTCTTGATTCGCGTAGGTGTTAGAGTGTCGGAAGCGTACGAGGGTGAAGAGTTGACTAAAGTTGAAGGTCGAGGTCAAGATCAAGAGTTGTTCCATGACAAGTTGTGCTTTAATCATGTTGAACCTAGTTTTACAAATGCTATATTGATTTAATCTAATGCATGTTATTTTATGGTTATAACTATTTTCAATTAATTTGGGAATTATCTATTGAACCCAATTAAATTATACCGACCTTATGATTGCTATGCCAACCTTTGCCATTTGCTATGATATAGTCATTTGTCTCCCTAGGATGGATAACTAATAGTTGGTCATTAATATAGAACCAATGTGGGTTGGTTTAGAACGTGGTTAGTATGCTTAGCCATGCCACAAGACATTAATACCTTTTGAAAGTGCAAATTCAAAATTGACTAATGACATCTGAAACATGTTTATGGAAAAGGTGTGCCATGTATTATCACACAATAATGTTGAGCTGTTGATGGCATATGTTACACGATAATCAAATGGGGTGGTAAATAATTTAGACTAGGACAAGTGGCAAGAGGCTGTGAGCCAATGTGAGTCTATGAGACATTGTGTTGGTTTGATGATTTGTGAATGAAAGTGATTTGGTTGGTGATTATATGTGAATGACAATGGTTACTATGAATAAGTAGAAGTCTTGGCTCGGTCAATTAAGGAATTAACCTCGTAAGTCATTGAACTAAGCCAATCATACAACTGCGTGTCTGTGAGGGACCGGATCTAATTCAGTAAGTTACCAAGTCTTTACATGTGATGCCTTCGGTGGAAGACTAAGCTGTGTGCGAGGTCTAAGAAGGTGTGTTGTCGTAGCCACACATCGAGAAAGTATTGTTCCAAGTCCAACGATAGAGTTTCCAAAAGGTTTTGTCATGACCTCTTCACCGCACACCTAAGGAAGTGTATTTATCATGTGTCAATATAAGATGAACATGTCTTGTTGGTAAAGTGTCAAACCTATGTAGAGTGTAAATCTATTCTGATACCTATGTCCCTGGTTATGGACAATACTCTAGGATTTCTATCAAGGGTTAGATTTTATGAAATAAAACTTTGAAATGGAGGCTGTGAGCCAATGGAAGTGATGGAAATTGGTTAGGGCTGTGTGCCAGTTTACTTGAAAAAAATACTTGAAAGATTTACCATTATTATTGTTATTTTTTTTTACTATCAGTTCAATCTAATTTTTGTACTCCACTAAAATGTTGCTTTATTGCAAAATAATCGTGATAGTCATTCATTTGGAATAAGCCTTGCATATAGTTACATTAGATTTTCATTACATGCACAACTTGTTAAGTGCTTTATGTACTTACCTTTGCCACAAGAAAATCATTAGTTCAAGAAGAGTCTACACCTACCTTAGAGGAAGAGTATCAAGAGGAGGTGAGTTACTATGGGTGAACCTTGTCAGTGTCCTCTGGCATATTGATGGGTTATCTATGAAGCTTTCGTTCTGTTGCTGCTTTATTTATTGGAGTTTAAGCCTTGTGTGGCATAGTAGTGTAAAGTTGACAACAAGGTCAATCAACTGTCTTTTATTCAATAAATAGAGTGTTTTATTATATTTTTGATGTGTATGATTGTGATATTTGATCTATGTTACCACTATGTGCACTAGCGTAATCCTAGAACATTGCAATATACACAGAGGGTCTAGATTTGCATATTCAGATCACGACAATGTGGCCAAGAGGTCATGACATAAACCGTTACATCACTTAGACCTAACTTTGCACTAGCCCAGTGATGTCAAACCCTTGCTATGGTGGCAGAAGATATTTGTACACTATGTAGCAATGACAGTCCATCCCTTTCATGTCCACATTTCCCCCATAGCGAGGCATACACTGTTGTACTGGGAGACGTTATTCCCAACACCTTGAGGAGGGCACCGCTTCAAGTAAACCTACCCAGATTGCCTATACTACTCTAGCCTTCCGATGTGCAAAGCTAGACCTAAGCAACATAATAATTTAAGGCTATCCCATAATAACACTTGTGGTTGCACTAAATATCTTGGGTTTAATGAACACAATGTTCGGTCCTTAATCCGACGTAGGCGGTAACACTCCCCCTATAATATGTGCAAGTCACTTCAGGCTATTGCAATAACTCACCAATGTCAAACCGTAGTTTTTAGTTTTATTTTTACATTAAAATAACATAGACCATTTTACCATTGTGACTAAAATGTCCATTCTTGAACAAGTAGCATTTCCGACCATTTGTTCTCCCAAGTCTAGGGCATGACTAAGCAAATGAATATATATTCGACTATACCCAAATTTGACATTATTTAATGCCTAACCCTACCTTAGGGAAACCAAGGTTGACATGTACACATTTATTAAGGAGGTTCCATGAGTTATGGGGGATTATGTATCGGTACCCACAATATTGCAATTTACTGAAAATTCTCGCATGCATAAATAAATTTGATAAAACAATATAAATTAAATGAAATACTAGGATCAACATGATCAAATGGGTGCTTCTCTTGCTCGTTGAGTTTTTGAGGGGTGTCGAGGTCGACAGTGAAGTTTTCTAAAGCATCAATGTCTACACGTAGTCCAATGCAAAGCAATACGAAGTAAAAGAATCTAAATAAAGTCAAAATTAAGATAATATTGTAGAGACAGGAAGCTCATGTTTTTATACAAATTTAGGAATTAGCTTTTCCGAGTTTGGAGTTCATTTGCAAAAGTTATGGTTATTTAAATTTTGAATTTGATATGATTTACCCTAAATAGGAATTGGACCTAAACAGAGCTCAAATTTAAATATTTTTTTCAGAAATGGAAATTTCATGATTTTATAAAAATTTACAAACTGGTTTCATCAAATTTGGAGTTTATTTGCAAAAGTAATAAGTATTTGAATTTTTAATGTATTTAAAATAACATAAAATAACAAAGTATGTTTTCTAATAGTGAAAGCGCATTTCTATCTTGATTTTTGGTTTAATTCCAGAAGCACATGTCAGTGACTCGCACTTGAATAACATTTCAGTTTTGATTTTTAATTTTTTTATTTACCCCTAGGCCCATATGTTATAGGTACAAAAATAAAAACCCTATTTAATTAAAAGAACTGATGAGTGGGACCCGACTGTCAGTGGCTCACTCGGATGCATCAGTGGGGGCTGTGGCACTGACGTGGGCAGCAGCACGCAGGGCAACAATGCGGTGCAGCACAAGTACCCGTGCGCGTCAACTTGCACTTGGAATAATGACAGGAAGCACGTGGTGGTCAGTGCTACCATGGTAGGCCTTTGCAAAGATGTGGTGTGGCAACTCTGGCGGCATGCACTGGCGAGGTGCGGTACGTGCGTGCACTACGTAGTATGAGGGAGGCGTGTTCTGGCTTGGTGCAGTGCGCACAGGGGCCAGAGAAGCCACTGGCAAGTGGTCAGTGGCAGAGAGGGAGAGGGGAAGAAGAGAGTGGCTGCCAAGCGAGGCCAGCCTATCAGCAAAGGAAACAGTGGCCTGACATGTGGAGCTGGATTGTTAGTGAAACAAGGATTTGGTTTTCAGCTTGATTTTTGAGCAGAATATTCTCCAAAATTTGCAACCAAAGCAAGTATAATCCAAATTTAATGAAAATTTGAGTGGACATTCCTGAGCTAATTGTAGTGCCTCTATAAAATTTTCAGAACATGATCATCTCTGTGGTTTATTTATAAAAATCAAACAGTGCTTGTATTTTATTTAAGGTTTTCTGTTTTTGATTTCTAGAAGCATCAAATATTTTCAAAAAATTTGTGAAAGTGAAACTTTCTGGATGTGTTTTGAGGACTACTTGGGACTCAATGGAAAAATCCCAGAAAATTCCAAAAGTGCAAATCAAAACCTGTCAACTTATTTTCTTGTATTTCATATTTGGTGAATTTTGAGACTTGACAGAATGAAATGAGGAACCAAAAGACCGGAAGTGCTCCGTATAAGCACTTGTAAAGTGGACATTCAATGATCGAGAGCACACTGGAATGGTGTTATTCTCCAGTTACTATGAAGATACAAGTATATTGGTGATATTGACAACATGATTAATCCCCTAAATGCCATATTTATGTTGGTTATATATTACTATGTAGTGTACAAGCCAATTCTTATAGTTTTGCAAAACATAATAATTGGTTGTAACTTTGAAAATCCACTTAGAGAAAGTTGCAAAGTATTTACCTATAAAAGGACAAAATTGATTGTGTTGCACAACTGAATGGCGGATTTTTTAGAGTGTTAAGAACATTGCTCTCGAATTATTTTATCCTCACAATCTCTGAAAGAATAGTCAGAATGAATGTGAAGGATCGAGACGGCGATCAGAGGGGGGTGATGAAGAGGAACACGATATGCTACACTAGCACAAAAAAAACCTACCACGTAACCAGAAAGCTACTCGCAAGAAGGGGATCACAGATAAGATTACCACTAGACGTGCAGTTGCGGAATCCTTCGCGCGCCGATGTAGTGGATCTTCCTCGCCGCAGTCGTTGCGTCGATGGAGCGGATCGTCCTCGCCTCGCCGTGGATTGTCCTCCCACGCCGCAGTCGCAGCAGCGTCACCGCAGTAGTCCACACGTCCAGGGATGGAACACTGTGCGTCGGTGTGCAAGCACCTGGTCGCTCGGCAGGGGCAACGAGAAGAGGAGGCTAGGGTTTCGAGTGAATCACTTCTAAACCATGGGAAAGCACACCCTGCGCCCACCCTCCTCCCCTCCTTATATAGTCACGAGATGAAACCCTAAACCAAGGCCCATCAGCGTGCTAAACCCACGATGTCCATTAATTTTGGATCTAATCCAAATTAATGCATCCCAGCCCATTAAGTGTGTGACCCTGCAGGTTCACGTACGTTTGGACATGGATTCGAAAAACTCCTTTTCAATCCAATAGTTGGTAGCGGCTACTTGCAAAGTATGCCAACTCCCAAACATACTATGATCAAATCATACAGAACCTATCAAAAGTACTCATGTAATAATCCCTTTGCCATGTATATGAAGATTGAACTCAAGGCGAGAAGCATGTCATCCTTTGATGATTCAATCCATCTCTCGTATCCGTGATATATTAAAAAGTTGTGATTGACTCCTCAATCACTGCATGATCATGCACTTCCTTAATCATATCACACGAGTGGCCTTGTCATATATCTCCGTTTCATTGGAGTGGCAAATTCCATCTTGACTACTCACTTCCCTCTGCACGTTTCATAGTAAACATGAAAGCTACCTTTATAACTATCTAGTTAGGAAGTAGTGTTTGATAGCCCCAAGGAAAACTATTACACATGTAGGGAATATGACAATCTCAGGTCTAAGGATCATACATCTACTAGGTATGAGATACACTGATGACACATAAGAATGAAACATTCTCACAGTGTTCAATTGCGGGTCTATTTAACCCATGTTCTTCAACATGTGTCCACAATGTATAGATGATATCTCTATATCTCATAATCTATGAAGCATGATCATCGATCACTACATGTGCTGATCTATTCATCGTTGTCCTATACGATGATAGCCGATTAGAGATATTTATCGAATTATATCAATAAGTAAAGAGCTTCTAAGCAAGTCACATACTTGTTGATCAATACAATGATATACATTCATTGGACCAATAATCATATTATTATTCATAAACATAGTCATGTTACAATCATCTAAATGATTACCTCAAGGGCATAGCACTAACAGGTGAATGATCGTAAAATAAAATCTTCACACTCTAAACAATCCAAACAACATCCTCACATCAAAGAGACAAAGCGAAGAAAGCGAAAATCCCAAAGTTCTCAGCAGTGGGCGGTACTACCACAAACTCGCCACTACCGCTTTACTGTATCCCAAAGAATCATCTCTCTATATGTAAGGACCCGAATCCACTGATTTGAACCCACTGTGTTTACCGCACTAGTCCCAGGATCAATGCTAGTGCACACAGTTCAACATCGGTACATATCATATCATACTCAACGATAATAGAATAATACTCCATTTATTGATATAGCTAAGTGTATGATCTTATGACCAACTTACATTATTAAGCCACGCAAGGCAAGACTGGAAATATAAGTTAAGAATTAAGCAGCGGAAAGTAGAAAACGTAGATAGCTCATCAGTTCACCACAGGCAACTGACAAGGCTCGGACCCTAATGACTCGCGTCCTCTTGGAATTCCTCCTCCAACACAGGTGTTGATTCTTCAACTGTTGATTATTGTTGTTGGCAAGGGTGAGTACTTAAAGCACTCAACAAGTTGTGCACAGAATGCAATTCTATGTAACTATATGCAAGGCTTATTCCAATGGATAGGCTATCATGGCTATTTTGCAATAAGCAGCATTTATGAACAAATATAATAAATAGATTATAAAGACTGTAAAACAAATAATGATAGTAAATAGATTCAGTATTTCTCAAGTAAACCAAGTTTCCAATTCTAAGTCAAATTCCATCTTCCACATGGCATTCTGCCATCCCAACCAAATTGTCCATTTAATTAAGCTAACCCTTAACTGTAATTCCCGAGCATTGCTCAATACCGCGAGCACGGCTATCCGAATAGTTTCACACTCTGCAGAGGTTATGCACTTTACCCACGCGATACAACCAAACACCACCAAGGCGAGTGATTTATAACAAAGCCTTTACAATGCGCTGGCTTAACTCGGTACCACCCGCTAAGGTTTCAACACCGGTGGGACTGGTTACCACATCCAGGGCCCCCCTCTTGCGCCATGTGAATTTCTCCATAACTCGGGAACTCACACCGACCAAGATAGTACCAAAATTAAGACATTGCAAATTAATCAGCTAGGCTGGCCCATACCAGACATGTGGTTGCATGATTGACTCACGTCAAAGGCTTGCAAGGTTAAGTCCTTAGAGTGATCAAGGCAAGACTTCCACATACCCTCTGCCCATCAGGCCCACCTTGGCATACTCGCCCCTTGTCACTTGCCCCAATCTAAGTGATTATCACCCAGTTGATTACCAAGCACCACGTGCCATCAACAATTCAACATCGTTCGCTATGACATGACTCGCCACAACAACTCAATCTCATCGTGTGATCCCACATGACACACAAGTTCATAACATCGTTCCATATTCCATTAGTCAAGATTAATTATCAATGATTCAATCACATGTGATGACGTGGCATGGCTAAGCAACTATTACGGTCTAACCATCCCATGTTGATTATAACTACTAACCAACTATAATGAACCAATCTAGGGTGACAATGGATCATGGCATACAACGACAAGGTAGGGTATAAATCAAATTGGTATAATAGCTAAGTCCCCATTTAATTTGAAACAATTGTATACTTGAAATAATATGCAATAGGGTAAAACAAATATAGCAATTTTATAAACATGGGTTCAACATGATTAAAGCACAACTTGCCTTGAAATAGGTCCTGATCTTGATCTGGAGCTTGCTCTTGAGTTGTTGGATCTTCCTCCGAAGCGTCGCCCAATTCAACGTCTACGCGTACCGAAAGAGAAAAGCAAATAAATACGAAAACAGAGAGGAAATAAACTCAAAAAATCAAGTAAAATTTACCATTAAATATATCTCAATTTTACAAATTTTTAGAAATTTGAATCACTCAAATCCGAGTTAAGATGCAAAAGATATAGCCTTTTGAAGTCTGAATTAATTTAGAAAATACAGAAATTAGAAAACCGAATTTAACAGAATTATTTTTAAACTGAAAAACCGATTTATTGTGCAAGCGTGATGTCATGCTGACGTCAGCCCTAACCCGAACCAATCAGATTCTGCCACGTGTCTCGGGCGTATGGACTGAGTCCACGGCGTCAGGTCGGTTCACCGCAGACGCTGTCCATGGCTCTTCGCAAAACGTGCCGACACGCGTCGCAATCTGATTGGTCGCAGCGCCGCCCCCGCCGATGCACAACACGCGGAGCGCATCTACGGCTTGATCTGATCGAACGGCGATAAACGCGCGCAACACGGCTCGATCCCCTCCGTTCATCCAGATCCAACGGCCACGAACTCACCCGAAGCTAAAGGCGAAGCGGCAGCGAGAAGATCCACCGGAGACGAGGAAGAAACTTGGGCGACGGCGTTCCGGCACGATTCCGACACGACGAAGAAGAGTATCCGACGCGGTACACCTCGACGAGCTCGGATCTGGGACCAAAGCGTCGAAAATCAACGGATCGGCGACGTTCTTTAGCAAAAACCGCGGCGGCTACAAACTTCAACTCCGACGAGCTTCTTCGCGGAAACGGCGGCGGCACAGGGCTCGGGAGCTACGGCAAAACACGCGCGCGCGTGAGAATATGTGCCCGCGCCGGCGCTTTAAATAACCGCGACGGGAGGCGTGCGCGTGGCGGACTCGAGGATGACTCCGTTCTTGTCGGCGGACTCGGCGGCGACACGGAGAGGTGACGCGGATGCATCCAGCGCGTCCACGCGGCGCTCATCCGACGGCTCTGAACGCTCGTCCACGCGGCGAAGGCTCAGTCGTTGGATCTCGATCCAACGGTTGACCGCATTAGGGTTAGGGTTTTTTGCGACGGCCGACTGGTGGGCGCATGAAGAATGGGCCGCCCGACATCATTCATAAGGCTTTAAAAAGGGTTTTTTTATTAAAATAATCACAGAAATTCATTTTATTTGTTTTAGGCAATAAAACTATTAGGAAAAATCCAAGAAAAATCTCAAAAATACTTTGAGACATTCTGGACTCAAATAAAATATTTTTGGCAAAACTTTATATTAACTTTGCAATAATTTAAATAGATTTGAACAAAAGGTTAATATTATTAATTTAAAATTAATTCAAATAAATCCAGAAAAATCCAAATAAACTCCAGAAGATCATAAATACACAATTAAGCAATAAAATATTATTTGAGCAAATTTTGGGATGTTACACTATAAAATAACTACCGCTCCCAGAGGTCGGTAGTGCTACTCCAACAGACTCAACTCAAATTGCTTTAAATTTGAAAATCAAATATAAATTAAACTCAAACTCAAGCTCTTCGTGCTAAAACATAGTCAATTACTCATCACCATCAAAGATAAACCTCTACATGGTCTTTCAGAATGTATAGAAAACTATACATTGTGATAATCAAGTAGATTTACTCACAATATCATTGCTTGTGTTTATTTTTAAGAAATATGATTACGACTTTTGGAACTAGAAGATTCCAATAGATGTCATCTTGAGGGGGAGCATACATGCTAAACTTTGATCATCATAATTAGACTATGAAAGTATTAAGTTTGATTTATCTCGAAGAAATCAATTTAATGATCACTACCAGAATTTACCTTGTAGATTTTACGACTTAATTGTTGAAGATCATAACTATTCTTGAAGAAAAGATGGTCTACAAGATTGTAGGCTGACGAAGATCGAGTGTTGTAATCTTTTTTGTTAGTGAGTTTTTACTAGATAGTTTCTCACATGAAGATTTTTAATGAGGCAACAAATACAATACAACATGCATTTGTAATGTACTCATTTCTTCGTTCTTTTTCCATTAAGTTTTTGGAAGGAGAGATATGTGCGTATTGTGGTACCCACCCAAGGGGGAGTGATGAATAACCAATGCCGCTAGAGGCGGACCCGCTGGCCTGTGGGCCCCACTTCTTTTGACTTAACCTCCAAGAAAAGATGTGGCCCTATACTAAAAGGAGTCTTATGCTATAAATATTAGGTAGAGACTATTTTAATTTGTACAGAAGATTATTGAAATAAAGAATATTGTTGGATTGCTCTCTGTACATCTTGTGTCTATTTATTTTTCTACTTTGGTATTTTCTAATTGGGTGATTGTTCTTCTTTCTAGTTGTGTTGGTTGCTTGTGTGGATCTTCGACGACACGAGTTATTTAACAGTAATAACTCACAGGCGAACAAACTAAGTACAGATGGCACGACAGGTGAGCACTGATCACACACAACCAAATTAATAGGCAGCTTGTTAGCCGCTTAGTTCCCTTTCCCTGAAACAAGGTTAGCATACCAACCTGGGATTCTCTGTCTGCATTTCTTCCTAAATTCACCAGACATGTAGATGCCCTTTCAGATGCACGAACAAATACTATAATTCTGCAATTCCATTTATGCTACTTACCTATCTAGTTGTATGTTTCCATAAACCGAAATTTTAGTGCGATCAGACTGATTCGATGCCTAGCATCTATCTCTTCGCCCTTTTGAACTTGATTTTCCAGCAGCCAAACCACAAGGGCAGGGATATGGCTCGAAATATCTCGATATTTTGTATCGCACTCTTACTTGGACAATGACGTGTGCTAGCGCTCACGCTCGAGCTGCGCAGTATAGGCTTTTCTTCCTCACCAGCTACGGCTACCAGAGAACTGAGCTACGCTCAGGGCTCACTTGTGTGCGTTGAACGCGTGCTCATCTTTCCGTATAGGCTGAAGTATTGGATGAAAATTTTAAAAATAGATGTACACACGTGAGCGTTTAGTGGAAGAGGGTATGTGTGTGGGTGCGTGAGTATTGTGTATGTGATGTGCATAGATTATGTGAGTCCTTGTACTTATAAAAAAGTGCAACGTTTACCTGACATATCTGGAATCATGTCAACTGGGCAATTTAATTAATTAAACAATGTTTCAGGGGCTACCACACGTATAATACTCGCTCAATTATGCTCTAAACAATGTTCACTACTACAGAACAGGTCATCCTTGCCGGCATATCACTGCCGGTTGGGATCGAGCCGGCAGTGATAACATATCTCTGCCGGTTCGAAACTTAAGTTGGGGGGAAGACCTTATCACTGCTGGTTCATGCAACCAACCGGCAGTAAAAAGCAAGATATCACTGCCGGTTTGAGACCACTACAAGAAACAGAGAAAAATTCGTGGATTTTTTAAATTCATGGGCCCAAAAAAAACCCACGAATTTATTTATTTAAATTCATCGGTTTCTATGAAACCCACGTTTTTAATTAAATTCGTGGGCCACAATGAAACCCACGAATTTATTTATTTAAATTCGTGCGCTCAAATAACACCCACGAATTTACTCATTTAAATTCGTGGACCATCAATTACCCACGAATTTAAACATTTAAATTCATGGGCCAAAAATTACACACGAATTTAAACATTTAAATTCGTGGGCCACCAATTACCCACGAATTTAAACTTTTAAATTCGTGGGCCACATCCCCCACGAATTTAACCGGAGGCAAAAAGCCCTTGGCTCATGACCCAAGACGCATCCACGACCCGCCGACGCCGGCTGTCTCCCCCCACGCCTGCCGCCGCTCGCCTCACCCGCCCGCCCGCACCGCCTGCCTGCTTGCCGCCCGTCGGCCCGCACGCCGCCGCCCTTTGGCGCCCGTCCCCTGCGCGCCGCCGCCCGCCGCCCCACTCGGCCGCTGAGCCGCCGCCCGGCCACCCTCCCGCCGGTCTTGCCGCCCTTTCGGCCGTCGAGACGCCGCGCCAGCCGGCGCCCACCTGCCGCCCCACCCGCCGCCCGCCCGCCTGCCGCGCCCCGCCCGGTCGGCCACGCCGTCGCCCACCGCCCACTCGCCGCCGTCGCTGCGCTGCCGCGCCAGCCCACGCCGGCGCACGGCCGACGGCCGACCCGCCGCTGCCCCGCCGCCGCGCCCCCGCCCGGCCGGCCGCCTGCCGCCGCCCGCCCGCCGACCACCACGCCGTCGCCCGCCACCCGCTTCGCGCCGCCGCCCGCCGCCCTCCCACCGTGCCGCCGCCCGCTTCGGTCACCCGAGACGTCGCCCCTCCGCCCGGCGGCGCCCGCCCCGCCCGCCCGCCCGCCCACACCACCGCGCGCCATTGCCGGCGTCGCCCGCCGGCCAGCCTCGCCGTCGTGGCGCCACCCCCCTCCCGGACCCTCGCGCGCCCTACCGGCGTTGGAGAAGGTATATTTCATCTCTTTTTATATTCGTTTAAAGTTATTTCATCTTATTTTATATTCGCTGCATATGATATATATATTTTTATTTTTTCGCTGCCATTGTATATAACGTTAGAGTTTAGGGTTTGTGTCGAACAGTAGAGAGCATAGGTGTCACACGTTCGGGAACGGCACATCTCACATTTGCTTGTGAGGTGCGCGGTTCCGGAATTGTCCAGCGTATTTTGGACAACCCGAGAATGTTGGTTGTTGCATAGGGCCTGTGACGTGCGAGCGATCCGAACGTGATTTCGGCCACATAACCCTGTTGTTCTCCGACGATCGCGATCAGCGTGCGTTTGGAGAACAGCGGGGTTATGCTGCGAAATTTCGTTCGATTAAAGCGCACGTCACAGGTCGCATGCAATAGCCTCCATTCTTGGGTGGGTTTAGAACACATCTTTCCTAATAAGGTTGTCTTTGTCACCTAAGCCACGGTCGTACGTTGACATCGTTTCATTTGTTTAGCTTTGATAATGGGTGACGATCGAAGGGCGATGTATGACCGATGGAGGAGTGATGGGGGGCACTCAAGGGAATGGGGGAAGATCACGGATGCTTTCTTGAAGCAAGCATTCGCTGGAGGAGCTGAATATGTGTATTGCCCGTGTACCCTCTGCGAGAATAACAGCTACTACAACAAGGATATAGTGCAGTATCACATTTGCAAAAACGGGTTCATGCCTAACTATTTGGTGTGGCACCATCATGGAGAGGCCGCAGGGCAGGCCATTGAGATGGAAGAGATGCTGGACCATGTGGAGGATCACGACCGGATGGAAGAGATGCTGGATGATCTTGGCAGGGGGACAGAATTTAACTCCGGCGAGGGGTCACAGCCGGAGGAGGTTAAGGAATTCTATAGGCTACTTGACGCCTCGGACGAGAAGCTGCATGACTTGACCAATGTGACCGTCCTGCAGGCGGTTACACGGCTTATGTCGATGAAGTCGAAGTTCAACTTTTCGAACAAATGCTTCAACGCTTTGCTTGAACTAATGAATGATGTCCTTCCGCCTAACCACAACATACCAAAGGATTTGTACCAATCGAAAAAGTTGATGGCCGGCCTCGGGATGAATTACCAGAAGATTGATGTGTGCGAGAATAATTGCATGCTGTTCTGGAAGGATCATGACAAGGATACCCATTGTATGCATTGCGGTAAGTGCAGATTCATTGAGGTGGTAGATGAGGAAGGGGTATCAGTGACTACAAAGGTCGCGACTAAACAGCTTCGGTATATGCCGATCACGGATAGGCTTAAACGGCTGTACATGTCAAAAGAAACAGCGAAACATATACGGTGGCACAAAGAAGGTAAACGTGAGGACCAAGACTCGGATATGATGGCGCATCTGTCTGATGGCGAGGCATGGCAGGCATTGGACCGATTCGATCTTGCATTTGCAAGCGACCCTAGGAGTGTCCGTCTTGGTTTGTCCACGGACGGTTTCACACCTTCAAAGACAAGCGCTAGCCCCTACTCTTGTTGGCGGTCTTCATCATGCCATACAATCTTCCACCTAAGATTTGCTTGAAAGAGGGGTTCATATTCCTTGCTCTTGTCATTCCAGGTCCTAAGCATCCAGGGAAGGATCTCAATGTGTTCATGCGGCCCATAATTGATGAGCTGAAGAAGTTGTGGCGAGGGGAAAAGGCATACGACAGCGTTGGTGGTAGAGAATTTACCTTATGAGTCGCATACCTGTGGTCGGTCCATGATTTGTTGGCATATGGCATTTGGGCCGGCTGGTGTATTCATGGTCGCCTGTGTTGTCCAATTTGTATGGCTGACTCTGATGCATTCAGGCTCACGCACGGTAAAAAGATCACATTCTTCGATTGCCATCGACGATGACTTCCGGCGAGGCACCTTTTTAGGAACAACGCCAAAGCATTTCGAAAAGGACAGAAAGTTAAAAAAGGGCCGCCGAAGCGACTCACAGGAGAGGAGATAGCTGAATGGCATAGTCGGCTTGTACGATCTACGGAAGTGGGTTTCACTGGCTATGGAAAGGAGCACAACTGGACTCATATTTCTTTTCTTTGGGAGCTGCCTTACGCGAAAGCTTTGATTCTGCCGCATAACATAGATTTGATGCACCAAGAGCGCAATGTGGCAGAAAGCATCATAAGCATGGTGTTTGATGTAACCGACAAAACAAAGGATAACGTGAGTGCTAGGAAAGACATGGGTGATCATTGTGCTAGGCCGTGGCTCGAGGTTAAAGTTGGTTTAAATGGAAATGAGAGCCGGCCACGAGCTCCATACTGTGTGAAGCCAGAAGACCGTAAACAGATTTTGAGGTGGTTGAAAACTCTAAAGTTTCCTGATCGCTATGCATCTAACATAAAACGGGCCGTGAATGTCAGCACCGGTAAGCTAAACGGGCTAAAGAGTCATGATTACCATATTATCATGGAAAGACTTGTTCCGGTAATGTTTCGTGGCTATTTTGATAATGAGTTGTGGAGGATGTTAGTCGAGCTCAGTTACTTCTATAGGCAGATATGCGGTAAGGAAATCTCGAAGACGTTGATGCAGAAGTTAGAGAAGGGAATTCCATTGCTTGTATGCAAGTTGGAAAAAACTTTCCCACCTGGTTTTATGAATGTGATGCAACATCTGCTGGTGCATCTACCTTGGGAAGCGAAGGTTGGAGGTCTGCGTGATTCGGATGGATGTATAGTCGAAAGGGAGTTGAAAAAGCTTAGAGCTACGATGCGCAACAAGGCAATCGTAGAGGGGTGTATCGCAGAGGCTTATGCAAGTAAAGAGATCACAAACTTCTCAACAAAGTATTTCGCACTCAAGCACAACGTGAATGTCCCTAGGAATCGCATGCCGTGCGCGGAAGAAGAACCGTTGAGCGAACTTAAGCTTTTTCAATGCAAGGGTCAACTGTTGGGTCGTATAATCGCACACCATATTAAGTATGAGGAGTGGAACCTGGCCATGCTTTACATGTTCACTAACATGGTAGAAGTTGAAAAATATTTTGAGTAAGTGACTTTCTGAATTATGTTTTCAACATTTCAGTGTAGTGTCCTTTTTAACCCGAGAATAAATGACGCAGAGTATTTGACAAAGAAAATTGGAAGTCAACTCGACAACCCACAACTAAGCAATTGGATAACCTACGTCGTGATGGGTTGAAAGACGGCCCAAGCTTCGTGCAATGGTTCCGTCAGCATGTAATTTGACTATTTATTCATTTTTCTAAAATGAATTGTTGTAGTAACTTAATATTAGACTAACAGTGATGCATGTTGCTATATAGTGTATGCGTGATGCCTCCGTCCCTAAGGATCTCCGACAGCTCTCACATGGTGATGTGACGGCAAGGAGCTATAGTCTCTGTGATGTGAACGGGTTCCGTTTTCGAACAGTGAAATTAGAAGCTAGCCGTCCACTTGCGGCCACTTCAAACAGCGGAGTAGTCACAACGTCATCCAATTCCAGCGGTGATATATTAGACTACTACGGTGTTGTACAAAACATAATTGAGTATACCTTTGGGGGTGCCAAAGAACTGAAGGTTGTGTTTTTTGATTGCCATTGGTTCGATCCACACAACGGCACACGTGTCGATGACTTTGGGATGGTGGAGGTGAAGCACAGTTCGCGGCTTCAGGGCCATATCAATAATATTGTGCTTGCACATCAGGTTGAGCAGGTGTACTACCTGAGCTATCCTCACCGTAGCTTGAAGGCTTGGTGGGTTATATTTAAAGTTAACCCTGAAGTATATCCTCCTGGGGATGTTTCGTATATGCCAAGTAACGTAGAGGATGATGTGGGTGATGTATATCAAGAAGAAGCTATGGGGAATTCTTTCCTTGTCTCCGACGGGGCAGGACTCGATCAATTACCTACCGATGCCACAGACGTAATAACAGATGAACCCGGCCCGTCACGGAAACGCCCTCAAAAGTCAGTAAGGATTGCACGTCTTCAAGCACGTCTCAATGAAATACGAGTCGCAGAAGCAGATTCCGACGCCGACGACTTTTGATATGTATATTTTGTAAGATTATTGTTGCCTCATTCATTTCTACAAGTCATTGTTGTCTCCTTCATTTTTACATGTTATAGTTGTCTCATTCATTTTTGCAAGTTATTGAAAATTATTTGTAAACGTGTATACTAACTCTTGTCAAATTTGAACAGATGAGTATGTTCAGGCATCAGGTTGACAAGCTTAAAGGCAAGTTCAGCGGGTCGTCCTCTAGAAGGTCGAGGAGCAAGGGTTCTGATGGTCAGGACTCGACGGCCGGCAGCGCCATATTTGCTGGGGTGGCGCAGATTAGACAGCGGCAGGAGCAGCTCCAGAGGTGCTTGATGGCGAGCACGAGAACAAAGCGGGAGCAACCACAGGAGGACGAGGGGTAGGTAGGGGTTGCGGAGGAGGGGCAGTTGGGATGTGAGCATGACGACATGGGCGAGGCGGACGACGAGGAGGTCGTTGGGGGTGGTGGCGGTGGGACGACAGATACAGATGCAGACGCCGAGGCCGAGGTAGCGGTAGATGCAGAGTTGGAGGTAACCTTAGAGCCAGTTGAAGAGGGCGGGTCTTCTTCGGGTACCATTAGGTATATGTGTAGTATTGGATTATCATTTAATCTCCATATTTACATTGTAATGTCTATGAACTAATTATTTGCATTTCAGGTTTTGTAAAACCGTCTCAGTTCGTCCGAGATGCAACCCGGCCGATAGGAGGTTGATAGAGGTACACAGGAGCAGGTAACAGTTATATCTTCTCTTTTAGCATTAGCTAAGTGACAACTTATTGTTTTGATGCATCTTTGTCTTGTATTTTGTTGTAGGCACTGGAAAGAGCCGGGTTGGACTGGGACGGGCCACATTACAAAGGTTAACGCCGTCTTTGGGAGCCCTTGGCGGTACTACTACCCGGCATTGTTGAGTCGGTGAGGATAGATTCGCCGCCCACAATCGGAAGCTTTGGGCGTTGAAGGAGAACGTGGAAGGAGGCAAAGACAACCAAACATGTCAGGGCGCAGTGTGGGCTGGCTTCTGGGTGAGTTTGTTTTATGTATTTACTCTATTTGAGTATTGCTTTAAATGTAAGTACAATTTGACAGTGTGTGATTATATGCAGGAGAGGTTCCGGCTTGAGAATGAAGACGATTACAACGCTTTGAAGAAGGCCAAAAGCGTCTTCAACAGGGCGGCACAAAAGGTTGTCGGAGATTCTTTCAGCAATGCATGGATTCAAGCTGTCATTGATTTTTACAAGAGGGTGAAGAAGGTGAACATGAGAAGAGGACCAGAGGCGAGGAGGATACACATGACAGAACAAGAATATCTCCAGAGCTCGGTCGATTGGATAATGAAGGATATGGAGGCTTGGAGGTGGATGTGCCGGTATTGGGGGTCGGAGGATTTTCAAGAAAAATCAAATAGAAATCGAGGGAACAGAAGAAGTAGATTGGGGAAGCACAAGTACAGTGCAGACGGACACATTGGCCTAGAGCAACGCATGGTAAGTATCGATATTATAATTGTTAGTGAATTTGTCACTATGTTTATAACTTTGCATCGTAGGAGGCTGAAAGTGGGAGTACTCCCACTTTTGTGGAAGTTTACATCTGGGGGCACCAAGGCGAGGATCCACAGAACCCGGATGTGTTGTGCGACGACGGGGCTAGTGAGAGGATGGTAAGTATAAATGACACAATATATTTTGTGCAAATTTACATCCAGGAGCACCAAAATGCTGTTTTGCAGGCGTCATATGTAGAACAAATGACACAACGTCATAGGCCGGAGGTTGATTGGAGGGCCACACCGGTCGATGTGGAAGCGTTGTACGACGCTGGAGGGGGCCTAAAGAATGGGAGGTTCGTTAATAAAACTGATTTTATTTTTTTTCGCTTTACTAAGGAAAAAAATGTTGCATGGTCACATTTCAGTATGTATCGTTTGTAGGTGGGCCATGGGGGATGGAGTTGTGGACTGCGATCGTCCTCCACGAGGCTCGGTTTCCTCACAGGGGAGTGCTCGCTCGTCGAGGTCCGCACGGGAAGCACAAGCGCACGAGGAGGCTCGTGAAGCGCGAGAGGAGGCTCGTCAAGCGCGAGAAGAGTCTCGTCAAGCACGAGAGGAAGCTCATGAGGCTAAGAAGACTCGAATACATGAAAATGTATCTGCAGGTACAATCTCAACTTTGAACAAAACGCTCAAGTTTACATTTGTGATTAAAATCTAAAAACAATCTATATGCAGCAACTATCACAATCTCTTGGACCTAACGTGCCAGTGTTTCGCCCTCCTGTTCCGCAGGTAAAGATACTTGAGTTCATTAATCTTTAATTCACTTAGCTCGTAAAATCACGAATTCACAAACTGGACTATTATGTCACAGGGCTCCCAGCCACCTCCCTTCTACATGTTTTCTCCGCACATACAACCACCACCACACGGAGAAGCATCACAGGGTGCTCAGCCTCCCCCGGCGTCCTTCATAAACCCTACTGGGATGCAGGCACCACCCCTAGGAGATGCACCTCAGGTTATATGATATTCTCATGCATTCTTTATTTTCAAAAAACTCTATTATGTATACTTCATATCACAAACTATGATCCACAGAGCTCCCAGCCTCCTCCATTCTACATGTTCACTCCACAGATGCAGCCACCTTCTGCAGGAGAGGCACCACAGGTAAAGACGGATTGGTTCAATTCGTTATTCAAAATTTGAATGAATAATTTATCTGTGGCATAATGTACATGTCTATGCTTTACAGGGCTCCTAGCCTCCAAACCCGTTCTACATGTACCCACCACCTATGCGAAGCCAAGGAATGACTATGTACTTCAACCCGTGGGCCCTGCAGCCACCTCAGATGACACCACAGGTATGGATGTCGAAACCATTCTAAGTTTGCGACACGAGCTAAGTTTGTCAATTCTTGAACTTACAGGTTTCTGGATCACGCCCTCCAGCACGTACTAACGACGACATCATAGAAAACATCTTCAACAGCGCCGGCGGTGGTGGTGGTCATTGCGTACGTAGTTTACAAATTGCCGTTTTGGATGTGTGATTGATTATCTAAGGATCTGCTAGAATGTCTCCTTCTGGTTTGAGAGATTGATATATATATTATAACTACAAATGTTTTTTTGTCTGCTGAGTGGATGTCCTATTTACTAGAGAGGTCATGCCGAAATTTTGTACATTTCAATGACTTAGTTTTAAGCCGGTTTTAAAGAGTTAAAAGGTTGGTTTCGGTCTTTTAGTAGAGGTAGTAGGTTTGGTGTCTCGTTTGTTAATTCTTCGTTCGCTTGAACTTTGTTGTGGAGTTTGATGACTTGGTGAGCTACACCCCATCCCTTCCTTTCTCTTGCTCAAATTTAGGAACATTAGTTGCAATTTAGTTGAGATTACATATGCTTCCAGTAGGAAATTTAGTTCATTCTTTGAATATGAGATTACATGTGAGATTACATATGCTTCATTGAATATGAGATTACATATGCTTCCGTAGGAACTTTAGTTCATTCTTTGAATATGAGATTACATATGCTTCATTGAATATGAGATTACATGTGCAGCGGATGGACATATACTTCCGTAGGAAATCTAGTTCATTCTTTTAGTATATATCAATCTGAGTAATCTGTTGCAATAGTGATAATTTCAGTTGAAATGCATAACTTAGGGCCTGTTTGGGGGCTACTGGTACTGGTGAAAAGTTGCTTTTGTTTCTTCGGGTCAGAAAGCGCTTGTGGTGTCATTTGTTGCTTTTCTTGTTGTGCCGTTTGGCAAACTGGCTGCTGCAGCTGTAGCTTTTGGGGGGCAACCGAGCGGGAAGGCAGTAACCTAGCGAAGCATAGCGGCGGATGAGTGGAGAGGTGACGTGGAGGTGGAGAGGCAGGGTGGCGGAGGTTGGGGAGGCGGAGTGAGCAAGATGGGAGACGGTCAAGTGAAGCCACAGCTGAAAAGCTCCTCCTCAGCGGCTGCAGCTTTTGGGGGTGCTTCTGCTGTGGCTTAGCTTCCCAGCTGCTTTATAGCCATGCTGTTTGGGGGAGCTTTTGGCCCAAAGCTAAAGCACAGCTGAAGCGCATCCCCCCCAAACAGGGCCTTAGTCGATTTTAGGACATTTAGGCAACTCTTTCTTAAACCTTGCACAAATCATCTCAATGTTCATACTTGAAAAGGTTTACTTGTGTGCTTATGAAAGTTCATTGCTGTGCTCCTGTAGATAAGTGATGGTTTACCAAATTATTAACCCATTACGTGCTATTTGATTTTTTCTTTCTGTCAATAACTTTTTGATTTCGAACCTTATATTGTGCTGACTTCTTGGAATTGAAAAGTTATCTTAAGACAACTTGTTCAATTGTAAACTTATGTTTTAAATGCTTTATATGGCATCCTTGTAGAATGTGTTGTTTGCCCATGTACAATCTGATTGTTTATCCTTGTAGAATGCTTTATATTTGTACTTTGTATATTGAACTCTTAAAATGACTACCAAAACTCTTAATTGATTCTTTGAACTATTTTCACTGTTTGTTATCTTTTGAATACTCAGTGATGCAATTAGGGTCTTTGGAAGTTGAATTAAATAATTTTAGTTGTAATCTTGGCCTTGAACTAGATGATTAACTTATGTTAATACTAGAGAGTATTACTTTGATGCTTCATTGAATATGAGATTGATGTTCATATGATTATTGCAGCATATCTTGACTAGCTCATAGGTGTAGTTCTTATATATAGTATCTATTCTTGTTTAGCTTGACCTGTCATATTGATATTCTCATATTGTGTCTTGGTTGAATAGTACTATTGATATTCTCATATTGATATTCATGTGAATCAGCATAATGTTACTTGTAGCACAACCTAAGTTAATCTTGAACTTGCAGGTTTCTAGGTCACGCCCTACAGCACGTACTAACGACGACATCATAGAAGACATCTTCAACAGCGCCGACGGTGGTGGTAGCGCCCACAACTCCAACAACCCCGAGGCATGAATTCCATTGTGAGCTCGATTGGTGTATAACTGTTGTACTTTATAACTTGTTGTGATGGATACGTTGTGATCGACTTATTGTGATGGACTTATTGTAATGGAATGTGGATTGTATCTATTGCGGTTGTAATGTGTTGTACGTCATTGCGTAGTTTACAAATTGCCGTTGGATGTGTGATTGGATTATCTAAGGATCTGCTAGAATGTCTCCTTCTGGTTTGAGAGATTGATATATATATTATAACTGCAAATATTTTTTGTCTACTGAGTGGATGCCCTATTTACTAGAGAGGTCATGTCAAAATTTTGTACATTTCGGAGACTTAGTTTTAAGCCGGTTTTGAAGAGTTAAAAGGTTGGTTTCAGTATTTTAGTAGTGGTAATAGGTTTGGTGTCTCGTTTGTTAATTCTTCGTTCGCTTGAACTTCATTGTGGAGTTTGTCTTTTGTGTTAGTGTTTCTGATCAGATTTGAACAAAATAGATGATCCTTCTTATTTATTCTTCGCTTAGCAATTTTTAGTTTCAATTTTCTTTTTGCCTTTTCTTTTCTTCTTTAGTTGTTATATGTATTGAGTGCGATGCATATATATATAAATATATATACATTTGGATATATATGGATATATATATATTTTTTTTGGTAAAAATGACTGATAAATTCGTGAGCCATTCAAAACCCACGAATTTATCTGGCTGCTCTAGTTAAATTCGTGGGTTTAATAAACCCATGAATTTAACAGATTGAATTCGTGGGTTTAATAAACCCATGAATTTAACTGATTAAATTCGTGGGTTATTTAGCCCACGAATTTAATCTGTTAAATTCGTGGGTTTAAAAAACCCACGAATTTAATCTGTTAAATTTGTTGGTTTATTAAACCCATGAATTTAACTCAGATTCCCAATTAAATTCGTGGGCTTGGGAGAAACCCACGAATTTAACTTAAATTCGTGGGTACCCACGAATTTAATTGATTAATTTCGTCGAGTTAAATTCGTGAACTAAATTCGACAGTTTGCTCACGAATTTAAATTAAATTCGTGGGTTTTGGCCTAAATTCGTGGGTTTTTGACCCACGAATTTTTCCCTGATTCTTGTAGTGGACAACAACCGGCAGAGATATATCACTACCTGGTCGTTCTTAAACCGGCAGTGGTACTTGACTTTTCACTGCCGGTTTGAGACTAGAACCGGCAGTGATATTATTTTCCTGCGCAATATGATTTTCCCGCGCAGTCCGAGCTTATCACTGTCGGTTCTGCGCAGAACTGGTAGTGATAAGTCGTTTATATAACTAAGATCCCTGCCTCCCGACCGATCGAGAAAAGACAGAGAGGCGCTCTGTCTTTGCTCGATTTGTAGATTGTGACGATTTGCTGCTGAAAAATCTATTAAAATTCATATTGTACTTCTTTTCGAGGTTAGTAATTTGATCTCTATTTTTTGTAAATAATAAAAAATTGCCACATGGATATTTACATTATGAAAAAAGGTTCATGTATTTTCAAATTTTGAAATAATAAAAATTTGTTAGATGGATATTTACCTAAGGAAAAAATGTTGATGTATTTTAATGTACTCAAAGTATATCCTAAGTATTTACAATTTTTTTCAAATTTTTAAACAATAAGAAATTGCAAGATGGATATTGATGCAATGAAAAATGATTGATATATTTTAATATAGTCCAAATATATCCTAACTATTTACAATTATTTTCATTTTTTACAACACTAAAAAATTGCTACATGGATATTTTCATAACGAAAAAAGGTTGATGTATTTTAATATAGTCAAAATTGCTACATAGGTTTTTAAATCTAATCGTTTACAATTATTTGTTATTTGCAATTATATGCTTATGTAATGTTTGATTTAATTAATTGTAGATGGACCGAAGGTGGATGTATGACACGGACCGTTGGGCGTAGTTTTTAATGGTGTGAGTTATTTTCTAAACGTTTCTGCGGCGCACAAGTCGAAGAATCTGGCGAACTACATGTGCTGTCCATGCGTTGATTGCAAAAATCAGAAGCTGTTTTCTACCATAGAGTCGATACGTGCACACTTGCTTCGAAGAGGTTTCAAGGCTGGCTATACCAGTTGGACCAAGCACGACGAAGATGAGATTGTACATGAAGGGCAACACATTACTAAAGATGTCGGAGACAACGATATGACGGCAGTTGAAGATACTTTTGTCGATAGCCACGACGACGATCTGGATCAAATGTTGCGTGATGGGGAGGGAGACTTCACGAGTGAAAGAGAGTTTCAAAAGTTCCAACATATGGTACAGGACTCCACAACACCATTGTACCCAGGCTGCAAGGAGGAGCACAAAAATTGCGATGTGCTTACACTCTCGCAGCTTGAAGGCAAGCAATGGTTGGTCCGATAAGAGCTTCACTGAGCTGTTATGTCTCTTGGGGGATTTGCTTCCAGATGGTAACGTGTCGCCTACAAGTACGTACCAGGCCAAGCAGGTTGTCTGCCCGTTAGGACTGGAAATACAAAGAATACACGCATGTCCAAATGATTGCATGTTGTATTGCAATGAGTTTGCAGACTTGGATGGCTGTGCTGTTTGCAAAGCAAAGCGGTATAAGGGCAACGATGATGACATCGATAATGACGATGTCGGGGTGAAGCGTAAGAAGATGAGATCCCCCCGTAAGGTGGTGTGGTATTTTCCTATAATTCCCCGTCTGAATCGATTGTTTGTGAACAAAAGGCATGCACAATTGCTACGATGGCACGCCGAAGAGCGTAAGAAGGATGGAATGCTCAAACACCCTGCTGACTCTGTGCAATGGAGGAACATCGACAGAAAAGATAAGAAGCACTTCGCATATGATGTCAGGAATATAAGGTTCGGGTTGAGTACGGATGGGATGAATCCTTTCGGCAACATGAGTAGCCGTCATAGCACTTGGCCAGTAACTCTATATATCTACAACCTTCCTCCTTGGCTTTGTATGAAGCGGAAGTACATTATTATGCCACTACTGATCCAAGGGCCCAGGCAACCTGGCAATGATATCGATGTGTACCTCCAACCATTGGTTGAAGATCTTCTAATCTTGTGGAACGATGGAGTACAGGTATGGGATGAGTATAAAAGAGAGAACTTTATCCTACGGGTATTGTTGTTCGTAACCATCAATGATTACCCTGCCCTTGGTAACCTGTCGGACCAGACGACAAAAGGCTTCAATGGATGCATCCAGTGCTTAGATGGTACAGCTAGTCGGTGGCTGAAGAACAGTCGAAAAATATCTTACATGCGGCATCGTAGGTTCCTCCGCAAGGATCACCCATACCGCAATAACAAGAGAGCTTTTGACGGGACAAAGGAGACTGCTTTAACTCCGAAGAATCACACTGGGAGAGAGATATTTGAGGCTGTAAAGGATATTAAAATTATTCACGGAAAGGGAGCAGGCAGTACATCTATCCCGAGTTCCCGTGATAAGGCTCTTTTGTGGAAAAAGAGATCAGTATTTTGGGTCCTACCTTACTGGCAGCACTTGGAAGTTCGACACGCAATCGACGTCATGCACATAGAGAAGAACGTGTGTGACAGCTTGCTTGGTATCTTACTGGATATACCTGGCAAAACAAAAGATACTCTCAAAGCACGGATGGACCTTGAAGATATGAAGCTCAGGAAGGAGCTGCATCACAAAGACATGGATACAGGGACAAAGTACCTTCCCGCAGCCTGCTACACTCTAAGCAAGAAAGAAAAAATTAGCTTGTGCGAATGCTTGAACGGAGTGAAAGTTCCGTCCGGATACTCTGCCAACATAAAGAGACTAGTCTCAATGAAAGACTTAAAATTAATTGGCATGAAGTCTCACAATTGCCACGTGATGATGACGCAGATGCTTCCAATTGCAATTAGGGGTCTTCTGCCAGAGAAAGTCCGAGACCCAATTATAAAGTTGTGTTCATTCTTCAACGCGATTTCACAGAAGACCATCGATCCATTGAAACTAGATAAGCTGTAGGAAGACGTGGTCCACACTCTCTGCAGGCTCGAGATGTGTTTCCCTCCATCTTTTTTTAATATTATGGTCCATCTCATTGTTCACATTGTGAAAGAGATACGGATTCTCGGTCCCGTGTTTCTATATCAGATGTATCCTTTTGAGAGGTTCATGGGGGTTATAAAGAAATATGTTCGTAACCGACGTCGGCCGGAAGGTTGCATTGCAGATGGTTGGGGAACCGAGGAGGTCATTGAGTTCTACGTCGATTACATGGATCTCAAACCGATTGGTGTGCCTACATCACGGCATGAGGGCAGGCTACAGGGAAAAGGGACACTGGGCGAGAAATCACTCCATACAAACAATCTAGCTTCATTCATACAAGCACATTTCGCAGTTTTGGGACAATCAGTTGTGGCGGCCCCGTATGTCAACATGCACAAGAGCATGCTATCCAGAACAAACCCAGCAAAGTCAGAGGGTTGGATCGCGAGAGAGCATAGACATAACTTCGGCGATTGGTTGCGTAGGCACATGATGCATACGGAGACAGAGTGCGCTCAGTTGAAAGTGTTGGCTCAGGGACCGTCAACTACAATTCGGACATTCCAAGGATACGATATAAATGGTTTTACATTTTATACAAGAGCACAAGATAAAAAGAGCACCAACCAAAACAGCGGTATCCGTATAGATGCCTACGACAGCAACGGAAATAGGAAAACCTACTACGGATTCATAGAAGAGATTTGGGAGCTTGATTACGGACCTTTGAATGTCCCTCTCTTTCGGTGCCAATGGGTAAGACTTCCAAGGGGCATGAACATCGATAAGTACGGTATCACTATCGTGGACCTCAAACTGGTCGGATACAGAGAAGAACCATTCGTACTTGCTAATTCTGTTACACAAATCTTTTTTGTAACCGATCCAGCTAACAAGGAGCGCCACGTGGTTATTCAAGGAAAAAGAAGGATTGTCGGAGTTGAGAATGTTGTCGACGAGGAAGAGTACAACCAATTCGATGAGCTTCCTCCTTTCGGAGAGGACGTTGACCTAAGTCTCATGGAAGAGAGTGAGGACGAAGCTACGTACATACACCGCGATCATAACGAAGGTCGAATCGTAGCTTAGTTGTCCTAATTAAATACATGTTTATTTTCTCATATGTAACAATTAATGTATTCTTTTCTCATATGTAACAATTTGTGTGAATTAAACTTCATCTGTGTGAATTTTTGTATTTATGTGAATTTTTGAAGCAATGGTTGGTCTACTGCATTTGTGCAAATTTTGTAAGCATTATTTGATATTGAAAATATTAAAACTATTAAAACAGTGAGCAATCTGTATTTTTATAATTTTAGACAAAGGTCAAAATCAAGGGGAAATATTTAAAAGAAATATTACAGGTCCTGAAAGTTTGAGTTCATTGACCCGAACTTACATATCACTGCCGGTTATATCATTAACAGCGGTGATAGTGGTTTATCATCGCCGGTTAATGAAATAACCGGCAGTGACATTTAAGTATCACTGCCGGTTCTATATATTACCCGGCAATGATACTTAAGTATTACTGCCGGTTAATTATATAACCGGCAGTGATATGTAAGTATCACTGCCATTTCTACATATTACCCGGCAGTGATAAGTCAACTTCACTGCCGGTTATAAATGTGACCCGGCAGTGATATTTAGTCACTGCCGGTTTTTGTGGAGACCCGGCAGTGATAGTCTAGTCCTATATATATTGAAACGCCGGGCGCCCTCCACTCAGTTCCACTTCGACCTAACGCCGCCACCTCCTCGTAGCTCCACGCCATCTCCCCGCTGTCGCCTCGGAGTGCTTCGCATCACCTCGCCGTCGTCGCCGCCGTCACACCCCCTCCCTACTCCATCGCCGACTCTGCCCCCTGGTCGCCGCCCCCAACTCACTGCCTCCTCTCCCCACTCCGTCGTCAGCACCGGTGACCTCCTCGTTGTTCTGTGGCTCACCGAAGGTAGGAGCAGCTTCACTTGAGACATAATGACATATTGTTTATGTTTGATTTGTGCCGTGAGACAAAATGTGTATGTTTGATTTGTGCCGTGAGACATAATGTGTATGTTTGCTAGGTTTGATGTGTATGTTTGATTTGTGCCGTGAGACATAATGTGTATATGCGCTGATTCAGAAAATATGAGCTAACACATCGACAAATGATTATACTAGCGTAATCTTTTGCAACAATATCACAGCTTTTGAAGCTTTTGATGTCTCTTAAATTGTTCAAGCTTTTGAAGTATTTGTTAGGTTAATACTCCTGTATGAAAAAACTTTTAGCGATTTGATTAATATTTCAGTTTTCCTCACAGTATACATGCACTAGAAAAGTGCACTAACACAACAAAATGTGATCTTAGAGAAATAAAACTTGGCAAATAGGCAACCTCACTGATTTACTCCACCAATTAAAGTTAAATTTTTAGGTTATAGGATGATTGCTTATATTTATTTTTTATCTATCTTTAGTGCTAATTCTTTCCTTTTGATGAACCATTATCTTGTTATATCACATGTCAATGCTTCAAATTTAGTGTATCCTACAGTCAATTCTGCCTTTAGCTTAACATGTGAATCTAGAACAATAGGAGTTTATTAGTGAAAGCATCAAGAATATTTATGTGTTGCTATTTCCATCAAAAGTTCAATACTCCTAGCTTGATGATAATATTTACCAAGTGTGACTGAGGTTGTACTCATAACTTTTTTATTCGTTGAGAAATAGATGCAGGTTCAGAAAAAAAAATATGTATATATGTATGTGTAGATCTCCTGCGTATGTGTATATATCTTGTGTATGTGTATGTTTATATTTGTGTTCATGGTCAAATTATTCTGGAGCATGCAGATTCAAAAAAAGCTGTATATGTGTATGTGTCCTTCAAAGATGTTTGTGTATACGGATAAAAAAAATATATGTGTACATGTTTGACAGCACGAAATGTCTGTACATTATTATTGAGTACTCCCTCTTTCAATAAATATTAGTCGTATTTTAATATTGAGTACTGCCTCTAAGTTTAAGCAAAAATAATATCAGTTTGAAAAATTTTGAGTTAAGTCCATATTAAGCCTAATCTATATATTACCATAATCTAGAAAAAGATCCTAATTAGAACTTGCTTTGCATATGAATCCAATCACAACAAAAGCCCTAAATGTTCACAAACTGCACAGATTTGATATCACTAAAGCCTTTTCGACGGCTCATAAAACAACTCGTAGAAGAATAGTATAGCCAGCAACGTGGCTATACATCTATGTACATTCGTTATGTCTATCTTCGTTTGTACGTGTCTTTCAAAAATGACCTTGTTAATTTTAAATTTTCGATAAACTTGCTAGGAATGGCCTCTGACCAGGGACAAGTGTCGGAGGGAGTTGGGCCCTCAAATATGGACGAAGGAGGAAGGGGTAGCCCAAACCATAGCCCAACACCGTATCTGAACTTGCAGGATCCTGCCATGGACCAACCTTACATTACTAACGTAGGCGAGGTAAAGTTTTAGTACACTGTGGTTCCCAAAACATTGTAGGCCCAGACGACTAATAATTAAGAAGATCAAATTGCAGGCTCAGACGTTTGACCAACGAAGGCAGCGTGCAAGTCGTGGTCCAAACAAGATGCCTAAGGGAATTTTTAACATAGTGGAGCTCTCGGCAGTCGGGGAACCTGCTATACCAGAGTCATCATTGGGGCCGTACAGGACATCCTACGGGGTTCTTGCTAGGGATGATGTGCCCATCAGCTATAGATCATGGATTGGCCGCGGCGGTGACCCATGGGTGGTACCCAATGACCTGAAGAACTCATTATGGGACAAGCTGAAACAAGTTTTCCAGTTCCCCCAAGGGACCGAGCTGGTTGCAAAGAAACGAGCACTCTGCATCATGTGCACAACGTGGAAGAATTGGAAGACAGCACTAATCAAGAATTATGTGAAAAAGAATGAAACGCTGAATTTTGACACGTACCCAAAGTTAAGGGAGTTTTGGGATGAATTTGTGACGTACAAGAGGTCTAAAGAAGTCACATAGTAAGCCAAAGGAACAAATCAAACGCGGATAAGAATATTCACCCTCACAGACTAGGAATAGGAGGGTACGTGAAGAAAATACCAGCATGGGAACGGTTCGAAGAAGAACTAACCCGCAAGGGTATAATTCCTGCGACGACCGCCTTAAGCGAACGATTGAAGCACTGGTTGCTTGGGAGGGGTGCTACTATCTCGGATGATGGCAGCTTAAGCTTTAGAAGCGATAGAGAGCGGGAAGTGCTGAGCAGAATCACAGATGCTCACATGCAGTCTTTCCAAGGATATTTCGCGCCACGAAGGGAGAATGACGAGCTAACCGTAGCCCTGGGTAACAAGGAGCATCCAGGTCACACCAGAGGAGTTGGTTTGGTCACGTGGAAAGAGGCCTTCCCTGCAGACGCATGGTTGTACAAGCGTTCAAAGAGATTAAGAGAAGATCAACTGGAACGTCAAATAAAATATGCTGTGGTGAGAGCGTTAGAGGAATAGAGAGCGGAACTAGATAAGGCTGTGGAGCAAGCCGTACAGAAAGCTCTCAGCTCACGACCGCCAACCGGTGAAAGCCCTGAGCGCATCAGTCCTGGTTCTCGTAAGAGCAGCTGGGCGTCCACAGGGATTCCCGAAGAGCATGGACTGCATTTTCCTGTGGATGACATCAAAGAACCGACACCGTGCAAGCTACATTTGGCCGCACATGGCATTACCATAAAGGTGGCTGAGGGCAGGGCTTGTCCATGCCAGAAGTCGCAGGTTTTGCACTGTCGCCCGATACCGCAGGGATTCGCCAGGGTCGAAGTGGACAGTGTAGTCCGCCAATACCGAAAAATGGAGGTAGAGATCCCTGGCGAGGATGGAAACAAAAAACTAGGAGAAAATGTGCACGGCTTCCTCGCGTGGCGCAAGAGCTCGATTAAGTTTGGCTCGGATGATGAGGGTGACGAAGATGATGATCAGCCGCACTCTCCACACAGAGACCTCCCGCCCTTCTCGCCGCCAACCAGAAAAAGTCTGTCTCCTCCACCGGCACCAACCAGAAAAAGCTCGACTCCTCCGCCAAAATCTGAAAAGAATAGAACACCAAGAACATCTCGGCAGTCGGCACCGTCCTCGAAGAAATCTCAAACATCTGCGAACCCAGGACAATCCCAGAAGAAATTATCAGCTGACATGACTGAAGAAGAACGGAAAAAGCATGTAAGCGCCTGTGTAACATCTCACTTTAAAAAGGTGCCATCATGTAAGAAGACGAAAGTTGATGTTGACGCGCAAAAGTTTTTCTTGAGTATGGCAAAAGTGCAAAAGACGGGGCAGGCTTCTGAACCTTGCAAAATGTCGGACTACGAGCGCATATCCAGAAAGCAATACTTGCAGGCGGCTAGTGCCGACACGTTAAAGCGGGATGCTCAAGCAGATGTTGCTCAACTAGATGCTCTGGCGCACGGTCTAAGGTGGAAGTTCGTTATGGGAAAACCGCTGGTTGAACCAGCTCATTTCGACAACCTTACAACACAACTGCGGCGCGTCCATCAGTGGTACATGCAGCACTCCAACGATGGTATGGAGGCGTTCGCAGTCAGATACATAGAGCAAGATTTCCACAATGGGGATAACATCTGCTGGGTTCTTTTCTCGGAGCTGTATATGTTGTACCAGCAAGATGCCCTGGACGTGAATATACTTAGACTATGGACTTTGTAAGTTTGTCCGTATATCATTGAGCATTTTTGTACTATTTAATTGCATGTCTAACTTTTTTCTTATGTAGAATGGAGATACAGACTTGTAGAAGAAATAACAATGACAATCTAGCATTCCTAGATCCGGGGCTCGTCAACGAGAAGCTTGTGAATGACAATCCACAGTTCGTTGAAGACTATTTATTTAATACTTTTTTGAAGCTGCAATACAAAACCTCCGTACTTTTACCCTATAACTTCAAGTACGTATCTCCTTACTTCTAATATCGTTTTACTATTTTTGTGTAACACGTACGATGTGGGAGTAATTGACTACGTTGACATATATGTGCAGGTTTCACTGGGTCCTCCTCGTCATCCAGTTAGATGCTAGCAGGATTTTTGTCTTGGACTCCAGGAGAAAACAAACTAATCTATACCAAGACCTTTGGTACATGCTGAACAGGTAAACTCAATCGTTGCGTTATTACTCTTGCAAAATTCTATTCTATTGCATTTAAGTTTAATTACTATTCAAAATCATTCACAGGGCTTTCGCACAGTACTGCAAGAAAAGTGCTCGGTATCGTCCATACAGGAAAAAATTTGAAATAATAAATGACTTTCCATGCATGAGGCAAGACCCCACAAATAATTTATGTGCATACTATGTATGTACAAATATGCATTCAATTGTCATGGAGAGTGTTGGCTATAACGAAGCCATGGTACGTAATTACACATTGATGCCTTTTTTCTTTTAACAAATATCATCATTATTTAACTACCTTTTTTGTTCAAAAACAGCGCTCCAAACTGAGAACCAATAAGTTATTGCTGACAGAAATTATAGCAATTCAAGAACAGATCGCCAGATTCATTCATGATGAGATCATCAATCCAAACGGCGAGTTCCACGAGTAGCCTCAACGCCCTCATTCTTACGACCTAGACGCGTGACATGTCTACTTCGACTCTTTGTAAAATCAAAGCGAATGGGATGAGATGTAGTCGAGCTACATTTGTAAACAAATCATTGTAAAAACAATTTATGTGACGCTTAATTTAATATATTTGAATTATGATTTTAACGATGCTTCATATATACATGGATATATTTGATTATGATTTGAACGATGCTTTATATACTACATA
This sequence comes from Otatea glauca, assembly GCA_036346275.1. Taxonomy (NCBI): domain Eukaryota; kingdom Viridiplantae; phylum Streptophyta; class Magnoliopsida; order Poales; family Poaceae; genus Otatea; species Otatea glauca. The sequence goes on along the minus strand of CM070716.1, from coordinate 9,867,277 downwards.
TGGACACTGTATAAACAATTGTATAAAAATATATATATTGCACAAAAAGTATGCAAGCTTGTCACTGCCGGTTCTTGGTGAAAATCGGCAGTGATATGTATATATCACTGCCGGTTTTATGCAAAACTGGCAGTGATAATTATCATCACTGCCGGATTTCAGTATGATCCGGCAGTGATAGTTCTTTATCACTGCCGGTTGTAGATAGAACCGATAGTGATAGTTCAATATCACTGCCGGTTGTAGGTAGAACCGGCAGTGATAATCTTATCATCGCCGGTTCTCGAGCGGCGGTGATAATCCCAGTATCATCGTTGACCAATCACGCGGTGCCAATGACCGGCAGTGATGGGGTTTTCGAACCGGTAGTGATGTGTTGTTCTGTAGTAGTGGTTTCTGCCTCACGCACGCAGCGCACATATTGTGAAAAGACACAAGCTTTACCACTAGTACACCCATATTAGATGTCTGTCATTTGATATCTCATTAGATTTGTTCATTATCAAACAACCCATGAAGCCAATTAATAATGAACACAAATCTCTCCCCAAACAATTGTTTCGTAGCATGAAATATGGATTAAACAAGTGCAGGACAATTTGGGGAGATAGCGCCATAGATAGAAATGCCAGTGAAATTTCGGAATTTCTCGCCGAGATCTCGGATTTTGGCCGGAGACGAGATGCAAAATCCCAACTAGATAAAAAAATTCGAAAAAAAAATTAAATTGCTACAGTATATTCAGAAATTTTGGCAAATCTCGTCGAAATATCAGCTTTTTGACCAAAATTTGACTTTTTGGACTGGTTGCCTGGATTTGGCCAAATAACCTATAAGAATGTCATCTTCCATGAACATTTGTTGAAAAACCAAAATTTTGAGATGTTTTATAATTTCGGCAGAAACACTGTCATATTTTTATAAAATAGTACAAGCTTGATCATGCTCTGAAAATTTATGGTACCATCTTTATCAGTATAGTATCAGACAGAAAAATTTTCAAAATAATTGAACTTTATATTTTCTCTTTAAAAAATCAAAAACAGAATGAACACAACTGAGATAGTAACCTTGTAAGAATTTTATAAATTTTCTTGTGCGTGATCATGATCCAAACATTTTATGAGAGCTCAAGAGTTGCCTCAGAACTCTTTTCTTAAATTTTCAAAAATTTTGGACTTTTTTTGTTTGCTCAATCAAATGTATGGATGCATTGAACTTCATTTGTTATCTTTCAAAAATCAAAAACAGGAGGAACATAAATGGTAGGTACCTTTGTAAGAATTTTATAAATTTACTATAGCCTGATCATAATAACAAAATTATGAGAGCTTAAGAATTTCGTTACCACCCTTCTGTAAATTTTTTAAAAATTCTAAACCTTTTTTGGTTGCTCAAGGTAATTTATGTGTTGATTATTAGGCTTTTATAATGACAGTAACACTGTCAGAATTTTTGAACATTCCTCATTCTTGACCATCATTTAAAAATTTTATGAAAATATTTTTAACGTATTAGGACCATCCAATTTTTTTTCAAAATTTCCTAACATGGTTTGAACAAATTTTCATTCGGTTGAAATTTGTCGGTCATCCTTTAGTAACAATTTCCTAATTTTTTGAAATCCCTCAATCTTGATCATCATCTAAAAATTTTACGAGAATATTATTGATGTTTCAAGAGACTCAAGACCATCCAAAAAAATATTCAAAATTTTCTAAAGTGGTTTTGACTATTTTTCATTCAGTTGAAATATGAATGTTTAAAAATTCCTCATACTCATCATCTGAAATTTTTATGACAATATTAGTGATGTGTCAGGATCATCTACAAAAAGTTTCAAAAATTTTTAACATCATTTCGACTCTTTTTCGATCGGTTGAATTTATATGAGATTTTGGCAATTTCCATTCAAATTTTGGTAATATCGTCCAAATTTCGGTTAAAAAATTCCGTATTTCAAATTTGCTTTTTGAATTTTGACCAGATTGTATCTAAAATTTTGAGATTTCGCACACTTCTGAGATGTGAAACGATAACGAAATTTCAAACCCTTGACAGGGCCAACCTTTGCGTAGAAAACATGGACCATTTAAAAAAGAACAGGAAACCATGCCGCGTAGGTGTCATTTAGGAAAGAGCAGATCAAGGTAGAGTAGCATGCTTAAGTGTTATCTGTAAAGCGACATTATTGAGTCTCGACTCCGGTATTAATTTTACTAATCATACGTAATATTCAATTCTTGTGGACGAATGAGATGTCTGATTTGAGAATTAGGACAACTAGTATAGTGCCCTATCTTCCGATTTCCTTTTTCCAGCACGTAATATATGATCTTTTCCTTTTCTAGAACGTTTGTTTCCTTTTCCTTAATTCCAGGATATTTGTTTCCTTTTCCTTGAGATGATGCTGGAGGTTGGGGGAGATCTGTTGTGGGCCACAGGGATGAGTTAGACACATTAAACAATGGCCATCGGATGTGGGTGAGTAAAGTTGAGGAAAGATCTGAGAGGTTAATTTTGATGTAGGCAAGTTTTTGGGGATGTCTCGCTGGGTGCATGAAGGTTGGGCCATCTCTAGTAGGGTGCATTATTTGGGGTGGTCGTAGAAAAGAATGCTTAGGTGCATTACAAAGGGGTATAGATAAAGCAGATTATGGCCAGTAACCTCCAGTTCTTTAGCTATTTCACAGTGATGAGGATTAAATTCCATACTCTGTTTTGGGCCTGTGACTTTATAAGAATAAGACCCACGGTCAGTTACTTGGTTACAGCTCCGACCTGTTTTCTGATGTGTCCTTTTATTAGTTTACACTGGTCCTCCTCAATAGTGATTCTATTACCCCAACCAGATTAAACTGGTCAGGACAGGTAGTTATCTATGCACATGGATACCGTGCAGATAGCTTTTTTTTACAGGTACAAATAATTGCTCGGAAGTAATCTGAAAAAGACATCTCCTGTGAAGAGACAACTTTTGGCGAGAAGACACAGTTCGGCCAGAAGGAACCTTTTGAAGCATATCTGTCATCTCTTCGCTCTATATAAATTGGGATGCCATTTGTACCATTAAAGGCATCTCAAATTGATCTCACGATCAAAAATATCAATATCACACGAATTCACAAACTCTGTAATACTCTCTATTAAGCCGCTTGGCTAATAAGAAGCATTCTTTTGTCCCACCATTCATAATCTTTGATCATAGAGGCTTACAATTATTTTTATTCATAAGCTTGATCTAGAGACCTCGTGTCTTGAACATCGATAGTTGGTGCTAGAAGGATGGCTCCAAGTGATCACAATCATGAAAGGAGTGCCCTGTTGCCCTTAGCGACGGATGAAGAAAACTCATTCGACCTCTTCGACTATGCCGACCTGACACTGACGATTATGTCATGGGTGAAGAATGTAAGTACGATTTCTATTCTATGTATTTTACTGAAGTACAATTGTTGGCGACTGAGTCCAATTCGGGTGAAGCCGCGTCTGAAGTGCCACTACTTGAGAAATAAAAAAGTGAGCATGATTCCATTCCTATCCTAGTCATAGAGGCAGATGTCCATGGAAAATATCCCATGGAAGTCGATGATAATCACGCTCTCCAAGATGATGGTAACATTCTGGAAAGACCAATTTTTGATGATTATCTTCGAGGCCTTGACTATACCCCATCCTCAGATGAAGATGGAGTGCTCATCCCTTTTGTCCAGTCCGGATTCCGTACTTGTGTAGTCATGAGTGAGACAAAGGAGCAACGGATAGAACGCAAACAATGTGAAGCTCATGAGAGGACAGATAGAGCCGCCCAAGAGCATCACGAACAATTCGTTGTGGCAAAAAAAGGGCTGTGGACGAGGTGAGACACCAATACTACAAAAGTCAACCAAGGAAGTCAAGAAGACAGGTCGTCCCTGACACATCTTTTCGGTCACGCCGCAAGTCCCAAGGACGACAGTAAACTTGGTTCCGAAAGGTTCACATGAGGAAAGCCCTATGGACAGAATCTGCATATTGACCGATGCGATTCTGAATCTAACTACCGAAGGGAATAATGAGTATAATGTAACAATCATTAGATCCTTAGCCGCTGATCTACAAGTTGTTGTTGTAGAAGTACAGAGCGTGTCCATATCTACAAGGTCTCAAATTGATTACCATGTGTAGCACTCCTCATCTGGTCAGCGTCGACAAGGCACCAACCACCAACAGAGGAATGAACCACAATGAAGAATTGTCTTCGATAGACCTACCCTAGGTGAAAATACTAATCGTGGTCGGCGACGACCTCATTCTCCTGAATATATGAAACATTTTCCTAACATGCGAACCCGTTTGGGACTTTACAGAAGATGTAAAGCTTTTTCGCTGAGGCTTAGAGATGTCACTTGCCCTGAGAAATTTAAACCAGGTCATCTAGTGTTGGGACCCAAATATGTAAATCCAGACCCTCTATGTATATCGTACTAGTCCAGGATCACGCTAGTACACACAGTGTAAATATAGATGAATATTACAATCATTCACAGTGGAAACATAATAAAGACCTCATTTATTAAATATAAGCCCATTGATTGATCTTATGGGCGACTTTACATGACTATGCCATGAAGGGCTTAAACTATAAATATTAAATTGCAGTGGAAAGAAAACGTAAAAAGAAACCTATCAATTTGCCATAGGCAACTGACAAGGCTCTCACCCTAGACATTCACCTCCTCCTAGTACTCCTTCTCCAAAGCTGGTGTAGATTCCTCTTCAATTGATAATTTTGTTGTGGCAAGGGTGATTACATAAAGCACTCAAAAAGTTGTGCACAAAATGCAAGTCTATTATAACTACATGCAAGGCTTATTCCAAATGAATGAATGATTTGGTTATTTTGCAGAAAAGCAGTATTTACAAATGAATACAATAAGTAGATTAAAAAGATAGTAAAACAGATACAATAAATAATAACTTTCAAGTATTCCTCAAGAAAAAACTTGGCTCACGGCCCTAAACAATTTCAAACTTTTCAGTGGCACATAGCCTCCCTTCCCAAGTTTCATTTTACAAAATCTAACCATTGACTGAAATTCCTGAGCAATACTCAATACTGTGGACATGGCTATCCAAATAGATTTACACTCTTTAGTGGTTATACACTTTACCCACATAGTATGATCAAACTATATTGCCATCCAATATTACGTACTCATCGACATGTGACTAAAAGTTCATAATAAAACCTTTTGGAGACTCCATCATTACACTGACCCTCCCGATTAGTCTGAACTTGCTATTCCTTCCCTCACACAGATCAGAAGAATAGGAGGGGCATACTGTTGGACAGATGTGATGCTAGTACACACACAAATTCCCCACAACAGCACACTCATTTTGGTTATCCTCCCGAGGCATCAAAAGTTAAGACTCGATAACTTAGTTAGGTCTGTCTACTCCAGACATGTGGTTGCATGATTAACCCAGTTCAATGGCTTGCATGGTTAAGTCCTTAATCAATTGAGGCAAGACTTCCAACAATTCACTCATAGAAACCACGTCACATTGACTTGTGAAACACCATGTCAACCTAATGCCACATAGGCCCACCACAGCTCACACCCTCTTAACACATGCCCTAGTCTAAATCATTTACCACTCAATTGATTATCGTGCAACAATTGCTATCAACAACTCAACAACATTGTGTGACAACACATGACACACTTTTTCATAAATATATTCCATACTCTATTAGTCAAGATTAATTTGAACTTTCAAAATGATATTGTGTGGCTAAGCACACACTACTACAGAACAGCATATCACTGCCGGTTCCAAAACTCCATCACTGCCGGTCATTGGCGCCGGCAGTGATTAGTCTGCAGTGATACTCGAGGATTATCACTGCCGGCTCAGGAATCGGCAGTGATAAGGATTATATTATCACTGCCGGTTCTACCTAAAACAGACAATGATATTGGACTATCACTGCCGGATCAAACCAAAATCCGGCAGTGATAAGGATTATCACTGCCGGTTCTACCTACAACCGGCAGTGATATTGAACTATCACTGCCGGATCAAACCAAAATCCGGCAGTGATGATCATTATCACTGCCGGTTATACATAAAACCGACAGTGATATCGAACTATCACTGCCGGGTTGTACCATAATCCGACAGTGATATGTACATATCACTGCCGGTTTTCTCCAACAACCAGCAGTGACAAGCTTGCATATTTTTTGTGCAATATATATATTTTTATACAATTGTTTATACAGTGTCCATATGTAGTATATAAAGCATCGTTCAAATCATAATTCAAATATATCCATGTATATATGAAGCATCGTTACAATCATAATTCAAATATATTAAATTAAGCATCACAATATTTTGTTTTTACAATGATTTGTTTACAATTAATGTAGCTCGACCACATCTCATCCCATTCGCTTTGATTCTGCAAGGACTACTGATGCGAAGAGTCGAAGTAGACATGTCACGCGTCTAGGTCGAAGGAATGAGGCGATGAGGCTACTCGTGGAACTCGCCGTTTGGATTGATGATCTCATCATGAATGAATCCGGCGATCTGTTCTTGAATTGCTATAATTTCTGTCAGCAATAACTTATTGGTTCTCAGTTTGGAGCGCTGTTTTTGAAGAAAAAAGGAAGTTAATTAATGATGATATTTGTTAAATGAAAAAAAGGCATCAATGTGTAATTACGTACCATGGCTTCGTTATAGCCGACACTCTCCGTGACAATTGAATGCATATTTGTACATGCATAGTATGCACATAAATTGTTTCCGGGGTCCTGCCTCATGCATGGAAAGTCATTTATTATTTCAAAAATTTTCCTATATGGACGATACCGAACACTTTTCTTGTAGTACCGTGCGAAAGCCCTGTGAATGATTTTGAATAGTAATTAAACTTAAATGCAATAGAATGGAATTTTGCTAGAGTAATAACGCAACGATCGAGTTTACCTGTTCAGCATGTCCCAAAGGTCTTGGTACAGATTAGTTTGTTTTCTCCTGGAGTCCAAGACAAAAATCCTGCTAGCATCTAACTGGATGACGAGGAGGACCCAGTGAAACCTGCACATATATGTCAACGTAGTCAATTACTCCCACATCGTACGTGTTACGGAAAAATAGTAAAACGATATTAGAAGTCAGGAGATACGTACTTGAAGTTATAGGGTAAAACTACGGAGGTTTTGTATTGCAGCTTCAAAAAAGTATTAAATAAATAGTCTTCAACGAACTGTGGATTGTCGTTAACAAGTTTCTCGTTGACGAGCCCTGGATCTAGGAATGCTAGATTGTCATTGTTATTTCTTCTACATGTCTGTATCTCCATTCTACATAAGAAAGAAGTTAGAGATGCAATTAAACAGTACAGAAATGCTCAACGATATACGGACAGACTTACAAAGTCCATAGTCTAAGTATGTTCACGTCCAGGGCATCTTGCTGGTACAACATATACAGCTCCGTGAAAAGAACCCAGCAGATGTTATCCCCATTGTGAAAATCTTGCTCTGTGTATCCGACTGCGAACGCCTCCATACCATCGTTGGACTGCTACATGTACCACTGATGGACGCACCGTAGTTGTGTTGTAAGGTTGTCGAAATGAGCTGGTTCAACCAGCGGTTTTCCCATAACGAACTTCCACCTGAGACCTTGCGCCAGAGCATCTAGTTGAGCATCATCTGCTTGAGCATCCCGCTTTAACGTGTCGGCACTAGCCGCCTGCAAGTATTGCTTTCTGGATATGCGCTCGTAGTCCGACATTTTGCAAGGTTCAGAAGCCTGCCCCGTCTTTTGCACTTTTGCCATACTCAAGAAAAACTTTTTGCGTCAAGATCAACTTTAGTCTTCTTACTTGATGGCACCTTTTTAAAGTGAGTTATTACGCAGCGCTTACATGCTTTTTTCTGTTCTTCCTCGGTCATGTCGGTGATAATTTATTACGTGAATGTCACAGGTTCACAGATGGTTGAGATTTCTTCGAGAACGATGCCGATCGTCGAGATGTTCGGTTGTTCGATTCTTTTCTGATTTTGGCGGAGAGGAGGGCTTTTCTAGTTGGTGCCGCGGAGGAGTTGGACTTTTACGGTTGGCGGCGAGAAGGGCGGAGGTCTCTGTGTGGAGAGTGCGGCTGATCATCATCGTCGTCGCCCTCATCATCCGAGCCAAACTTAATCAAGCTCTTGCGCCACGCGAGGAAGCCATGCACGTTTCTCCTAGCTTTTGTTCCCATCCTCGCCAGGATCTCTACCTCCATTTTTGGTATTGGCGGATGACACTGCCCACTTCAACCTGGCGAATCCTGCGGTATCGGACGACAAGAAAAACTCGTGACTCTTGGCATGGCCAAGCCACGCCTCACCACCTTTATGGTAATGCCATGTGCGGCCAAATGTAGCTTGCAGTGTCGGTTCTTTGATGTCATCCACGGAAAATGCAGTCCATGCTCTTAGGGAATCCTTGTGGGCCTTGCAATGCTCTTACGAGCACCGGGACTGATGAGCTCAGGGCTTTCACCGGGTGGCGGTCGTGGTGAGAGCTTTTCTGACGGCTTGCTCCACAGCCTTATTTAGTTCCGCTCTTTGTTCCTCTAGCGCTCTCGCGACAGCATCTTTTATCTGACGTTCCAGTTGATCTTCTCTTGATCTCTTTGAACGTTTGTACAACCATGCGTCTGCGGGGAAGGCTTCTTTCCACGTGACCAAACCAACTACTCTGGTGCGACCTAGATGCTCCTTGTTACCCAGGGCTATGGTTAGCTCGTCATTCTCCCTTCCTGGAGCGAAAGATCCTTGGGAAGGCTGCATGTGAGCATCTGTGATTCTGCGCAGCACTTCCTGCTCTCTATCGCTTCTGAAGCTTAAGCTGCCATCATCGGAGATAGAATTTGAGACCCCGTTTTTGCAAACAGGAACCTCCATGTGATTACCGTACTAGTCCCATGATCAGTGGCTAGCACTCACATGTTTACAACATTCATATCACAACCACAAGATAAATATTTGTGAGCATATATTACAAGCGGTAATAATTATACAGAGTTAAATTCTTACAACAGCGGAAAAAATAGAGGAAATTAAAACTCCAAAAGCCACGTGGTTTGCCCGCTAACCCTCAGGCAACTGACTTGGCAAACCTAGGGAAACTCATCTCCAAATGTCCCGCACCCTGCGTGAAAGTAAAAGTCGTCGGGCGCTTCGCAGGCTTCGTCCTCTGAGACAGCAGATGCAAGATTGAGTACTTTGGTACTCAGCAAGACTTATAGTGTTTGGCAGATGCATTTAAGTAATTATGCAGGCTAATCAAGGCAGGTTAATGGTTATTTTGCAGTTGCATAAACATTTTAAGAATATAATATAATAAATTGAAAACACCGCATTTTCAAATGAGCATTTGAAACATAAAGCGATAAGCAAATATCCAAGTCCTTCAACCCGTCTACCCGATCGCATAGATCCCCGAGTCGTCCTTTGACCCAAAAGCTATGTGCAAAACGATTTCCTTTTTAAACCCAGTTTTTCCAGAAAAGTACCAAAACATTCTAACATTGGAATGACTTCACCAAGCGTCCATAACCGTGGACACGGCTAATCGATTAGTTTACACTCTGCAGAGGTGTACAACTTTACCCACAAGGAATGATCAACCTCTTTTGCCAGGCCAATTTACACACTTCCTTTGGTGTGTCGGCAAGGAGATCATACAGAGCCGTTACATTATCTAGATGTGGCTTTGAACCAGCCCGGGACGTTTGACCCTTGCCATGAAACAGAAACACTCACCTAAGACGTGGATCCTTTCACTTTACACCCAACACCACGTTTACATTCACGGCCGGTACATCGTTGCATTGGTATGTAGAAACCCCTACAGACAAACCGAAGCGGAATGCATGCAATACTCCGCCTTCCTTAGATGCAAAGCCACACCTAAACAACTTAATAGGCTAAGACTGTCCCATACCACCCTCGTGGTTGTACGAAATTCTTGAATCTATAGCGTCCCATTGCTCGGTCCTTAATCCGACACAGGCGATACTCCACCTAACTACGTGCAAATCTCTCGCACCTCCGGCCTCGCCATTAATCGCCGCATCAAAACCATAGTTTTATTTTGGGTTTTTAATCAAGATACCAGCAACATTTCCCAAATGAGGATCATACATTTGTTGAAAAGATTGAAAGTACGATCTACGACTTTGAGCGGATATTCTATACCGTGGTTATACCCAAAATGACATTAAGCATGTCTAGCTTTTCCACTAAGGCTTACAAGGTTCACATGTTCATACTGATTGAGGCAAACCATAATTTACTGGGACTAACTACTGTTCTAACCCAAATTAGCATTTTTAGGGAGAACTATCCGGATGCACTGTACATAAGCAAAAACAACATAATGTAGGTAAATTATTAGGCTCGACATGTTCAAGGAGGTGCTTGCCTTGCAGCTCGCTGTCTAACTCAGGATCTGGATCGGCGATGACGTCGTCTTCCTCTTCGAGGTCGTCGGACTCGACATGACGATCAAGCGGAAAAATAGTAAATATCCAAATTCAGAAAAGGGCGAAAAGAAGACAGACAGTAAGTCAAATAAAGAAAAACTGCAAAAAACAGGGTTATCCTTTTGAGGATTAAAAATATGATTTTTAAGATTTCACGAAGTAAATAATTGTACATCTGGAACGTTAATACTTTTGTGAAAAGATCAACATGGTTTCTTTTACAGATTAATTGCTTGGGATTTACGAATTCAAGAGGCTAAAATTGTGAATTCTAGTATTTATGACTTCGAATTATAGATGCTAAAATTATTTGAATTAAAAGAATTAGACACTAATTAAGGGTTACGCTAAACACTTAACCCTAAGTGATTTGCATAGGAAAGGTTTTAAATAATTTATAACTGGTAGCTAGCTAATTAGATTTATACTTGATTTTTGAGAAGGTTCTGGTGATACAAATTTATTAACTACAAATTCTTTATCAAGCTAAGTTGTTAGGTTGTTTATGGCTTGAATCAAATAAACTAGATTTTAGCTATTTAACCTACAAAGCACATATATATACATATATATGTGTGTGAGTGCATTTGGCACAAAAATGATTACATGCTTTAGAGTTAATTCAACCCAAAATTCCTACTTAATCAAACTTAACTATGCTACTGCCATCCTGCTATTTATAATTAAACTTTTGTTCCTTTTATATTTCTTTTAATCTTAGTATACATATTTGAATTGCTAATGTATTGGAAACAAAGCCTAAATAAAAAGTAATTCATATAAGCATGAAAATTAAATATCCTTATATATCTGGGTTCCTGGAAATATAAGAATTCTAGAAAAATTAGTTTCATAAATTTCCAAATTTATTTACAGAAATTTTGTATAGAGTATATCTCTAGCCTTTTAATTCAAATTTGAATTTCAAAATTTCCCAGAGATGGTCTTCAAAATATTTTTGCATTTTCTGAATCTACGGAATTTTTCATGAATTTAGAAATTTGTTTCATTCAATTTGAAATTTAAATCACGAAAGATATGTGCAAGTGAAAGTGCTAGGGTTTTGAAAATACTAGAAATTAGGGATTTTGCCATTTACGGAATATCGTTTTCCTTTGGGAAAGCGCCTTTCCGTTCGGTATGGCACCGAGACGCTTGGTGACCAGTGGGACTGGCGCGATGGATGCGTGAGGGACGGCGACACGTGAGGTGACTTGCGGGTCCCACTCGCCATTCACACAAAAGCAGGGCGGCCGAAGCTCGCGGCGGCGATTCACGGCCGGAGGCGATGAATCGGTAGCGAGGAGAGCGCTCGCATCCGGCGATCCTAGAGGGCTAGTTTTGTGGCTCGGAATCGGCCGGAGATCGGCTCCACCGAGTTCATGCGGCGGCGAAATGGCGGCTCGCCGAGTGCAAGGACGGCGGCGACATGGGTCGAATGGGTAGCATTGAGAGCATCGGTGGAGTTAGTGGGTTCTATTTTACCGGTTGGTGCAGGCGGAGTTTGGCGAGGAGCTCTCGCCACCGCTGCCGGAGTTGAGAGAAGGCGCGCGGTGCGCGTGAGTGCGGGCAAGATGAACAAAAGGAGCGAGTGGGATGAGTTCACCAGCTCATGAGGAAGCTCTAGAAGCCATCAATTTGGAAAGATTACTCACGGTTGAGCTCGATTTGATTCTCCCCCTTTTGGGTTCGGCCAAAATAGCGAAGAACACAGGTTTTGGTTCGGCGTTTGGTCGTGGATTGAGCAAGGAAGAAGAGGACCTCAAGGCGACACCCCTACGGTATTTATAGCCGTGAAAGCGGCGGCTCAGCGTTTGAGCAGGCGAGGAGTTGTGGTGGCTCGGTTTTGACCGCTCGGCGAAATGGCGCAAGCTTCACCGGCAGGAAGTGGCGGGATGGGCTGGGTATGGCACGGGACTCCCGAGGCTTGGCGTGGCAGCGACCAGCAGCTCGGTCGCGAAATCGCTGAGATGCGGTGAGGAGTCGCGAAGTCTCGCGAGTGCGGCTCGTCTCGAGCGAGGAGAGAGGAAAAGGAAAAGAGAGCGAAGGGGAGGCGGCGAGTGGGTCCGGCCCCACCGGGCAGTGAGTAAAACGGTCCACGCCCCTCGCCAGCTCACCAAGCCACTGTAGTGTCCGGGCCCGCATGTCAGAGGGAGAGAGCGAATTAGAAGATAAGCTCTGCTTCGGACAGCTCCATGTGGGCATTAAAACCACCGTCAAATCACTTTGAAAATTTTCCAATCTTTTTTACTGGGTTTCTCTGGTAGTTCACGACGTCCAGTTAAATTTTCAGAGTAAAATACATTATGGTTATTTTATAAGAATTCTGACACTGTGGACTGGTACAGAAATTGTATTTCGGTATTCTATTTATTTGAAGGTGTAAAATTATTAATTATTTTCCAAACTTTTTGGGGAGGTTCATCTTGTCAAATGGATGTCACCATAAAAATTTCAAGTCAATAACTCAAGTGAATATTTTATAAAAATTCTGACATGAAGATTTCTTGTTCTTAATAGTCTCTGTTTCTGAATTTTTAGGAGGCTTTGCCGACATGATAAATTGCTGAGATTTTTACCAGATGTAACTACTGCCCTAAGGGTTCTTTGGTTATTTTTGGGACTCCTGATCAATTTCTATTATTTTTAATTAATTCGGGCTTTACTGTTTTTAGTCAAAGAGAAAGAATTAAGATATTTATTTTTGCTCCAAAACAGCACTAAAGATTTTTACTAAGTATTTTTACTGGTTTACCAGATTGGTCATGGTCAAATGGTAATTTTTCTTATTTTTACTTTTTACTTCTACCTTCTCACCATTTTCCATTTAGTAATTCCATTTGTTGGACTTTTCATACAAAACATAAATCCTAGAAAATCCAATAAAACCAATAATGTCAAGAAAATTCAGAAACAAATATGTTTAAATCCAAAATATTCATTTCCATTTTATTATATACTGTTCTTCATTTTCGGGCTGTTACAAATCTACCCCCCTAACAGAAATCTCGCCCCCGAGATTTGGCGGGTCTAAGGTAGAAAAAGGGTCTAAAAGAAATCAGGAAATTCTTCTTTAAGCTTATCCTCTTGTTCCCAAGTTGCTTCTTCTTCGGTGTGGTTACTCCAGTGTACTTTTACCATTTTATGAACTTTATTCCGAGTGCGCCTTTCTGCTTCTTCGAGAATTTTAACTGGGTGCTCGCGATAAGTTAGATCAGGCTGGAGTTCAATCTCTTCTAATTGGGTAAGTTCAGCCGGGATGCGCAGACATTTCTTAAGCTGCGACACATGGAAGACATTGTGTACACTGGATAATTGAGATGGCAGCTCTAACTTGTATGCTTTTTCTCCCATCTTTTCCAGTATGCGATATGGACCAATATACCGAGGGGCTAACTTGCCTCGAACTTGGAATCGACAGATCCCGCGAAGAGGTGAAACCTTCGGATAAACATAGTCATCAATTTCAAAACTCAAGTCACGTCGACGAGTGTCGGCGTAACTTTTCTGGCGGGATTGGGCTTCCCTCAATCGGCTTCGTATCAAGTCTACATGTTCTTGGGCCTCATTTATTAAATCTGGGCCAAAGAGCATCTTTCCCCACCGGACGAGAAAAGTGGAGTTCGACACTTTCTTCCATAAAGGGCTTCAAATGGCGACATTTGCAGACTAGCTTGAAAACCATTATTGTAAGAGAACTCCGCAAATGCTAAGCACTTCTCCCAATTGGTGCTATAAGTTGCACACGGCCCTTAACATATCTTCCAGGATTTGATTCGTTCTTTCAGTCTGACCATCGGTTTGGGGATGGTAAGCAGTACTGAAAGTCAATTTAGTTCCCAAGAGACCATGCAATTTTTCCCAAAAACGGGATGTGAATTGCGATCCCCGATCCGAAACAATTGTTTTCGGAACCCCGTGCAAACGCACAATATTGCTAATGTAAAGTTCTGCCAACTTGTCTCCAGAATATGTGGTCTTATTTGGAATAAAATGAGCCACTTTGGTTAGTCGATCAATGACAACCCAAATGGAGTCATTTCCTTTTGAGTCCGGGAAGGCGAGAATGAAGTCCATCTGACATCATCCCACTTCCATTCGGAATTGGCAATGGTTGGAGCAGACCGGTGGGCGTTGATGTTCGACTTTGACACGCCGACATACATCGCATTTCGCGATATACTCGGCGATATCCTTCTTCATACGGGCCACCAATATTCTTTCTTAAGGTCTTGATACATTTTGGTATTGCCGGATGAATAGATAATGGTGACTCATGGGCTTGAGATAGAATCAACTTTTGATATCGAACTATTGGGCACACAAATGCGAGTTCCTTTCATAATTACCCCATTTGGACTTTACGTGAACTCGAATTTATGCCCCAATTGAATGATTCCGTATTTCTACAATGGCTTCATCCTCGAGTTGAGCATCCTTAATCGATTTTTAAGAGTTGGTGAAGTTGGAGAGCGGCCACATATCCATTTTCCACTAGATTCAAATTGAGCTTTTGGAAGGCATTGATGAGGTCGGTGGCGAGGATCCAAAGACACAATACAACTTCCGACTAAGGCGTCGGCTACAACATTGGCCTTACCAGGATGGTAATGAAGACCTATGTCATAGTCTTTGATCAGCTCCAGCCACCTTCTTTGTCTCAAATTCAATTCTGGTTGGGTAAAGAAGTACTTAAGACTTTTATGATCAGTATAGATCTCCGTCCTATTCCCAATAAGATAATGCCGCCAGATTTTAAGAGCATGAACCACAGCGGCCAATTCAAGGTCATGAGTAGGATAGTTCTGCTCATGAGGACGAAGTTGTCGAGAGGCATAAGCGACAACTCGGCCTCCTTGCATTAATACACATCCCAACCCTTGGAGTGATGCATCACAATATACTTCAAAATCCTTATGAATATCTGGTAGTATGAGGACTGGGGCAGAGGTTAGCTTTTCTTTTAACTTCTGGAAACTCCGCTCACAATCGGAAGTCCATTCGAACTTCTTTTCTTTCTTTAAGAGTTGCGTGAGTGGTTTGGCTACCTTAGAGAAGTTCTCAATAAACCGGCGGTAATAACCGGCAAAGCCCAGAAAACTTCGAATTTTTGGGACTGACTGTGGCCTTTCCCAAGCCAACACCGCTTGCACTTTACTTGAGTCGACAGCAACTCCGCCTCCTGATAAAACATGCCCGAGAAATGCCACTTCTTTCAACCAAAACTCACATTTCTCGAACTTGGCATATAATTTATTTTCTCGGAGTTTGCTGAGGGCCATGTGCAAATGCTGCTTATGCTCTTCTTCAGTCTTGGAATATATCAGGATGTCATCAATAAATACCACTACAAACTTATCCAGATACTCCATGAAAATCTTATTCATTAAGCTCATGAAGCTTGCCGGAGCATTAGTGAGCCCAAAGGACATCACGGTGTATTCATATAATCCATAACGGGTAGTGAAGGCAGTCTTGGGAATGTCCGATGGTCTGACCTTCAGCTGGAAATACCCCAAATTCAAGTCTATCTTGGAAAAAATTTGCGCCCCGTTTAGTTGATCAAATAGATCATCAATCTGGGGTAACGGATATTTATTCTTGATGGTTACTTCATTTAAGGCACGGTAGTCTACACACATGCGCAGACTATTGTCCTTTTTCTTGTGAAGAGAACCGGACTTCCCGTGGTGATGTCTTTGGCGAATAAATCCTTGTCCGATTGTTCCTTGAGTTGCTTTTTCAGTTCCACTAATTCATTGGTGGGCATCCTATATGGTCGCTTTGATATTGGTGCCGTTCCCGGCATCAAGTCAATGATGAACTCCATTTCTCGATCCGGAGGCACTCCTGGCAATTCAGCAGGAAATACTTCTGGAAATTCATTAACTATTGGCACATTTTCCAATTCAACTGTGGATGCTAGACACCGGACTGGCTGGGATGCTAACTCATTGGCACTTGAGGCAAATTCCACAGATATACCATCATGATTTACCAAAGATATAGATCTATCGGCACAGTCTATGCAGCCCTTATGTTTGGCTAACCAATCCATGCCTAAGATCACATCTAGCCCAGATGTCTCTATTAGGATGAGATCAGCATAAAATGTAACCCCATTGATTTTTATGCTAACTCGAGCGAATCTAGCAGTTCTAATGATGGCTCGGTGATTGCACGACCATGGGAGTAGGCAGCGAAACTTCCAACTTGTTTTGTTCAGAAAACTTCTTAGAGATAAAAGAATGAGAAGCTCCAGAATCAAACAACACCAATGTAGGCACAGATTGCACAAGGAACATACCAAGCACAACGTCTGATGCCTCCTGCGCCTCTTCAGTCGTCATATGGTGAAGGCGTCCAATATTCTCGCCCTGCGCAGGTGGCGGCGTCGACCCTTGAGTCCGGCCTTGAGCTTGCGGACGAGGTTGTACAGTCTTCTTCTTGGGACATGAATTGGCGTAATGTCCACGCTCATTGCAATGAAAACACGTGACATTGGGCGCCTTCTTCTGGGCAACAGCGGCAGTCCTAGGCTGTTGCACTGGGCGAACTGACTGCTGCGGCTGCCTCTGTACAAAGCGAGTAGCACGCCACAGGATCTCTCGGGTGCGGAAAGCGGTCATTTGGGTTCTTGGTCTTTGGTGATGGTGGTGGTGGTCGACGGAAGCTAGTCGACTGACACCCTTGTGGCCTAGATGATCCAGCTCCAGATGAGCTACGCGCAAGCCACTTGCGCTTGCGGCTCTCCATCACACTGCGACTGCCATGCTCCACTCTTACGGCCTTGTCTACCAGAGTCTGGAAGTCGTCGATGTCTTGGGCAATTAAAGCCCACTTGATCTCTTCATTTAGACTTTCCCTAAATCTCTCAATCCTTCTTGCCTCATTAACTACCTCATAAGTGGCATATCTTGACAGCTGATTAAAGCGGTGCAGTACTCCATCAACATCATCGATCCTTGCTTAAGATCTAGGAACTCCGCTTTTCACTTCAATCACCTGGTTGGAATGTGGGTGCGGCGGAAAGCAGCTCTAAACTCAGGCCATAAAACCACCCGACCTTCTGGTAGCACCGCCTGGTTGTTCTCCCACCAAACTGCTGCAGTCCCTTGCAACTGATAAGAGGCATATAGGACCTTTTCCTCTCATCACACCGAGCAATATCTAACTTGCTTTCCACAGACCGCAACCAATCATACGCATCAAGAGGCTCGTGAGAAGGGAGAAAGCTGGTGGTGGGTCCTTAGGAACTCATTCAACTTGGACACTTGAGGAGCTCCACCATTCCCTCCACAGGCGACACCACAGCTGCGGTGTTACAGGCTATCTGCTGCGATGTCAGTATTCGCTTTGCCTCCCTTGTTCAATTAAGGCTAGCACTTGAGCCATGGTAGGGGTGGAGGCGTTGTTCCTCATGAACCTCTTCCCAGCCGGAGATGGGACGGGGGCATCTTGGCGGGCTGCTCGAGATGTCGAGGCTCTTGTTGCGAGGATGTTGAGGATTAGGTTGTGCGGCGTTGAGACACTCGCTCTGGGATCGCAAGTATCTGCGGTGCATCCGTTTCGAGGATCCGATTGAGTGACCTGGTCGGCCTCATCCACGAAATTAGTACCACTTTAGTGCTGCGACAAAGACTAGAGTAAGATTTCAAATGTACCCGGCACATGTTCGCTCTAAAGTTTTTTTTTGGATTTTCTCATCGAAAATTTTCACCCCATAGTTACAATTTGCGAGGAAAATCCATTATTATTATTCATGCAAAGAGATACAACTTAAAACTTACAATACCAAAAGCATTTCATGCAATCATTAGGGATACATACACACACTACTTATTTTACAATTTATTTCTATGGCATAAAGTTTCTAGGAAAGCCTATCCACTACTATCCCGGAGGTGGCGATGGCGATTCGACGTCACAACTACTCCCAGAGGCGGAGGGTTGGGAAGCGGCTCGGATTCTCTGCGCGAATGGCCAGCGTAGATACTCTTGTCTATTTCGATTCTGCGCCTCCTAGGCCCGATTCGGCATCTTGGACACCTATCGCGCTTCATATGAGCGCACATATGCACTCATATCCACATGATGTACTTGAAAAATCTTTCTTGCTAGCTTACGACTTGTCCCTTGGACAGCTTGGATTCTATTTGAACTAAAATGCTTAACTTGATGGCGCACGCGACGCCCTTTCTTTATAGTAATAGCGTGCGCACACACTTTAAACCCATCAACTATCTGTCTAACAGTGAGCATAGGGCGATGTTTTTCTTGCCCATAGTTTTACGCTAAGTCCTAGCTATAGCTGCCCAACTGGAGGGGTTGGTCATCTGAAATTTTAAAGCAAGATAAATTAGCATTAATATAATGCCAGTAGTAACAAGGAAACAAGAATTATGCTACTTTTGCATGGGTAAATTTTATCTCACAATTCTTATATTCTTCGCCCTTACAATTCTTATGAACTAAGTTATTCCTATATTATTCTTTATTACATGGTTCTCAATCTTAATTTAACTGCTTCCACATTACTCATAGCAAAAGAACCACTTTATTTATTTCACACTTCCCATATTTACAACAACTGTTACATCCATGCACTCCTATCTATTCTATCTCATCTAAAGTCCTAACGGTGTAGGCTCTCGCCTATACACTCGAGGGCTTCAGTGAAACTCACAAGTCTTTGCGAGGATTTATGCCTTTATCATTAATAAGCGCGGGCAACTACCTATACGAGGACATCCTGGCTCCTCTGGGCACACCGGTGTGGGTACATAGGAGTCGGTGGAGAGCGCTTGCGGATGGGATTTGGGAAGTCCTCGCTTAGCACCGTGCGTGGTATTGTACCTCTCGCTACATGCGGGGCCAGCGGGCCTCGAAATGCCATCCGTCGTCGAGTCTCCAACAGTTCCTGTGCTAACTGTACATAGTGCTTGTCTAGCTTGTTTACAAAGTCCAACATAACCCTAAGACCATTATTTCTAACTCTAGTGTGGTCCCTATATACATTATCTCCCACTGGGGGTCTTCCAGGAAGAGAGCGATAAGCAAGATCCAGGTCTGGGATCACATGACGGAGGTGGATCACAGCCTGATACGCAGCTTCATTCATCGAAGCATCGATGGATGATCCATATCCTTCAAAAGTTCTTTCACCCTCATTAAACGCTGGTCTTGGAGGTATAAAGACTCTAGTAGCATACTCCTTAGTCTCCGAGCTCAAGTACGCTTGGAACACCACATATCTCGGAACACTCTCGTAATGACAGTCCTCTAGTAGATGATGTAGTACCCCCATCATTCCACCTAGCTCGAGTGACCGACTCATGGCAAGGTACATAACGTGCCATCTACAAAATAATGAAAAGGAGAGATTAATAATAATTATTTGAATAGTTAAGAGACCACAAATAAGAAAATTAGCATATATGCTAAAGTTCATTATTAGTAGAGAGTAGAGTTTGGTTTTATTCTTCAAATTAAGTTTTCATTCTATTAATTAGCGACCATTTACCCAAGGCTTCCCTACGATCGGTGTGGCTCGATACTAATTTGTGAGACCCGTTTTGCAAGCAGGAACCTCCATGTGATTACCGTACTAGTCCCATGATCGGTGGCTAGCACTCACATGTTTACAACATTCATATCACAACCACAAGATAAATATTTGTGAGCATATATTACAAGCGGTAATAATTATCTGAGTTAAATTCTTACAACAATGGAAAAAATAGAAATTAAAACTCCAAAAGCCACATGGTTTGCCCGCTAACCCTCGAGCAACCGACTTGGCAAACCTAGGGAAACTCATCGTAAGCGTCCGCACCTGCGTGAAAGTAAAAGTCGTCGGGGGCGCCGCGAGCCGTCCTCGAGGCAAGAGATGCAAGATTGAGTACTTTGGTACTCAGCAAGACTTATAGTGTTTGGCAGATGCATTTAAGTAATTATGCAGGCTAATCAAGGCAGGTTAATGGTTATTTTGCAGTTGCATAAACATTTTAAGAATATAATATAATAAATTGAAAACACCGCATTTTCAAATGAGCATTTGAAACATAAAGCGATAAGCAAATATCCAGGTCCTTCAACCCAGTCTACCCGACTGCATAGATCCCCGGAGTCTGTACTTTGACCCAAAAAGCAATGTGCAAAACGATTTCCTTTTTAAACCCAGTTTTTCCAGAAAAGTACCAAAACATTCTAACATTGGAATGACTTCACCAAGCGTCCATAACCGTGGACACGGCTAATCGATTAGTTTACACTCTGCAGAGGTGTACAACTTTACCCACAAGGAATGATCAACCTCTTTTGCCAGGCCAATTTACACACTTCCTTTGGTGTGTCGGCAAGGAGATCATACAGAGCCGTTACATTATCTAGATGTGGCTTTGAACCATCCCGGGACGTTTGACCCTTGCCATGAAACAGAAGCACTCACCCAAGACGTGGATCCTTTCACTTTACACCCAACACCACGTTTCTGTTCACGGCCAGGCGTACACCGTTGCATTGGTATGTAGAAACCCCTACAGATAAACCGAAACGGAATGCCTGTGCAGTACTCCCGCCTTCCTTAGATGCAAAGCCACACCTAAACAACTTAATAGGCTAAGACTGTCCCATACCACTCCTCGTGGTTGTACGAAATTCTTGGATCTATAGCGTCCCATTGCTTGGTCCTTAATCCGACACGGGCGATACTCCACCCTAACTACGTGCAAATCTCTCGCACCTCGACTCTCGCCATTAATCGCCCGCATCAAAACCATAGTTTTATTTTGGGTTTTTAATCAAGGTACCACAACATTTCCCAAATGAGGATCATACATTTGTTGAAAAGATTGAAAGTCGATCTCTGACTTTGGCGAGATATTCTATACCGGTGGTTATACCCAAAATGACATTAAGCATGTCTAGCTTTTCCAGCTAAGGCTTACAAGGTTCACATGTTCATACAGATTGAGGCAAACCATAATTTACTGGGACTAACTCTGTTTCTAACCCAAATTAACATTTTTAGGGAGAACTATCCGGATGCCTTGTACATAAGCAAAAACAACATAATGTAGGTAAATTATTAGGCTCGACAAGTTCAAGGAGGTGCTTGCCTTTGCTCATTGTCTAACTTCAGATCTGGATCGGCGATGGCGTCGTCTTCCTCTTCGAGTCGTCGGACTCTACCACGACGATCAAGCGGAAAAATAGTAAATATCCAAATTCGAGAAAGGGCGAAAAGAAGGCAGACGATAAGTCAAATAAAGAAAAATTGCAGAAAACCAGGGTTATCCTTTTGAGGATTAAAAATATGATTTTAAGATTTCACGAAGTAAATAATTGTACATCTGGAACGTTAATACTTTTGTGAAAAGATCAACATGGTTTCTTTTACAGATTAATTGCTTGGGATTTACGAATTCAAGAGGCTAAAATTGTGAATTCTAGTATTTATGACTTCGAATTATAGATGCTAAAATTATTTGAATTAAAAGAATTAGACACTAATTAAGGGTTACGCTAAACACTTAACCTAAGTGATTTGCATAGGAAAGGTTTTAAATAATTTATAACTGGTAGCTAGCTAATTAGATTTATACTTGATTTTTGAGAAGGTTCTGGTGATACAAATTTATTAACTACAAATTCTTTATCAAGCTAAGTTGTTAGGTTGTTTATGGCTTGAATCAAATAAACTAGATTTTAGCTATTTAACCTACAAAGCACATATATATACATATATATGTGTGAGAGTGCATTGGCACAAAAATGATTACATGCTTTAGAGTTAATTCAACCCAAAATTCCTACTTAATCAAACTTAACTATACTCTGCCATCCTGCTATTTATAATTAAACTTTTGTTCCTTTTATATTTCTTTTAATCTTAGTATACATATTTGAATTGCTAATGTATTGGAAACAAAGCCTAAATAAAAAGTAATTCATATAAGCATGAAAATTAAATATCCTTATATATCGGGTTCTGGAAATATAAGAATTCTAGAAAAATTAGTTTCATAAATTTCCAAATTTATTTCTGAAATTTTGTATAGAGTATATCTCTAGCCTTTTAATTCAAATTTGAATTTCAAAATTTCCCAGAGATGGTCTTCAAAATATTTTTGCATTTTCTGAATCTACGGAAATTTTCATGAATTTAGAAATTAGTTTCATTCAATTTGAAATTTAAATGCGAAAGATATGTGCAAGTGAAAGTGCTAGGGTTTTGAAAATACTAGAAATTAGGGATTTTGCCATTTACGGAATATACGTTTTCCTTTTGGGAAAGCGCCTTTCCGTTCGGTATGGCACCGAGGCGTGGTGACGATGGGACACGGCGCGATGGCTGCGTGAGGGGCGGCGCGACACGTGAGGGTGACTTGCGGGTCCCACTCGCCATTCACACAAAGCAGAGGCGGGCGAAGCTCGCCGTGGCGATTCACGGCGGAGGCGATGAATCGGTAGCGAGGGAGAGCGCTCGCATCCGGCGATCCTAGAGGCTAGTTTTGTGGCTCGGAATCGGCCAGGAATCGGCTCCACCTAGCTCATGCGGCGGCGGAAATGGCGGCTCGCCGAGTGCAAGGACGCGGCGACATGGGTCGAATGGGTAGCATTGAGAGCATCGGTGGAGTTCTTGGGTTCTATTTTACCGGTTGGTCGGGCGGAGTTTGGCGAGGAGCTCTGCCACCGCGCGCCGGAGTTGGAGAAGAAGGCGCCGGTGCGGAGCTGCTGGGCAAGATGAACAAAAGGAGCGAGTGGGATGAGTTCACCAGCTCATGAGGAAGCTCTAGAAGCCATCAATTTGGAAAGATTACTCACGGTTGAGCTCGATTTGATTCTCCCCCCCTTTTCGGGTTCCAGCCAAAATAGCGAAGAACACAGGTTTTGGTTCTGGCGTTAGGTCCAGGGATTGAGCAAGGAAGAAGAGGACCTCAAGGCGACACCCCTACGGTATTTATAGCCCGGAAAGCGGCAGCTCCAGCGTTTGAACGGGCGAGGGAGTTGTGGCTGGCTCGGTTTTGACCGCTCGGCGAAATGGCGTGAAGCTTCATCGGCAGGAAGTGACGCGGGATGGGCTGGGTATGGCACGGTACTCCCGAGGCTTGGCGTGGCAGCGACCAGCAGCTCAGGTCGGCACGAAATGCGCTGAGATGCGGTGAGGAGTCGGCGAAGTCTCGCGAGTGCGGCTCGTCTCGAGCGAGGAGAGGAAAAAGGAAAAGAGAGCGAAGGGGAGGCGGCGAGTGGGTCCGGCCCCACCGGCAGTGAGTAAAGCGGTCCACGCCCTCGCCAGCTCACCAAGCCACTGTAGTGTCCGGGCCCGCATGTCAGAGGGAGAGAGCGAATTAGAAGATAAGCTCTGCTTCGGACAGCTCCATGTGGGCATTGAAACCACCGTCAAATCACTTTGAAAATTTTCCAAACTTTTTGAGTAGGCTTCTCTGGTAGTTCAGGACGTCCAGTTAAATTTTCAGAGTAAAATACATTATGGTTATTTTATAAGAATTCTGACACTGTGGACTGGTACAGAAATTGTATTTCGGTATTCTATTTATTTGAAGGTGTAAAATTATTAATTATTTTCCAAAATTTTTGGGGAGGTTAATCTTGGCAAATGGATGTCACGATAAAAATTTCAAGACAATAACTCAAGTGAATATTTTATAAAAATTCTGACATGAAGATTTCTTGTTCTTAATAGTCTCTGTTTCTGAATTTTTAGGAGGCTTTGCCGACATGATAAATTGCTGAGATGTTTACCAGATGTAACTACTGCCCTAAGGGTTCTTTGGTTATTTTTGGGACTCCTGATCAATTTCTATTATTTTTAATTAATTCGGGCTTTACTGTTTTTAGTCAAAGAGAAAGAATTAAGATATTTATTTTTGCTCCAAAACAGCACTAAAGATTTTTACTAAGTATTTTTACTGGTTTACCAGATTGGTCATGGTCAAATGGTAATTTTTCTTATTTTTACTTTTTACTTCTACCTTCTCACCATTTTCCATTTAGTAATTCCATTTGTTGGACTTTTCATACAAAACATAAATCCTAGAAAATCCAATAAAACCAATAATGTCAAGAAAATTCAGAAACAAATATGTTTAAATCCAAAATATTCATTTCCATTTTATTATATACTGTTCTTCATTTTCGGGCTGTTACATAGAAGCACCCCTCCCAAGCAACCAGTGCTTCGATCGTTCGCTTAAGGCGGCCGTTGCAGGAATTATACCCTTGTGGGTTATTTCTTCTTCGGACCGATCCCATGATGGTATTTTCTTCACGTACCCTCCTATTCCTAGTTTGTGAGGGTGAATATTCTTATCCGTGTTTGCTTTGTTCCTTTGACTTACTATGTGAGCTTCTTGGACCTCTTATGCATACAAATTCATCCCGAACTCCCTTAGCTTTAGGTACATGTCAAAATTGGCGTTTCATTCTTTTTCACATAATTCTTGTTTAGTGCTGTCTTCCAATTCTTCCACGCTTGATGCACATGACCTTGAGTGCTCGTTTCTTTGCAACCAGCTCGGTCCCTTGGGGGAACTGGAAAACTTGTTTCAGCTTGTCCCATAATGAGTTCTTCAGGTCATTGGGTACCACCCATGGGTCACCTCCGCGGCCAATCCATGATCTATAGCTGATAGGTACATCATCCCAAGCAATAACCCCGCAGGCTGTCCTGTACGGCCCCAATGATGACTCTGGTATAGCAGGTTAGCCGACTGCCGAAAGCTCCACTATGTGAAAAATTCCCTTAGGCATCTTGTTCGGACCACGACTTGCGCGCTGCCTTCGTTGATCAGACGTCTGAGCCTACAATTTGATCTTCCAAATTATTAGTCGTGAGGGCCTACAATGTTTTGGGAACCACAGTGTACTAAAACTTTACCTCGCCTACGCTAGTAACGTCAGGCTGGTCCATGGCAGGATCCTGCAAGTTCAGATAGGACGTTGGGCTATTGTTCGCGCTACCCCTTCCTCCTTCGTCCATATTTGAGGGCCTAACTCCCTCCGGCACTTGTCCTTCGTCGGAGGCCATTCCTGGCATGTTTATTGAAAGAGGAAGTACTCAATAATAATGTACAGACATATCGTGCTGTCAATTCAATGACAAATACATAACAATTGCCAAACTTATCAATTCAAAGACACATACACATCTTTAAAGAACATGTACACATATATATATACTTTGTCGATGTGTTAACACATATTTTCTGAATCAGCGCATATGCACATTATGTCTCACGGCACAAATCAAACATACAGCAATAAACATATGCACATTACATACACATCAAACATCACAGCACCAGGAGATAGAGGAGCAAAAGGGGGAGACAAGCAGCCACCTCTGCATCGTCCTCACCAACATCACAGCACCATTCCTCACAGTCAACACTACATTTTCATTCCCCAGTACATCCAGGTAATTAACCATACACATATACCAGTATTCTAACAACCACCAGTGATTAACAAAATTTATGTTCACCCTTTTAGCAAGCTTCTCACCTAGTTCATTTTAGAAAACTGAGATGTTGCATTCAAAGAGTACATAGCAAAACTTCTGGCGTCATGGCATATGCACATAAAAATCCAGAGCAAAGAACGGCGGAGGCGATGCGAAGCAAAGAACGGCGAGGCGACGGCCGGTCATTACCGAAGCAAAGAACGGCGGGCGGCGGTCGGGCGATGAGTCGGCGGCGAGCGGGGCTATGGTCGGCGGCGGCAGGCGGCGACGCGGCGAGCGGCGATGCGGCGACGGCGGGCGCGTGCGGCGGCAAGTGGCGGCGTGAGGTTGAAGTGGAAATGAGGGGCTGAGTGGCGCGGCGTTCGAATTTATAGGGTTAGAGTATCACTGCCGGGTCACCACAAAAACCAGCAGTGATATACTATCACTGCCGGATAATAAAGAGAACCGGCAGTGATAGTTGAATTATCACTGCCGGTTCAAGCTCAACCCGACAGTGAAAGTATTTATCACTGCCGGTTCAAGCTCAACCCAGCAGTAATAATACATTATTACTGCCGATTGTATCTACACCCGGCAGTGAAAGTATTTATCACTGTCGGTTCAAAACAAAAACCGGCAGAAATACTTGATTATCACTGCCGGGTTAATACTACAAACCGGCAGTAATAAACCACTTCACTGCCAGCTTAATGAGACAACCGGCAGTGATAAGGTCCGGTCACTTATGTCAAAGTTTTCAAAGGATGATTACTTTGGGATTTTTGAAATCCTATCAATTTTTATCCAAATTTTCTGAAAATTTTTGGAGGAATACTTCAGGACATGTAATATTTGATTTAAATATTTCACCTAAGTTTTGACAAAGTTGTAGAATTATAAAAAACCAGATTTCTCACTGTTTTCATAGTTTTAATATTTCAAAATAAAAAAATCCAAATTGCTCACTGTTTTGAAATCCAATCAATTTTTGTCCAAGTTTTCTGGAAATTTTTGGAGGAATACTTCAGGACATGTAATATTTGATTTAAATATTTCCCCTAAGTTTTGACAAAGTTGTAAAATTATAAAAATCCAGAATGCTCAATGTTTTCATAGTTTTAATATTTCAAAATAAAAAAATTCACAAAAATTCAAACAAATGCAGTAGACCAACCATCGCTTCAAAAATTCACACAAATACAAAAAAAAACACACAGGTGAAGTTGAATTCACACAAATTGATACATATGACAAAAGAATACATTAATTGTTACATATGAGAAAATAAACATGTATTTAATTAGGACAACTAAGCTACGATTCGACCTTCGTCGTGATCGCGGCGTATGTATGTAACTTCGTCCTCACTCTCTTCCATGAGACCTAGGTCAACGTCCTCTCCGAAAGGAGGAAGCTCATCGAATTGGTTGTACTCTTCCTCGTCGATAACATTCTCAACCCCGACAATCCTTCTTTTTCCTTGAATAACCACGTGGCGCTCCTTGTTAGTGGATCGATTACAAAAAGATTTGTGTAATGTAATTAGCAAATCGAATGGTTCTTCTCTGTGATCAAACCAGTTTGAGGTCCACGGTAGTAATACCGTCTTTGTCGATGTTCATGCCCTTGAAAGTCTTACCCATTGGCACGAAGAGAAGGACCTTCAAGGTCCGTAATCAAGCTCCCAAATCTCTTCTATGAATCCGTAGTAGGTTTTCCTATTTCCGTTCTTTGTTGTAGGCATCAATACGGATACCGTTTTTAGTTGGTGCTCTTTTTATCTTGTGCTCTTGTATAAGAAGTAAAACCATTTATATCGTATCCTTGGAATGTCTGAATTGTAGTGGACGGTCCCTGAGCGAACACTTTCAACTGAGCGCACTATGTCTCCGTATGCATCATGTGCCTACGCAACCAATCGCCGAAGTTATGTCTATGCCCTCTCGCGATCCAACCCTCGGACTTCGTTGGGTTTGTTCTGGATAGCATGCTCTTGTGCATGTTGACATACGGGGCCACCACAACTGATTGTCCCAAAACTGCAAAATGTGCTTGTGTGAATGAAGCTAGATTGTTTGTGCGGAGTGATTTCTGCTTGATGTCCCTTTTCCTCGTGCTTTGTCCTCATCTTTGTGATGTAGGCACACCAATCGGTTTGAGATCCATGTAATCGACGCAGAACTCAATGACCTCCTCGGTTCCCCAACCATATGCAATGCAACCTTACGGCGATGTCGATTCACGAACATATTTCTTTATAACCCCATGAACCTCTCAAAGGATACATCGATGTAGAAACACGGGACCGAGAATCAGTATCTCTTTCACGATGTGAACAATGAGATGGACCATGATATCAAAAAGATGGAGGAAACACATCTCGAGCTGCAGAGAGTGTGGACCACGTCTTCACGTAGCTTATCTAGTTTCAATGGATCGATGCCCTTACGTGAAATCGCGTTGAAGAATGAACACAACTTTATAATTGGGTCTCGGACTTTCTCTGCGCGAACACCCTAATTGCAATTGGAAGCATCTGCGTCATCATCACGTGGCAATCGTGAGACTTCATGCCGATTAATTTTAAGTCTTTCATTGAGACTAGTCTCTTTATGTTGGCGAGTATCGGACGAAACTTTCACTCCGTGCAAGCATTCGACACAGCTAATTTTTCTTTCTTGCTCGAGTGTAGCGGTGCGAGAAGGTACTTTTTCCTGTATCCATGTCTCGTGATGCGGCTCCTTCCTGAGTTTCATATCTTCAAGGTCCATCCGTGCTTGGAAATTATCTTTTGTTTTGCCAGGTATATCCAGTAAGATACCAAGCAAGTTGTCACACACGTTCTTCTCTATGTGCATGGCGTCGATTGCGTGTCGAACTTCCAAGTCTTTGCCGATGAAGGTAGGACCCAAAATCACGATCTCTTTTTCCACAAAGGAGCCTTATCACGGGAACTCGGGATAGATGTACTGCCTGCTCCCTTTCCGTGGATAATTTTAAGATCCTTTACAACTGCAAATATCTCTCTCCCAGAGTGATTCTTCGGAGCTAAAGCAGTCTCCTTTGTCCTGTCAAAAGCTTTCTTACTATTGCGGTATGGGTGATCCTTGCGGAGGAACCTACGATGCTGCATGTAAGACATTTTCGACAGTTCTTGACCACCGACTATTGTACCATCTAAGCCTTTGGGCGCATCCATTGAAGCCTTTTGTCGTGCGGCCCAACAGTTACCAAGGCAGGGTAATCATTAATGGTTACGAACAACAATGCGCGTAGGATAAAGTTCTCTCTTTTATACTCATCCCATACCCGTACTCCATCTCCACAAGATTAGAAGATCTTCAACCAATGGTTTGAGGTACACATCGATATCATTGCGGGTTGCTGGGCCCTTGGATCGATGAGTGGCATCATAATGTATTTCCGCTTCATACAAAGCCAAGGAGGAAGGTTGTAGATACATAGAGTTCTAGGCCAAGTGCTATGACGATTGCTCATGTTACCGAAAGGATTCATCCCATCCGTACTCAACCGAACCTTATATTCCTCACATCATATGCAAAGTGCTTCTTATATTTTCTCGTCGATGTTCCTCCATTGCACGAGTCGTGAGGTGTCCGAGCATTCCATCGTTCTTACGCTCTTCGGCGTGCCATCGTAGCAATTGGGCATGCCTTTTGTTCGCAAACAATCGATTCAGACGGGGAATTATAGGAAAATACCTCTAACATCCCAAAATTTGGTTTAATTAAGTTTTTATTGCTTAAAAGTGCATTTGTAATTTTCTGGAATTTATTTGGATTTTTCTAGATTTAATTGAATTAATTCCTATTTCAAGTTTATTGTCTTTTATTTAAATCTATTCAAATCTGTGCAAAGTTAAAATAAAGTTTTGCCAAAAATATTTTACTTGAGTCCAGAATGTCTCAAAGTATTTCGAGATTTTCTTGGATTTTCCTCATTATTTTATTGCCTAAAACAAATTAAATGAATTTACGGAATTATTTTAAATGAAAAACCTTTTGAAAAACCTCGACGAGCGATAATGGGCTCGGCAGTGTGTCTTGTGCGTGTGGCCCAAAGTAGCGCGGCCCGTTCATTAATCTCACCGTGGACTCGTGACTGCGTTGTAGACCCGATCTATGCAAAGAGACACGCGTCGCCGTTTGATTGGTGGCGCCGGTGACGTCACGCTGACGTCATAAATCGGTTTCGAATAAAAATAAATCTGTTAATTTCGAATTTGTGATTTTCTGATTTGATTTATTTCAAACTTCAAAGGCTATATCTTTTGCAATTTAACTCGGAATTGAGTGATTCCAGTTTCTAAAAATTTGTAAAACTGAGATCTATTTAATGGTGAATTTTATTTGATTTTTGGAGTTCATTTTCTCTCTGTTTTGGCATTTATTTGCTTTTCTTCTTCGGTACGCGTAGACGTTGAATTGTGTGACGCTTCGGAGGAAGATCCAGCAAATCAAGAGCAATCTTCAGATCAAGATTAGGACCTATTCCAAGGCAAGTTGTGCTTTGATCATGTTGAACCCATGTTTATAAAATTGCTATATTTGATTTACCCGATTGCATATATTTCAAATATACAATTGTTTTAAATTAGATTGGGATTAGCTAATATACCATATTGATCTACACCCTACCTTGTCATTGTATGCCATGATCCATTGTCACCATAGATTGGTTTAATATAGTTGATTAGTAATTATGATCAACATTGGAGGATTAGTTCGTATTAGTTGCTTAGCCGTGCCACGTCATCACATGTGTCAGAATCATTGATAATTAATCTTGATTAATGGAATATGGAACAATATTATGAACTTGTGTGTCATGTGGGATCACACGATGAGATTGAGTTGTTGTGGTGAGTCATGTCACGCAACGATGTTGAATTGTTGATGGCACGTGGTGCTTGGTAATCAACTGGGTGATAATCATTTAGATTGGGGCAAGTGGCAAGGGGCGAGGAGGCCAAGGTGGGCCCGATGGGCAGATGGTATGTGGATGTCTTGCCTTGATCACACTAAGGACTTAACCTTGCAAGCCTTTGACCTGAGTCAATCATGCAACCACATGTCTGGTATGGGCCAGCCTAGCTGAGTAATTTGCAATGTCTTAATTTTGGTACTATCGTGGTCGGTGTGAGTTCCGAGTTATGGAGTAATTCACATGGCGCAAGAGGGGCCACGGATGTGGTAACCAGTCCACGGTGTTGAAACCTTAGCGGGTAGTATCCGGTTAAGCCAGAGCATTGTAAAGGCTCTGTTATAATCACTCGCCTTGGTGGTGTTTGGTTGTATCACGTGGGTAAAGTGCATAACCTCTGCAGAGTGTGAAACTATTCGGATAGCCATGCTCGCGGTATTGAGCAATGCTCGGGAATTACAGTTAAGGGTTAGCTTAATTAATTGGACAACATGGTTGGGATGGCGGAATGCCATATGGAAGATGAAATTTGACTTAGGATTGGAAACTTGGTTTACTTAAGAAATATTGAATTTATTTATTTACTATTGATATTTGTTTTACAGTCTTTACAATCTATTTATTATATATGTTCATAAATGCTGCTTATTGCAAAATAGCCATGATAGCCTATCCATTGGAATAAGCCTTACATATAGATACATAGAATTGCATTCTGTGCACAACTTGTTGAGTGCTTTAAGTACTCACCCTTGCCAAACAACAATAATCAACAGTTGAGGAATCTACACCTGTGTTGGAAGATGAAGTCCAGGAAGACACGAGTCATTAGGGTCCGAGCCTTGTCGGTTGCCTGTGGTGAACTGATGAGCTATCCACGTTTCTACTTTCCATTTGCTTAATTACTAGTTTATATTCTCGGTCTTGCCTGCGTGGCTTAATAATGTAAGTTGGTCATAAGATCATACCTTTAGTTATATCAATGAATGAACTATTATTCTGTTATCGTTGAGTATGATGTGATATGTACCAATGTTGAGCTGTGTGCACTAGCGTTGATCCTGGGACTAGTGCGGTAAACACAGTGGGTTCGAATCAGTGGATTCAGGTCCTTACAATACCACACCACCTTACGGGGGGATCTCATCTTCTTACGCTTCACCCCGGCATCTTCATTATCGATGTCATCATCGTTGCCCTTATACCGCTTTGCTTTGCAAACAGCACAGCCATCCAAGTCCGCAAACTCATTGCGATACAACATGCAATCGTTTGGACATGCGTGTATCCTTTGTACTTCCAATCCCAATGGGCAGACAACCTGCTTGGCCTGGTACGTACTTGTAGGCAACACGTTACCCTCTGGAAGCAAATCCCCCAAGAGACATAACAGCTCAGTGAAGCTCTTATCGGACCAACCATTGCTTGCCTTCAAACTGCGCAGTAGTGTAAGCACGGTCTACAATTTTTTGTGCTCCTCCTTGCAGCCTAGGTACAATGGTGTCGTGGAGTCCTGTACCATATGTTGGAACTTTTGAAACTCTCTTTCACTCATGAAGTCTCCCTCCCCATCACGCAACATTTGATCCAGATCGTCGTCGTGGCTGTCGACAAACGTATCTTCAACTGTCGTCATATCGTTGTCTCTGTCATCTTTAATAATGTGTTGCCCTTCATGTACAATCTCATCTTCGCCGTGCTTGGTCCAACAGGTATAGCCAGCCTTGAAACCTCTTCGAAGCAAGTGTGCGCGATCGACTCTATGGTAGAAAACGACACGATTTTTGCAATCAGCGCATGGACAGCACATGTAGTCCGCCAGATTCTTCGACTTGTGCACGCAGCCACGTTTAGAAAATAACTCACACCATTAAAAACTCGCCCGCAGCGGTCCGTGTCATACATCCACCTTGGTCCATCTACAATTAATTAAATCAAACATTACATAAGCATATAATTGCAAATAACAAATAATTGTAAACGATTAGATTTAAAAACCTATGTACCAATTTTGACTATATTAAAATACATCAACCTTTTTCCATTATGTAAATATCCATGTAGCAATTTTTTAGTATTGCAAAAAATGAAAATAATTGTAAATAGTTAGGATATATTTAGACTGTATCAAAATATATCAATCTTTTTTCATTGCGTCAATATCCATCTTGCAATTCCTTATTATTTAAAAATTGGGAAAAAATTGTAAGTACTTAGGATATACTTTGAGTACATTAAAATACATCAACATTTTTTTATTAGGTAAATATCCATCTAACAAGTTTTTATTATTTCAACATTTGAAAATACATGAACCTTTTTTCATTATGTAAATATCCACGTGGCAATTTTTTATTATTTACAAAAATAGAGATCAAATTACTAACCTCGAAAAGAAGTACAATACAAATTTTAACAAATTTTTCGGCAGCAGATCGTCGCAATCTACAAATCGAGCAAAGACAGAGCGCCTCTCTGTCTTTGCTCGATCGGTCGAAGCGGGTCTCGATTATATAAGCGACTTATCACTCGCGGTTCTGCGCAGAACGGCAGTGATAAGCTTCGAATCTTGTGAGAAAATCATATTGGCGGAAAATAATATCGATCTTGGTTCTAGTCTCAAACCGGCAGTGAAAAGGCAAGTACCACTGCCGGTTTAAAAATGACCCTGCAGTGATATATCTCTGCCGGTTTTTTTCTCAAACCGGTAGTGATATGTTGCATTTTACTACCGGTTGGTTGCATGAACCGGCGGTGATAAGTTCTCCCCCCAACTTAACTTTCGAACCGGCAGAGATATGTTATCACTGCCGGCTCGGTCCTAACCAGCAGTGATATGCCGACAAGGATTGCCTGTTCTGTAGTAGTGACACTATTCACGATTTAACCAACCCACATTGGCATCTATTAGCATCCAACTAATAATGAACCATGAAATGGTGATAAATAATCACGGCATAGAAATAACAAGGTAGGTATAATCCAATTGGGTAGCATAAAATATCATGTAGTAATTTGAAACAATATAGCATTTGAAAAACTAGGTTAAACATGATCAAAGCATAACATGCCTTGGAAAAGGTCTCAGTCTTGGTCTTGAGCTTGATATTGAGTCAACACTTCACCCTTGAGTGATCTGGTAGTTAGACTTCTACGCGTATCGAGAGAGAATACATAATAAATAAAAAATAGAGAGCAAAAAAATTCCAAAAACCAAATAAAATTTACCATTAAATTGATTTTAATTTTACAAATTTTTAGAAATTTGAATTACCTCAATCGGAGCTTGTATGAAGAAGAACATGCTCTTCAAAGATTCAAATTAAAAGAAAAATCAGAAAAAGAATAAATCCATATTTTCCCAAATTATTTTTCTACTAAAAAACCCAAATAATGACATCAAGCTAACATCAACCCTAATTTTCTTGAATAAAAACAAACCTGGAAATTCGCATCTCACTAATATGCGGGCCCCTAGTCAATGGACCATGTCCAGAGAACACTACTTGTCCATAGTATACCCAGTTCATGGCCTACCAACTGAAATGTGGGCCCAATCGATTGACTCGCTCGTCGATGCACGTGACATGCCAGCTGCTGATGCAACTGACACATCAGACAACCACCATGGTGGTGATGACATGGTAGCCACTTGTCAGCGCCTGAGACGTGCCACATAGGCCAGCGGCGCACGGAGACCTAGGGTCATCGCCGACGATCGGGAAAGGCATCTACGGTGAGCTCGCAACTCTGCCTACCTACTGTCGCTAATGGTTTCTCCTCTAAGGCTTTGGAACGATGGCGGTGATGGCTTGAATAGTGGCCGGTTTTACCTCCTCAGATATGACGACTTCTAGCGACTCTTCGGTTGAGATGATGCACGCACCAGCAGCTCCTTGACAAGGCGAAGTGAACAAAACTGATGGAAAGCTCTAAGATGCAAGAATGGTGGTGAATCATGTATTTTCCTCTTTTGGTCATTGCGCAGCTGGAGTTTCCCATATTATAGCGTGAGATGGCTGGATTGGGCACGATTCGGTGAGGACTCCATGGTGGACATGGACGGGCGGACAGAGTTGGGTCAGAGATGGCGCAGAGATGATGAGTAGGCATCGTACACATGTTGGGAATCGGACGGGTGATGCGGAACGGACCGGATGGCTGGCGGACTAGGCCAAAGCATGCTGAGCGCAGTAAGGTTGGGCCGCACAACAACGAAAAAATATGGGCCAAGCCGATGTGTGCGGCACAGATTTAATTTCCAAAGTTTATCCATTAAAATAATCCCTAAAATTCAATTAAACCCAAATAAATAGCTAAAATACTTAAAAATCCAAAAAAATTCTATAAAACACTTTGAAACATGTAGAACTCAAATAGAATATTTTTGTCCAAAGTTTATATAAACTTATCATAGTATTAATTAATATTCACAATAGGCCAAATTCAAAAGTATTAAATAAATTTCAAATAATTTTTAAAATATTCCAAAAAATCACAAAACCCATAATTAGCAATAAAAGCCAAAAATTTGGATGTTACAAACATCCCCTTTAACAGAATCTCGACCCCAACATTCCAAAACAGGTTTGGGAATTCTGACTTCAGATCTACCTCACGCTCCCACGTTGCTTTTACCTCCAAATGGTTACTCTACTACACTTTGCAGAAACGAACTGACTTGCTTATTGTCTTGCAATCAGTAACATCCAAAATCTTAACAGGTTGCTCCTTATGAGGCAAATCTTCTTGCAGCTCAATTGACTCTAATGGGATATGCTCTATTGGCACTGTTAGACAAGCTAAGAGACATGAAACACGTCATGCACACCTGCCAATGACTGAGGAAACTCCAACTAATAAACTACCTCTCCTCAACGACTCAAGATTTTGAATGGATCAACATATCTCGTTGCAAATTTTCCTTTAGCGTGGAACCATTTAACTCCTTTAACACAAAATCTTTTGGCTCAAAACTCAATTCTCGACGATGATTATCAGCATAGCTCTTCTATCTTGACAGAGCTACTTTTAACCTTTCTCTGATAATGGCAATGTGCTCTTCGCCTTCTTTAGAATTTTTGGTCTAAAGACAAGATGCTCTCCTGTGTCATTCAAATTCAACAAAGTACAACAGGAACGACCATACAAAGCTTCAAATGGTAACATTCGCAAACTTGCCTTAGCTGTTGTTATAACTGAACTTAGCAAATGGCAAACATTTATTCCACGAAGTAGCATTAGCTAGAGCACAAGCTCTCAACATATCCTCTAAAATCTAATTAACGCTAATTATCAGCTAGATAATATGTTGTACTGAAATTCAAACGAGTTCCCATTGCTTCTTAGTAGTAGAGAAAATCATATCATAGAAGTTTCAAAAAAGTCACCACAGATAGTTTTGTGAACCATCTGTAATTATGTGTTTGTGATAATAATGGCGCATCATAGACAATTCTCAAACCGTTAGTGAAAGTCACATATCACAAACGGTTCTTATTTAGAACCGGCTATAATGTGAGCAATCAATTATCAGAGTTCGAATTGAATCCGTTCTAATGGGCCAAATTGAATATGGACTCAGATTGGGCCCAAGGGTTGGGCACCACCGAGGGCTATAAAAAGAGGACGTAGGCTTTGGGTTTGATGCAGAAGTTGTATGCAAGAGTTGCACCACCACCGAAACCCTAACCATCCTCCACCATCTCTGCTGTGCATACAGTGTTAGCACCCCAGCACTCGGTGTTCCAACCCTGAACGTGTGGATATCGATAGAGGCACTGCTCTATTGTGGTGCTGCTCAGCTATCGCTTGGACCGATTGCACTATTCGACGAACATACCAGGATGCGATTAAATCGACCGCTTTACATCTTCTTCCTTTGCCTTTGCTTGTCTAGTGGTTATGATCTGTAATCCATGATCTTTTACTTACGTGGCCTCTTGGGATTTGTAGAATTTTTAATTTGCGCTAGTGTAGCCTCTGTACCCTTGGTGGTATCGGACCCGGCTAAATCTAGTTTTGATCTAGATTATTCGCATATGCACAATGTGCGGCAG
This sequence comes from Otatea glauca, assembly GCA_036346275.1. Classification (NCBI taxonomy): domain Eukaryota; kingdom Viridiplantae; phylum Streptophyta; class Magnoliopsida; order Poales; family Poaceae; genus Otatea; species Otatea glauca. The sequence continues at coordinate 9,830,265 of CM070716.1, read as the reverse complement.
TAGTAGATTGGATCTACTGCTGGTTTCGTATGAAGACCTAGATCAGTTCATGAGATGAATCGGTTGTCAGTAATCGGTTGGTGAGATCAATCGGTTTCTAGCTTTTGGGATTTGGGTTTCATGATAGATCAATCTATTTTGGTTGTGTCGACTATACTTGGTGGCATTGCTTGATTCACCCTTGCCGGTCGGTTTCTGCCATCAAGGTGAACCACCCTCAGCCGTACGGGTCCAACCGAGCAAACTAATTTTTCAATGGAAATTGAGTCGATGAGATCGGTTCAAAATTTGGTTAATTTGATTAATCTGATGAAAATTTTCCATTGAAATCTATATACTGGATACATGCCCAAAATGCAATGAGGGGCTACCGTCCCTCGACCCCGTGTAGCGTGTTTTTCTATATCATGCGCTCATATCTCATCATGGAATTGGATTGTTTGCGTAACTTGCTTTTGCAGTATGAGATGTGAATAGTATGGCTCTGGTGTATGTGATGCATGTAATAGTCACGGCCTATGTGTTGATTTGTGATGCTTGATGATGAATGTAATTGTAACACCCCAATTTTTGCTTTAAGTTTTATTTTATTGTCATTTATGCAATTTGAGATTTATTGGGATTTTTTTGGATTTATTGGAATTTATTTTGAAAATTAAGTAATTAGCCTCCTTGAGAAAACTAATTAAATATCTGCATAGTCAAAATAAAGTATTGCCAAAAATTACTTTATTTAAAATCAAAATGTCTCAAAGTATTTATGGGTATTTTCTGGGATTTTTCCTGATATTTTAATTGCTTAAAACTGATAAAACTAATTTTGGGAATTATTTTAAATCATAACTCGGGAAAATCCTTCGGAACAGTGTGGGGCGAGCCCGACCTTTGTCGTCGCGTTCGGCTTTGTGCTATGCGGGCGCCCCCATTTCCATTGCCTCACGTGTGGCCGTTGGATTTCCATCGGACGATCTGCATCTCGCCGAAACCCTAGCGCCTTTGGCTGCTGGATCAAGATCGGAAGGAGAGGACTCCTCGCATTGTTTTTGGAAGGCCAAGATCGCGCCCGTCGGTTTTGGAAAGAACGGATCGGATCGTTTATAACACCCTAAAATTTGCTCTAATTTAAAATTTGGAGTATTTTTGTTTTTTGAGAATTTCTGAGAAATTAGTAGAATTTAATTTTGATTTACTCATTTCTGACCTTTCTTGAATCCAATTAAATTCATGCAAAATTTTATGCAAAGTTTTATTGAAAATATTTTATTTGAGTTCCAACTGTCTCAAAGTATTTTCCAGAATTTTTTTTGGAATTTTTCTGATAATTTTACTATTTTCTTTGGCCAAAACTATTTTCTCGAATTATTTTTATTCAAAAAGGATTTAAAATCCATGAGCGATTGCTTGGTGAAACCTTGGTCGGCCCAAGATCGTGCTCGCCCAACCGTGTAGCCCGCCCCGCCAAAACCCTAGCCGTCGCAGCTTTTCGCCCGTTGGATCAGCATCGTGCGGTCAAGAAACCACCACGCCACCGCGCGCCGCTGTTGGATCGTTGCGCGGACGCGGGATTTCACCACGTCGCTTCTTCCCCGCGAGATCGTCGGAGCAACGGCCGCCTGCATGTCCGCCCGTTTCGCCGAGGATTGCGCGCACGTCGAGGCACTATTTAGTGCGCCGCTGCCACCCCCGTGTTGCGCACACCTAGACGCGTCTGTAGCCCTAGCGCACGCCTCCCGAGACACCGCTGTTCTTCGCCGTTTCCTTCGTCGTCGGTCCATCTCCGCCGTTGCCAAGACCACCAGAGTAACGCCCGCTCTGAGACGCGTCGAACACGCCAGATCTTCACGCCGGAGAAGCCCCGTAGCGCCGCGTCGCACGTCGTCTTCTTCCTCTCCGGTGAGATCTACGCCGCCGCGACATCACCGCCAGCCGAGCTTTGTCCACCGTACGATCACCACTGAACGCACCAGATTCGTCCACGTCGCCACCCAACAGTAATCTTCATCTTCACTCTTCAGCCGTTGGATTTAATCAATGGTTTAGATTGCTTCGCTTAGATTCACGTCAGTTTTATTTCAGCCGTCAGATCTAGATCGTAGGGTGTTTACCTTGCCGTGTCACGTAAGTGTCGTAGCCATCGGATGCGCGTCGGTCGCCTTGGATCGCGTCGCGTGTTGCGCCGTAGTAAGCCAGAGCCGATAGCCTTGGCTCATCTCGGTCGTTCGTTTAGAATCGTGCGGCTGAGATTACGCCGAACCCTCGCCAAATCGAGGATCGAACGCGTCAAGACGTTGGTCGAACCGGACCAAATCCTGACCACTGATTTTGAACGAGCCGTCGCGATGTCGACGCGTGTCGTTGCGTAAAACCCAGGCGTCGCAGTGGAGGCGTGATGCTGGCTGTTGGATCCGAGTGCACCGTTCGATGCGTGATGCGTGGCCGTGCGGGAATCAAGGCGTCACCAAGCCGCGCAGGCATAAGATCTGACCGTTGGTTTTAGCGAACGGTCTGGATTTTGCCGCGTGTCGCGTTGGGATTGGCTGCGCATCGTCGCTGACGCAAGGCTTGCATCGGTGTGTGCGCACGCGATCTTGCCGATCCTGATGGACCAAAGTCGGTCGTTGACCAGATCCATAGACACGGCGGCGTGGCGACCTCGGGCATGCCGTGTCGTCTTGGCGTCATCACAGACATCATAAATATTTTTATATATAAAAATATTTTGGCCAAAATTCTTTTCTATGCTGACGTCATCATGATGCGATGCTGACGTCATAAATGCGATTTTTCAGTATAGAAATAATTCGAAAAAATCGGATTTTCTAATTTCTGTATTTTCAGATTTTATTCAAACTTCAAATGACTATAACTTTTGCATTTTAACTCGGATTTGGGTGATTCAAATTTATAAAAATTCATAAAATTGTGATATCTTTAATGATGAATTTTAATTGAATTTTTGAGGTCATTTCGTCTTCAGTATTATCTATTTATTGCATATTTTGTTTATGCAGCGTACGCATAAATTTCTTAGGAAGGTTTGAGGAAGAGTTAGTCGCTCAAGATCAAACTTGAAACGACCAGCAACTCTTTGAAGGCAAGTGATGCTTTGATCATTTTGATCCCAGATTTTAAAATGTAATTTATGCTTTGAAATTATGCATGCTTATTTATTAAAAATGAATTTAAATTAATTTTGGATAATGTAGTTAATCAACCCATTTTGTTATGCCACCTTGAAATTATTAATTATGCGCCTAAATCATTGTCACCTAAGTTTGATTGTATGTTAATATTGTGCCAACACGGGAGGCTAGGCCAGTGAGTAGATGCTTAGCCTTACAGCGAATCATGAGTGGTCTTTCGGAAAATGCTACAATCTTGATTAAAGAAATATTGAATGTATTTTGAAAGTGGTGTGATGATGCCACATGATGAGATTGAGTACGAAACTTGTGTGGTTCCGTCTTGATGTTGATTATTCTTGGCATGTGTTGCACAATAATCAGCCCAGGTGGGAAATGTTTTAGGCCCAGGGCAAGTGGCAAGAGGTGTGTGCAGTGGGCACTGTGTGGCGGTGGGTTATGAGTGTTGTGAGTCATGCGCCACAATGGGTTGTGCGCCATTGTTGAGTCTTGGAAGTCTTGCCTTGAGTCGATTAAGGACTTCACCTTGCAAGCCTTTGATGTGAGTCACCGTACAACCACATATGCGGTATGGGACAGACCTAGTTGATTAGGGTTACGATATCTTTCTCTCGATACCTCGGGTGGCGGTGCATGGGGGTGTATGCATGCGGGGCGTGCACGTGCTACGGCTTGGTGCCCATCCAACGGTGATTGACCTATCCTATACTTGGCTCTGTGTGAGGAAGTGATAGTGAGGTAATACTGGAGAGGTTCTTTGGTTAAGGTAGAGGTTCCTGAAAAGCTTTGTTGCGGACAATCACCTATGTGGTGGAGTGTATCTTGTGGGTAAAGTGTACAACATCTGCAGAGTGTCAAAACTATTCAAATAGCTGTGCTCGCAGTAATGAGCATTGCTCGGGGATTACAGTCAAGGGTTAGATCTTCAAAAATAAAATGTGGAAAGGGTGGCTGTGTGCCAGTGTTAAAATGAACTGTTAAGGCTGTGTGTCGAGATTTTTTGAAGAAAAACCATTTGAAGAAATTAGTACTATTTATAATTGTTCACTGCTTTAATCTAAATAAAATACTAGTTTAAAAATGCTGTTTGATGCAAAAGAACCAATTGAGCCAATCCTTTGGAATAAGCTTTGCATATAGTAATAGCACTGCATTTTGTGCATTACTTGTTGAGTGCCTTGTGTACTCACCCCTCCTTGCTTATTAACACCAACATCAGTGGAGGAGTCGACACCAGCGTGGGAGGAGGAGTACGTTGAGGATCCGGGCAATTAGGGGTCAAGCCCAGTCGGTTGCCTGTGGCAAGATGAAGGCTTCCACGACATTTTTTTTATTCCACTGCTATTTCATTTACTCTGAATAATGTAAGCCCTGTGTGGCTGATTTTATGTAAGAAGACCATAAGGTCGTACAACTCAGTTTTTTAAGTGTTTACACTATTTATTGTTATAACATTGTGAATGTCTGTGATGTGCAACCTGTAAGGATGTGTGTCTTTGGCGTGATCCTAGGCGCACGAGAATACGGAGGGTCGGACTTGCAGATTCGGGGCCCGACATCGTATCGCTTTGGATCTAATCCTGGCCGCTCGTTGCGAATCGGACGGTTGCGCCCGTGTCGGGACCGAATGCGCAAATTCGACCCTGCGTGTTTCGTGCTAGTCCAGATCACGCTAGCACACACGATCTTTGCATGGTTGCACATCACGCATATTCGCGGCGATATAAGAATAAATATCGCAAACATGTATATAAACCGAGTTATGCGACCTTATGGTCTCCTTACATAAAAACAGCCACACGTGGCTTACAAGATTCCAGTAAAAGAAATAACAATGAACATAAATAAATATCGTGGAAGCCTCCATCTCTCCACGGGCATCCGACCGGCTTGCCCCTAGTTGCTCGGGTCCTCAATGTACTCCTCCTCCCAGTCGGTGTAGACTCTCCACCGATGTTGGGGTTGATAAGCAGGTGGGATGAGTACACAAGGCACTCAACAAGTAATGCATGCACGCTTGCACTAGTACTATATGCAAAGCTTATTCCAAAGGATTGGCTTAAATGGTTCTCTTGCATCAAACAAAGATTTTTAAACCAAGATCTTATTTAGTTTAAGCGAGGAATAGTTATAAGTAATACTATTTTCTTCAAATGGTTTTTCTTCAAGATTCTCGACACACGATTTTACGATTCATTTTCAATACTAGCACTGCCACCCTTTCCACATTTTGTTTATGAAGATCTACCCTTGATCGTAATCCTCGAGCAATGCTCAATACCGTGAGTACGGCTATTCGAATAGTTTTGACACTGCAGAGGTTGTACACTTTACCACAAGATACGACCACTCACCACACGGTGTGATTGTCCGTAATAAAGCTTTTCAGAACCTCTACCTTAACCATAGAACCTCTCCTCAGATACCCTCACTATCACTTCCTCACATAGAGCCAAGTATAGGACAGTCAATCACCGTTGGATGGGCACCAAGCCGTAGCACGTGTACGCTCCCCGCACGCATACACCCCCGCACCGTCACCCCGAGGTATCGTAAGAAAGATATCGTAACCCTAATCAACTAGGTCCGTCCCATATCGGACATGTGGTTGTACGGTGACTCAGATCAAAGGCTTGCAAGGTGAAGTCCTTAATCGACCAAGGCAAGACTTCCAACACTCAACAGTGTCACACTGACCCATTGTGGCACACAAACTCACAACACTCATCAACCCAATTCCACACAGCCCACGCGTGCACACACCTCTGCCACTTGCCCGCCTAAATCATTTCCCACCCGCTTGATTATTGTGCAACACATGCCAAAGAATAACTCCACATCGGTATGGAACCACACAGGTCTCCATACTTCCATCTCATCATGTGGCAACATCACACCACTTTCAAAATACATTCAATATTCCATTAGTCAATATTGTAGCATTTTTCTAAAAGATCATTCATGACCCGTTGCAAGGCTAAGCATCTACTCACGGTCTAGCCTCCCGTGTTGGCATCATATTATTATCTAACCAGTACAAACAAACTTAGGGTGACAATGATTTAGGGCATACAATTAATAATTTCAACGTGTCATAACAGAATGGGTTGATTAACTACGTTATCCCAATTTAAATTAGCTTCATTTTAAATAAATAAACATGCATAATTTCAAAGAATAAATTACATTTTAAAAAGCTGGGATCAAAATGATCAAAGCATCACTTGCCTTCAAAGAGTTGCTGGTCGTGTTCCCAAGCTTGGTCTTGAGCGACGAAATCTTCCTCGAAACTTTTCGGCAAATTTGCGTATACGCGTATAAACAAAATATGTAATAAATAGCTAATACAGAGGACTATATGACCTCAAAAATTCAATTAAAATTCATCATTAAATAGATCACATTTTTATGAATTTTTCGAAATTTGAATCACCTAAATCCAAGTTAAAATGCAAAAGTTTTAGTCATTTGAAGTTTGAATAAAATCTGAAAATAAAGAAATTAAGAAATCCGATTTTTCCAAATTATTTTTATACTGAAAATTCACATGTATGATGTCAGCATCGCATCATGATGACGTCAGCACAAAAATGAATTTTGGCCGAAATATTTTTATATATAAAAAATATTTCTGACGTCAGCGATGACGTCATCATGACACGTGGCAGCCTCTGGTGCCGCCACGTCGCCTCGATCTGTGGGCTTGGTTCACGGCTCGACTCTGGTCTACCGTGGACTTGGTTCACCAAAACAGCGCATCCACGCGGCAAGATCCAAGCCGTTCGTTGAATCAACGGCCAGATTTCCTCACGCGCACCGCAGCGCACCGAGATTCGTGCGACACGCGTCGCGCATCCGGCGGTCAGCCACGCATCCAATGCGGCGACGCCTCGGACTCCACGCCTCCACGCGTCGCACATCCAACGGCGCAGCCGAAAATTATCGGCTGGATCATGCGCACGTTCGGCGGCGTGTCGGTTTACGCGCGGCCACGTGGCAGGATCGCAACTGTGCGCTCGAAACCAACAGTTGGATCTGGTCTCTGCCCCGGTCAAAACGACCACGCGTCAGCACGCGATTCGGCAAAGGCGCGGCGCAATCACCGCCGCACGTTCAAATCTGAACGGCACGTATTCTTAAGGCAAAACTGGGTCTAATCTCCACCGTTGAGATTTAATCCAACGGAGCATGGTATCCGAGTTGTTTACTGTGCATGGCGCAACGTGGCTCAATCCTACGCGTTCACTAACGATCCAACGGCAAAGACAAAAACATAGCGCAGAAAATAGATCTAATCCAAGCCGTTCACTCTAGATCTAACGATCAAGATTCAACTAACGTGTAAACCTAAGAGTTAATCTAGACCGTCCATAACTGATCTAACGACTCAGATCTAATCTAGGAGAAAATAGAGAAGGCGACGTGGGCGTCTCTAAAGCGTCGATGCGATCGAACGGTCGGCGAGGGTTGGCGAGGTCGACGACGGCGCAGAAAGAGAAGGTCGTCGAAGCTGGGGAGGATGACGCAGCCAACAGCGCTACGGGTCTTCCTCGGCGGGAAGGGGTGGTCCACTCGATGCGGCTTGCTTTGGTGAACTCGGGACGGGGTCGGAGCACGGCGGAGCGGCTCAGAAGACGACGGGAGGAAGCAAAAGCAACGGCGGTGAGGGAAAGCAACTACGGCGAGCAACAACGGGCGCTAGAGGTGGTCTCAGCGTGCGTGCAAGGAGTCAAAGGACGCGGCGTTAAGCCCTCTGCAAAACGCACTCACCAAGACGGCTTAAAGGGCCTCGACGTGCGCGAAACTGCCGGCGGAAATCACAGCCATCAAAGCCCACGCCTCTCCGGTGATCTCGCGGAGACGAAGCGACGTGGCCCTATCCCAGCCGTTCGTGCGGCGTTGATCCGAAGGCGCACGCGCGCGGGCGACGTGGCACACTCGCAGGCGTTCGATCAGGATCGGACGGCTCGGCTAGGCGGCGCTAGGGTTTGCGCGACGAGCTGGGCTGGCCCAGTACTATTCATTAGATTTTTAAATCATTTCTTATTAAAAACAATTCTAAAAATTCAATTAAATCCTTTGGGGCTTTTAAAATAGTAGAAAAATTCTAGAAAAATTCCAGAAAATACTTTGAGCTAATTGGGACTAAAATAAAATATTTTCAATAAAACTTTGTAAAAACTTTTCCATTATTTAATTGTTTTCAAGGAAGGCCATATTTGAATAAATCCAAATAAATTTCATAAATTCACATAAATTCTCAAAAAACAAAAATACTCCAAAATTTAAATTAGAGCAAAATTTAGGGTGTTACAAACCTCACCCCCTTAACAGAATCTCATCCCCGAGATTCAGGGCTGTCTACAGAAATAGGTTAGGAAACTCCTTCTTCAGATCTTCTTCACGTTCCCACGTGGCTTCACTTTCCGAATGGTTGCTCCACTGAACTCTGCAGAAACGCGTTGACTTGTTCCTTGTCTCTCTGTCCATTATGTCCAGAATCTTCATCGGATGTTCTTTGTAAGTCAGATCTTCTTGCAGCTCGATTGCCTCAAACGGTGTTTGCTCTTCCGGTACTCAAAGACACTTCTTCAGCTGTGATACATGAAATATATCATGCACTCCTGCCAAAGACTGCGGTAACTCCAACTGATATTGAAAGATCGAAAAAGGCGACTAGAGGGGGATGAATAGGAGCCAAATAAAATTTTCGAATAAACTCTCCCCCTAAAATTCAAATCACCAAAAGACCAGAAAGAAACTGCACTGATCGTGTATTTCTGGTCGGATGAAAAGTACCCCCGACCTACAGAGGTCGGATGAACAGTACTCGGAATGAATAGTATTTGGGTGAACAGTACCCCAAAGACCGGCCTTGATGGATGAGCGATACCAGACCGATCGGTCGAATGAGCGATACTCCCGACACCAAGTGGTCGGATAAACAGTACTCGGGTGAATAGTGTTCGGGTGAATAGTACCCCGACCGGATGAGCGATGCGCCCGACCACGAGGTCGGATGAGCGATACTCGGTGAAGAGGTCGGATGAGCGATTACTCGGGTGAGCAGTAAAAACAAAGACGATCTTAAAAAACTGAAATCTATGTAACTTTTGATCGGCTGATCCAAAAATAGTGAAAATTTGTGTGCACCTCCCTAAGGATGTCAGGAACCTATTTCAATCATCAATCGAAGGAATTGATACCAAGGATCCGTCCCTTTTCAGTTTAACAAATGCAACACCAAAAACAGAGTCACGAACAAAGACTTCACCCCTAACTTGCTGGTGGGAGTTAATGGTCAGAATATCCTTGGATGACTCTCCACAAATCACAGCAAGTAAGTACACGAAGAAACAACCCTTCAAACAAATAGAAACACCATCTGAAAACTAGGCACAGAAATTGGTTTCTTGTAAAACTGAATAGAAGAGGTTGTAGATTGCCTAGATGATTGGGATATGACCTATAGAAGGTTCATCCAGCAATCTTTCATCCTTGGCAACAAGAACCAGAAGCCAATCAAGACTAAAGAACTGCAAGTCACACGTTTACGCACTTTAAGAACACACAGATTTACTAACTTGCAACAAGAATGCAAGGATTGCCTAGATGATTGAAAGCACCAAGTCCAGAGAAGAGTTCATCAATCATGAATTTCAACAAAGACTCAATAGCATGTAGAAGGAGATGAGGCAAATCCAAATTACGTAAAGTAAATTGCAAGTAAGTAAATGCGGAATTTAGATAACATAATTTAAGTGCGTAATGTATACACGTAAGGGAAATGAAACAAGAATATAAATAAAGAACATTTCATTTCTGAAAGGGAGGTTTACAAAGCCTCACAACAAGGTGGGCAAAACTCAAATGAGCAGCAAAAACCTCAGAACCTTCACAGAGGGGAGGCTGCCCCTACCCCTCTATTTATAGTGACTTGGGATCAATTCCCACCTTTGGATGTCCTGCTTCAAACCTAAGCCAACATCTAAGAGCCAGGATTTGATCCTTACACTGTCACTCTCAACAACTCTCAACTACTCACGTACACTTTCCTCACCTGCTCACCACGCCCCCAGGGAGACACCCCTCTCCCTGTCTAGTAGCAGGCTTGGAACACCTACCACCCTTGGATGAGCCTCTAAACCCTAGAGCACTCCATCAAGGGCTGAGATTTTACCGACTCACACAGCTATGCATGGGCTCACCCGAAACCCAACAACACAACGGGTTTTGCACGCTTTTCAACTCACACTAACTTGACCCGCTACTCTATCTTCCTGACCGCGATCCAACGGTCCTCCTAGATCAGAGCAGCTCCAAGTTAGCATCTCATCCATTCCTTTGTCTTCTCGGCTTGCAGCTACTCCACGGCCTCATCATCTTTGGCGACACCTTGATCATCCGGACCTCGGCTCTCGGCCTAGTCCTGATCCCGTTCGCCTCACCATGACCTAGCTCCAAAGTCCTGCAACCATCATAGACAAGGAAACCACTTCACATAGCAATGTCCAACAACACATATCCATCTCAACAGACAGATATACACTACGCTGACCAACATAACCCCGACCACACGTGGTCTAACCACTGGTCTCCATCCGGACCAACCATGGTCTGACCACTGGTCTCCATCCCGACCAACCATGGTCTGACCACTGGTCTCCATCCCGACCACTCGAGGTCTGACCACTAGTCTCCATTCCGACCACTGAGGTCGACGGTCGGTCTCCGACCAGCGAGAGACCTGACCACTCGGGGTCAGACGATTGGTCTCCGACCAGCCACAGCCCAGACCTCTCTGGGTCGGACAATTGGTCTCCGACCAACCAAAGACCTGACCACTCTGGGTCAGATGACTGGTCTGCAACACAGCTAAAGCCCCGACCACTCAGGTCGGACGACCCGACCACTCGGGGTCGGACGACTGGTCTCCAAGCAGCCAAAGCCCCGACCACTCAGGTTGGACGACCCGACCACTCGGGGTCGGACGACTGGTCTCCAACCAGCCAAAGCCCCGACCACTCAGGTCGGACGACCCGACCACTCGGGGTCGGACGACTGGTCTCCAAGCAGTAACTCAAATTGCTCTAGCTCGAAAAACAATCCAAATCAAACTCAAACTTGAGGACACCTTGCTCAAATGAAGTCAAATACTCATCACAAACATGGATGGACCTCCACATGGTCCTTCAATCTCCCCCTTGATGAGTATATTGACAAACCACACAAAAGGCATAAATTTGAGTTTGAATGAGAGAAGAAGAAAGCAATTTGATTGCAAAGCCAAACTTGGTCCAGAGAGAAAGATATAAAATTATGACCAAGTTGGCAGAAAAGGGATTTTTAGAGCTAAACTTTAGAGAGAGCAAGTTTTCAACAAAAGCTCTAAAAGATCCAATAAAACTCACTCATAAGAACCAAAGTGAATTAATATTTTTCCTTTGAATATGCCTTTCTTACATTTTCTCCCCCTTTTGGCAATATAGGCATCAAGATTTTTTTTGTTTTCTCCCCCTTTATATATGTATGCATGAAATGCATCCTAAGTGAGCTTTGAGAATTATCCAAGTGATCATAAATGCAAGATATGACACCAAGCTAGTCAATTTAGAAAATGACTGAACTAGGATGTCTTCAAGAACAAATTCATTTTGCTCAAAAGCTTTGTTTACAAGATTTTATTTTAGCAAGATTTGAACAAGTGCAAAACTTAGCAAAAGTTTCAAAGCTAGAAGCCAACACCACTTTGGAAAACCTAGAGTTCAACCTACTCAACACTTTGGGGAATCTTGAAGTACATATAGAGTCCTTCGAGCTCATTTTTCAATTCATGCAAATTCTTCTTCTTTGATATTTTGAAAGACATAGTGGGGTGCAAATGTTTGACATTATTTGCATTCTTTACCCACTTATGTTTTTGTTATTTGCATTTCTTAATGATTGACTCAAGCCATGTTCGATCACCCCAAGAGTAACTCTTAAGAGAATGATCTTGGTCATACACGATATATTCCAAGTTCATCCCAAGTGCAATGGGAGGCAGTCTCGAGAATATATAGTGTTGAGTTCAATTTTGCACAAAAGAGAGTCAAATTTTTCTTAATTTAGCACATATGAGCAATTTTGAAGGACTAAAATATGGATCAAGCAAGTTTCACCCAAGTTGCTATAGGGACTCTAGAGAACTCCATAAATTCACAATTCATGGTAAAAACCTCTAGAGAAGAAACTTAACAAGAAAAAGCAACATGTTTTTCATTTAAGATTTTCAATTTTCAGATTTTAACAAACTTAGTATGATAGATGACCTTGGATAGACCTAAGCTAGTGATTTTCTTCAAAGATGTAGCAAGGTGCATATGAAGATTGAATCAATTGCATAATAGACAAAGCTCATAAAACAGAAAAATGCAGTCTAAATGCAATGCATGAACAGATTCCCAAACTCCCCCTCAACAATTGAATCAATTTTAAGCTCAAATCTGGTTAAAGTTGAGTTATTATCAAGACTAGGCATAAAGAAAACCCGAATGAACTCAATAATAACCAGTAAACAGAATGAGGAGAAGAAATCGAGAAACTGCAAAACTGGATGGCTATTGAGCATAGATAAGATAGAAGAGACTCACTACGGCTCAGGCTCGCTCTTATCTTCCCGAGAGACTGAAATAGGAAAGCTGACTCTAGATCCCAACTAAGGAGTGCACACAGACCCCGTCTACCCAGGAGGACACAAAACCTGCTAGACTTATAAGACTGTGAGGGAACTCAACCTAGAGAGAAGAGAGAACAGTTAATCACGCATGATAGCAACCTAAAGCACAAGATAAGAGGTCCATGCGAGGCATGCCAAAAGTCTAAGTGAGTGAACTCAACTTAAGAAAACAAGCCCAAAGTCACCCAGAAGAAGAAAGGAAATGCTGGAAGAGAATATATAGTACATAATATGCAAACCAGCTCCCCTTCACGAAAGGCCGTAAGGGCTCACGACTCCAAGCTCACTCCTCAAGGCAACAAACCTAGAGCTATCCAAAGGCTTGGTGAAGATATCGGCTAACTGGAGGTCACTCTCTACAAGCTGAAGCGCGATATCTCTCTTCTCCACATGGTCTCTAAGGAAGTGATATCTAATATCAATGTGCTTGGTCCGGGAATGTTGCACTGGGTTTTTAGTAATGCAAATAGCTGAAGTGTTGTCACAGAAAAGTGGCACACTCTCTATCTCTAACCCACAGTCCCGTAAGGTCGATCTCATCCAGAGCACTGCCACAAAGAATCGGCTGCAGCAATATACTCGGCCTCGCCGTGGGTGTGCAACCCTGCATCGCTTCCTAGAAGACCAAGAAACAAGAGAAGTGCCAATGAATTGGCAAGTGCCAGAAGTGCTCTTCCTATCTAACCTACAGCCAGCAAAGTCGGCATCGGAAAAGGCTCTAAGAGATAGACAAGAAGAAGAAGAGTACCAAATACCATAATCAGTGGTAGCACGAAGGTACCTGAAGATGCGCTTGACCGCCTCGCGGTGAGAGGCGCGAGGAGAAGCTTGAAAACGAGCGCACAGACACACAGCAAAATGTATGTCCGGCCTCGAAGCAGTGAGGTACAAGAGGGAGCCGATCATGCTCCGAAACTCCTTTTCATCAGCAGGCTCACCATCCTCATCGGGCTCGACGACAGAAGTGGTGGCCATAGGAGTCATCACCGGCTTCCCATCAGACATGTCGAAGCGCCTCAGGAGGTCACGGGTATATTTGCCTTGATGCAAGAAAGTACCCTCCCGATTCTGCTTGATTTGGAAGCCATGAAAGTAGCTCAACTCGCCCATCATACTAATCTCAAACTCTGTACTCATCACATCAGAAAACTGAGAGACAAGAGAATGAGACGAGCCACCAAAAATGATATCGTCCACATAAATCTAGACAAGAAGAAAATGAGACTCATGGTGTCTGATGAACAGAGTTTTGTCTACTATGCCCATTTTAAAGTCATGGCTGAGAAGATAAGACTTGAGCCTCTCATACCATGCTCTGGGGGCCTGCTTGAGTCCATACAGAGCTTTGGAAAGCTTGTATACATGACTCGGAAACTTAGGGTTCTCGAATCCTGGAGGTTGCCTGACATAAACCTCTTCCTCAATATAGCCATTGAGGAATGCACTCTTGACATCCATTTGATAAAGCTTGAAGCCTTTGGATGCAGAAAATGCAAGCGAGATTCGGATAGCCTCTAGCCTAGCTACAGGAGCAAAGGTCTCCTCAAAGTCAAGATCCTCAACCTGAGAAAAGCCCTGTGCAACTAGTCTAGCCTTGTTTCTAATTACAACCCCATCCTCACTCTGCTTGTTTTTGAACACCCACTTGGTCCCAATGACATTATGACCAGATGGGGGCTTGACAAGCTGCCATACCTTGTTCCTCTCAAAGTTCTCAAGTTTCTCATGCATAGCATTAATCCACGACTCATCGGATAATGCATGAGAAACATCGTTCGGCTCAAAGGAGGCAACGAAGGCAGAGTGGAGGCAGAAGGAGGACAGATCCGTTCTTGAGCGTGTGACACGCTCGAACAAATCGCCAATCATCTGATCAGAAGGATGACGTCTCGAATATGACGGGCGGTCCAGCAATGTAGTGGCCTCTACCTCTTGAACAGAAGAGGTAGGAACAGAGCCACTCGCTGAAGGAGAGTCAGAAAGCAAGGGCTGGTATCCCTGAGGTGCAGAAATGGAAACAGGAGGCACCTCAGGTGAAGAGGGGACTGGATCCGGTGGAACACCATCATCTCCATCATCCTTATCTTCTTCAAAGATGGTCCCAGAGGGATAAGAAGAGCCTGAAACATCTGGTCTAGCTCCTGGGCTAGCCTCATCAAAGGTCTCTATGATCCTATGTGCATCAACACTCCAGACCCTATAGCTACGAGAAGAAGACGAGTAACCTAGAAAGATACCATCAGAAGAGCGAGACTCAGACTTATCTAGGTTACCAGAACTCAAGATAAAACACTTGCAACCGAAAACACGAAAATGAGACACACTGGGCTTTCGCCTATACCTCAACTCATAAGAAGTGCGATGCAAATGTGCTCTCAAAAACACGCGATTAGAAACATGGCACGCAGTAGCTATAGCCTCAGCCCAAAACTTTCTAGGAGTACTGTACTCATCTAGCATCATCCTAGCCATCTCAACCAGAGTCCTGTTCTTCCTTTCCACTATGCCATTCTTCTGAGGGGCGTAGGGAGAAGAGAACTGATGCTCTAAACCAGACTCCACACAAAAACTCTCAAAGTAGGAATTCTTGAACTCTGTGCCATTATCACTGCGTATAGCTCGTAATGCACCTGGGAGCTCAATAGACAACCTACTGACCAAACCCCTGAAGTGAGAAAAGTCTCATCCTTCGAGGCCATGAAGAATACCCAAGAGAATCTAGAAAAATCATCAACGATGACAAGAACATACCACTTCCCTCCTGCTGACTGCACTCTAGCTGGACCAACAGTGTCCATATGTAAAAGCTGTCCTGGTGCATCAGTCATCACTACGGTCACTGGAGGATGAGAAGCAGTAACCATCTTGCCATGTCGGCAAGGAGAGCAAACTAAGTCTTTGACCATCTTGAGTTTGGGCAAACCCCGAATGAGATCGTGGCTGCTAACTCGAGTCAAATGATCAAAACCAATGTGACCAAGTCTCCTATGCCAGAAGGAGAGATCACGGGACTCAGAAGCAATCAAACATCGAAGAGAGTCTCCAGAAGAAGCAGAAAAATCAGCACGAAAGACTCTCCCAAATCTAGAAATCCCGCAAACTAACCCTCCTGATGAATCAAGGATTCTACAGGCATTACTCTTGAAGCTTTCCTCGAAAGAGTCATCAATAAGCTGAGAAACAGAGAGCAGATTGTATTGCAGCTTACTTACTAAGGCAACATCTTTAAGAATGAAATTTTGGTTAATGCAGATGGTACCTTTAGCAATGACTTTACCTGAAGAAGCATCCCCGAAAGTGATCAACTCATCACCGGGGGCTCGGACTAGGGAAGAGAACCATCGAGAATCTTCGGTCATATGACGAGAACAACCGGAGTCGACAATCCAAACATCTCCCTTCCCCATCCGACGAACCTGATCAAGACACAAGAGAGAGAGATGACTCAATACTGGGATAGAGTGAAGACTTGGGAACCCAATACTGAACCACACAACGCCTCAGTACCGTACCGGGCCACGAAGAAGGTGGACTCGAGTGTCTCTCGACGTTTAACCCTAACAAGATCAGTAGCAACTCTAGTAGATGATCTAGGAACTGAAACTGGGTTGGCATGCCCTGGTGCAAAAGCTGAGCCACCCTAGTGAGGCTTCCTAAATCTCCTACCAGAAAACTCCTCACGCCGTTGATATCTACCTCGATGGGAAAAATGAGGAATATCAAAAGGACGGCGGAAAGACTGACTACGAACAGCTCCAAGACTAAAACTCGAAGAACCAGCATGAAAACCGAGTCCCTGGGCCTTGCCCAAAAACAGCGACTCTCTAACTGTCTAGAAGCGGTGTGTGCCTTAGGAGCACTCAAAGTCCGGGATGACACGAATACCCTAAGAGCAGCAACACGCCACGCCGAGTGATCTTAGCGCGCTCAAGCGTAAATCTACTAGGTGACCATCCTTCTTACAGAAGGTGCATGTGTACTTCGCCTTGCTAGAGACAGAAGCAACAGGAGTAACATCCTTCTGGTCAGAAGTCCTATGGACAACCCCAGCAGTCCTATGGACAAGTCATCTCTCAAAAATGGGGGGCATATGTTTGCACCAAAAATTTGTCAAGTCTAGTCAAAATCAGCAATAAGATCAGATACACGGGAATTAACCGACAGGTTGGAAAGATTTGAAGATATTTGGTAACAGCAAGATCTTTAAGGAAATAACTGTCCGAGATAAGGCCGATACGAATCAGGACTTAAACGTGTTGTAACAGGATACGATCGGCCGACGGGTATAAAAGAAGGGTCAAAGCAAACTGCGAAAAACACAACACAATACAATCAACCAGCCTTTACTCTTACTTTTCCTGTCGACTAGGAGTAGCTTTTGTAACTTAGTCTTTTTAATCGATTTGATCAATAAAGTTGCGCATCGCCGATAATTGATCTTCATCAATTACGCCCCAGGTTTGATTTATTCTGATTTTGTTGCGCATCGCCTTCTTCAGAATCGATCTGCCTTTATCATCTGATTAGACTTAATTGGCTAATTAGACTTACCATGTTACTTCGATCTCGATCGGCTTTAAGCTGATTGGGTCTAAGCCGATTGATCTTCACGATCGGCTTTTGACTGAATTTTATGTTTTTTACCTTGTCGGTTACAGGTCAAATCGACTGGCACGCTCTGAACCCAGTGTTCATCTGGTGTGCTGTTGTCAGAAACCCTACATTAAGTTTTTTACGCCAACAATATCATATTAAGTTTTTTACGCCAACAATATCATATATCTTTTACACAAGGGTCTCATTCTTATTCATGAAACAATTCAAGTCAAGATTATTTCTTAAGTATTTTAGCTTACCCAGGTATCATTCTGTTATAAAAGCATTTTAGAAATCAATTATTCTCTTTTTGGGTTTCTTTTGTACAAAGTATATCCTTTTGAATATTTAAGGTATTGAGAACAACCTTTAATAGAAAATGATACAAACAAAGATGATATTTAAATGTTTTTATATATTTTGGTTGCTGGAAGTCTAAGGATTCCAATAAAATTGGTTTCATTCAATTCTCAGTTCATTTGCATCATGTATATACATAACTTATGTTTCACCCTTTTCTTTAAATTTGAATTTCAAATTTGTCCAGAGCTCTTATTCAAAATATTTTTGCATAATTTGAAAGTACATGATTTTAGATGAATATATAAATTTGTTTCATCTTAATTGGATTAAAGATACAAAAGATATCAAGTTTGAATCTAAGTCGGTTTTGAAAATACACTTAAAAAGACGAATACGTTTTCATCACCTTGAAAGCGTCTTTTCATTTTCGCGGTTTTATTTAAATCTCAGCCGACCGATAGGTGGGGCCTGTGGGTCAGTGAGAGGGTGAAGCTGAGGGCGCGCTGGCTGACTGATGGGTCCTCCATGTCATCGACACAGAACAGGGGCTCACCTTCGTGGCTATTCGCCGGCGAAGCGGCTTGGGAGAGGTTCGGCCATCGGCGCAGGGAGATTCAGGGAGCTGAGGTGCACCCGGGAGTGGTGTCAATTCTGCCGGAGTCGAGTTGAGGTGGGCTGCCACCGAGGAGGGGCGGCGGCGGCAATGGCGGATCGCCGGA
Organism: Otatea glauca; assembly: GCA_036346275.1. Classification (NCBI taxonomy): domain Eukaryota; kingdom Viridiplantae; phylum Streptophyta; class Magnoliopsida; order Poales; family Poaceae; genus Otatea; species Otatea glauca. The sequence continues at coordinate 9,811,786 of CM070716.1, read as the reverse complement.
GAAGACGAACTGAGGTGGTTCGGTTAGAATCGGTAGCAATTTAAACACCAAGGGGTACTAGAGGTTCCATCTTTATAGCTATTGGGGTCAGAGGCTTACTGGATCAGCCTGCCACCGTTCACCGTGGTAGGGAAGAAAGGTAACAGCAGCGACTGAGTTTTGTTCAATGATCCTTGAGTTTAAGTGGGGGCTTTTGATCCTCAGGAGACATACAAGCTAATGCGTAAAGGAATTGGACAGAGACCAAGCATACCATCTCTAATCGGATTCAAACCGATTCTAGGGTTCTTCGACCGAGGGGAAGAACATATGAAATTGGAGGCTGTTCGTATTTGTGGGTGAAAGAAATGAGAGGGGAAATGAAGGGCACTTCAAGGCGATCACAGAGCGGCTTTTATAGCCAAGGAATTGCAGTAGAGAAGCTCGGTAGCGAGTGTGAACCCAGCGGGAGGTTTTTGCGGCGCTCTATAGAAGATGGTATGGGCAACTCGCAAGAATTCCGTGCGAGGACCGCGTGGTGGAGCCGTGGCGGGTAGGCACTGGCCGGGCGGAGCAAGTTGCTGGCCAGGACGCGAGCCACGATCGCCCGGCGAGCTCGGCCGGGGACTCAGTGATCAGAGGAAGAAGAAGAATAGTGCCTGAGACTAACAGGTGGACCGAACAGTGGATTGAGACCCACTTGGCAGTGAATGGCGAGGTGACCTCAAGCAATTTTCAGTGATCACAGCGAGGATAGTTCATTGAATAAGTTATCTCTCTTATCTAAAAATTAATGAATAATTTACTGAGTGTACTAGAGCTATCTTAGAATCTACCATAAAAATTTCAAACCTATTGGACGCTTGTATAATATATAGAAATTCTGACAGTGCACTGTGCACAGGTTTATGCATTCTGTATTTAATTTATTTATGAGTTTATAACTTATCCAATATTTATGAAACTTTTTGTAGAGGTTAAGTGTGACTATATTAGTCTAATGTAAAATTTTAAACTTCAAATTCATTATATTGTATTTAATAAAATACTGACATTATGATTGTTAGATTTTCAAAAATTCTATTTTGAATTTTTATAAATAACATATATGATTATTATTTCCTGATATTTTTATTGTATATGTCTCTATCCATTATGAAGATAATATAAAAATTTTCGCATCACATTTATGAAAATTTAATTTCTGACATATTTACTATTGTTTGTCATGATTCATTAATTACCTTTATTTTAATCTTTTAATACTTTGATATGACTTTTAAAATATATTTTAGGGTTCTGGATATTTCCACGAATTTACAGGGATTTTTATTATTTTGTTATTTTACAAATCGTTTCTTATGACTTATCACATGTTTGATTATTCGATAAAAAAGAATTCTCTTTTCAATCAATGGTAAAGAAATCCAAGAAAAATCAATAAATTTGATAGAATTCATAAAAAGCATCAAATAACAATAATTAAATGTTTAATGTTTAATTTGTCATTATGTTTTGCATTTTGTATTGAGGGGAAACAGAAATTATTACAATAAAAGATTTCTTAAGAACCAAAATTCAAGAAGAAATTCAGATTGAATGAAATTTCAAAGTGAACTTATATTTCAAATTTATTTTCACATTTTGTTCGATTTGAAGTTTTATTATGCCACTCATCCTTTTGTTAAGGTTGGATCTCAAGATATTGAAATAGAGGATAATTTTATAATTCATTCTTGACACTTTAATTAAAAATTCTATTCAATTTCATTTTCAAATTTTTATATTTATATTTTTATTATTTATAATTTTTGGTATGTTACATCCAACCTTCTTCCTTCTTAGAAATCAATTTATATTGAGGCTTGGAGCTGAAGGCCGATATTTGATCTCCATCTGGCCTCAAGCAATAGAGCTATGCCACATCTAGGAGAGTTGGGCTGATAGGGCCTGACATGAACAAGAACACGTTCATGGTCTCCGACCAGAAATAATATGATGTGGCCACTAAGGGCTCGTTGGCTTCTGGATCGGTTAGAAAAAGTGGAAGGCACTCTGCTATTCCTATCCATTCCCTAAAAGGTATTTTTCTGCCACTACCTGTTGTGACCCAAATATGCAAATCTAGACCATCTGTGTATTCTACACTAGTCTAGGATCACGCTAGTGCACACAGTCTCAATATAGACGAATATCACAATCATACATAGTGGAAACATAAATAAAGACTTCATCTATTAAAATATAATTGTTGAACAACCTTAAGGTCAACCTTACATGAATGTGCCACACAGGGTTTAGACTAAGAAATAAATAAAACTACAACATAAATAAATTATTCATAGGAACCCTTCAATTTGCCATAGGCAACTAACAAGGTTCGCACCCTAGTTGATCGTCTCCTCCTAGAACTCCTCCTCGTAAGCAAGTTTAGACTCATCTCCAACTGGTGTTTTGTTGTTGCAAGGGGTGAGTACATAAAGCACTCAATAAGTTGTGCACAAAATGCAATTCAATTATACTACAAGCATGGCATATTCCAATGAATGCTTGAATTCGTTATTTTGCAATAAAGCAGCATTTACAAAAGAATACAGTAAATAGATTGAAATGACAGTAAAACAAATAATAACAATAATAAATTTCTCAGTTATTTCCCAATTAAACCGACTGATAAACTATTGGGTCGGGCCCACATGGGTTTAGCCCAGAACTATTTACTAGGGTTTTTCTAACATTTTCTAAATAAAATAATTCTAGAAAATAGATAAAAACAAATAAAATAACAAAAATACCTGAAAAATTCCAGAAAAATTTGGAAAATATTTTAGGGCTTTTGGAACTCAAATAAAATATTTTCAACAAAAATTTATTTAAAATTTTTAGATTTTCAAATAACTTTAACAAAAGTCTTAATTCAAATAAATTCCAAATAATTTAAATATATTCCAAAATATTCTCAAAATTATAAAATGCACAATAAATCAAATAAATACAAAATTTGGATGTTACACAACTAGATTGCACTAGTCCCTCCAGCCCTTATGAGCCATCGACCCCGCTTTGAAGCTTTCGCTCCATCCATCAATATTGTTGTCTAGAACATGTAGAGGATTTCTAGGTATATCATGTTCTACTATGGCCAACGGATCTAGGTTTCCTAATGGATCTAGGTAATACTAATATTTACAATCTGGCACAGGGATGAGTACCAATTTGGGGTCCATTTGTTGCGATCCGACGAAGATGAGCACTGAAAGATGCTGAGATTGAAGGGAATGTGGCTGAAGTCGAAGATGTGAGAGTTCTGAACAAGGAGACGTAAAAATTATGGAGGTGAAATATGATATTTATAGATGGGTGAAACCAGTGGCATTCGGCAGGTAATTTTTGCCAAAAATGCATGGTAGAATTTGTTGATTCTTTGATACGAATATGTCAAATGGGATACATCAAATACTTAATTTTCGAAGGAAAATATTGTTAGAAATTGTACATTCCCAAGCTTTGTAGAATGAGAAATGGGGATGTTACTGTAAGTAGCGGCGAAAAGAGTATGAAAAAGGAAATTCATTGTGAACAGGACGAAAGGTATTTTTTTGGAAGATTCATATCATCTTTGAAAAATGGGGGCATATGTTTGAAGGGTTACGGTAAGCTACGCTAGCGCAAATTAAAAATTCTATCAATCCCAAGAGGCCACGCAAGTAAATGATCATGGATTACAGATCGTTACCACTAGAAGCATAGTGCAGAGGAAGAAGATGTCAAAGTAGATCGACGATGCGCGTCCTGGTATGGTCATTGAATAGTGCGATCGATTCAAGCGATAGCCTAGCAGCAAGTTGATCATTCGGCTTCTGGATCAGTCTAATCAACTCCTTGATCGGTCCAAACAGTCGTCTTCGAACGGCACCGCAATAGAGCAGTACCTCTATCAGTATCCTCACATCCGGGGTTGGAATGCCGAGCGTTCAGTGCTAGCACCGTATGCACAGCAGAGATGGTGAAGGACGGCTAGGATTTTGGTGGTGGTGCAACTATTGCATACAATTTTTGCCTCAAACCCTAAGCCTACATCCCATTTTTATAGCCCTTAGTGGCGCCGAACCCTTGGGCCTAATCTAAGTCCATATTCAATCCAACCAATTAGAATGGATCCAATCCGAACTCTGATAACTGATTGTAACCATTCCAATCCCCTTAAGTGTGTGACCCTATAGGTTCATGTATATTGGGACACGACACGGAAACATCTTTCTGGCCGATAATGGATAGCGGTCCCTAGCAGTACATATCGATTCCCAAATATTCATAAAGCATCGGATGAACCATCTATAGTGTGATAATGTCATGTTCCCTTTGCCTCACAATATCAGATCGAACTCAAGACGAGGGTCGTGTCATCCTATGACAGCTCGATCAATTCACTCATACTTTACTGGATTAATTTATCTAGATTGACTCTCAATCACATTTAGCATGGCCATGCACTTCCTTAACCCGTCTACCTCGAGGGGCCCAGAGATACCTCTCCACTATGTAGGAGGGGCAAATTCCATTTTGTTCATTCATGTACCTCAGCATGTTTCATGGTAAACCAAGAAACTACTTTTATAACTACCTAGTTAAAAAGTAGTGTTTGGCAACCCCTAAGTAAACCATTACATATCTATGAAACCAATTGAAAGATCGAAATGGCGATCAGAGGGGGGGGGTGAATGATCCCAAATAAAATTTCCGCCACTCAAAGTACTCAAAACACTTTTGCAATAAAAATCCAAATCACCCAAAAATTTTCGTTCAAACAGGTGCTTCTCATATTCGCACACCCTCCAAAACCCAGAACAATTAGACAACTATGTGTACCCCTAGCTTGCATGTGTAAGAACCATGAATCATATGAGGGGTTTTTTTTAATCGCAATCCTGGTTGTCAAGTGTCCAAACAAAAGAGGAATCAATTCAAAAGACTTCTTTTCTAAAAGAGATAAAGATAAAATACCAAAGTCTCTTTTGTAAAAGTTAAAGCAGATTTTCAGAAATTGTCCTCAGTTGGAACAGGTGGTTGGTGAGTTTATGTTGCTCTAAAATTTTTGGGAATTTTTGTCCCTGTGAGCAGTAGAGTCATGAAACACTCCACCAAAAATCACCTCAGAAAGCTTTGTAGAATAAGAATGAAAAATCAAGCAAAACAGAAGGTCAGGAACTTCGATCAGAAAGTTTGAGGCTCGGTTTTCACTTCATAGCTCTCGAACGGTGCAACCAGTGGACTCAAGAAATTTAATACAGATGTAAATTGCAAGAATGTAAGTGCTGAATTTAATTGCGGAAATTAAGTGCATAACGTAAATTGCATAATTTAAATGCGTAATGTAAATGCACAAAGAAAAGAAATTATTTGAGGAAACATTTTATTTCTGGAAAGAGAGGTTACAAAGCCTCACATTCATGTGGGAAAAGCTCAAAGCAGTATCAAAAACCTCAAAACCTTCAAGGGAAGGAGGCTACCCCTCTACCTCTATTTATACTAATCTTGGGTCACCTACCACCCTTGGATGAGTCACTCAACCCTAGAGCACTCATCTAAGGGCTAGGATTAACCCACACACACAGCCATGCAAGGGCTAACCCAAAACCCACACACATACCGGGTTTTCTTGCACGGTTTTCAAAGCATACTACCTAGACCCGCTAACCTATCAACTAGACCTCAATTCGACGAGCCTCATTGATCCACACGGCATCTAGTTAGCATCAACTCCTTTCCTTGTCTTCTTGAATTGCCTGGACTCCGTCTCCGATCTTCTTCCGGCGATCTCCCAACCGTCTGGACCAACAAGTTTCATCAAGTTTTTCATTTAAGGCTTATTTCATTTTTAAGCTTAGCAAGTTAAATGAACTTGGATATATCTAAGCTAATGATTTCCTCCATATGATGTAGCATGGTGTATAGCATGAAGAAGAAATCAATTGCATAATAGACAAAGCTCATTAAACAGGAAATGCAGTCTATATGCAATGCATGAACAGATTCCCAAACTCCCCCTCAACAAATGAATCAATTTTAAGCTCAAATCTGGTTAAAGTTGAGTTATTATCAAGATTAGGCATAAAGAAAACCCGAATGAACTCAATAATAATCAGAAAAACAGAATGAGGAGAAGAAGTCGAGAAACTGCAAAACTAGATGGCTATTGAGCATAGATAAGATAGAAGAGACTCACTACGGCTCAGATTCGCTCTTATCTTCCCCAGAGGCTGACATAGGGAAGCTGACTCTAGATGCTAACTAAGAAGTGCACACAGACCCCGTCTACCCAAGAGGCCCAATACCTGCTAGACTTATAAGACTGTGAGGGAACTCAACCTAGAGAGAAGAGAGAACAACTAATCACGCATGATAGCAACCTAAAGCACAAGATAAGAGGTCCATGCAAGGCATGCCAGAAGTCTAAGTGAGTGAACTCAACTCAAGAAAACAATCCCAAAGTCACCCGGAAGAAACACAAAGAAAAGAAAAGCTGGAAGAAAACATATAATACATAATATACAAACCAGCTCCCCCTCACGAAAGGCCGTAAGGGCTCACGACTCCAAGCTCACTTCTCAAGGCTACAAATCTGAAGCTATCCAAAGGCATGGTGAAGATATCGGCTAACTGAAGGTCACTCTCTACGAACTGAAGCGCGATATCTCCCTTCTCCACATGGTCTCTAAGAAAGTGATAACTAATATCAATGTGTTTGGTCCGGGAATGTTGCATTGGGTTTTTAGCAATGCAAATAGCTGAAGTGTTATCACAGAAGAGTGGCACACTCTCTATCTCTAACCCATAGTCCCGTAAGGTCGATCTCATCAAGAGCACCTAGCTACAACAACTGGCTGCAGCAACATACTCGCCCTTAGTGCTGGACTGTGCAACCCCAGACTGCTTCCTAGATGACCAAGAAACAAGAGAAGTGCCAATGAATTGGCAAGTGCCAGAAGTGCTCTTCCTATCTATCCTACAACCAGCAAAGTCGGCATCGGAAAAGGCTCTAAGAGATAGACAAGAAGAAGAAGAGTATCAAATACCATAATCAGTGGTAGCACGAAGGTACCTGAAGATGCGCTTGACCGCCTGGCGGTGAGAGGCGCGACGAGAAGCCTGAAATCGAGCTCACACACACACAACGAAATGTATGTTCGGCCTCAAAGCAGTGAGATATAGGAGAGAGCCAATCATGCTCCGGAACTCCTTATGATCAGCAGGCTCACCATCCAAAGTAGGAATTCTTGAACTCCGTGCCATTATCACTGCGTATAGCTCGTAATGCATTTGGGAGCTCAATAGATAACCTACTGACAAAACCCCTGAAGTGAGAAAAAGTCTCATCCTTCAAGGCCATGAAAAACACCCAAGAATACCTCGAAAAATCATCAACAATGACAAAAACATACCACTTCCCACCACTGACTGCACTCTATCTGGACCAACAGTGTCCATATGTAAAAGCTGTCCTGGTGCATCAGTCATCACTATGGTGACTGGAGGATGAGAAGCAGTAACCATCTTGCCATGCCGTCAAGGAGAGCAAACTAAGTCTTTGACCATCTTGAGTTTGGGCAAACCCCGAATGAGATCGTGGCTACTAACTCGGGTCAAATGATCAAAACCAATTTGACCAAGTCTCCTATGCCAGAAGGAGAGATCACGAGACTCAGAAGCAATCAAACATCGAAGAGAGTCTCCAGAAGAAGCAGAAAAAACAGCACGAAAGACTCTCCCAAATCTAGAAATCCCGCAAACTAACCCTCCTGATGAATCAAGAATTCTACAGGCATTACTCTTGAAGCTTACATCGAAAGAGTCATCGATAAGCTGAGAAACAGAGAGCAGATTGTATTGCAGCTTACTTACTAAGGCAACATCTTTAAGAATGAAATTTTGGTTAATGCAGATGGTACATTTAGCAATGACTCTACCTGAAGAAGCATCCCCGAAAGTGATCAACTCATCACCCGGGGCTCGAACTAGGGAAGAGAACCATCGAGAATTTCCGGTCATATGACGAGAACAACCGGAGTCGACAATCCAAACATCTCCCTTCCCCATCCGACGAACTTGATCAAGACATAAGAGAGAAAGATGACTCAGTACTGGGATAGAGTGAAGACTTGGGAACCCAATACTGAACCACACGACACCTCAGAGTACCAGCCACAGAAGAAGACTGGATTCGAGTGTCTCTCTGTCGTTTAACCTTAACATGATCAGTAGCAACTCTAGTAGATGATCTAGCAGCTAGAACTGGTTAGCCCGCCGTGGTGCAAAAGCTAGACCATCCCAGTGAGGCTTCCTAAATCTCCTACCAGAAAACACCTCACGCCGCTGATATCTACCTCGATGGGAAAAACGAGGAATATCAAAAGGACAATGGAAAGATCGACTACTGAACAGCTCCAAGACTAAAACTCAAGAACCAAAGATGAATACTGAGTCTTGGACATTGCCCAAAAACAAAGCGACTCTCTAACTGCTTAGAAGCGGTGTGTACCTTAGAGCACTCAAAACTGGGATGACCACGAATACCCTAAGAGCAAACAACACGCTCACACCGAGTGATCTTGGCGCGTCTGAAGCAGAAATCTACTATGTGACCATCCTTCTTACAGAAGGTGCATGTGTACTTCGCCTTGCTAGAGACAGAAGCAACAGGAGTAACACCCTTCTAGTCAGAAGTCTTATGGACAACCCCAGCAGACCTAAACACGGTGGTGCTCACTTTGGGAGCAACCACAATCTCACCACTCTTGGAGCCGCGCACAATGGTGGGAGGATGCGCCCGAGCGTGCTCCAAGGGATCAAATCCTAGACCTTGATTGAATCTACTAATCTTGGATTGGTCTAGAATAAGATTGAGCTTCTTCTTGCCTCCAACAAACTTCTCGAGAGTGCTCATAAGATACTGGCAATCTCGAAAGAAAGAAGCACAAGAATAACAGGGAGAAGAAGAAGAAGAACCAGAAAGATGAGCTCTCTCAGCACGTGCATTTTTCTCCCTCAGCACGGCTGCGTCAATCTTGAGGGCCTCACAAGAAACGCAAGACGCATTTCTAATTCTATTGGCTTGGTCTTCTAATTTCTTCCTAAGTTCGACATGGATTTTATCCAAGTCCCCCTCAATCACAGAACATCGCAAGCAACTTTCTTGTGACTTATCTAGTAAGTCCTTAGCAAGTTTAGCACACTTGACATTTAAGGATTCATTATCAAGTTTTAGTTGCCTACAGCCCTCACATGAGCTGACTGGTTCCTTAGAAGCATGCATCTCAAGTTCATCGTTTCTAGAAGAAAGCTTCCTTAGGTGATCGCTCATGGCATCAATTTCGGCAAGCAATTTAGGGCAATTAGCACAAGAAGGAGTAGAGTGAGCAGGAAGAAAACTAGCATCTACAGAATGAGTATCAATAGATTCATTGCTAGCATTCTTCAACCTAAGACTATCTAGTTCATACAACACACTATCATGCATAGTCCTTACGTTCTCTAACTCCACAAGCAAAGCATCACACAAAGTACAGTCATCAGTGACTCGGGAGGGAGAAGATTTAAGCGAAGCTAACTCCCGAGTCAAGGTACCTACTTCCTTTTCTAACTCAGAACACCTCGACCTAGCCTTAGCATGAAACTTGCCTAATTTACAGAAGGCAGCATTTAACTCGTCGTAGGTGGGTACCTCATCCGTGTCATTTGACACCAGCTCGAGTCGCTTACTTCAATGGCGCCTGCCATGAAGCACATACCGGAGAAGTTATCTTTGCCCTTCACCTTCTCTTGCGGATCGTCCTCGCTTGCATCACTCCAGTTCTCCGTGTCGAGAGCTCAATGTCGGCCCAAGGCGGCGAGGACCCGGTGAAAGAGCTTCTTATTCTTGGCAAAGTTGCGGTACTTCTTCTTCGCCGGCTCACGAGCTGGGGCCTTCTTGTTGCGGTTCTTGTCGGTGTGGTCGTTCTTGCTCGAAACCGCCTTGTTCGTTTTTGCCCTTCTCTAGCTTGGGACAGTTTGCTCGAATGTGGTTGGGGCCACCACACTCGAAACAGGTGATCAACTGTAACACCCTAATTTTTGCTCTAGTTTAAATTTTGAGAGTATTTTTGATTTTTGTGAATTCTTGAGAATTTATCGAAATTTATTTGGAATTACTCAAAACTAGCCTTCCTTGAAAACAATTAAATAATGTATAAGTTCTAGCAAAGTTTTATTGAAAATATTTTATTTGAGTTCCAAATATCTCAAGGTATTTTCTGAAATTTTTCTAGAATTTTTCTGCTATTTTAAAAGTCCCAAATGAATTAAATGAATTTCTAGAATTATTTTTATTGAAAAAGGTTTTAAAATGGCTATGAAGCAGAATGGGCCGAGCCCACATCAGGCGCTGCCGCCACCCATCCGCGCCGAAACCCTAGCGCCGCTTCGGTGAACCGCTCGATCTTGATCGAACGCTATGCGCGTGTGCCACGCCGTTTCGCGACGCGAGCCATCCGATCCAATCGCGCGGACGTCCGTGATTGCGCCACGTCGATCGCCTCACGCGAGATCACCGGAGCTAACGCCGCCGACCGCTACCGCTTGTTTCGCCACCGTAGCGCGCACGCCGAGGCCCCTTAAAGTGCACCGGTAGCGCGTCTCGCGTAACTTTTCGCCGCGTCTTTTGACACCTTGCACGCACGCCAAGACCCTCTCTAGCGCTGAACGAGCTCGCCGTAGTTGTTCCCCGCATCGCCATCGTTCTCCGTCGCTTGCGTCGCCGCCGTCCACTTCCGCCGTTGTTGAGGTCACCGGGTACCGATTCGCCGAGACGCGTCGAACGCGCCACTTCTTCACGCGGAACGCCGCAACGCCGCCGACGTCCTCGTTTTCCTCGCCCGGCGACTGTTCCTTCGCGCCGCCGTTGACCTCGCCAACTTCCGCCGCCGTCCGATCCTCATCGCCGGTTTTGGTGAGTCCACGATCCACTTCTCTGCTTACGCTTGGATTAAATTATAGACGTTAGATCGTAATGTGCGCGAGATTAGATCCGACATTAGGGCTATTAGTAGATCTTGACCGTTAGATCGGGTTGAACGGTAGAGATTAGATCTAGTCTCAGAACTTGGTTACATCTCACCGTTGGATCGTTAGTGTATGCATAGGATTGAGCCACGTCAAGCGTGAATAGTAAACACTCCGAATCTCGAGCCGTCGGATCGGATATAAACGGTTGAGTTCAGATCTGGTTTTGCCCTAGGATCCGCGCGTCGATTTGAACGCGCGGTGGTAGCGCCGCACCTTCATCCAATCTCGCTACGACGCGTGGTTGCTCGACCGCAGCGCAGACCGATCCGCCGTTGCTTTCGGCGCGCGCGCCGCGATCGTGCCGCGTGGCTACGAGTAAATCGAGGCGTCGCCGCGTCGGTGCGGAATCCAACCGTTGGATTTAGGCTGACCGCTGGATGTGCGACGCGTGGAGGCGTGGAGCCCGAAGCGTCGCCGCTACCGATGCGTGGTCGGCCATTTGGATGCGACGCGCGTGTCGCGACGCATCTCGGTGCGCTGCGGTGCGCGTGAGGGGATCTGACCGTCGGTTTTAGCGAACGGTCTGGAATTTGCCGCGTGTCTGCACTGTTCTGTGAACCAAGTCCACGCTAGACCAGAGCCGAGCCGTGAACCCAGTCCATAGACCGAGCGACGTGGCGCCTGCAGGCGTGCACGCGGTCGCGGCCGACGTCATCGCCGACGCCATAAATATTTTCATATATAAAAATATTTCGACGGAAATTATTTCGGTGCTGACGTCATCATGAGGCATGCTGACGTCATAAATGCGAATTTCAAGTATAAAAATAATTTGGAAAAATCGGATTTTCTAATTTCAAGATTTTGATTTTATTCAAAACTTCAAATGACTATAACTTTTGCATTTTAACTCGGATTTGGATGATTCAAATTTCTAAAAATTCATAAAATTGTGATCTATTTAATGATGAATTTTATTTGAATTTTGAGATTATCTAGTCATCTGTATTAGCTATTTATTGCATATTTTATTTGAGCAGCGCAGACGCAAATTTCTAGGAAGGTTTCAAGAAGAATTCGTCGCTCAAGACCAAGCTTGAACACGACCGCAGCTCTTTGAAGGCAAGTGATGCTTTGATCATTTTGATCCCAGATTTTAAAATGTAATTTATGCTTTGAAACTATGCATGCTAATTATTTAAAATGAATTTAAATTAATTTGGGATAATGTAGTTAATCAACCCATTTTGTTATGCCACCTTGAATTATTAATTGTATGCCTAGATCATTGTCACCCTAAGTGTTGATTATATTAGTTGGATGTTAATATTGTGCCAACACGGAGGCTAGACCGTGAGTAGATGCTTAGCCTTGCAACGAATCATGAATGATCTTTGGAAAAATGCTACAATATTGATTAAAGACATATTGAATGTATTTTGAAAAGTGGTGTGATGATGCCACATGTTGAGATTGAGGTACAAAGAACTGTGTGGTTCCGCATCGATATTGAGTTATTGCTTGGCATGTGTTGCACAATAATCAACTGGGTGGAAAATGATTTAGACTGGGGCAAGTGGCAAGAGGTCAGGTGCTGTGGGCCTGTGTGGCATTGGGTTGTTGAGTGATGTGTGTCTGTGTGCCACATTGGGTGTGTGCCATTGTTGAGTGTTGAAAGTCTTGCCTTGGTCGATTAAGGACTTCACCTTGCAAGCCTTTGATCCGAGTCAACCGTACAACCACATGTCCGACATGGGATGACCTAGTTGACTAGGGTTCGATATCCTTTCCTCGATACCTCGGGGTGACAAGACACGTGGGTGTATCTGTATGGGGAGCGCACGTGCTACGGCTTGGTGCCCATCCAACGGTGATTGGCCGGTCCTATACTTGCTCTGTGTGAGGGAAGTGATAGTGAAGGCACACCGAGAGGTTCTTTGGTTAAGGTAGAAGTTCTGAAAAGCTTTGTTGCGGACAATCACCGTGTGGTGGCGGTGTATCTTGTGGGTAAAGTGTACAACCTCTGCAGAGTGTCAAAACTATTCGAATAGCCGTGCTCACGGTATTGAGCATTGCTCGGGATTACAATCAAGGGTAGTTTTTCATAAACAAAACATGGAAGGGTGGTGTGTGCCGTGTTGGAAATGAACCGATAAGGTGTGCCGAGAATCTTCAAGAAAAACCATTTGAAATTAGTATTACTTATATACATTTCAACGCTTTAATCTAAACAAGATACTAGTTTAAAAATGTCGCTTGATGCAAAAGAATCAATTAAGCCAATCCATTGGAATAAGCTTTGCATATAGTAATAGTGCCGCATTTCTGCATTACTTGTTGAGTGCCTTGTGTACTCACCCCACCTTGCTTATCAACCCCAACATCGGTGGAGGAGACTACACCAAGATGGGAGGAGGAGTACGTCGAGGACACGAGCAACTAGGGGCAAGCCCATCGGTTGCTGTGGCAAGATGGAGGCTTCCACGACTTTTTATGTTCATTGCTATTTCTTTGTTTTGAATAATGTAAGCCTGCGTGGTGACTTATCTGTAAGGAGACCATAAGGTTGTACAACTCGCTTTATATACATGTTTGCACTATTTATTATTATATCCTTGTGAATGTCGTGATGTGCAACCTCAGTATGATGTGTGTGCTAGCGTGATCCTGGATCGCATGAGAATACACAGAGGGTCCGGATTTGCATTCGGGTCCCGACAGAGGTGGTATCGAGCAGGTGATTGTAGGCCTTGACCTTAGTTTGGTTGTGCCTAGGAGGGTGAAAACTATTTTCTAAAGACCTAATCAACTTGAGCAAGAATGTCAAAGAAATCTCGACTTATCTCTTCTCCCTTATTCATACCTATCTTTGAATTTTTATTATTCTCTATTTAATTTAAACAAGGTTTGTTTTGGCGGATGAGGATGATCCATACCTATGGAGAGCGCACCGGGAGGATACGCCGCGGAGTTATGGCGTATGATGCAGTTGCTTGGAGGTTTTGACCGACCACCGCATCGAGGGACTTGGTGGTGCAGGCGAGACTTGACGCGTCGCTGGGACGCCAAGATCACTGATGTATGCTCGGGAGAGGACGAGGCGAGTCGTCCTATCTACATCACCGCCGGGAGGTCTTCTTTCGAGGCCGGATTCGGGAGACGTCGCGTCGAGCGATGCGGCGATTGCCCGCACTTACTCCGCAGAGTTAGAGGCACCATCTTCCGCCACCATCCGCCGAGACAATCGTTTGGACATGATGGAGCTTGTGGAGGAGGACGCCACTATCACCCACCTGGCAAGGTACGTCATCGCCCAAGAGGACGCCTTGGACGAGACAGTCCGGGAGTTGCAGAGGACCCGCGACGAGGTTATAGAGGCAAGAACCCAACACCGGGAGAACTTAGCTCATGCCATACAGAAGATCCAGGAGTTGGAGATGGCTTTGTATGGACCCGAGCCCGAACGATCCACGAGTTACATGATCCAGATCCGAGGAGCCGGGCAGAGGCGCCAGCAGCGAGCGAGCAGCCGGGACCAGCAGAGTCGATGGGGTCTTTGCACCCGCCGCAGAGGTCACGAGGCGATTCGCCCCAATGCCACAAAGACCCACGGTTATGCGCTCGGGAAGCGCGGCCGGGTTGGCTCGATGAGTGATCGAGTCTAGTAGAGTGTAGTGTCGAGACTCGAATATCGAGTCGCGTCTTTGTTTGAGTTACCCTTAGGTGTGAGTTGTCATGGATTCCTATGTTTGCTTACTTGCTTTTGGTTGTGAGTGTCACGATGTGTTGCATTGCCCTTAGGCACTTGTGAGCAACCATACCGCTTTATATTATATCAATAAAGTGGCTAAATAATTTAAGTTACACCTGCTTCCCCACATAAGTTCTTTTACTTGTCTATGCTTTCTTCTTTTCTTAACCATTGAAGCTTGCAACAACAGATGGTGAGGACTCGTGGAAATGTTGGAGCCGGTGGAAGTGGAGCTAACCAGACGGACAACGTAATGAAGAGTCGATTCTCAACCACCGCAGTCGATATGCGTAACACAGGAGCCTTTTTGTGCCCGGACTCAACTCATGACCACGATGGTTCAAACCATGCGCAGATATCCAATCAAGCTGCTGCGAATGTTCAACACTGGGGCAACCATGGACCACACCCTACTCCAGTTGCCGGAGTTTATGAGAACTCGCCCACCCACTTTCTCGGGTAACGCCAATCCACCGGAAGCGGACGATTGGCTAAGGACAATTGAAAGGAAGCGCACATTACCCAATGTGTAGGACATGAGAGGGTACTCTATGCCTCTCATCAACTCGAAGGGCCGCCGCAGAATGGTGGGAAAACTGCGCGACTCATGAGGACCCGCAGAGTATCACATGGGAGGAATTCACCTCGACCTTCCGTCGAGTACCATGTACCCGAGGGTATCATGGATCTTAAAAGGAGGAGTTCGAAGCCTCAAGCAAAGCGGCGATCGATGGCGATTACGAACAAGTTCACCCAACCGCACGCTACGCACTGCAGGACGTGGCTACGGATAAGGGCAGACAATCCCGCTTCATGAAGGGATTGAATGCGAGGTTGCAGTGGGACCGATCACACACACATTCCACGACTTTCAAGAGTTAGTTAACAAAGCCACGATCTTAGAGGACAAGCGCCGAGAGTTGGATGACAACAGAGAAGCGCGAATGGCGCAACAAGGAGGTCGTCGGGGCGGCAGAGAGGAGAGGACGGCACCCCAACAACTCATTCGGTACGGCCTAGAGGCAATGGCGAGGCACCACCGCCGCAAATCGCCTGATGGGTCAAAATGTTCGCACTCGGCCGAACTATGGCGCAGATCGAGGAGAGCCTCTCGTGCCGTGGGAAGGCGTTGCTATCATTGCAATGAAATGGGGCATTTTGCCAACAAGCGCCCTAAGAAGGAGGTGTCACCCGGTTCGCTTTAACACTGGGAACACACGGCAAGGACTCCGCACCAATCATGAACGCGGGGCATCAACAGCGACTCCATCCCAAGGAGGCGCACGAGGCGAGTCAACCACATCACGGCGGATGAAGTCCGAGCGCCTCGGACGTTGTAATGGGTAAGTTCTAGTAAACTCGATCACCGACTCTGTTTTATTTGATTCCGGAGCTTCGCATTCTTTTATTTCCCGAGATTTTGCTGTTCAAAATGATATAGAAATAGTGAATCTTAAATGTGTGCTCATAGTCCAATCCCCTGGATCAGAACTCCGATCTAAAGTAGGATGTTCTGGGGTAGGAATAATAATTAATGGAGTTGAGTTCCTAGCGAACTTAATCGTCCTTAATACCCAAACCTTGGATGTTATCACAGGAATGGATTGGTTAACCGATCACAAGGCGATTGGATGCGGAAAAGAGTCATATCGGTCGAGAGCCGGATGGAAAGAAAATTGAGTTTGAAGCGAAACCAGTACGAGATGGACAATTGATGGTCAACAGCATGAAGACTGTCAGCTTAGAGGAAGTCTCCATAGTCAATGAATATCCGGATGTTTTCCCAGAAGATTTACCCGAATGCCGCAGATAGAGATATCGAGTTCGTGATAGAACTAGTCCTGGACAGCTCCAATAGCTAAGAGACCTTACGGGATGTCCACAGAGGAATTGGTGGAAATGAAGAAGCAAATTGAAGAACTGCTGAAAAGGGATTTATAAGACCTAGTTCATCGCCATGGGGAGCACTGTCTTATTCGTTAAGAAGAAGGACGGAAGTTTCAGGATGTGTATAGACTATCGTGCACTCAATGATGTGACGATAAAGAATAAGTATCCGCTACCGGGATCGATGATTTGTTTGACCGATTGAGAGGAGCAGGAGTATTCTCCAAAATTGATCTTGATCGAGGATACCATCGGTGAAGATCCGATCGGAGGATATTAGAAGGCGCATTTTCGTCAAGATATGGACACTACGAGTTTACTGATGATGCCTTTTGGTCCGACAAATGCACCGCATATTTCATGAACTTAATGAATAAGGTTTTATGGAAAACTTGGATAAGTTAGTCGTCGTATTCATAGATGACATCCTTATCTATTCCAAGGCGAGAGAAGAGCACGCCGAGCACTTGAGGCTAGTCCTTGAAAAGTTGAGGGAACAACGGTTGTTTGCGAAATTTAGCAAATGTGATTTCGGAAAGATAAGGTGGAATTTCTTGGACACATAATGACAAGAAGGAAGGAGTTGTAGATCCAAAGAAAGTGGAAACGGTTTTACATTGGGCAGTACCAAGACGGTAACCCAAATCCGTAGTTTCCTTGGAATGGCGGGGTATTACCGTCGATTCATTGAAGGATTCTCTACGATTGCGAGACCTCTTACGCAATTGTTGAAAAAAGAAAAGAAATTTTTATGGACACCTGAGTGTGAGAAGAATTTTCAGGAATTGAAAAGGAGGTTAACATCGGCACCTATATTAGTTTTACCAGACGTTCACCAAGACTTTGACATGTATTGTGATGCATCGCGTCAGGGATTGGGATGCGTGTTGATGCAAAATAGGAAGGTAATTGCCTATGCATCGAGGCAATTGAGACCACATGAGGAGAACTATCCGACTCATGATTTAGAATTAGCCAGTAGTGCATGCACTAAAAATATGGCGTCATCATCTCATCGGAAATAGATGTGAAGTATATACTGATCATAAAAGCCTTAAGTATATTTTCACACAAGCTGACCTAAATATGAGGCAAAGAAGATGGTTAGAGTTAATCAAGGATTATAATGTGGGAATTCACTACCACCCGGGGAAAGCCAACGTGGTGGCAGACGCCTTGAGAGTAAAGAACCACGATGTAAATATCTTCGTTGGAAACAAGTCAGGCAGAATTGTGTAAGGATTTCCAGAAACTAGAATTGGAAATGGTACCAAAAGGATTCCTAGTAACCTTGGAAGTAAGACCTACCCTGGAAGATCAGATCAGGGAAGGGCAGAAAGATGATGATAAGATCAAAAGAATTAAGGGCAAAATGGATGAAGGCAAAGCAAAAGATTTTAAACTGGATGAACAAGGTACTATGTGGTTTAAAGGGCGCATTTGTGTGCCGAACAAAAAGGAGTTGAAGCAGTTAATTCTAGGAGAGGCCCATGACTCCAAGTACTCAATTCATCCAGGAAGTGCGAAAATGTATCAAGATTTGAAGGAAAAATTTTGGTGGCCAAGCATGAAACGAGAAGTCGCCGAATACGTTGCATTATGTGACATATGCCAAAGGGTCAAAGCTATGCACCAAAGGCCAGCAGGGCTATTACAACCCTTAAAGATACCTGAATGGAAATGGGAGGAAATTGGTATGGATTTTATAACCGGATTGCCCAGAACGCAAAGTGGATATGATTCCATATGGGTCATAGTAGATCGTTTAACTAAGGTGGCACATTTCATACCAGTAAAGACCACTTATTCAGGAGACCGGTTAGCAGAACTTTATATGTCCAGAATTGTCTGTTTACATGGAGTGCCGAAAAAGATAGTGTCGGACGAGGTACCCAATTTACCTCCAGTTAAGGGTAAGCTTCATGAAGCAATGGGGACTCGTTTGAACTTGATCTGACATACCATCCGCAGACGGATGGACAAGCGAGAGAGTCAATCGATATTGGAGGATATGTTGAGGGCATGTGCCTTAGCATATTCCACTTCATGGGACAAGTGTTTGCCTTATCTTTGAGTTTAGTTACAACAACGATTATCAAGCGAGCTTACAAATGTCTCCATTTGAAGCTCAGTATGGTAGGTCTGTCGAACACCATTGAATTGGAATGAGACAGTGAACGACATGTTTTGGACGGACATTCTTCAAGAAGCGGAAGCACAGATCACCCCGGTCGTGGGGAAAGATTGAAGATTGCACAATCCAGTAAAAGAGTTATGCCGACAACCGTCGCAGGAACTAAGCTTTGAACCGAAGATTTTGTGTATCTTAGAGTAACACCACTCAAAGGAGAGAAGGTTCCATGCAAAGGGAAGCTTACACCTGTGTATGTCGGACCATTCAAAATCTTGAGCCGCAAGGGTGAAGTTGCGTATAAGTTAGAGTTACTGCCGTCTTTGGCGAGAGTGCATGGCGTATTCCATGTGTCTCAATCAAGAAGTGTCTTGAGTACCGGAAGAGCAAACACCGTTAGAGACAATTGAGTGCAAGAAGATCGACTTACAAAGAACATCCGATGAAGATTACGGACATAATGGGCGGAGAGACAAGGAACAAGTCAACACGCTTTCTGCGAGTTGATGGAGCAACCATTTGGAAAGTGAAGCGACGTGGGAGCGTGAAGAAGATCTGAAGAAGGAGTTCCTAACCTATTCTGTAGACAACCACGAATCTCGGGGCGAGATTACATTAAGGGGAGGTTTGTAACACCTAATTTTTGCTCTAGTTTAAATTTTGAGAGTATTTTTGATTTTTGTGAATTCTTGAGAATTTATCGAAATTTATTTGGAATTACTCAAAACTAGCCTTCCTTGAAAACAATTAAATAATGTATAAGTTCTAGCAAAGTTTTATTGAAAATATTTTATTTGAGTTCCAAATATCTCAAGGTATTTTCTGAAATTTTCTAGAATTTTTCTCGCTATTTTAAAAGTCCCAAATGAATTAAATGAATTTCTAGAATTATTTTTATTGAAAAGGTTTTAAAAATGGCTATGAGCGATGAATGGGCGAGCCCATTCTTGTGCGCTGCGCGCCACCCATCCGCGCCGAAACCTAGCGCCGCCACGGTGAACCATTCGATCTTGATCGAGCGCTTGCTGCGTGTGCCACGTCGTTTCGCGATGCGAGCCATCCGATCCAATCGCGCGGACGTCGTGATTGCGCCACGTCGATCGTCTACGCGAGATCACCGAGCTAACGCCGCCGGCCGTTACCGCTTGTTTCGCCACTGTAGCGCGCACGCGTCGAGGCCCCTTAAAGTGCACCGAGTAGCGCGTCCGCGTAACTTTTCGCCGCGTCTTTTGACACCTTGCACGCACGCCAAGACCCTCTCTAGCGCCTGAACGAGCTCGCCGTAGTTGTTCCCCTGCACTGCCACTGTTCTCCGTCGTTTGCGTCGCCGCCGGTCCACTTCCGCCGTTGTTGAGGTCACCGGGGTACCGATCTCGTCGAGGCAGCGTCGAGCGCGCCACTTCTTCACGTCGGAACGCCGCAACGCCGCCGACGTCCTCGTCTTCCTCGCCCGCGACTGTTCCTTCGCGCCGTCGTTGACCTCGCCAACTTCCGCCGGCCGTCCGATCCTCATCGCTCGGTTTTGGTGAGTCCACGTATCCACTTCTCTGTTTACGTTTGGATTAAATTATAGACGTTAGATCCGTAATGTGCGGCGAGATTAGATCCGGACATTAGGGCTATTAGTAGATCTTGACCGTTAGATCTGGGTTGAGCGGTAGAGATTAGATCTAGTCTCGTAACTTGGTTACATCTCGGTAGTTGGATCGTTAGTGTATGCATAGGATTGAGCCACGTCAAGCCGTGAATAGTAAACGAGCCCGTAACTCGAGCCGTCGGATCGGATATAAGCGGTTGAGTTCGGATCTGGTTTTGCCCTAGGATCCGCGCCGTTCGATTTGAGCGTGCGGCGGTGGTAGCGCCGCACCTTCATCCAATCTCGCACGACGCGTGGTTGCTCGACGCAGCGCAGACCGATCCGGCCGTTGCTTTCGGCGCGCCGCTGCGATCGTGCCGCGTGGCTACGAGTAAATCGCGGCGCCGCGTCGGTGCGGAATCCAACCGTTGGATTTAGGTGGCCACCGGATGTGCGGCGCGTGGGCGTGGAGCCCGGCGTCGCCGCTTTGGATGCGTGGTCGATCACCGGATGCGCGACGCGTGTCGCACGCATCTCGGTCTTATTGCGGTGCGCGTGAGGATCGACCGTCGGTTTTAGCGAACGGTGCGGATTTTGCCGCGTGTTCGCAGATTACGTGAACCAAGTCCACGCTAGACCAGAGCCGAGCCGTGAACCCAGTCCATAGACCAGAGCGACGTGGCAGCCTCTGGGCGTGCCACGTGTCGTGCTGACGTCATAAATATTTTCATATATAAAAATATTTCGACGGAAATTCATTTCGGTGCTGACGTCATCATGAGGCATGCTGACGTCATAAATGCGAATTTCAAGTATAAAAATAATTTGGAAAAATCGGATTTTCTAATTTGGTATTTTGATTTTATTCAAAACTTCAAATGACTATAACTTTTGCATTTTAACTCGGATTTGGATGATTCAAATTTCTAAAAATTCATAAAATTGTGATCTATTTAATGATGAATTTTATTTGAATTTTTGAGATTATCTAGTCGTCTGTATTAGCTATTTATTGCATATTTTATTTGAGCGCGTGAGACGCAAATTTACTAGGAAGGTTTCGAAGAAGAATTCGTCGCTCAAGACCAAGCTTCGGAACACGACCCGCAGCTCTTTGAAGGCAAGTGATGCTTTGATCATTTTGATCCCAGATTTTAAAATGTAATTTATGCTTTGAAACTATGCATGCTAATTATTTAAAATGAATTTAAATTAATTTGGGATAATGTAGTTAATCAACCCATTTTGTTATGCCACCTTGAATTATTAATTGTATGCCTAGATCATTGTCACCCTAAGTTTTGATTATATTAGTTGGATGTTAATATTGTGCCAACACGGGAGGCTAGACCGTGAGTAGATGCTTAGCCTTGCAACGAATCATGAATGATCTTTCGGAAAAATGCTACAATATTGATTAAAGACATATTGAATGTATTTTGAAAAGTGGTGTGATGATGCCACATGTTGAGATTGAGGTACAAAGAACTTTGTGTGGTTCCGCATCGATATTGAGTTATTCTTGGCATGTGTTGCACAATAATCAAGCTGGGTGGAAAATGATTTAGGCGGGGCAAGTGGCAAGAGGTCAGTGTGCTGTGGGCTGTGTGGCATTGGGTTGTTGAGTGATGTGAGTCATGTGCCACATTGGGTGTGTGCCATTGTTGAGTGTTGAAAGTCTTGCCTTGGTTAGTTATGGACTTCACCTTGCAAGCCTTTGATCCGAGTCAACCGTACAACCACATGTCGACATGGGATGGACCTAGTTGACTAGGGTTACGATATCTTTCCTCGATACCTCGGGGTGACAAGACAGGGGTGTATCTGTATGGGGAGCGTACTGTGCTACGGCTTGGTGCCCATCCAACGGTGATTGGCCGGTCCTATACTTGGCTCTGTGTGAGGGAAGTGATAGTGAAGGCACACTGGAGAGGTTCTTTAGTTAAGGTAGAAGTTCTGAAAAGCTTTGTTGCGGACAATCACCGTGTGGTGAGCGGTGTATCTTGTGGGTAAAGTGTACAACCTCTGCAGAGTGTCAAAACTATTGAATAGCCGTGCTCACGGTATTGAGCATTGCTCGGGATTACTGATCAAGGGTAGTTTTCATAAACAAAACATGGAAGGGTGGTGTGTGCGTTGTTGGAAATGAACTGATAAGGTGTGTGCCGAGAATCTTGAAGAAAAACCATTTGAAATTAGTATTACTTATATACATTTCCTCGCTTTAATCTAAACAAGATACTAGTTTAAAAATGTTGCTTGATGCAAAAAGAATCAATTAAGAATCAATTAAGCCAATCCATTGGAATAAGCTTTGCATATAGTAATAGTCTTCGCATTCATGCATTACTTGTTGAGTGCCTTGTGTACTCACCCCACCTTGCTTATCAACCCCAACATCGGTGGAGGAGACTACACGGTATGGGAGGAGGAGTACGTCGAGGACACGAGCAACTAGGGGCAAGCCCATCGGTTACTGTGGCAAGATGGAGGCTTCCACGACTTTTTATGTTCATTGCTATTTCTTTGTTTTGAATAATGTAAGCCTGCGTGGTCGACTTATCTGTAAGGAGACCATAAGGTTGTACAACTCGTTTTATATACATGTTTGCACTATTTATTCTTATATCCTTGTGAATGTCCGTGATGTGCAACCACAGTATGATTTGTGTGTGCTAAGCGTGATCTCGGATCGCATGTAATACACAGAGGGTCGGATTTGCATTCGGTCCCGACATCAACCCACCTCTCTTCCTCTCTCTCACTCTCTTGTATGCATATGAAAATTTGCGAGCAAGAAGAGGAAGCTCATTTTCTGGAAATTTTTCCAGTTGGTCATCGCTTAGCTCGCAAAGGGCGGAGAGAGAGAAATCAACAGAAGAATCAGAAAGAGAGGATCCAATGGGATCGGTGACCAAAGCCATCGACTGAGATTTCGTCTTCCGTGAGACGACGTCGATCTCATGAGTCTTGAGGCGGGAATAAAGCCCGTCAAGAGTCAAGGTCGACAGGTCGGTGGTGTCCTTGATGGTGGTCACCTTCATCTCCCAAACACGAAGATCGAGCGCGGTCAAGAAATGTCGAGCATTATCAGAGTCAGGGTATATGCAACCGACTGCTCGAAGGTCGCTCAAAATCTTCGTAAACCGACCAAAGCACTCGTCAAGACTCTCACCAGCGTGTTGTTCAAACTTGTTGAACTCACGCTTGAATTGGTCCTGTCGAACCGTCTTGATTTGGGTAGTGCCCTCATGGTAAGCATCGAGGGTCACCCAAATCTCATGAGCAGAACGAAGGTGAGAGATCCTATCGTACTCACTGCGACTAAGGCCCTGTATGAGGATGTTCCTTGCCTTAGCATTTGCTTCAACATCAGCCATATTGCCGGCCGTGACGTTCTCACCGGCAGGAACCTCATACGGAAGCTTCACCTTCTGCCATATCAGGAAACCCTGGGCAGTGATGTACGACTCCATCCGAGATTTCCAAAAACGAAAATCAACTCCAGAGAAAATAGGTGGCTTGGTGGAATACTTGTCCATCGCCATGGCTCATGAGACCGGTCAAGATCTAGAAAGAGCAGAACCGGCTCTGATACCAATTGAAAGATCGAAAAAAGGCGACTAGAGGGGGGTGAATAGGAGCCAAATAAAATTTTCGAATCAACTCTCCCCCTAAAATTCAAACCACCAAAAGACCAGAAAGAAACTGCACTGGTCGGGTATTTCTGGTCAGATGAACAGTACCCCCGACCTACAGAGGTTGGATGAATAGTACTCAGAATGAATAGTATTCGGGTGAACAGTATCCCCGGACCAGCACTAGTCGGATGAACAGTACTCCCGACCTGAAGTTGTCGGATGAGCGATTACTCCGACACGAAGTGGCGGATAAGCGATACTCGGGTGAATAGTATTGGGTGAGCAAGTACCCGACGGATGAGCGAAGACGCCCGACCTCGTTGGTCGGATGAGCGATACTCGGTGAAGAGGTCGGATGAACAGTACTCGGGTGAACAGTAAAAAACAGCACGATCTTAAAAACAGAAATCTATGTAACTTTTGATCGACTGATCCAAAAATAGTGAAAATTTGTGTGCACCTCCCTAAGCATGTCAGGAACCTATTTCAATCATCAATCGAAGGAATTGATACCAAGGTTCCGTCCCTTTTCAGTTTAACAAATGCAACACCAAAAACAGAGTCACGAACACAGACTTCACCCCTAACTTGCTGGTGGGAGTTAATGGTCAGAATATCCTTGGATGACTCTCCACAAATCACAGCAAGTAAGTACACGAAGAAACAACCCTTCAAACAAATAGAAACACCATCTGAAAACTAGGCACAGAAATTGGTTTCTTGCAAAACTGAATAGAAGAGGTTGTAGATTGCCTAGATGATTGGGATATGATCTATAGAAGATTCATCCAGCAATCTTTCATCCTTGGCAACAAGAACCAGAAGCCAATCAAGACTAAAGAACTGCAAGTCACACGTTTACGCACTTTAAGAACACACAGATTTACTAACTTGCAACAAGAATGCAAGGATTGCCTAGATGATTGAAAGCACCAAGTCCAGAGAAGAGTTCATCAATCATGAATTTCAACAAAGACTCAATAGCATGTAGAAGGAGATGAGGCAAATCCAAATTACGTAAAGTAAATTGCAAGTAAGTAAATGCGGAATTTAGATAACAGAATTTAAGTGCGTAATGTATACACGTAAGGGAAATGAAACAAGAATATAAATGAAGAACATTTCATTTCTGGAAGGGAGGTTTACAAAGCCTCACAACAAAGTGGGCAAAACTCAAATGAGCAGCAAAAACCTCAGAACCTTCACAGAGGGGAGGCTGCCCCTACCCCTCTATTTATAGTGACTTGGGATCAATTCCCACCTTTGGATGTCCTGCTTCAAACCTAAGCCAACATCCAAGAGCCAGGATTTGATCCTTACACTGTCACTCTCAACAACTCTCAACTACTCACGTACACTTTCCTCACCTGCTCACCACGCCCCCAGGGAGATACCCCTCTCCCTGTCTAGTAGCAGGCTTGGAACACCTACCACCCTTGGATGAGCCTCTAAACCCTAGAGCACTCCATCAAGGGCTGAGATTTTACCCACTCACACAGCTATGCATAGGCTCACCCGAAACCCAACAACACAACAGGTTTTGCACGCTTTTCAACTCACACTAACTTGACCCGCTACTCTATCTTCCTGACCGCGATCCAACGGTCCTCCTAGATCAGAGCAGCTCCAAGTTAGCATCTCATCCATTCCTTTGTCTTCTCGGCTTGCAGCTACTCCCTGGCTCAGTCATCTTTGGCGACACCTTGATCATCTGGCCTCAGCTCTCCCAGCCTATTCCTGATCTCCTTCGCCTCACCATGACCTAGCTCCAAAGTCCTGCAACCATCATAGACAAGGAAACCACATCACATAGCAATGTCCAACTACACATATCCATCTCAACAGACAGATATACACTACGCTGACCAACATAACCCTGACCACTGGTCTCCATCCCGACCAACCATGGTCTGACCACTGGTCTCCATCCCGACCACTCGAGGTCTGACCACTAGTCTCCATTCCGACCACTCGAGGTCTGACGACGGTCTCCGACCGGCGATAGACCGACCACTCGGTCGACGGTCGGTCTCTGGCGACCTGACCCGGACCTCACGGGTCGGACAACTGGTCTCCGACCAACCAAAGACCTGACCACTCGGGGTCAGATGACTGGTCTGCAACACAGCCAAAGCCCCAACCACTCAGGTCGGACGACCCGACCACTCGGGGTCGGACGACTGGTCTCCATCCAGCCAAAGCACCGACCACTCAGGTCAGACGACCCGACCACTCGGGGTCGAACGACTGGTCTCCAACCAGCCAAAGCCCCGACCACTCAGGTCGGACGACCCGACCACTCGGGTCGGACGGTGTCTCAACCAAGTAACTCAAATTGCTCTAGCTCGAAAAACAATCCAAATCAAACTCAAACTTGAGCACACCTTGCTCAAATAAAGTCAAATACTCATCACAAACATGGATGGACCTCCACATGGTCCTTCAGATATGCAACTTCACCTCTGCGGCTCAAGATCTTGAACGGCCCAACATATCTGGGTGCGGGCTTCCCTTTTGCGTGGAACCTTCTGACTCCTTTGACAGGTGTGACTCTAAGATACACAAAATCTTCGGGTTCAAAGCTCAATTCCCTGCGACGGTTGTCGGCATAACTCTTCTGCCTTGATTGAGCAATCTTCAGTCTTTCCCTGATCAGGGCGATCTGTTCTTCTGCCTTTTGAAGAATGTCTGGTCCAAAAACATGTCATTCGCCTGTCTCATTCCAATTCAATGGTGTTCGACAAGATCAACCATACAGAGCTTCAAATGGAGACATCTCAAACTACTTCGATAAGCTGTTGTTGTAACTGACTCAGCATAAGGTAAACACTTGTCCCATGAAGTAGAATATGCTAAGGCACAAGCTCTCCGCATATCTTCCAATATTTGGTTAACCCTCTCAGTTTGACCATCTGTCTGCGGATGGTAGGCTGTACTGAAGTTCAAACGAGTCCCCATTGCCTCATGTAGCTTACCCCAAAATTTGGAGGTAAATTGGGTACCTTTGTCCGACACTATCTTCTTCGGTACTCCATGCAAACCGACAATTCTTGCCATATAAAGTTCTGCCAACCGGTCTCCGGAATAAGTGGTCTTTACCGGTATGAAATGTGCCACTTTGGTTAAACGATCTACTATGACCCATATGGAATCATATCCACCTTGGGTTACGGGCAACTTGGTTATGAAATCCATACCAATTTCTTCCCATTTCCATTCGGGTATCTTTAGGGGTTCTAATAGTCTGCGGGTCTCTGATGCATAGCTTTGACTCTTTGGCATATGTCACATAATGCAACATATTCGGCGACTTCTCGTTTCATGCTTGGCCACCAAAATCTTTCCTTTAAATCTTGATATATTTTCGCACTTCCTGGATGAATTGAGTACTTGGAGTCATGGGCCTCCTCCAAAATTAGCTGCTTCAACTCCTTTTTGTTTGGCACACAAATGCGTCTTCTAAACCACATAGTATTCTTCTCATCCAGTTTGAAATCCTTTGCCTTGCCTGCATCCATCTTGTCCTTAATTCTCTTGATTTTGTCGTCATTTTTCTGCCCTTCCCTGATCTGATCTTCCAGGGTAGGTTTTACTTCAAGGTTGCTACAAATCCTACAGTACCATTTCGAGTTCTAATTTCTGAAATCCTTACACAATCTGCGACTTGCTTCCAGCAAACATGTTTACTTTGTGGTTCTTTACGCTCATGGCGTCTGCCACCACGTTGGCTTTACCAGGATGGTAGTGAATTCCCACGTTATAATCCTTGATTAAATCTAACCATCTTCTTTGCCTCATATTTAGGTCAGCTTGCCTGAAGATATACTTAAGACTTTTATGATCAGTATACACTTCACATCTATTTCCGATGAGATGATGATATCATATTTTTAGGGCATGCACTACGGCAGCTAATTCCAAATCATGAGTCGGATAGTTCTCTTCATGTGGTCTCAATTGCCTCGATGCATAGGCAATTACCTTCCTGTTCTGCATCAACACGCATCCCAACCCCTGACGCGATGCATCACAATAGATGTCGAAGCCTTGATGAACGTCAGGTAAAAAACTAAGACAGGTGCCAATGTTAATCTTTTCTTCAACTCCTGAAAACTCTTCTCACACTCCTGTGTCCATAAGAATTTCTTTTCCTTTTTCAACAATTGCGTAAGAGGTCTCGCAATCGTAGAGAATCCTTCGATGAATCGACGGTAATATCCCGCCATTCCAAGGAAACTACGGATTTGGGTTACCGTCTTCGGTTGCTCCCAATGCAAAACCGTTTCCACTTTCTTTGGATCTACCACAACTCCTTCTGCTGTCATTATGTGTCCAAGAAATTCAACCTTATTCTTCCAAAAGTCACATTTACTAAATTTTACAAACAACTGTTGTTCCCTCAATTTCTCAAGGACTAGCCTCAAATGTTCGGCGTGCTCTTCTCTTGTCTTGGAATACACAAGAATATCATCTATGAACACGACAACGAACTTATCCAAGTATTCCATCAAAACCTTATTCATTAAGTTCATGAAATATGCTGGTGCATTTGTCAAGCCAAAAGATATCACTGTAAACTCATAGTGTCCATATCTTGATGAAAATGCAGTCTTCGGAATATCCTCTGATCGGATCTTCAATTGATGGTATCCTGATCGGAGATCAATTTTGGAGAAGACTCCTGCTCCCTGCAACTGATCAAAAAGATCGTCGATCCTGAGTAGCGGATACTTATTCTTTATCGTCACATCATTAAGTGCACGATAGTCTATACACATCCTAAAACTCCCGTCCTTCTTCTTGACGAACAAGACAAGTGCTCCCCATGGCGATGAACTAGGTCTTATAAATCCTTTTTCCAGCAGCTCTTCAATCTGCTTCTTCATTTCCACCAATTCCTCTGTGGACATCCTGTAAGGTCTCTTAGCTATTGGAGCTGTCACAGGACAAGCTCTATCACGAACTCGATATCTCTATCTGGCGGCATTAGGGTAAATCCTGCAGGAAAACATCCGGATATTCATTGACTATGGAAACTTCCTCCAAGTGTCAATCTTCATCTTTGTTGACCATTAATTGTCCATCTCGTCTCGATTTTGCTTCAAATTCAATCTTCTTTCCATCAGAGCTCTCGATCGATATGACTCTTTTTCATGATCCAAAGATCGCCTTGTGTTTAGTTAACCAATCCATTCCCGAGGATAACATCCGGGGTTTGGGTATTTAGGGCGATTAAGTTAGCTAGGAACTCAACTCCATTAATTATTAGTCTTACCTAGAACATCCTACTTTAGATCGGAGTTACGATCCGAGGATTGAACTATAAGCACACATTTAAGATTCACTATATCCAAATCACTTTGAACAGTAAAATCTCGGGAAATAAAAGAATGCAAAGCTCCGGAATCGAATAAAACAGTAGCTGGTACTGAGTTTACTAGGAACTTACCCAGTACAACGTCTGTAGCGTTCTGGACTTCATCCGTTGTAATGTGGTTCACTCGACCTCGTGCAGTTCCTTGGGATGGAGTTGCTGCTGTTGATGACCCGCGGTTCACGATTGGTGCGGGATTCCTTGCCGGTGTGTTCCCCAGGTTAAAGCGGACCGGGGTGACACCTCCCTTCTTAGGCGATTATTGGCAAAATGCCCGATTCATTGCGTGATAGCGTCTTCCATTGCTGAGAGGTTCCTCGATGCGAGCCATCGTTCGGGGTGAGTGCGAGCATTCTGACCCACTGGGCGATTTGCCGGCAGTGGTGCCCTGTCATTGCCTCTGGGCTAGTACCGGATGAATTGTTGGGGTGCCGTCCTCTGCCTCTGCTGGACTTGATGACCTCCTTGTTGCTCCATTCTGCGCTTTCTATTGTCATCCAACTCTCGGCGCTTGTCCTCCAAGATAAGAGCTTTGTTAACTAGCTCTTGGAAGTCAGGGAATGTGTGGGTGATCAGTCCCACCTGCAACCCTGCATTCAATCCCTTCATGAAGCGGGATTTTCTGGCCTTATCCGTAGCCACGTCCTCCGGTGCGTAGCATGCCAGTTGTGTGAACTTATTCAGGTAATCGACCACTCACTGGCCGCCCTGCTTGAGGCTCCGAAATTCCTCCTTTTTAAGATCCATGATACCCTCGGGTACATGGTACTGGCGGAAGGCTGAGGTGAATTCCACCCACGTGATACTCTTTGGGTCCTCATGAGCTGCGCAGAAGTTTTCCCACCATTCTGCGGTAGTTCCTTTGAGTTGATGAGAGGCATAGAGTACCCTCTCATGTCCAATACACTGGGTAATGTGCAGCTTCCTTTCGATTGTCCTTAGCCAATCGTCGCCTCCGATGGATTGGCGTTGCTCGAGAAGGTAGGTGGGCGAGTTCGCATAAACTCGGACAACCTTGAGTAGGGTGTGGTCCATGGTTACCCCTGGTTGAACATTCGCAGCGACTTGATTGGATATCTACTGCATGGTCTGAACCATCGTGTTCATGAGTTGAGTCTGGGCAGTCAGGAAGGCTCCCAGGTTCTGCATATCGACTTGCGGTGGTTGAGGGATTGGTTCCTCATTCTGGTTGTCAGCCTAATTAGCTCCGCTTCCGCTGGCTCCAACATTTCCACGAGTCCTCACCATCTGTTGCAAACTTCCAAGGTTAAGAAAAGAAGAAAGCATAGACAAGTAAAAGAACTTATGTGGGGGAAACAGGTGTAACTTAAATTATTTAGCCACTTTATTGATATAATATAAAGTAGTATGGTTGCTCACAAGTGCCTAAGGGCAATGCAACACATACGAGACACTCACAACCAAAAGCAAGTAAGCAAACATAGGACTCTATGACGACTCAACCTAATGGTGACTCTGAAGCAAAAGACGCGACTCAACATTCGAGTCTCGACACTATACTCTACTAGTCTCGATCACTCATCTAGCCAACCCGGCTGCGGCTTCCCCGGAGCATACACCGATGGGTGCTCTGGCATCGGGGCGAACTGGTCCTGATGACCTACTGCAGCTGGTGCAAATGACCCCATCGACTCTGCTGGTCCCAGGGCTGCCTGCTCCTGCACTGGTGCCTCCTGCTCTAGCTCCTCCGGATCTGGATCGTGTAACTCCAGGACTGGCTCAGGCTCGGGTCCATACAAAGCCATCTCCAACTCCTGGCTCTTCTGCATGGAGTGAGCTAAGCCCTCCCGCAGTTGGTTCCTCGCCGTCATGACCTCGTCGCGGGTCCTCTGCAGCTCCTGGACTGTCTCGTCCAAGGCGTCCTCCTGGGCGATGACATACCTCGCCAGGTGGGTGATCATGGCGTCCTCCTCCACGAGCTCCATCCTGTCAAAACGATTGTCTGGACGCGGATGGTGACGAAAGACGGTGCCCTGCAACTCTATGGAGTAAGTGCGGGCAATCTGCCGCATCGCCTGACGTGCTGTCTCCTGAATCCCAACCTCAAAAGAAGACCTCCTGACATAATGTAGATAGGATGGCTCGCCCTCGTCCTCTCCCGAGCATACACTGTGACCTTGACATCCCAGGCGATGTCAAGTCCTGCCCGTACCACCGTAGTCCCTCGATAAAGTGGTGCATCAAAACCTCAGAGCAATCGCATCATCGCCATAACTCCATGGCGTATCCTCCGGTGCGCTCTCCGTAGGTGTGGATCATCCTCATCTGCCAAAAAAACCTTGTTTAAATTAAACAGAAAATAACCATAAAAATTCAGCATAGGTATGAAACAAGGGAGAAGAGATAAGTCAAGATTTCATTGATATTCTTGCGCAAGTTGATTAGGTTTTTAGAAAATAGTTTTACCCTCCTAGGTACAACCAAACTAGGGTCAAGTCCTACAGTCAACCTGCTCTGATACCACCTCTGTCGGGACTCGAATCTGCAAATCCGGACCCTCTGTGTATTCTGTGCTAGTCCAGGATCACGCTAGCACACACAGTCTTCACAGGGTTGCACATCACAGACATTTGATGCGATATAAGAATAAATAGTGAAAACATGTATATAAATCGAGTTGTACGACCTTATGGTCTCCTTACATAAAAACAGCCACGCAGGGCTTACAATATTCAGAGTAAAAGAAATAACAGCGGAACATAAATAAATATCATGGAAGCCTCCATCTCTCCACAGGCATCCAACTGGGCTTGCCCCCTAGTTGCTCGGGTCCTCAATGTACTCCTCCTCCCAGGCTGGTGTAGACTCCTCCACTGATGTTGGGGTTGATAAGCAAGGTGGGATGAGTACACAAGGCACTCAACAAGTAATGCACAGAATGCGGCACTAGTACTATATGCAAAGCTTATTCCAAAGGATTGACTTAAATGGTTCTCTTGCATCAAACAACATTTTTAAACCAGTATCTTATTTAGTTTAAAGCAGTGGAACAGTTATAAGTAATACTATTTTCTTCAAATGGTTTTTCTTCGAAGATTCTCGGCACACAGCCTTAACAGTTCATTTTCAATACTAGCACACAGCCACCCTTTCCACATTTTGTTTATGAAGATCTACCCCTTGACTGTAATCCTCGAGCAATGCTCAATACCGTGAGCACGGCTATTCGAATAGTTTTGACACTCTGCGGAGGTTGTACACTTTACCCACAAGATCTGACCACTCACCACACGGTGATTGTCAAGTAACAAAGCTTTTCAGAACCTCTACCTTAACCAAAGAACCTCTCGGTATTACCCTCACTATCACTTCCCTCACACAGGCGAAGTATAGGGACAGGTCAATCACCGTTGGATGGGCACCAAGCCGTAGGGCAGTGCACGCTCCCAGCGATACACCCCGTGCAATTGTCACCCCGAGGTATCGGAGGAAAGATATCAGAACCCTAATCAACTAGGTCTGTCCCATATCAGACATGTGGTTGTACGGGTGACTCAGATCAAAGGCTTGCAAGGTGAAGTCCTTAACTGACCAAGGCAAGACTTCCAACACAAAACAGTGGCACACATCCCATTGTGGCACACAAACTCACAACACTCATCAACCCAATGCCACACAGGCCCACCAGGCACACAGCCTCTTGCCACTTGCCCCAGTCAAAATCATTTCCCACCCAGTTGATTATTGTGCAACACATGCCAGCAATAACTCCACATCGGTTTGGAACCACACAGGTCTCCATACTTCAATCTCATCATGTGGCAACATCACACCACTTTCAAAATACATTCAATATTCCATTAGTCAATATTGTAGTATTTTTCTGAAAGATCATTCATGACCCGTTGCAAGGCTAAGCATCTACTCACGGTCTAGCCTCCCGTGTTGGCATCATATTATTATCCAACCAGTACAAACAAACTTAGGGTGACAATGATTTAGGGCATACAATTAATAATTTCAAGGTGGCATAACAGAATGGGTTGATTAACTACGTTATCCCAATTTAAATTAGCTTCATTTTAAATAAATAAGCATGCATAATTTCAAAGCAAAAATTACATTTTAAAAAGCTGGGATCAAAATGATAAAGCATCACTTGCCTTCAAAGAGTTGCTGGTCGTGTTCCGAAGCTTGGTCTTGAGCGACGAAATCTTCCTCGAAACTTTTCGGCAAATTTGCGTCTACGCGTATAAACAAAATATGCAATAAATAGCTAATACAGAGCACTATATGACCTCAAAATTAAAATAAAATTCATCATTAAATAGATCACATTTTTATGAATTTTTAGAAATTTGAATCACCCAAATCCGTGTTAAAATGCAAAAGTTATAGTCATTTGAAGTTTGAATAAAATCTGAAAATACAGAAATTAAGAAATCCGATTTTTCCAAATTATTTTTATACTGAAAATTCGCATTTATGACGTCAGCATCGCATCATGATGACGTCAGAATAGAAATGAATTTCGGCCAAAATATTTTTATATATAAAAAATATTTATGACATCAGCGATGACGTCAGCATGACACGTGGCAGCCTCTGGTGCCGCCACGTCGCCTCGGTCTATGGGCTTGGTTCACGGCTCGGCTCTGGTCTACCGTGGACTTGGTTCACCAAAACAGCGCATCCCGCGGCAAGATCCGAGCCGTTCGTTGAATCAACGGCGATTTCCTCACGCGCGCGCGGCGCATCGAGATCGCGATGCGCGACATACGCGTCGCGCATCCGACGTCGACCACGCATCCAGCGCGGCGCCTCGGACTCCACGCCTCCATGCGTCGCAGACATCCAACGGCGCACACGAAATTGCGGTGGATCACGCGCGACGCGTTGGCGGCGTCTCGGTTCTACGCGCCGCCACGTGGCGAGATTACAGCGGTGCGCTCGAAACCGACGGCTGGATCTGGTCTGCCCGGTCAAAATGACCACGCGCGTCGGCCGCGATTCGGCAAAGCGCGGCGCAATCACCGCCGCGCGTTCAAATCGAGCGGCAGCGATTCTTAAGGCAAAGCGGATCTAATCTCCACCGTTGAGATTTAATCCAGCGGAGCATGGTATCAGAGTTGTTTATCGTGCATGGCGCAGCGTGGCTCAATCCTACGCGTTCACTAACGATCCAGCGGCTAAGACAAAAACATAAGCGCAGAAAATAGATCTAATCCAAGCCGTTCACTCTAGATCTAACGATCAAGATTCAACTAACGTGTAAACCTAAGAGTTAATCCGGACCGTCCATAACCGATCTAACGACTCGAGATCTAATCTAGGTGAAAAAGCGAAAGCGGCGTGGGCGTGCAAAACGCGTGCGATGCGGATCGAGCGATCGGCGAGGTTGGCGAGGTCGGCGGCGGTGCGAAAGAGAAGGTCGTCGGGCTGGGAAGATGGCGCGACCAGCGGCGCTACGGGGCTTCTCCGGCGAGAAGGGTGGTCCACTCGATGCGGCTTGCTTGGTGAACTTCGGGGCGAAGTCGAGCACGGCGGGGCGGCGGGCGGCAGCGGGAGGAAGCAAAAACAACGGTGGTGAGGGAAAGCAACTACGGCGAGCAACAGCGGGCGCTAGAGGTGGTCTCGGCGTGCGTGCAAGGAGTCAAAGGACACGGCGTTAAGCCCTCTGCAGAACGCACTCACCAAGACGGCTTAAAGGGCCTCGACGTGCGCGAAACTGCCGGTGGAAATCACGGCCATCGAAGCCCACGCCTCTCCGGTGATCTCGCGGGGACGAAGCGACGTGGCCCTATCCCAGCCGTTCGTGCGGCGATGATCCGAACGCGCACGCGCGCGCGCGACGTGGCACACTCGCAGGCGTTAGATCAGGATCGGACGGCTCGGGCTGGGCGGCGCTAGGGTTTGCGTGGCGAGCTGGGCCGGGCTAAGCACAGTGCTTGGCCGGCCCAGTACTATTCATCTAATTTTTAAATCATTTGTTATTAAAAACAATTCTAAAAATTCAATTAAATCCTTTGGGGCTTTTAAATTAGTAGAAAAATTCTAGAAAAATTCCAGAAAATACTTTGAGCTATTTGGGACTCAAATAAAATATTTTCAATAAAACTTTGCAAAAACTTTTCCATTATTTAATTGTTTTTAAGGAAGGCCATATTTGAATAAATCCAAATAAATTTCAATAAATTCCAAAAAATTCCCAAAAAACAAAAATACTCCAAAATTTAAATTAGAGTAAAATTTAGGGTGTTAAACTTCGTCTCTGATTCGGGTTTCCAAACCCGCCGCCGCTCACCGTCTCTGCCGCGTACTGCTAGACCTTCCTTTTGCACGCGCACGCCGAGGCTATAAAAGCCGTCGTCCGCACCCTGAGGTTCACCATCCCAGAGCTCATCCGCCAGTGCTAGCCTTCGCCGTTGAGTCGTTGCTGTAGCCTCGCAGGAGCTCGCCGGTGTTTGCTCTTCGTCGCCACGGTTTTCTTCGGGTTCCGCTGTCGTCAAGCCGCCGTCCGTCGCAAGGGTTCCAGATCCGAGTTCCTCACGTCGTGCTGCGTCGAGTCTGCTGCTTCTTCATCGCCGGAGTCGTCTCATTCGCCGTTCGGGTGGTCGCCTTCTTCCGCTCCGGTGAGCCTGCGCCGTCGTGCTGCCATCCGCGTCTGGAAGCCTCGTCGACCGTTGGATCTCCAGTGAACCGCTGCGATCGTGCCACGTCGCCGCGTGATCAGGTAACGATTCAGTAAGGGTTGGCCGTTGGATCTATTTGAACAGTCCGGATCGTGCCGCGTGCGTGTAGATCGGTGGCCGTTGGATCAGTGCACGGATGTGCAACGCGTGTCGGTGCAAGGACTGAGGCGCCGTGCGCAAGCGCGGTGCCGTGAACCAAGTCCATGCGCCGAGCCACGTGTCGACCCCTAATTGGTCCACATGTCGCCTGTGCGATAAATCGGGTTTTCTTAATAAAAATAATTCGGGAAAATCGGTTTTTTCTGTTTTCTGTATTATCAGTATTTATTCAAACTTCAAAAGGCTATATCTTTTGTATTTTAACTCGGATTTGAGTGATTCAAATTTCTAAAAAATTTTAAAATCAAGATATATTTATTAGTGAATTTTATTTTATTTTTGGAGTTTTTTTGCTTGCTGTTTTGATTTTTATTTGCTTCTTCGACCTCGGTTCGCATAAACGTTGAGTTGCTCGGCGCTCCGGAGGAAGATTCGTCGCTTCAGGACCCAAGCTCAGACCAAGCCCAGCACCTACTCCAAGGCAAGTTGTGCTTTGATCATGTTGCACCTAATTTTCACCAAATTGCTATTTTGTCTCTTAAACTTTATGAATGATATTTTATGTGTATAAATGATTTCAAATAATCTGGGAATTAGATAATATGCCTATTTGAATTAAATCATACCTTGTCAATCATATGCCATGATCTATTTGTCACCCTAGGATGTGGGACTATAGTTGGTTAATATTGATAGTCAACATGGGCTAGTTAGACCGTCATAGGTTGCTTAGCCATGCTACGTCATCACATGTGTCCGAAAGTGGATACTTAATTTTGACTAATGGAATATGGAACAATATTTACAAATTTGTGTGTCATGTGTTGTCACACAGTGATATCAAGTTGTCGCGGCGAGGAGGTCACACAACTAGATTGAAATGTTGGTGTACGTGGTGCTTGGTAATCAAGCGGGGTGGTAATGATTTAGATTGGGGCAAGTGGCAAGGCGGTGTGCCAAGGTGGGCCAGGATTGGCAGGGGTATGTGGAAGTCTTGCCTTAATCACTCTAAGGACTTAACCTTGCAAGCCTTTGACCTGAGTCTTCCTTGCAACCACATGTCTGGAATGGGACACCTAGTGAATAATTTGTAAAGCCTAGATTTGATCTTGTCGTGGTGAATAGTGAGTCCGGGTTTATGGTTTAACTCACATGGCGCAAGAGGGGCCTGTTGTGGTGGTTTAACCCTTGATGTTGAAACCTTAGCGAGCGATCTTGGGTCTAGGTGTAGCATTGTAAAGGCTTTGTTATGATCACTCGCCTTGGTGGTGTTTGGTTGTATCGTGTGGGTAAAGTGCATAACCTCTGCAGAGTGTACAATCTATTCGAATAGCCGTGCTCACGGTTTTGGGCAATGCTCGGGAATTACAGTTAAGGGTTAGACTTTTGTTAAACAAAAACCTGTTGGGATGGCAAGGTGCCATGGAAAGTGGAAATTGATTTAGGATTGAAAAACTTGGTTTACTTCAGAAATGCTGAATCTATTAATTACTGTATTTGTTTTACTGCTTTTCAATCTATTTATTGTATTCTTGTTAAATGCCGCTTTATTGCAAAATAGCCAAATTAGCCATTCCTTTGGATTAAGCCAAGCATATAGAATATTAGACTTGCATTGCTATGCACAACTTGTTGAGTGCTTTATGTACTCACCCCAACAACAACAACTTCAGAAGAAGAGGAATCTACACCTTTCGTGGAGGAGGATTGTCTGGATGCGAATGCTTAGGTCCGAGCCTCGTTAGTTGCCTGCGGTGAACTGGAGAGCTGCTACGCTTATTTATTTTTCGCTACTGCTTATTTGCTATTTCTTTTATAAGCCCTGTGTGGCAATAATCATGTAAGACAACAGTTACTATTAATTATTAAAGTTATGCTATATTCCGCTGTGTATGACAGTGATAGCATCTATGTTGAGCCTGTGTGCACTAGCGTGATCTGGGTA
The DNA here is from genome assembly GCA_036346275.1 of Otatea glauca. Taxonomy (NCBI): domain Eukaryota; kingdom Viridiplantae; phylum Streptophyta; class Magnoliopsida; order Poales; family Poaceae; genus Otatea; species Otatea glauca. The sequence continues at coordinate 9,773,710 of CM070716.1, read as the reverse complement.
GTCTTTGATATACGGAGGGTCGAATTTGCAAATTCGATTCCCGACAAAGGTGGTATCAGAGCCATACTGACTATAGGTCTTGGACCTAGGTAGTTGGTATCTCTTAGGAGTGTCCAAAATTATTTTCTAAAGAAAAAGCTAAAATTGACTAATAAGAAAATCTTGGCTTATCTCGTTCTTCTACTCTCATCCTTGCTAAATTACCTTCTTTTCGTTGCCGTTTCGAGTGGAGATCTTATTCAAAATTTTGTTTTCAATAGATGCCGATCTTCCAATCCTTCGAGTCGAGGCAGGGTGGCTATGCCATGGAGTTGTGGAGAGTTGTTCAAGTAATTAGAGGCTTCGATCGTCCGCTCTACCGAGGAAGCAACTGGAACGTCAATGGTGTACATCGGGGGTTCTTCTGCAAACTAACCATCTTCGCTCGAGAGTGCGATGAGACCACCAGACCGATCCACATCACCACCCCGAGGTTCACGTATAAGGCTGGAATTCAGGAGGCTGCCAGACTTGCTCTTCGACAGATCTGCCACGACTACGCCTACGAGCTTCGCGACACCGTGTTTCGGCTTCACCCGACAGTGTGAGCGTGCCAACGTCGTCGGATCGTGGAGGAGGAGTGTGCTACTGCAGTACACATGGCTGAGTTCGCCACCGCCCAGGAGGATCACCTGAGGGACACTGCTCAGGAGCTAGAGACAGTGTACGAGGTGCTGAGGGTGATCGAGCGAGAGCTTCAAAAGACCCGTGACGCCGCAGCCAGAGTCATCAGCGAGCTGGAGGAGGCCTTGCAGGTAGCTGAGGAGCTAGCGGACCAGGTCGTCCAGGAGCCGGATGAGGTCACCGAAGAAGAAGAAGAGGAAGAAGAAGACCCAGAGGAGCGTGAGTGGGAGCATGAGGAGCCAATAGAGGGTCATCAGGATAGGTTTGCACCCATGCCAGCCCACCCACCGGTGTATGCGCCGGATCAGTCTCAGCCAGGGTGGCTGGATGAGTGAGAGTCAGTCTTAGAGTTGTGTTGAGGCTCGAGTGTTGAGTCACGTCTTGAAGTTAGTCTTTGCCTTTTAGTAGACGTTAAGGTTGCATGTTTAGTTTGGTTCTTATTTGTTTGCTAAGTGTGCAGTATGTGTTGCAAAGCCCTTAGGCATTGTAAGCAATCAAACCAAGTATTAATAAAGATTATTTAAGTTGGGTTTAACCTGTTTTCCCCGCCTTAGAAATTCTTGCATCTTATCTATGCTATATCTACCTTTCCTAACCCAAGAAGAAATCAAGCAGATGGTGAACACCCGCAGCAACAACGGAGCTTCATGAAGTGGTCTACGCCCAGGCAACAATCCTAATGAAGGAGCACCACCGCAGCAAGCACCACCAGTGGATATGCAGAACTTGGGAGCTTTTCTCGCTGCGCAAACTCAGTTGATGCAGACTATGATGCAGCAGATGACCCATATGACTACAGTCAACAACCCTGCTGCCCAGAACAACAATGGCAGGCCCCGCTCCTACTCCAAGTTGTCAGACTTCATGAGGACCCGACCGCCAACATTCTCAGGAAATGTCAACCCCTTGGAAGCGGATGATTGGCTAAGAACCATTGAAAGGAAGTTGTACATCACTCAATGTGAAGGCCATTAGAGGGTTCTTTACGCATCCCATCAGCTAGAGGAGCAATTGCGAGAATGGTGGGAGAACTCTTGTCTTGCTCATGAGGCCCCATGGAAATCGGATGGGAAGAGTTACTTAGCGGCCTTCCGCGATTACCATGTCTGGAAGGATGATGGACTGAAAAGGAAGAATTGAGGTGCTTAAGCAAGGAGGCCAACCGGTGGCCGATTACTTAACAAATTCACGCAGTTAGCTCGCTATGCTCCTGAAGACGTAGCGACGGACAAGGCTAGGCAGTCCCGCTTCATGAAAGGACTAAACTCGGGGCTGCAAGTGGGGCTGATTACCCACACTTTTCCAGATTTTCAAGAATTGGTAAACAAGGCTTTGATTCTGGAGGATAAGCGCAAGGAGCTTGGGGAAAATCGCAAGCGCTTGATGACCAACCAAGGTGGACGCCCTAACCACCTGCGAATGATAATGACACCACAACAGTTTGCTAGGTTCCAACCACAAGCTGTTAACAAACCAGCAACACCTGCGCCGCGACCACCAGGACAAAGTTATCAGACGCCGGCCCAAGGTAACAATGCTCAAGGAGGAGTGCAGCAGTCAGCCGCCAGACGGTGCTATAGTTGCAATGAGCTGGGGCATTATGCCAACAGATGTCCCCAGAAAGGAGGTATCACGCCAGTGCGTTTCAACCTTGGAACGACACCTGCTAAGGCGCCGATGACGGGAGCAAATCGAGGAGCTGGACAGGCAGGAGCGATGCCTCAAGCTACTTTCCAGGCAGAATCAACCACATCACCGCCGATGGAGCCCAAGAAGCATCAGACGTCGTACTGGGTAAGTTTTTGGTAAACTCAGTACCTGCAACAGTCTTATTTGATTCAGGAGCTTCGCATTCATTTGTCTCTCGAGCTTTTGCATCTGAAAATGGTTTGAGCATGAAAAATCTTAAGTGTTGATGCTAGTCCAAGCCCTAGGATCTGAGTTAAGATCTAACCTTGGGTGTTTGGGGGTGAAGCTAATAATTAATTGGGTAGAGTTCCTAGCAAACTTAATTATTCTATATCCTCGGTATGGACTGGTTGACCAAGCATAAGACAGTATTGGATTGCAGTCGAAGGGTGGTATCCATTGAGAGCCCTAGAGGAGAGAAAGTGGAATTCCGAGCGACATCAGTTCGTAAGGATCAATTAATGGTTAATAGTATGAAAGCCGTCGGCATAGAGGATGTGCCAGTGGTCAGGGAATATCTATATGTATTTCCAGAGGATCTGCCGGGGATGCCGCCAGACCGTGACATCGAGTTTGTCATTGAGTTAGCACCTGGAACAGCACCGATAGCAAAAATACCTTATTGGATGCCTACCGATGAGTTGGTGGAAATGAAGAAACAGATCGACGAGTTATTAGAGAAAGGTTTTATAAGACCAAGTTCGTCGCCATGGGGAGCGCCAGTTTTGTTTGTCAGGAAAAAGGATGGAAGCCTTAGAATGTGCATTGATTATCGTGCACTTAATGAAGTAGACGGTTAAGAATAAGTATCATTGCCAAGGATTGATGATACATTCGACCCGGTTGAGAGGAGCTGGAGTTTTCTCCAAAATAGACCTTCGTTCAGGATATCATCAGCTAAAGATTCGGGCGAAAGATGTTCCGAAGATCGCATTTTCTTCAAGATATGGACATTATGAGTTCACGGTCATGTCTTTTGGATTGACCAATGCGCCGGCATATTTCATGAACTTGATGAATAAGATTTTCATGGAATACTTGGACAAGTTTGTTGTTGTGTTCATAGATGATATTTTGGTGTATTCAAAGACCGAAGCAGAGCGCACAAATCATCTGAGGCTAGTGTTGGAAAAGCTGCGTGAGCAACAGCTGTATGCTAAATTCAGTAAGTGATACTTTTGGAAGGAAAAGGTGGAATTTCTCGGTCATGTTATGACTGCAGAAGGAGTTGCTGTCGACCCAAGCAAAGTGGAGGCAGTGTTGCATTGGAGCAACCGAAGTCTGTCACTCAAGTCCGTAGTTTTCTGGGAATGGCAGGATATTATCGCTGGTTCATAGAAGGATTTTCGACGATTGCGAGACCTCTTACGCAGTTGTTGAAAAAGGAAAAGAAATTTTCATGGGCCTTGATTGTGATAAAGGTTTTGAGGAATTAAAGCGTTTGACAACAGCCCAGTGTTGGTTTTGCCTAATGTTGAGCGACTTGATATATCTTGTGATCGTCAAGGCAGGTCTTGGATGCGTATTGATGCAAGAGGGTAAAGTGGTCGCATATGCGTCAAGGCAGTTAAGACCGCATGAAAGAAATTATCCTACGCATGACTTGGAATTGGCTACCGTGGTGCATGCCTTGAAATTGTGGCGTCATTATCTCATTGGAAATAGATGTGAGATATATACGGACCACAAGAGTTTGAAATATATCTTCACCCAGTCAGATCTTAACATGAGACAAAGGAGGTGGTTGGAACTGATCAAGGATTATGGGAATCCACTACCATCCAGGAAAGGCTAATGTAGTGGCGGATGCCTAGAGTCGTAAAAGCCACGTTGCAAATATGATGGTACAAGAAGATCAATCGGAGTTGTGTAAAGAGTTTCAGAAGTTAAAATTGGAAATGGTTCCAGAAGGATTCATAGCTGCATTGGAAGTAAAGCCGACGCTTGAAGATCAGATTCGGAAAGGGCAAAAGGATGATGAGAAAATCAACTGAATCAAAGCTAAAAAGGATGAAGGATTAGCGGCAGATTTTACTATGGATGACCGGGTTACCATGTAGTTCAAGGGTTGCATTTGTGTGCCAAACAAACCAGAGCTTAAGTAGTTGATTTTGGAAGAGGCTCACGATTCCAAGTATTCAATCCATCCAGGAAGCGCTAAGATGTACCAGGACTTGAGGGAGAGGTTTTGGTGGCCGAATATGAAGCGTGAAGTCGCTGAGCATGTTGCCTTGTGTGATATATGCCAGAGAGTTAAGGCAATACACCAGAGACCAATAGGTTTGCTACAACCGTTAAAAGTTCCAGAGTGGAAATGGGAAGAAATCGGCATGGATTTTATCACTGGGTTGCCAAGAACTCAAAGTGGGTATGATTCTATATGGGTCATTGTGCATCGATCGACCAAAGTTGCTCACTTCATTCCGGTTAAGACAACTTACTCAGGAGACCGGTTAGCAGAGTTATACATGACTAAAATTGCATGAAGCTATGGGAACGCGTTTGAATTTCAGTACAACATATCACCACAGACCGATGGTCAGACAGAATGAGTAAATCAGATTTTGGAAGATATGTTAAGAGCTTGCGCTTTAGCCTATACTACATCATGGGATAAATGTTTGCCATATGCAGAGTTCAGTTATAACAACAATTACCAGGCTAGTTTGCAGATGTCGCCATTTGAAGCTTTATATGGCTGTGCCTGTCGTACCTTGCTGAATTGGAATGAGACAGGGGAGCGTATGATATTTGGCCCTAACATTCTCAAGGAAGCTGAAGAGCAAGTTGCCATGACAAGAGAAAGGTTAAAAATCGCGCAGTCAAGACAAAAGAGTTACGCTGATAATCGATGCCGTGATTTGAGTTTCGAGCCAGATGATTTTGTGTATCTTAGAGTTACCCCTCTGAAAAGAGTTAAAAGGTTCCACGCTAAAGGAAAACTTGCCCCAAGATATGTTGGACCGTTCAAAATTTTGGGCCGTCGACGGGAGGTTGCTTATCAGTTGGAATTACGCGATCCAGCGGCGGCGTGCATGATGTGTTCCATGTGTCAGAGCTCAAGAAGTGTCTTCGGGTGCCAGCGGAGCAGACGCCTTTGGAAGAGATTGAGTTGCAGAAGGATTTGACCTACAAGAAACAACCGATGAAAATTTTGGGTGTCATGGACCGCAGAACCAGGAACAAGTCAGTTCGTTTTTGCAGAGTTTAGTGGAGCAACCATTCTGAGAATGAGGCAACCTGGGAGCGTGAAGAGGACCTGAAGTTAGAATTTCCAAACCTATTCCCTAGTTAGCCCTGAATCTCAGGGTCGAGATTCTGTTAAGGGGGAGAGGTTTGTAACACCCCAATTTTTGCTTTAAGTGTTATTTTATTGTCATTTATGCAATTTGAGATTTATTGGGATTTTTCTGGATTTATTGGAATTTATTTTGAAAATTAAGTAATTAGCCTCCTTGAGAAAACTAATTAAATATCTGCATAGTCAAAATAAAGTATTGCCAAAAATATTTTATTTATACTCAAAATGTCTCAAAGTATTTATGGGAATTTTCTGGGATTTTTCCTGATATTTTAATTGCTTAAAACTGATAAAACTAATTTTGGGAATTATTTTAAATCATAACTCGGAAAAATCCTTCGGAACAGTGTTGGGCCGAGCCCAGCACTATGCGTGCATTCGGCCTGTGCTATGTGGGCCGCCAGCCCATTTCCCCGCCGCCTCGCGTGTGGCTGTTGGATTTCCATCGGATGATCTGCATCTCGCCGAAACCCTAGCGCCTTCGGCCGTTGGATCAAGATCGCACGGAGAGGATTCCTCGTGTTGCTTTTGGAAGGCCAAGATCGCGCCCGTCGGTTTTGGAAAGAACGGATCGGATCGTATCGCTTCGGATCTAATCCTGGCCGCTCGTTGCGAATCGGACGGCTGCCAGCCTTCGTCTCCGATTCGGGTTCCAAACCCGCCGCTGCTCACCGTCTCCGCCGCGGACTACTAGACCTTCCTTTTGCGCACGCATGCCGAGGCTATAAAAGACATTGTCCGCACCCCGATGTTCACCATCTCACAGCGCATACGCCAGTGCGAGTCACCGCTGTAGCCTCGCAGGAGCTCGCCGGAGTTTGCTCTTCGCCGCCACGATTTTCTTCGGGTTCCGTTGTCATCAAGCCGCCGTCCGTTGCAAGGGTTCCAGATCCGAGTTCCTCGCATCGTGCCGCATCGAGTATGCTGCTTCTTCATACCCGGAGTCGTCTCGTTCGCCGTTCGGGTGGTCGTCTTCTTCCGCTCTGGTGAACCTGCGCCGCCGTGCTGCCATCTGCGTCGAGAAGCCTCGTCGACCGTTGGATTTCTAGTGAACCGCTGCGATCGTGCCACGTCGCCGCGTGATCAGTTAACGATTCAGTAAGGGTCGGCCGTTGGATCTGTTTGAACAGTCCGGATCGTGCCGCGTGCGTGTATACCGGTGGCCGTTGGATCAGTACACGGATTTGCAACGTGTGTCGGTGCAAGGACTGAGGCGCCGTGCGCCGAGTCTACCATGCGCAAGCGCTGTGCCATGAACCAACTCCATGCGCCGAGCCGCGTGTCGACCCCTGATTGGTCCACGTGTCGCCTGCACGATAAATCGGGTTTTCTTAATAAAAATAATTCGGGAAAATCGGTTTTTCTGTTTTCTGTATTATCAGTATTTATTGAAACTTCAAAAGGCTATATCTTTTGCATTTTAACTCTGATTTGATTGATTCAAATTTCTAAAAATTTGTAAAATCAAGATCTATTTATTAGTGTATTTTTTTTATTTTTGGATTTTGTTTGTTTGCTGTTTTGATGTTTATTTGCTTCTTCGACCTCGGTTCGCGTAGACGTTGAGTTGCTCAGCGCTCCGGAGGAAGATTCGTCGCTTCAGGACACAAGCTCAGACCAAGCCCAGAACCTACTCCAAGGCAAGTTGTGGTTTGACACAAAGGGTCCGGATTTGTAAATTCCGGTCCCGACAGTAATTCATTAGTAGCTATTAGGAGTAATAGCTAGGTATGATAAAGATTTCTAGCATGATGGCTTGATGAACACGTAGCGTGGCAATAGAGATTGCTATGTCAAGGGCCGTACTATTTCACAGCTTAATATGATTATCTGTTATTTATTTTTCGTATTACACTACTTTACATACGATTACACTAGATAATTCAATCATGTTAGAATAGTATCCCTCAAAGAAAATTAAGTTAATTTGATGCCTTTCCAAAATGTTGCAACTATTGAGTCTTAATCGTTGACTGGTGCGTCTGCTAAAGCAGAGTGCGGTTACCTATCTTGACATGGTAGGGCATGTGTCAGACATGTACACGCGAACATTGATTAAACTTAACTGAGCTATCAAAATGGTTTTGGGCCTAGAGGCATAGTGTTGAGTCGGTAACATGAGATGTCACTCAACAAGCAAGAATTACATGAGATGTAATTAGCAAGGTGTTGCTTACCGAATGACATTAGGTTTCTAGCAGTGATGCCAAAGCTCACTAGGACTTAATAAAATTTGGATCTTGACTCGCTATATGTTGTTAGGGGGAACATGATTTTATATAGATGGAATAACTTTTATTAAAATATTTAATAGAAGATCATTTATAAACATAGTGCTTATTTTTTTGCATATTTGTGTTGAAGATTAAATGGCACTACTACTACCTCTGCACCTAGTTTAAGCTTGCGTTCGATTCTTGAAGAGGATAAACTGAATGGAACAAACTTTATCGACTGGTATCACAATCTAATAATCGTTCTCAAACAAGAAAAGAAGGAATATGTTCTAGAGAAACCGTACCCCGATGAACCGGCTGAGAATGCCACTCGAGCTGAAAAGAATGAGTATGAAAAATATTGCACTGATTCCGGCTACTTTAGGTGTCTCATGCTTCTCACCATGAAATCTAAGCTTCAGAAGCAATATGAGGACATGGATGCCCAAAGTATGATTATGGGTTTAAAAGGCATATTTGAGAACCAAGCGAGGGATGAGAGGTACAACACCACGAAGTGCTTGTTTGCGTGCAGGCAAGCTGAAGGGAGTTTGGTCAGCCCTCATGTGATCAAGATGATTGGTTACATTGAGAGCTTGGGAAAGCTTGGTTTCCCCCTTGGTCCAGAGTTGGCCATTGATTTGGTTCTCCAGTCACTCCCTCAAAGCTATAAGCCCTTCATTTTGAGCTTTCATATGAATGGCATGGAGAAGTCCTTGACCGATCTGCATGGGATGCTCAAGTCAGTCGTGGAGAGCATTAAGAAAAGCTCTAGTCATGTGATGATGGTTCAAAAGACTACTAAGTTCAAGAAGAAGAAGTCTTCTAAGACTAGTGGTCTGGATAAGGGTGCGGGTAAGTATCAAGATGAGATCTCGAGCAACAAGCCTGAGCTTCATAAGCAAAAGGATGGATCTGCACCCGATGCTATTTGCTTTTACTACAAAGGGGACAGGACACTGGAAGAGGAACTGTACAAAGTTCCTGGCAGACAAGATGAAAGGAAGTAAGGCTTCCACTTCATGTATTGTCATTAATGTTATAGAGATCAATATTGGTACTTCCCATATTGGTTCTTGGGTATTTTATACCGGATCAGTTGCTTATATTTGCAACTCAATGCAGGGACTGATAAAGACTAGAAGTTTGGCAAGAGACAAGTAGAGCTTCGTGTTGGCAATAAACCAAGAGTTGCTGCATTGGCTATTGGCATTTATCCATTATCTTTACCTTCAGGACTAGTTATAGAACTAAATAATTGTTATTATGTTCCAGCTTTGAGTAGAAACATTATCTCTTCTTCATATTTGGAGGCACAAGATTATCACTTTGATATTAAGAACAATTGTTGTTCTATTTATAAAACTGATATGTTCTATGGTAGTTGTCCTGTAGTTAATGGTTTATATATTTTGGAACTTGATCATGTGCCGATCTATAACATAAATGCTAAGAGGCCTCAGCCTAATGATTTGAATCCTACTTACGTTTGGCATTGTCGATTAGGTCATATAAATGAGAAACACATAATGAAGCTCCGTAAGGATGGTCTTCTAGATTCATTTGATTTTGAATAATTTGAAACGTTCGAGTCCTGTTTACCTGGCAAGATGACTAAGACACCTTTAACCGGTGTAGGAGAAAGGGAAAGTGACTTATTGGCCATTGTACATACGGATGTACGTGGACCGATGAGCACAACGGCCAGAGGTGGTTTTCAGTATTTCATAACTTTTACCGATGACTTTAGTAGATACGGTTACATCTATTTAATGAGGCACAAGTATGTATCCTTTGAAAAATATAAGGAATTTCAGAATAAGGCACAAAATCAGCTTGGCAAGGCAATCAAATCTTTCCGATCGGATCGTGGAGGAGAATATTTGAGCCAAGAGTTTCATAATCATCTGAAGTTATGTGGAATTGTTCCACCGCTTACACCGCCGGGAACATCTCAATGGACTGGGGTATCTAAACGATGGAACCGAACTTTGTTGGATATGGTTCGTTCGATGATGAGCCAAAGTGATCTGCCATTTTCCTTTTGGGGATTTGCTCTAAAAATAGCCGCGTTCACTATCAATAGGGTTCTATCTAAATTAGTAGAGAAGATGCCATATGAGTTTGGACCGAGAAGCGTCCCAGATTGTCTTTTCTCAAAGTATGGGGTTGTGAGGCTTATGTAAAACATTTGATGTCTGATAAGCTCATGCCCAAGTCACAAAAATTCTTCTTTGTGGGGTATCCTAACGAAAATAAAGAATGTTACTTTTACATACAGAAAGAGAACAAAGTGTTTGTTGCTCATAATGGTGTATTTTTGGAAAAAGAATTTCTTTCCAAGGGAGTTAGTGGGAGCACAGTGCGACTCGAAGAGATTCAATAACCATTGAATAGTGTTTTAGCATTCAACAAAACTCCAAAGACTATACAAGATGTTGTAGAACCTGTAGAGGATACACCAGCCCCACGTAGGTCTAGAAGACAATACCGAACACCCATAATGTATGGGTACGATGTTCTGTCGTCGGACAATATAGAAACATTGTTATTGGACAATGATGAGCCTAAGACTTATGAGGAAGCAATGATGGAATTGGACTTTGAGAAATGGCTTGAAGCCGTGAGATCCGAAATAAAATCCATGCATGACAATCAAGTTTGGAGCATGACAATCAAGTTTGGAACTTAGTTGATCTGCCTGATGGTGTAAAAACCATAGAGTGCAAATGGGTTTTTAAGATTAAGATAGACATGGAATGTAAGGCCCCCATTTTTGATAATAAATATCAACAACGGGTTCCCTATGCATACAGTACTAGTCCCATGATCAATGGCTAGCACGCACAGATTACAAATTGAAATCACATCCATACACAATAATATTACATATGCTAAGCGTCTTGGAATTACATATTATTATTACAAGCCAAAATCTCGAAAAGCAACAGCGGAAACTTTATTTCTTTTGTAGTATGCCCATTCACCCTCAGGCAACAGACAAGGTAAAGCCCTAGAAAACATCATCATCATAACCCCCGAATCCTGAATCGTCGTAAAGATCATCGGGGTAGTCTATGTCTTCACCTAAAACAACATTGATAGCAAGATTGAGTACATTGTGTACTCAGCAAGTCTTATAGTGTATCACAGATGCAATTATAAATAAATGCAGGAAATAGCAATGGAATGGTTTCTATAGTTGTTTTTGCATTGGCAAAATAAAACATAAGCACATATTAGATTGCAACTGAAGTTTGTAAAGAAGCATCTTATTGTAATAAGCAAGTATTAATTTAGCGTAAATCATTCATCATATCACAGTCTATCCGACTAATTCAATTCATTCCCATGTCATCCCCTGACATGAAATATACATATTCCATAACAACATTTTCCCATCAAATCATTTTGGAAATATTAAAACTCTAACCATGTGATGACTTTACCAAGTGCCTTTAACCATAGGTGCGGCTAATTAATTAGATTTTCACTCTGCAGAGGTGTACAGCTTTACCCACAAGAAATGATCTGCCACTTTTGCCAGGCCAGTTGACACTCTTCCTTTGGGGTGTCGGCATGGTGATCATGACATAACCGTTACATCGTTTAAGCCTAACTTTGCACAGCCCGATGACGTTAGATACTTATTATGGAGAAGGAACATGACAGTGAATCCCTGTCATTTTAATGTGGTAACACAAGCAGTAATTCCCTGCATTAAAGGCAGTAAATCCCTGTGATAAGGGTTCCTTCCCATATCAAGGCGTTCATCGTTATACCGATATGCTTTTACCCAAGTGTGGAAGCCCCTCATAAGCAAACCTAGAAAGGATTGCTCATACTATCTCCCGCCTACCAATGGGCAAAGCCGGACCTAAGCAACTTAATAGGTTAAGGCTGCCCCATCCCAGCACTTGTGGTTGCACGGAATTCTTGGCTTGAAAACAACCCATAGCTCGGTCCTTAATTCGACACGGGCAACACTCCACCCTATACTACGTACAAGTCTAACCCTTGCACAACCGGCTATTGCCAATAATTGCCCGCATCTAAACCAGTTTTATTTTGGGGTTTTTAGTCAAAATACCAACAATTGACATCGTGTCATAACCAACCTTTTTCAATTCTCAAGAATCAATTTTGATCTGATCATATTCAACGTAGGTTCTAAAGCATGGCTAAGCATGGTTAATAATCGCATATACCCAAGTTGACATTATGTATTGTCTAACCCATTTATATGGTTATCAAGGTTCACATGTCCATACTTATCAAGGAAGTTCCATGAAACAGCAGGTATATCTACCAATATTCCAACATAGCATTTTTATGACAAGTACACGCATGCATAATAGTTTTGCAATCATTGAAAGTAAATATTTGAAGTATTAGGATCAAAATGATCAAGGGGGTGCTTGCCTTGCTGATCGTAGTCGGGTATAAAATCCGGATCGTCGGCGAGGTCGTTGTCTGCTAACTCAGGTTCGTCGGAATCTACTCGTCGACCATCAAGAATAACATACAACAAATAGCAAACAATTATAAGGGCAAAAAGAAGACAGATAGAAAATCCAACTGAAAACTTACTTACAAATACAGGAGTGTTCATTAGTAAGATTATAATCCAAGTTAATCTGGTTATACTGTTTCTTTTCCATTCATATTTACTTTTACTATTTTTGGACTAAGTGATATCAAGTATTGCTTGCTTCATATGCATTATTCATTTTATTTTAACGAATTCTAGATGCTAAAATTATTTGAAGTAGAAAGATTTGTCTTATAGTGATATCATGGGATGGTATGTTGTTAATAGGATTCATATGCAAAGCAATTTATTTAGAGACTTTCTAAATTAAACATTTATCACTACATTTTTGGCTGCCATTTCATCAGGTATAACATATTAAGTCTTCTACTCTATTTTCATGAATCAATTGTTAGATGCAAGCATGGTCTCAAATGATCACATAAACATTTATATACATATATACCTATTACACTCTTCATACTAAATTTCATCCTATTTGCATAGTTCATTAACAATATTAAATTTCAATAGGAAAGACATAGAACAATTAGTTATTCTTATAGAAATGGGTGCATAGCAGAATAATCACCTTGATAAAATTGGTTCCACATAAACTTAACTTTGTTTGCAAGGTTTCTATATTTAATCTACTTTTATATCTACTATTCACCTTTGTATTAAAATATTTTTCCGAAGTAGCTTTTCAAAATATTTTTGTATATTCTGGAATATCTTGATTTTAGATGAATTTATAAATTGGTTTCACCTCATTTGGATTAAAATGCGAAAGATATTCAAGTTTGAATTTTTAACCGATTCAAAATCTATTCAAAATAGCAAAATACGCCGCTATCTTTGAAAGCGTCTTTGCTTCAGCATATCGATTTCATTAAAACGAACCCAGACGCTGACATCTCAGGCCCACCTGGCAGTGACTCAATGCTTGCGCGAAGGACCCAGACGCAGTCACTGACATCTCGGTCCCGCGACTCAGAGGCACAGAGCAGAGCCTGGTGAACTTGGGCTCGCCGACGGTGAACTAACTCCGGCCAGGGGGAATGGGTAGCACCTATGGCTTCAGCATGCTAATGCGCATCTAGGGGACAGCTAAATGACTCTTGGCGATGACCGTAGATGGGTCGCCGTCGTGGCCGAGCGGCGGAGGTCACGGCAACTAGCCGCGCTGGCGACAAAAGGCATCTCTGGTGGAATGGGTTCTGGTTCTAGCATCTACGGGTTCTAGGGTTTTCATTTTTGCCAAAAGGAAGCTCAAAGGAGAGTCGAATCAGCTTACCACCGATCGCCGGTTTTGGAGAAGAAGGGGGCGTAGTGGCGGCGGAGCTCCGGTCGGAATAACAGAGGGGTTTTGATTCATGTGAGCTGGTGATACTATAACAGAAAGTAATTGAGGAATGGTTGCTTGTACCTCCTTCAATCGATCACGAACTAAAAATTAGGGTTCTTCGGCTGATTCAAGAAATCGCGAAATTGGTAGTGATTAGTGGAGTATACGAGATGAAACATGAGGGGTTTTGATGAGCACTCTCTGGCGATCAAGCTACGGTATTTCTAGGCCGAGGGGGACGCTGTAGACGAGCCAACACATGGTGTGAACTCGATGGGTTTTTGCGGCGCTAGAACAGGAGAAGGGATGGGCGGTTTGCGGAAAATCCGGGCGAGGACGATGCGTGGCAGGGTTTGGCAGAGGCGGTTACCTCGGGCGAAGCGCAGGCGCTGCGGTGGTGCGAGCTACAACCGGCGAAATCAGCTCTAGTCACGCACGAGCACGGCTGCGAGGGAGCAAGAAGAAGGCTGTGGTTGTGGCTAACAGGTGGGACCGCACAGTGATTCGGGCCAGCATGGCAGAGACAGCAAAGGAGAAGTTCGGCTTGAACTGCAAGAGGCTGGATTTGATTCACTGAATCCATTGCCTATCCAATCGTTCAATTAATGAGAAATTTATTGAGTGTACCTGAGCTAGTTTAGGATCTACCATAAAATTTCAGATCTATTTCACGCTTGAGGAATTTACAATAATTCGGACAGTGCACTATGCACAAATTCATGCATTCGGTTTTATATTTATTAAGATACTCATATATTACTCAAAAATTTAGAAACTTTTTGAACAGGTTTATTATATGGACATTGTCCTCATGTAAACTTTTCAACTTCAGATTCTTGACAGTTTATTTAATAAAAGTTTGACATTAAAGTTTCCAGATTTCTAACTATTCAGTTTTTGAATTTTTATAAATAACAAACCCAAAGATCATCTCCTTATATTTTTACTGCAGATGACTTTATCTAGGGAGAAGATAATATAAATATTTTCCCATCGAAATTATGATCATTTAATTTCTTACATTTTCACTATTATTAGTCTTGTTTCATTAATTTCCTTTCTTTTCATCAATTAATATTTTGTCATGATTTTAAAAATTATATTTTGAGTTCTGGATAGCTCCACGAATTTTTACAGTAATTTTTCTTATTTTTTGTTTTACAAATCTTTTCTTATTACTTAAGTAATGGTTGATTGATTAGAAAAAGAATTTTCCTTGTAAGCAATAATCAAAGAAATAAAGAAGACTCATAGAGAATTCAGAAAAATCCAGGGAAAAACAAATTAAAAACTTCTTAAAATATATCATTTAATTTCTTATTATTACTCATTTTTCAGGATGTTACAAACCTATCCCCTTACAAAAATCTCGTCCTCGAGATTTAGCGAGGGTTTAGAAGAAGTCTGGAAATTCTTTTCTGAGTTGATCTTCACATTCCCATGTGGCTTCATCTTCGGAGTGCTTGCTCCATTGCACTTTTAGCATTTTGTGGGACTTGTTTCTGGTATGGCGTTCTGCTTCTTCAAGAATGCGGATTGGGTGCTCCCGATAGGATAGATCAGGTTGAAGATAAATATTTTCCAGATTGGTGAGTTCAATAGGAATGCGAAGACACTTTTTAAGTTGGGACACATGGAATACATCATGCACTTTAGATAATTGGGGTAGTTTTCCACGGACATGGAAACGACGGACTCCGCGGAGCGGTGAGACTTTCAAGTAGACATGATCACCGACTTCAAAGCTGTGTTTACGTCGACGATTGTCGACGTAATTCTTTTGACGAGATTGGGCCTCTTTTAATCGATTTCTGATCATATCCACTTTCTCTTGGGCTTCTTGAATGGGATTGGGTCCAAAGAATTTTCTTTCACCTACTTCAGACCAAAAGAGAGGTGTCCTACACTTTCTCCCATACAGTGCCTCAAATGGCGACATTTGGAGACTAGCTTGGAAACTGTTATTATATGAGAATTCTGCAAAGGCTAAACTTTTTTCCCAATTAGCAATATAAGATAGTACACAGGCTCTTAACATGTCCTCCAAGATTTGGT
Source organism: Otatea glauca (assembly GCA_036346275.1). Lineage (NCBI taxonomy): Eukaryota > Viridiplantae > Streptophyta > Magnoliopsida > Poales > Poaceae > Otatea > Otatea glauca. Next base: position 9,757,907 of record CM070716.1, on the reverse strand, counting down.
TAGTCCTTTCTGTTTGACCGTCTGTCTGAGGATGGTAAGCTGTACTGAAGTTTAGCTTGGTCCCCAGAAGACCATGTAAATTTTCCCAGAAACGGGATGTAAACTGGGATCCTCGATCAGAGACTATGGTCTTTGGGACACCATGCAGACGAACGATATTTTCCAAGTATAGCTCAGCGAGCTTATCTCCAGAATGAGTGGTCTTGACCGTAACAAAGTGGACCACCTTGGTTAATCGATCTACCATCACCCAAATAGAATCATGCCCTTTCCTGGTCCTGGGCAGACCAGTGATGAAATCCATACTGATATTATCCCATTTCCATTCAGGAACTTTTAAGGGCTGAAGGAGTCCAGCAGGACGTTGATGTTCGGCTTTGACTCGTCGGCATACGTCACAAATTGCAACATATGCCGCGATATCCTTTTTCATGCTGGGCCACCAATAATCCTGTCGAAGATCTTGGTACATTTTCGTACACCCGGGATGGATTGAGAGGGGAGATTCATGGGCTTCCTTTAAGATCAGATTCTTAAGCTCAGGATCATTGGGGACATAGATTTGTTTCTTATGCCTAAGCAAGTCGTCAGAACCTTCCCTGAACTTAGATTCAATGCCTTGCTTTAATTCTTTTCGGATTTTGATGATAGCTTCATCAACAAGCTGGGCAGCTTTAATTTGGGATTTCAAGGATGGTTGCACTTCTAGTGCGGCCAAAAATCCTTTTTCAATAGTCCCTAAATTAAGTTTCTGAAATTCATCTTGCAGCTCAGAATGTGCAGTGTAAGCCGATATGGAGATGCAGTGGAGTTCATGATGAAACAGGAAGCACTAGTGAAGAGGAATTGTTGTCAGTAACCGAACAGCAAGGCCACGGAATAGCCAAACGGAAGACGTTGAGATTGCAAGGCTTGATAGGCAAACAAGAAGTACTCATTTTGGTCGACTCTGGCAGCACATATTCCTTTATCAGTGATCAGTTGCTGCAGAAATTAAAGTGCGAAACGACAAGCATTGAGCTGGTCAGGTTAACCATTGCTGATGGAAGATCGATGATATGTGATAGAGTAGTTCGGGCCTTGGCTTGGTGGGTGCAGCGTCATTCTTTCCAGTAGGATATTCGAGTGCTGTCTCTAGGATGTTATGACATGATATTGGGGGTCGATTGGTTGGAGGAACATAGTCATATGTGGGTGCATTGGGGGAACAAATGTATAAAGTTTACACATGCGGGCCGCCGAATCATGCTTCTGGGAATTAAGGAAGACCAAGAAAGTGGTAGATACATCAATGCCAAGGAATTACAGGGATTATTAAGAAGGGGGTAGTATCTCATATGGTGCAAATATATCAAACTTCAGATGACAATCTGCAGGCTAGAATGTCAGATGACAAAATCAGATTCCAAATGAAGTCTGTGAGGTGGTGGAGAACTTTAAACAGCTGTTCAAGGAACCAATGCAATTGCCTCCGAGAAGAGAATATGATCACTTTATTCCTCTTATGGTGGGTGCTAAACTGGTTAACATCAGGGCATACCGTTAATCTCCACAACAGAAGGATGAAATTGAGAGGCAAGTGGAGGAGATGTTGTCAAAGGGGATGATTCAACAGAGTGTCAGTCCATTCGCGTCTCGAGTACTATTAGTGATGAGGACATCACTACTACGGATATGACCACATTTGGTTGTGCCAACTCCAACACGTCATCCACGGACGAAGAAAAGAGAGAGAGAGATCAAGTCCATCACGTTCTGAAATCCAATTCGGCCTCCTGGGATAGCACCGACTTCAAATATAAATAACTTTTGCATATGGACTCCGATTTGGGTGATCTTGGGCTTGATTGAAAGCTTACAACAAGAACTTTCCAATGGATCTAATCCCAGCTCCAGATTCATTATGGATCAGTCGAAATCATCAAAACAATACACTATAATACTATTTTGGGCTGTTTCGGGCCTTGTAAGCGTGTGGGGGCCCAAGCCCAAGTTGTGTGCACCCCCTGGCTGCACACAACCCTATGACATCCCTCTCACGTCCATCCCTCTTATAAACTTATTAGCCGCCGCTTTAGACACTTGGGTTTTGTTTGATTAGTTTAGCTAAGTGCAAACTTTATGTCTTCAAGTTGTGCTGGACAGCCACCTTGTCAAGATCTTCAATAGAATCCCACCTTGTTTTTGCCCTCAATTCTTATTTGCAATTTTAGATTGATTTTTCTATTGTTCTTGCTTGTTCTTCGGTTGCTTGCAAAAATTGAACCTCGTGTTCAGGTTGATCGTGCCCACGGCAAGATCAATAACACTCTGGAGTTTGTTTAGCGATTGCTAAGGCGCATCATCGTCGTACGTTGTAGTCGGATCGTCAAAGTTGGTTCCACAAAATCGATAGTTATCGCTCTCATCGAAAGATCGGGACACAACCTCACATCAGGTGGTATCAGAGCGCCAAGTTTCTCGGTGAGAGATTCTGTATCGTAGATTAGTTTTTGTTTTCTGTCCTAAATTGAAAATTACTCCACAAAAATTTCAACCATTAGATTCAATCTTGTATTTTAGTGAGTTTTGTTAGGTTTTGATCCATTAGAGTCATAGTTTTAGTTGCTGATTGTTTTTCCTTCGCGTAGCTTTTCTTTCAATCTGTCTAGTACATTATTTTGTTCATAACTTTTGCATACGTGTTTGGATTCTAGTGTTTGTGCACATTCCTAAAACCTGGGAACGATCTCTACAAAAACCTAGTTGGGCATGCACTCTAATTCTGGAGCCAAATCTGATTAATCTGGATGTCAAAGTTGGTGAAGCAAGTTGTACTTCCAATCCAGATCGGTTCGGTATTTTGATCATAATTCTCACATCCGAACTCCGTTTGGGAAGTTTTTATACTTTCCTGAATCCATGAAGAGTCCTCTACAAAAACGTTTTTGGGTGTCCTTACTGATTCGGAATCCTTGAAACCGAATTTGATTCGGATTCGGAATCGGTCCCGTAGGCTAAAATTGGGGGTATTATGTGGTGTTCGGTTTTTGAGTCATGACTTTCACACTCGATCTCCAAATTGCATGTTCTTGTACTCTTTTGAAAACTAAGGACATAAGCTTCAATTCTTTCCATAGTGAACCTTCTAAATTCGGTCGTTTTGAAGCTTTAATCTAGAAGACAAATCTGCAGCCCTAGAAACATTGAATTTGGGAATCTTGCTTCAATTCGTGTTCTAGCTTTGTTCCTTTGAGTTGGTTGAGTCTAGTAACATCCACAATCCATTAAACCCAAAAAATATCAGTACCGATACCTTTGGGAACCAATTCGTCCTTTGCGAATACTTTGATCCAATTGAGACTAGCTATTTGATATTGCTTAGGGCTGTTCATATTGATACATTGCATAATCTTGAATTATCACATCATACTATCTTGTGACATCGAGTTAGAGATTTCAAAACTTTGTTCATAGTAGTGTTGGCCGAAAGTCATTCAAAGAAAGAAAAGAGAAAGAAAGAGCCAAAAGGAAAAAAATGGAAGAAAAAAAGAAAATAGTGTCCGGTCGCACTACATTGAGCAAAACCCTAATTTGTGTTCATTATTTCAGATTGTGCAATTGTATTAATTGTTGAGCAATCTTGTGCCCTTTTTACATTCTTGAAGCAATAAGCTAGCATCTCTCTACGACTTTTGCAATAGAACTTTTGGTGCCTCACTTATATTTTATAGCTCATTTCTTGATTGCATAAGTACCATCATCTTTGCGTGTGAGTTGCTGTCGACTTTTGTAGTCGGCAATAATTTTATGGGGCAAGCGCTAAATCTCAAACTCGAAGGTCACACAAGATAAGGGTTTAGACAGGTTCAGGCTCTCACGGAGGAGATAATACCCTAATCCTGTGTGCTGGGATTATAGGCTATGGCTTGATAGCTCGATTGCTTGATCTCTATGTTGTTACCCGCCTTCTCCCTTATATAGCGGGGTGAGGTGGCTTACAGAGACCTGATCGGTTAGGAGATTTCGATCGGTTACTATATTCTAGTCGGTTACAGGATAGAGTTTACATCTTTATCTATCCTTTCAATGACTCGGATTACAGCCGTATCTTTTATATCTAAATATTCATACAACTGTCTATAGAATGTGCCTCCTTTTCGTACGGCAGCTTGGCGCAGGGCTTACCCTTTGGGTCTTGTACTTGGGCTTGTCTTCTTTTCAGGCGATGCTGGCCCAATCATGAAGATACCTGGTTTCATATATTCCACAGTAGGCCCCGAGTGATTCATGATCCGGTTACTATGTTTCTTTCCGGGCCTCTACTTGAATCATTGTTCTAAGCTTCCCGCGCAGACTTCCGACTGATTTCTTTTTCTCAGCTTCTTCTTGCAGCAAGTGGATTATGAAGGACTCGAATAGAACTCTTGGTTTCTAGTTGAACTGGGTATAATCTTCTGTCAGACGTATTTATCGCGAGCGGCTTCGTAGACCTGACCCATATTTCAATCGTGGATTGAATACTTCTTCCCGCTCGAGGCGAAGCTTTAATATCTTTTCTCTTCGTGGATAAATATCAAACAGTCTTCAAGGCTGCTCTGGTTTTCTGTGTCAACCCAAATTCCAAAAACCCCTTTGGCTTCCGGAACTATATTAACTCCAAAGCTTCTCGGCTTCTGTTGCATTTACTTCATCCTCACTGTACCGGCTATAAAAGGCGAACCAAAGCTTTTGGGATGTATTCCTTCACACTTAGTCCTCACCTTATTGCTTCAAGCTTCTTTCTTCTTCATGAGGAACTTCAAAGACGAACGAGACGACCCCGAGATCGCCGAGCTATGGGAGGATTTCGACCGTGCCTTGGCGGAGTGGGCAGAGGATAAAGCCACTGCCCTTGACAGTGGTCCCAAGATCCAAGAATCGTCAGCACGAGCCCCGGTGTCTTCGGCTCCCTTTTCCAGTGAGCCCGCGGCACAGCCAAGTCCGACTCCAAGGGACTCGGGGGGTCGACAAGGGCCCAGTGTACCGATCGGTGCAGCCCCGAGTGGTCCTTCCGGGAGCAGCTCGGCCACTCGAAAGAAGCCCCCGATGAGGATGAAGAAGTCCGACCGGTTTGTCACCTTATCGACTCTTATTTGACTCGTTCCGCCGGCTTGTTTACTGATGGGTCTTCTTATAGGAATCCTTCCCTCGATGCTCCTGTCGAGTCACCATCTAGGGCTCCTGAAGAGGTTGGGCCCGCGGAGGTTCATGTCCTGGTTGAGGGGACTTCGCCTGGGGACACAGGAGCGCCCCCCCAGCCTCGGCATCTAGCTCTGTTGCTCCGGAGCCCATCCCCTGTCTGTCCCACGAGGTTGAGGAGATCTGCCGGGTTCCGCCGACTCCTGCCCGCCCCCGGCTCATAATGCGAGCTGCGTGTGTTGATGAGGAGGACGACTTGAAGCTCCTGGACGACTCAGAGGTGGAGAGGGAGAGGAATGACTTTTACAGTCATGCCACTGCTTGTGCCCACCTAGCCCGGGTAAATTTTCTCTTTTCTCGCCGTCTTCTTGCTTTTGTCAGTCAGCTCATAGTCACCTTTACCTGTGGTGATTACAGAAATTAGGGGAACGCTTCGAGAAGAAGTCCGAGTACTTCCAGAAGATGCTTCCGGAGGTCCAGACGCACCAGGAATATCTGGCCGAGATGGAGCAGATCAAGGCTGGACATGCGGCCGAGCTGCGAGCTCTTCGGTCGGAGGTCCAGGCGCTGTGGGCTGAGAGGGAGACCCTTCGGCAAGAGAAGATAGATGTCGTCGGCTCCCTTCGCAGTAAATATTTCCTGGACCATCTCATGCTTTCATTTAATCGTTTGGCTTTTTGATCTTCTTATCTTCATGTCAGCTCCGGACTCTGCTAATGTAAAGCTCCAAGGGCAGCTTAAAACTTCAGAGAAGGAGCTAGAAGGTACGGTTGGCAGCTTGGACCTCTCATGTCTTCATTGCTTTCTTGGTACTTCTTAATACTCTATCTTGCATATTATAAGCTCAAAACGTGGGCACAATACGCCGTTTTTAACGGAAAAGTCAAAGCCCTTGAGACGTTTTTCACTAGGCTTCATGAAGCCTCCGAGCCGCTGTTGAGTTCGCTTCATCCTGGAGGTGAGAGGCCACTCAGCAGGGGTCAGGTCATCTCTCAACTGGAGGAAGCCCCGAGGCACTTAAGAAACTCTTGAAGGAAATAGCGACCAATGGTGCTAGCCAGGCTTTGGCGATCACCAAGTCGCTCTATCCCCGAGTGGACCTTGAAGCCGTTAAGGAAAGCTACGCCTGCAATGTAGATGAAGCTCGAGCCGCCGAGCTTTGGGAGGAAGTCAAGGAGGCCTCTATGGCCATTGTAGAAACTCTGAAGCTGTAAAATGAGATTTATGAAAAATTTTCTTTGTTCATGCATCTTGTCTTTCAAGTATGCTGCTTTGTTCGACTGGTTTTGACATATCGTTATCCGACTAGTCCAGCTCCCAGGCTCTGAGACGTGGTTCATGACGTGGTTTATGCACTCAGACGCATAAATTATGAGAAGTTTGAACGAAAATAACTTTAAGAGCGAACATTTATTCATAAAGAAACACTTGAATTATAAAGTTCAGGTGAAAAAATGACGTAGTTGTTCTATGTTCCAAGTGTTGCTGACTGCCGTGCAGTCTTCACGCTTGAGCTTATAAGCTCCAGGGCGTATCACCTCATTGATGACGTAAGGGCCTTCCCAGCTTGGGGAGAGCTTATGCTCGCACTTCTGATTCTTTCTATGGACCAGATCTCCTTTAGAGAATGCGCGGCTCCTCACATTGTGTCCGTGATAGCGACGTAAGCCCTGAAGATATTTTGCCGACTAAATTGTTGCGATGTCTCTGGCTTCCTCCAGTTGGTCGAGGTCTTCTTGCCGGCTCTCTTCCGAAGCGACTTCTTCATAGCTCCGAACCCGCGGGGATCCGAATTCTAACTCGGTGGGGAGGACCGCATCTGATCCATAAACCAGGAAGAAAGGTGACTGCCCGGTTGCTCTGCTAGGGGTGGTTCGCAGCCCCCAGAGTACCAAAGGCAATTCTTTAACCCACCGAGTGGCGTATGGTTTGAGACGATCGAAAATCCTTGCCTTTAGGCCTTGTAAAACCATGCCTTGGCTCGCTCAACCTGCCCATTACTTCGGGGGTGTGCTACTGATGCAAAGCAGATCTTTATGCCGAGTGCGCCACATCAGTCTTGAAATATGCCGCCTCCGAATTGGGTGCCATTATCCGTGATGATTCGGTTTGGTACACCGAATCTAACCACGATTTCATGGAAGAATTCTTTGGCCTTTGCAGCTGTGATTGTGGCAACTGGCTTGGCCTCAATCCATTTGGTGAATTTGTCGATAGCCATGAAGAGGTGAGTGTAGCCGCCTTGGGCCTTCTTCAAAGGTCCCACCATGTCTAGCCCCGGACATAAGCGGCGGTGATTGGGACGATTCGTAGCTCTTGTGCGGTTTGTTCATCACGTCGCGCAAGAACGGCATCGCCGCATGTCCGGACGATGTCCTCCGCGTCAGTGATGGCAGTCGGCCAGAAAAATCCCTGACGATAAGCCTTACCAACAAGGGTTGATGACGCCGAGTGGTTCCCGCAGACTCCCGAGTGGATCTCCTTGAGGAGATCTCTTCCTTCTTGCTCTGATATGCACCGTCGTATTACACCAGAGGAGCTCTTGCGATAGAATTCTTCCCTGATCACTGCATAGCTCTTGCTTCGGCGCATTATTCATTCGGCTTGTACGCGGTCTTCGGCTAATTCGTCCTTCGTCAAATAGTCCAGATATGGAGCTATCCAATCGGGGGTAATGACTAGAACATTAGCTTCAACGTTTCTCTCCGCCGGGGCGTTCAAGTTTGACTGAGTGCTAATCGTGGGTTTATGAATTTCTTCCACGAACACTACCACGGGCACTGTAGACCGGCATGATCCCATTTTCGCCAGCTCGTCTGCCGCTTCATTGTCCCGACGGAGCACATGAAGGAGCTCCAGGCCGTCAAAGTTGCCTTCCAGCTTGCATACCTCCTGGTAGTAGGCAGCCATGTTGTCTTCGATGCAGGACCATTCTTTTTGCACTTGATTGACCACGAGCGTTGAATCTCCGCGGACCGCCAAACGTCGGATACCGAGCGATATGGCGATACAGAGCCCATGGATAAGTTCCTTGTACTCGGCGACGTTGCTTGATGCGGGAAAAAGTATCTGCAGAACGTACCTCAATCTTTCTCCACTTGGTGATATAAGTACAATACCAGCCCCCGCGCTGCTGAGCATGAGGGAACTGTCGAAGTACATAGTCCAATACTCAAGTTCCTTGATGACCGCCGGATTTTGAAGTTCCGTCCACTCGGCAATGAAGTCAGCGAGTGCTTGAGACTTGATGGCTGTGCGAGGCCTGAAAAGGATATCAAAAGCTCCAAGCTCGACTGCCCATTTTGCAATTCTTCCAGTGGCCTCCTAGTTGTGAAATGTCTCCTATTGGGAAGGAGGTGACAACCGAAACGGCATGCTCTTGGAAGTAGTGCTTGAGCTTGCGAGATGTCAGAAGTATGGCATATAATAATTTCTGTACTTGCGGATACCGCACCTTAGATTCACTCATGACCTCACTGATGAAGTAGACCGGGTGTTGGAACTTTTGTACGTGGCCCGGCTCGTCCCTTTCTACAATGACCGCAGCGCTGACTACATGAGTCTTTGCCACGATGTAAAGTAGCAGAGGTTCTTCTGGCATCAGCGAAACCAAGACCAGGGGCGTTGTTAAGAAGGCCTTTAGATCTTCAAACGCTTGCTGTGCCTCTGGCGTCCATTGGAAATTGTCCTGCTTCTTGAGGAGTTTAAAGAATGGCATACCTCGCATACCTCGCATACCCATATCGACAACTACTAAGATAACTCAGATAAGGTTTTTAACTCGATCCAGCAAGGGAGAGAGAAAGAAATTCAGCAGGGGAAAAGAGAGAGATTCTGGCGAGGGAAGGAATAGAAGAATAAGATAAGTCAAGAACATATTATTCTTTCAAGTTAATTCTTTCCTTTAGAAAATAAGTTTGAAGGTCCTATAGAGACGACCAGATTATCTAGGGTCAAGGCCTACAGTCAGTATGGCTCTGATACCACTTCTATTGGGACCCTAATATACAAATCCGGACTTTGTGTGTATACCGCACTAGTCCAGGATCACGCTAGTGCACACAGGCTCAACATAAGTAAATATCACAATCATACATAGCGAAAGCATTATGAAAGACATCATATGATATATACTACTAGTTGAATGACCTTATGGTCCACTTACATGACTATGCCTCGCAAGGCTGAATAACATATTAAACTGCAGCGGAATGAAAACGTAGATAACCCTTCAGTATACCACATGCAACTGACAATGCTTGCGCCCTAAACATTCGTGTCCTCTTGGAACTCCTCCTCCAGCATAGATGTAGACTTCTCGACTGGTGATGATGTTGTTGGCAAGGGTGAGTACATAAAGCACTCAACAAGTAGTGCACAGAATGCATTTCTAACATAGCTATATGCAAGGCTTGTTCCAAAGGATAGGCTATCATGGCTATTTTGCAACAAAGCAGCATTTATAAACAATACGGTGAATAGATTGTAAAGACTATAAAACAAATAACAGTAGTAATTAGATTCACCATTTCTCAAGTAAACCAAGTTTCCAACCCTAAATCAAGTTTCAACCTTCCATATGGCAATCCCGCCATCCCAACCAAGTTTTCCATTTAATTAAGCTAACCCTTAACTGTAATCCCCGAGAATTGCTCAATACCATGAGCACGGCTATTCGAATAGATTTACACTCTGCAGAGCTTATGCACTTTACCCATATGATTAACACACTTCCTTTGTTGTGTCAGCGAAGAGATCATGACAAAGCCTTTACAATGCGCTGGCTTAACCCGGTACCACTATCTAAGGTTTCAACACTAGTGGGACTGGTTACAACGTCCAGAGCCCCCCTCTTGCGCAATGTGAATTACTCCATAACTCGGGAACTCACACCGACCATGATAGTACCAAAGTTAAGACATTGCAAATTAATCAGCTAGGCTGGCCCATACCAGACATGTGGTTGCATGATTGACTCAGGTCAAAGGCTTGTAAGGTTAAGTCCTCAGAGTGATCAAGGCAAGACATCCACATACCCTCTGCCCATCGGGCCCAACTTGGCATACTCGCCCCTTGTCACTTGCCCCAATCTAAGTGATTAACTACTACAGAAAGGCTTATATTAGACGCCTCATTACAGACGGTTCCTCATAACCGTCTGTGTCGAATAATATCACTAGCGGTTTTATATTGAAACCGTCAGTGACATTATCATAGACGGTACTCTATAAAAACCGTCAGTGATATACATCAATATCACAGACGGTTTTAGTTAAAAACCGTCTGTGAAGATATCACGGACAGTTATTTTATAAAACCATCTGTAATATCACGTATTATCCCAGACGGTTTTGTAATAAAACCCTCTGTGATATGTCACAGACACTAGTACACAAATATACATCACAATCGGTTCATTTTTATCATCACAGTCGGTTCTGGTGGCGACACAAAGTCATGAGACAGATATGAGGCGGAATTATTACAGTCGGTTCTCGCCCGATAGAGATAATGCGGTCATCTCTGTCGGTTCTTTATAAGAACCGATAGAGATAATACCCTCATCTCTATCGCTTCTTATAAAGAACCGATAGAGATGAGTGAATCATCTCTATCGCTTCTTACAAAGAACCGATAGAGATAATACAATCATCTCTATCGCCTTTTATAAAGAACCGATAGAGATGACTGCATCATCTCTATCGCTTCTTAAAAAGAACCGATAGAGATAATACCCTCATCTCTATCGCTTCTTATAAAGAACCGATAGAGATGATCGTCATATCTCTATCATTTTCTTGTGAGAACCGACAGAGATGAAGTGGTGTGGTGTACTATTTTCTAATTCACCCTCCAATCAGCACATATTCCACACAATATGCACATATCACATTCACACAGAAATTACAGACAACATATCACATTCAAAGAACATGAACACTTTGTTACAATAAACACATATCACATTTGTTAATAAAAAAGAACGTAAACATGCTTAACCATAAGTACACATGCAATCGCATTCAGATATGTAATATTGTTCACATCTGATCTAGTAGGAGCCTTGGGATCTCTAAACCGTCAGATCCTCAGAGCAAGCATTCTAATCGATACCATCGCATAAGTGGTCTCGTATCTTGTTGAGTGCAAGATCTTGTCTATACTCTTACGGGGATATTGGTATCTTTGCAAAATAGAAGCGAGTGCTCTAATTTAAGTTTTATATTTCTATGTGAAAGACTAATTGTATAATAATGCATGTACTACCTTAGGAAGCTATGCGAGCCGGCAATCAAGATCAACATGTGTTGCATGACATACAAACCACAGCCGTCGTCGCTGCCTGTTGATGACAACTTGTGAAGAAAGAAAAATAAATTAAGAGATGAAGAAAATATGTCAAAAAATCTAAATCTTATATATGATAGCCACTTGTACCATGAAGCGGACATACTCGGCTTGGATCCCTTTTGTCATCGTGTGTCCCTCACGCTTGACGTATTGCTTGAAACCCTATATACATTGGAGGCGCGTTGAGTATAAAAAATGAGCGTAGTTAAATCGAAAATGTTAGATAAGAGTGGTGCACTTATTGCTCCAAAGGAGGCTTGATCGCAGAGGCCATCGGTCTCTTATCAACCGAATTAAAAGTGTACACTTTGTTGTCACTCGGACGAGCACGAGTAGAACCGATGGTTGCTTATTAAATGGTATGTAACGAAGAAAATAAGTTCACATACGGTTTCTGTGCGTAGAAGTAATTGAACGGTGAAGTAGCACTTACTCCTCGTGGTACGAGAGTAGAATGAAGTCCTTCCTCGACTCAGCTTGCAATGCCCTCTTGATGTAGGAGGCAACCCATTCCGGTTGAACCCTAGCCATCGTCGCGGACACAAGCTCAGGGTCGACGAACCCAATTAGTTGTCAATTTGTCACGACTCGCTGCCTCATCACCCTGCAACTCGCATTGAATGTTAAAAAGCGTAATGCAAAATCCTATGGAAGTCATAAGGTCGTGCAACGTGGTGCGATACTCACAGCGTCCAGGATCGTACAATAGAAATATCGATGGCTATCAGTTGGTACAGACGGAACAGATCCTCAAAACTAACTGAGAATGTCTTGTAACATCCCAAAATTTTGGCTTAATTAAGTTTTTATTGCTTAAATGTGCATTTATGATTTTCTGGAATTTATTTGGATTTTTCTGGATTTATTTGAATTAAATTCAAATCAAGTTTATTGCCTTTTATTCAAATCTATTTAAATCTGTGAAAAGTTAAAATAAAGTTTTGCCAAAAATATTTTATTTGAGTCCAGAATGTCTCAAAGTATTTTTGAGAATTTTCTGGGATTTTTCCTGATTATTTATTTGCCTAAAATCAATTAAGTGAATTTCTAGAATTATTTAAATTAATAAAGTTCTAAAATCTTGAACGATGTTGGTGAAGCCCAATCTTGTCTGCGCTTGAGGCTGCTTGGCGCGGCCCGGTCGGCCGTGAACCTCTGCGGGAAAACCCTAGATCGATGGCGTTAGTGCGCGATCCAGCGATCCACGGAAGGCGCGTGTGCGCCCTTGTCTTGGCCGTCGGATCGGGGACACGCGTCGCATCGTCGTTCTTCGTCTCCGATGCGAACTCGAGTCGCCGCCGTAACGACTTGAGTTCCCCGCGTGTAGGGCTCGACGCCGAGGCTATAAAGGAGGGTACTCGCGAGGTTCCTCGTGAGCACCGTGTGTTTTAGTCGGACCGTTTAGCGAGGAACATCGTGGTGGCGCAAGGAAGCTCGTCGGAGTTGAAGTCTGCGGCCGCCGCGGTTTTTGCCTTGGATCATCGCCGATCGGTGGTCTTCGGCGCCTTGGTTCCAGATTCGAGCTCGCCGAGGTGCCGCGTTAGCTCGCCACTTCTTCACGTCGGGGACACGCGAAACGCCGTCGCGAAGCTTCTTCTTCGTCTCGGTGGATCTTCGCGCCCGCTTTGCCGTGAGCCGGGTGAGTTCATGGCCGTTGGATCTTGGACCGAGGCGTCGGTTTCGCCGCATGGAGTGCGTGTCGATAAGCCACGTCGTCGCCAAGCATAAGCCGTCGGATCGGTGATGGAAGGCCCGGATCGCGCCGTTGGTGAGCCAATCGGATGAGGCCGCGTGGCGCGCGAGCTCGAAGAGGCGTGGCCGAGTCCACCGTGGTCGGCGCAGCCGTGGACCCGATCCATAGGCCAGAGGCCACGTGGCGACATCGGTTATTTGGATCAAGGCACGACGTCGCGGCGGCGTCATGCTTGCGTCATAAAGGTATTTTCAATTGGGAAAATAATCCGATTGGAATTTCTGTGATGATGATGTCATCATGAGGTCACGCTGACGTCATAAATCTCTTTTTCAGTTTAAAAGTAAATATGTTAAATTCGATTTTCTGATTTTCTGTATTTTCAGTATTTATTTCAAACTTCAAAAGGCTATATCTTTTGCATCTTAACTCGGATTTGAGTGATTCAAATTTCTAAAAATTTGTAAAATTGAGATCTATTTAATGGTGAATTTTATTTGATTTTTGGATTTCATTTGCTCTCTGTTTTGGTATTTATTTGCTTTTCTCCTTCGGTACGCGTAGACGTTGAATTGTGCGACGCTTCGAAGGAAGATCCAGCAACTTAAGAGCAAGTTCCAGAACCAGATCAGGACCTATTCCAAGGCAAGTTGTTCTTTGATCATGTTGAACCCATGTTTATAAAATTGTTATGTTTGTTTTACCCTATTGCATATATTTCAAATATACAATTGTTTTAAATTAGATTGGGTTTAGCTAATATACCAGATTGATCTACACCCCACCTTGTCATTATATGCCATGATCCATTGTCACCCTAGATTGGTTAAATATAGTTGGTTAATAATTATAATCAACATTGGAGGATTAGTTCGTATTAGTTGCTTAGCCTTGCCACGTCATCACATGTGTCAGAATCATTGATAATTAATCTTGTTTAATGGAATATGGAACAATGTTATGAACTTGTGTGTCATGTGGGATCACACGATAAGATTGAGTTGTTGTGGCGAGTCATGTCACGCAACGATGTTGAATTGTTGATGGCACGTGGTGCTTGGTAATCAACCGGGTGATAATAATTTGGATTGGGGCAAGTGACAAAGGCGAGGATGCCAAGGTGGGCCCGATGGGCGAGGGTATGTGGATGTCTTGCCTTGATCACACTAAGGACTTAACCTTGCAAGCCTTTGACTGAGTCTATCGTGCAACCACATATGCAGTATGGGCGGCCTAGTGAGTAATTTGCAATGTCTTGATTTTGGTACTATCGGGGTCGGTGTGAGTTCCGAGTTATGGTGTAATTCACATGGCGCAAGAGGGGCCACGGTTATGGTTTCAGACCTACGGTGTTGAAACCTTAGCGGGTAGTATCCGGTTAAGCCGAGCATTGTAAAGGCTTTGTTATAATTACTCGCCTTGGTGGTGTTTGGTTGTATCACGTGGGTAAAGTGCATAACCTCTGCAGAGTGTGAAACTATTCGGATAGCCGTGCTCGCGGTATTGAGCAATGCTGGGAATTACTGATTAAGGGTTAGTTGAATTAATTGGACAACATGGTTGGGATGGCGGAATGCCATATGGAAGATGAATTTGACTTAGGATTGGAAACTTGGTTTACTTGAGAAATCTTGAATTTATTTACTATTGTTATTTGTTTCTGATCTTTGATCTATTTCTTGTATTTGTTCATAAATCTTGCTTATTGCAAAATAACCATGATAGCCTATCCATTGGAATAAGCCTTACATATAGATACATAGAATTGCATTACATGCACAACTTGTTGAGTGCTTAAGTACTCACCCTTGCCAAACAACAATAATCAACAGTTGAAGAATCTACACTGTGTTGGAAGAAGAAGTCGAGAAGACCACGAGTCATTAGGGTCCGAGCCTTGTCGGTTCTTGGTGGTGAGTCGATGAGCTATCTACGTTTTCTACTTTCATTTGCTTAATTACTAGTTTATATTTCGGTCTTGCCTGCGTGGCTTAATAATGTAAGTTGGTCATAAGATCATACCTTTAGATATATCAATGAATGAACTATTATTCTACTATCGTTGTGTATGATGTGATATGTACCAATGTTGAGCTGTGTGCACTAGCGTTGATCCTGGGACTAGTGCGGTAAACACAGTGGGTTCGAATCAGTGGATTCGGGTCCTCACATGTCCCATCCTCCTCGCGGTGGAAATGTCCCTTTCTGTATCTAACATTGAAGTCGATACGCTCGCTCTCTTTCACTTTGTCAACGTACCATCCATGGAGCTGTCGAGTCCATATGCCTAGAGCATTCAATTTGCTGGGAGGTAGAAAGGGCTTTCCATGTATGTAGGCCTTAAATTCATAAGGCTTCTCTGTGGCTGTCTTTGGTCCTCCTTTACGGGCGAAGGAGTCTCCGAGGCCAGGCGATGTGCTTTTCATGTACGAGGCGTTGTGGCCTTTGTGAGCCTAGCCTTTTAGCGAGAGGCCTCGGTGGTTACGTGGTTGTCGTGCTAGTCCTTTTATGCACCAGCTCAGTACTTTGTGCGGGGCTCATCACGATCGTGGGAGCAAGCGCAGTCGGTAGGAACCTACAAAGCGCGCGCATAATTAAGTAACTTGTTGCAATACTCTGGAATGGTGCGAGAAGGCGTGAGGATGTTTACCTTAACGATTACAACGCTGTCGTGGGCCACTTGATGAGCGACATCGCGATAGCAGAGTCTTGATGTCTTCGTTGGGGGGAACTCGAGCACATGTGATAAGAAGGCTTCGTGGACGTAGTCCACCTGGACCCTCATGTAGCCCTTCCCCAAAGGCTGACCATGCACTGTGTCGATCTCCTTGAATGGAAATGCAACCGCGGTGCAGCCTCAACAGGAAATCCGTCTTCCGTCAGGGTAAGCTGGCACTTGGTAGGCGCCTGCAGAAAGTGCGCAACTTGAGAGAAAACATATGAAGAGTCACCCTCGCACCATTAAGTTAGGAAAAATTAATTATTACCTTCAGCTGGGGATCGGACTTATCATTTTTGGAACCGCAGCTACTTGGTGGGGGCACAGGTTCCTCTACGATGGCGGGGCATCGGCTCGACTGCAGGAGATCATCGCCATCATCTCAGCCCTTAGGCACTCCTCACGTGCCATCATCTCCACCCTCATATCCTCCTCATGTGCCATCATCTGCATCCTTATCTCCTCCGAGATCTCCTCCCTCAGCTGCTCCCTAAGCGTGTCCTTCAGGCGCTCCGCACGTGCCTCCCATGTTCTTGATCTGGAACTCGCAGCAACATCTTGGAAGTAGGACTTCTTCGTATGCCCGACCCTGCAGCAAGCACCCGGCCCTTATGGTCGGGCTTCCCGATCGCAGAGGATAGGATGTCATTTGACCCTTGGCTAAGAAAGGTCCCCTACTCTTTCCTCTGGCTTACCTCCTCCTGCAAGAAGCGAGTACGAATTAGATCTGAAATACAGTAGGAATGGTCTATTGTAATATAGTAAGTTTGACATCTTACGATGGTGGAGACGACTTGCGCGGTAGTGGGGTTTGGTACTACCAGTTGCCCGTCCGCGGTTTTCTTTGTCCTCGCTAATACCCAGTCACGTGCCCGCTCCTCACATATGTGCGAGTAGGGCATCGCTGTCCCGGAGTTGGCGCACTCCTCGGCTAGTCGTGCCCATTCTGCTTTCTTCCCTTCGTAGCCGCCTGAACCGAGGTGGTGCGCATGCGTGTTCAGCCTCTGGGTAGCAACGTTCTTCTATCTCAGCTCCTCTGCCTCGGGCGTACTCTTGATCCTCGTGAACTCCTCCCAAACATCGGGAGTCACGAACGGATACCTCTCGAATGGTGTATGGCCTTTCAGCACGTACTCACTGTGCATGTAGACCCTGAAGTGACTCAGAGCCACACCCATCCTCTTCAAGGCGTACCGCCTGGCATTGTTTTCATCCTCCTCTTCTATAATCTATTTTCCCTTAACCTCGTCCCACAGCCGGTTCTTCTGCTCGACGCTGACCTCCTTTCTCCAATCCTTAACCGTTATGGGAACTCTATCCCTCACCAGTTGCCCGAGGAATGAGCGGTATCGCCCCTTACACTTCGGAGGACCCGTGCAAACGCCCGTCGCATTGAAGTGGAGAATTTGCGGCGTTCTCCCTGTGGCCCCTTTGCTCGGTCCTCGGGCCTTCCTCACCTTACTTGGCCCCTCGACATTTTGATCTTGGCTCGGCTCGACACTTGGAAGTTGGCTGCACCCCTCAGGAGCACCTTCTACTCTTTCTTGTGATGAGCCAATGCTCTCTAATTGCGACATTTTGAGTTTTCCTATCTAACATGGACAAATATTTGACATGAGAGAAAGCAATTCGTAGCTATTATGTGAACTTCACAATAAATCATCCGAAGCAACAGGTCAATGGATAATTCATAGCATGTCATTGTTCTAGCATATTGCGGAGAGTAATGGATGAGCGAATGATCTTCAAGAAAAGTCTATATGTTGACCAACTAAATCGTCTGACGATAACTCATAATCTCTAAATAGGTTTGGTCCTAATCCCATTCGAGGATATGTGGTTTGGGCAAGTTTATGAGCCATTGTACAACTCCAGAGAATATTTGTGACATCTCCCATTGTTCTCCGGATACACGTCTCGAAACACAGCCGAGAGGGGTGTGTATCCGGAGAACACTAGGGAGACACTACCGAAATCTACTCTGTGAGTTGTACAACACTTCGAGAACTTGCCCAAACCATATCCTCGAACTGTCAAAATCGTGGACAATTCGAGATCGCTTGCTTATAAATATGTCATTCGACATATTTATAAATAACACTCTCGAATGGGAGGCGAGGTTACATAACCTAAACTCTTAACATATCTTTGAGTACAAAAGCACATATGAGAAAGTAATGAAAAAGCATCGTAACATACATGGAAGCAGGATGAAGGAACATGTATATCATGAATAATTGAATATAGAGGCAACCCTTCAATTGAATAAATAATGGAAGCAGGATGAGGAGATTTCTATGTGATAAATAGATAAATCTATATATAAATCTTATCTTGCCAAGTTGTTGTGTTTACATAGGAAACATCAACATAGATAACCCTAATGTGAGCGAGGCGACAATGGTTCATTTACTTGTTGATATTTAAAACTATGCACAAAAGGGTAGCATTCGGAATAAAGGAGAAAATCCTGTACCTAAAATCTGTAGATGGGTCTTTCCCTTGCAGTTCCAATAAAAGAAGCACACCAAAGGGCCTTCAGGGTTTCCTAATTGATGAAAAATGAGATGAGAGATGACAGGTTAAGGAAATAGCACCACTTTCTCAAGTGTCATCAGAAAGTACAAATACACAACACTGTAAGACCAAAAAAGATAATTTGGATTGTCATGTATAACTTCACAAAATGAGTTAACCTTTAATTCTTGAGAATTAGCGACCTTGCAAAGACCGATGAACTCATTTTAGCAACGATTTAGAGAACGTAAAAAAGAAAGGCCAGCGTTGTTGTGTTGTAGGTTCGAGAGACTATCTTCATTCTGTAACATTACTCCCACTAATATGTATACAGTATCCTTAGTCTAAAAAAACAAATCTATTCAATTATTAACAGACGGTACTTCCTCAGATTTATGGACATGTTAAATCTTTCAATTTTCGGTTGTGTCAATTTCTTGGTAATTTAACTATATACCATGATATCCATCATCTTGTACTGAACAATTAGATGAGAAACTTGCGGCAAGAAATGGCACGCACCCATTTCACAAGAGAACATTATGGATTATCAGAAGTATCTGATGCTCTCTGTTTGAACTATCATACTGAACTTCTATCCGGTCCTGTAACCTCTGTAGGCACTCTTCCTGGAACAAGCAAAATGAAAAATGTCACTTGCACATTAAACTTCTCTTTCTTGCAGCACACATGTAAACGTATGCAGAATTAAAAATAGCATTAGCCAATTAGGTGAGAGATAGGAAAACGTATGCAGAAGTGCATAAGCAATGCGAGATTCAGCTGTAGGTCAGCAATTCCGAGATGAACTCGGGGACAACCAACGACAATTTTCGAAATTCGTGATCAGACTCCAAATGCTAGCACAACATTACCATCACAAAAGCAAAACCTGGGGATCAAATCAACAAAGAGAAAGCTATCTTCACCTGAACAGCCGTCAAATCGAAAGAAAGGCGCGCATCGCTGGAAGAAACAAAATCTGGCGTTGCTAAAGATCCTATAGTCGCTCTTGTGCTAGTGTCGTCGGGGGCGTGGGGGCGGATGGGCGCGTCGAAGCAGAGGGGCGGGGGTGGCGTCGGCGGCAGAGGGGCGTCGGGCGGAGGGGTGGCGTCGGGCGTGGGGGCGCGGGTGGGCGGAGGGGCGTCGGGGCGGAGGGGCGGCGGGGTGGCGTCGGGACGGAGGGGTGGCGTCAGGCGTGGGGCGGCGAGGTGGCGGAGGGCGGCGAGGTGGAGGCGGGGTGGCGTGGGGCCGAGGGTGGCGTCGGGGTGTGGGCGTGGGTGGGGAGGGTGGCGTCGGGCGCGGGTGGCGCGGGGTTGAGGCGGCGGGGTGGGCGGAGGGGTGGTGGCGTGGGGCGTGGGGCGGCGGGGTGGGTGGAGGAGCGCGGTGGGGCGGAGGGGTGGCGTGGGGCGTGGGGCGAGGGTTCGCGTCGGCGGTGTGAGGGAGGTCGGCGGCGGGCGTGGGGGCGGAGGGGCGCGGGGTGGCGTGGGCGTGGGGCAGTGGGGTGGGCGGAGGAGCGACGGCGGGGGCGGAGGGGTCGCGTCGACGGCGTGGGGGAGGAGGAACTAGCTAGGCGCGAGAACAAGCTGGAGGCGCGCGAGAGTGAGGTAATTAATTTGCCAAATGTTGAAGTGCAGCCCTAATGAATCATGTGGTACTAATTTCTGTATCGGTTTTCTTGTAAAACCGACACAAAATATAACACATCTCTATCGGTTTTATTCTTAAACCGACACAAATAAATATACCTTTCTATCAGTTTTTTTCTTAAACCGACACAAAATATAAAATGCACTCCTCTATCGGTTTTATTCTAAAACCAACACAAAAAAGACACTATCAGTATCGGTTTTCTAATAAAACCGACACAAAAAACAAAACATCACTACGGTTTTTGTAACATCCCAAAATTTGGCTTAATTAAGTTTTTATTGCTTAAATGTGCATTTGTGATTTTTTGGAATTTATTTGGATTTTTCTGGATTTATTGGAATTAATTTTAAATCAAGTTTATTGCCTTTTGTTCAAATCTATTTAAATTTATGCAAAGTTAAAATAAAGTTTTGCCAAAAATATTTTATTTGAGTCCAGAATGTCTCAAAGTATTTTTGAGATTTTTCTTGGATTTTTCCTGATAATTTATTTGCCTAAAAACCAATTAAATGAATTTCTGGAATTATTTTAATTATTAAAGTTTTAAAAATCTTTTTGAACAGTATTGTGCTTGGCCCGTGTTCTGTGCGTGTGTGGCCCAAAGTAGCGCGGCCCGTTCAGCCCATCTTCTAGAAGGTTTAACCCCTGCCGTTGGATCTGGATCGGATGATCAAGGATGAAGCGTATCGGTTCGGGATTCGGGAGATCTTCGCCGTTGGAAAGAAATCGTGGGCGGTTAGGATTAGATCGTGGCTGTGTGATCGTGACCGTTGGAGCGAATCGAGCGGTGAGGTTGTCGTCTCATGAAGGACTCGAGTCCGCCGGCAAACCACGACTTCGCCACGGAGAAATCTAGGGTTCCGTTTTTAGCGCTTTGCGAGGCTATAAATAGGAGGGTAGCGCCCGAGGTTCTCCGTGAGCCGCCGCATCGTTATTTGACGCGCCATCGCCGAGGAGCTCTGTGGAAGCCGCACACCTCGCGAAGAAGAACGCCGGGCGCCACGGTTTTGCTCGAGTTCGCCGCGGTTCGTCGGTTTCGGCGTGTTGGTTCCAGATTCGAACTCGTCGGAGTGTCTTTGCGTCGACTCGCCACTTCTTCTCGTCGGGGAAGCGCCAGAACGCCGTCGCCGAAGCTTCTTCTTCGTCTCCGGTGGCTTTCTTCGCCGTCATTCGCCATTAGTCTCGGGTAAGCTTGGGGCGTCGGATCTTGATCTGTTGGTGATGTTTTGACACGTCGCGATGAACGCGACCGCCCGATCGGGGTTCTCGGATCGATCGGCGGTGCGGGTGACCAACCAGGTGTGCCGCGTGTTGGGCTCAGCAGTCGAGGCGCCATGGACCGGGTTCACGGTGGGTAGCTCGAGCCGTGGACCGAGTCTATGCCGAGGGCTACGTGGCGGCGCTGATTGGGGCGCCCGGTCGACGCCGCCGTGACGTCATGCTTGCGTCATAAAGGGATTTTCAATTGGAAAAATAATCTGATTGGAAATTCTGTGATGATGACGTCATCATGAGGTCATGCTGACGTCATAAATCAGTTTTTCAGTATAAAAATAAATCTGTTAATTTCGAATTTCTGATTTTCTGATTTCAGTATTTATTTCAAACTTCAAAAGGCTATATCTTTTGCAATTTAACTCGGAATTGAGTGATTCCAGTTTCTAAAAATTTGTAAAACTGAGATCTATTTAATGGTGAATTTTATTTGATTTTTGGAGTTCATTTTCTCTCAATTTTGGCATTTATTTGCTTTTTCTTCTTCGGTACGCGTAGACGTTGAATTGTGTGACGCTTCGGAGGAAGATCCAGCAAATCAAGAGCAATCTTCAGATCAAGATCAGGACCTATTCCAAGGCAAGTTGTGCTTTGATCATGTTGAACCCATGTTTATAAAATTGCTATATTTGATTTACCCTATTGCATATATTTCAAATATACAATTGTTTTAAATTAGATTGGGCTTAGCTAATATACCAGATTGATCTACACCCTACCTTGTCATTGTATGCCATGATCCATTGTCACCCTAGATTGGTTTAATATAGTTGATTAGTAATTATGATCAACATTGGAGGATTAGTTCGTATTAGTTGCTTAGCCGCCACGTCATCACATGTGTCGAATCATTGATAATTAATCTTGATTAATGGAATATGGAACAATATTATGAACTTGTGTGTCATGTGGGATCACACGATGAGATTGAGTTGTTGTGGCGAGTCATGTCATGCAACGATGTTGAATTGTTGATGGCACGTGGTGCTTGGTAATCAACTGGGTGATAATCATTTAGATTGGGGCAAGTGGCAAGGGCGAGGAGGCCAAGGTGGGCCCGATGGGCGAGAGGTATGTGGATGTCTTGCCTTGATCGCACTAAGGACTTAACCTTGCAAGCCTTTGACCTGAGTCTATCATGCAACCACATGTCTGGTATGGGCCAGCCTAGCGGAGTAATTTGCAATGTCTTAATTTTGGTACTATCGTGATCGGTGTGAGTTCGAGTTATGGAGTAATTCACATGGCGCAAGAGGGGGCCACGGATGTGGTAACTGTCCCACCGGTGTTGAAACCTTAGCGGGTAGTATTCGGTTAAGCCAGAGCATTGTAAAGGCTCTGTTATAATCACTCGCCTTGGTGGTGTTTGGTTGTATCACGTGGGTAAAGTGCATAACCTCTGCAGAGTGTGAAACTATTCGGATAGCCGTGCTCGCATGTATTGAGCAATGCTCAAGGAATTCTGATTAAGGGTTAGCTTAATTAATTGGACAACATGGTTGGGATGGCGGAATGCCATATGGAAGATGAAATTTGACTTAGGATTGGAAACTTGATTTACTTGAGAAATATTGAACTTATTTACTATTGTTATTTGTTTTACATTCTTTACGATCTATTTATTATATATGTTCATAAATGTTGCTTATTGCAAAATAGCCATGATAGCCTATCCATTGGAATAGGCCTTACATATAGATACATAGAATTGCATTCTGTGCACAACTTGTTGAGTGCTTTAAGTACTCACCCTTGCCAAACAACAATAATCAACAGTTGAGGAATCTACACTGTGTTGGAAGATGAAGTCGATGAAGACACGAGTCATTAGGGTCCGAGCCTTGTCGGTTTACTGTGGTGGTGATGAGCTATCTCGTTTTCTACTTTCCATTGCTTAATTATTAGTTTATATTCTCAGTCTTGCCCTGCGTGGCTTAATAATGTAAGTTGGTCATAAGATCATACCTTTAGTTACATCAATGAATGAACTATTATTCTATTATCGTTGAGTATGATGTGATATGTACCAATGTTGAGCTGTGTGCACTAGCGTT
Source organism: Otatea glauca (assembly GCA_036346275.1). Lineage (NCBI taxonomy): Eukaryota > Viridiplantae > Streptophyta > Magnoliopsida > Poales > Poaceae > Otatea > Otatea glauca. The sequence continues at coordinate 9,734,485 of CM070716.1, read as the reverse complement.
GATCCTAGGAATAGTGCGGTAAACACAGTGGGTTCGAATCAGTGGATTCGGGTCCTTACAGTTTTCTCATAACACAATAAATAAACATCTCTATCGGTTTTATTCTAAAACCGACACAAAAAATAAAACATCACTATGGTTTTCTCAGAACACAAAAAATAAACATTATTATCGGTTTTGTTTCAGAAAACCGACACAAAAAATAAAACATCAATATGGTTTTCTCATAACACAATAAATAATCATCTTTATCGGTTTTATTGTAAAACCGAAACAAAAAATAAACCTCGCTATCGCTTTTCTAATAAAACCGACACAAAAAATAAAAAATCACTACGGTTTTCTCAGAATAATCATCACTATCGGTTTTGTTTCAGAAAACCGACACAAATAAGAAAAGGCACATCTTTATCGGTTTTTTTCAAAAAACCGACACAAAAAACCTGGTACATCTCTATTGGTTTTTTTTTAGAAAACCAACACAAAAAACCTGGTACATCTCTATCAGTTTTTAGAATAAAACCGACACAAATAAGCTTATATCTCTATCGGTTTTTAGAATAAAACCGACACAAATAAGCTTACATCTCTATCGGTTTTAGAATAAAACCGACATAAAAAATAAACATGCATATCTCTATCTGTTTTTTTCACAAAACCGACACAAATGTTGTTCAATGCACTATTTGTTTTCGAGAGAAACCATGAATTCTGAACTTGCAAAAATATCTGATCAAAAAGTGAAAAGGCCATGACTTTTGCAAACATAGCTGGAATTTTTTGAAATTTTGCAGGAACATACTTTGTGATACTACAAATCTTTCCCAAAAAGGATTCTGGCAAAAAGAGTCAGCATTGAAAAAAGAAGCCCAAAGTCACTTTGTAGGCATGATTTTTGTTCAAAGAGTCTCAAAGTCAAATCTTTCTGAAATGAAGTCCAAGTATTTTGAAAATTACGAGAAATGATTTGATGTAGAGTGCCTTCGTTTTCTTGCTTCAAGTAGATGATACATACCACAATCCCTTGACAAAAATTGTGAAACTTTCATACGTACACTTAACCTTTGCAAACACGATACTACATTTATGTATAATACAAACATTTGCAACACATAGCAACTGATACATTGACGTACTCTTTTTATTTACAGTACAACCCTTCTTGATGATCTACACGTATGTAATTTCTTCCCTGTGTGTCGTCGTCCCCGCTAAGAAAGGCCCCATACGCAAACGGAGGTATTTCATCAAATTGGTCGTACTCTTCTTCATCTACGATATTTTCAACACCAACGATCCGCCGCTTGCCACAAAGGACGACGTGCAATCTCGGATTGGACGGATCACGCACGTAGAAGACTTGATTTGCTTGCTTCGCAAGGATGAATGGATCTTCTTTGTAGGTGACTCTGTTTAGATCCACAAGGGTAAAACCTCTATTGTCGACCTTCACTCCATGTGGAAGTCCCACCCACTTATATCGAAACAATGGAATTTGGTATATTCCGTAATCGAGCTCCCAAATTTCTTCGATCACCCCGTAGTAAGAGTTCATTGCCATTGAGGATCCTCCTTTCGAGTGATGTTCATCGGACAAAGCATCTATGCTTACACCTTTGTTTTGAACGATTTACTCTTCCCATCCTGACTTTCAGTGTAAAAGGTGTACCCATTAATATCATACCCCTGCCATGTCTGTACATTAAATCTAGGTCCGTCAGCCAACCATTTGATAGTCTTACTAACAGAGATCTCCGCCTTTTGTTTGAACCATGTGAGAAATCTATCGTTGTGTTCCCGCATTATGGAAAGCTCATCCATATGTGGATTCTCTCCCCGTAATATCGACTTGTGCTACTCGATGTACCCTGCAACTTCTGCGCTATTCTGCAAGACTGTCAGATGCGCTTTGCAATACATATCAAACCGTGGCCTCGTTAGTTTCGACCCCACGATGCCTTTGCCAGCAAGTCTGCCCTCGTGGCGAGATAGAGGAACACCGATTGCTTGTCTTTTCCCGAGATAGTCCACACAAAACTCAATAACCTCTTCAGTCCCATAACCTTCCACAAAACTACCCTCAGGCTTTGACCGATTCCTCACGTAGGACTTTAATATACCCATATACCTCTCAAACGGATACATGTAACGTAAGAAAGCGGGTCCACATATCTTAATCTCTCTAACAAGGTGAACAACAAGGTGGACCATGACGTCGAAGAATGACGGTGGGAAATGCATCTCAAGTCGACATAGAGTCTGCACCACCTCACTTTGCAAGTTGTCTAGCGTCGGGTCAATAACTGCAGGAGATCGCATTGAAGAAGTATCACAACCGTGATTGCAAACGACATCCTCTGGCAAAATATTTCTTATTGCAGCCCAGGAGCATTTGGGTCATCAAGACATGGCAGTCGTGGGAATTCATGCCTAGCAACTTCAAATCATCCAAGGACACAAGCTTCTTAATGTTCGCGGAGTAGCCAGATGGAACTTTAATACCTTGGAGACATTTGCAAAGGTCCTCTTTCTCCTTCTTGGACAGGGTGTAGTATGCAGCGGGGATGTACGGACCTTTTCCATCCTCCTCTATCACCACAAGCCTGGGCCGGATTCCCATGTAGGCTATGTCGCGACGAGCATTCACACCATCCTTTGTCTTTCCAGGTATGTTCAGCAGGATGCCAACCAAATTGTCGCAAACATTCTTCTTAACGTGCATGACATCAATACAATGCCGGACATCTAACTCCTTCCAGTACGGTAAGTCCCAAAATATTGACCTCTTCTTCCAAATGGTCCTAGAACGAACAGATTTACGGCTCTTTCCGTACTGAACATCGATATCCTCTACACGTGAATATACTTGCCTACCACTCATAGGCTGCGGTGCCGAACGAACTTCCCTCTTCCCATCAAATTTGTCATCCATCTTACGGTATCGATGACTTCGAGGTAGAAACCTACGGTGACCCATATACACAGTTTTCTTGGAATTTGGCAGCCATAGGCTCTCGGTCTCCTCTTCACAAATAGGACACGCTTTTGCTCCTTTCGTACTGTAGCCCGCCAAATTTCCAAGAGCCGGGAAATCATTTATGGTGCAAAATACCATAGCCCGTAGGGTGAAATGCTCTCTTCTGTACGCATCCCACACAATGACCCCGTCATTCCACAATTTTACCAAATCCTCGATCAGTGGAGCGAGATACACATCAATATCATTTCCCGGCTGTTTGGGTCCCGAGATTAGCAACGACATCATGATATACTTCCGCTTCATGCACAACCAAGGAGGGAGGTTGTAGATGCACAACAAAACTGGCCACGTACTGTGACGACTGCTCATGTTACCAAACGGATTCATTCCATCGGTACTCAACCCAAATCTTATGTTCATCATTTCGGCACCAAACTCCTCATGTTTCCAATCGATGTTTCTCCATTGAGCCGAATCAGCAAGGTGCCTCAGCTTTCCATCTTCTTTTCGAGACTCATAATGCCAACACAACAATTTTGCCTCTCTGGGATTTGCAAACAACCTCTCTAGACGGGGAATGATGGGCAAGTACCACAATACCTTGGCCGATGCACCTTTAGTGACCTCTTCACCGTCGTTGCCCTGGCTCTTACGCTTCTTATCGTTACGCTTCTCCTTTTGTTTGTACCGGGGCACACCGCAAACTGGACAAACGTGTAGCTCCTGATGTGCGTTACGGTACAAGATGCAATCATTCGGACATGCATGTATCCTTTCTATTTCCATTCCCATGGGACATAGTAGCTTCTTCGCTTCATAAATGCTTGTTGGCAACTCGTTTCCCTCGGAAAGCAGATCCGATAGAAGAACTAGATGTGCATTGAAACTTGTATCTGTCCAACGGTGTTTTGCCTTCAGTTCGAACAATGCAAGGACCGAACCTAACTTGGTGTATTCTGCTTTGCAACTTTGTGAGCAGTGGTTTGGCATCGTCTTCCATCAAGCTTTTAAACTTTTCAAACTCTCTTTCCGTGTAATTACCCTCCACATCCCGCAACATTTGCTCCAAATTCTCCTCCTCAAACATATCAGTGCAACTCATCATCCGGTTCCACCGTGTCTTCATTTGCGTCTTGGCGGGTACTACCTGTCTCCCGTGATGGATTCAACACGTGTAATTCCTCACGGCCACGTCGAATCAGGTGGTCCTCAATTTGAGCTGAGTTGTTAAATCTTCTCAGATTGGTGCAATCAATGCAAGGACAATATATGAAGTTTACACCCCTCCTCACCATGTCCTGTTCGCAATTTTTTGAACTCCTTAACACCCCCTCCAAATTCAGCACTCACACGACTTTTGTCATACATCCATTCCTTACGGTTCATCCGCAATTAAAATTCACACAATAAATTAAGGAAAAAGCGGAGCGATAAACAAGCTAGCTATTTGAAATATTGAGACATCATTTCAGTTAATATTACCTTCGTAAAATAGAGAACAATTTCATGCAAGATATATGAAATGTGTTCTCCCGATCGATACCTAGATTCTTCCCTGGTTTAGAGCTTCCAATTCCCTAGATAGGTGTCGGGACCCGGATTTACAAATCCGAAACCCTCTGTGTATACTGCACTAGTCCAGGATCACGCTAGTGCACACAGTGGAAACACAGATGTAATATCATTCCATACAACGAATTAATTAAGAAGAAGCAAATTATTATTAAATAAAGCAAACGACCTTATGGTCAATGTTTACACCATTGTGCCTTAAGGGCTTAAGAAACAAATACTATTGCAATGAAAAGATAACTTGAACCATTCGACATGCCACAATGCAATCGCTGGGAACGCCTTCCTAATCCACGTAGTCTTCATAGAATTCCTCTTCATGAGATTCATTATCTCCTTCAGCAACTGATCAACAAGGGCATAAAGCCGTGAGTACAAAGGTACTCAGCAAGCCGTAGGGAATTGATGCAATATATTTATGCACGGCTTGACAAGGATGGCTATATAGTTTATTTTGCAGAAAGCAATAACTTGAATGGAAATACAATAAATAGATTGAAAGCATATTTATGAAAACATAAATAAATAAGCGATAGATCAATGATAGACAACAAAACAACGGTGAACTCCCGTTCACATCCCAACAATTCCACATTCCACATTTCATGAAACACTTTATACCCGTGTGAAATTCCGGGCTTTGTCCATGACCATGACGCGCTATCCGAATAGTTTTACACTCTGCAGAGGTTGTACAACTTTACCCACAAGACATGAACATCACTTTGTGCAAGCGTTACTAACACACTTCCTTTGGTGTGTCGCAGAGATATCATGACAAAGCCTTTACAATGCAATTGTCTAAACTCGATGCGCTCGCTAAGGTTTAGCCCTTTAGGGCCCCCTCTTGCGCCTTGCGAATCTACCCGTCCATCCGGAACCCACACCACCAACTGGCGGTACTCAAGGCTAGACATTGCAAATTAATCACTAAGCTGTCCCATTCGGACATGTGGTAGTGCGGTTAGACCAGTTCAATGGCGCACAAGATTAAGTCCTTAAGTTGTCTCGAGCAAGACATCCACATCCCAATGTGCTAAAAAGCACCCCTTTATTGCACGATCACTTGCGAGGGAAAACAATTCGTTCAACCAAGACCAATGGCAAACCCGCCATGGTACAACAAATTTTACAACAGTGGCTACCGCCACGATTCAATATCTCATTAAGTCAAGATTAACATTATTCAATGTGTGACATGAATCCCAGCGTATATGTAAGCATGTCTAAGCATAGCTACGATAACCCAATGTTGGTATTATGATTATGTCCAACTAGTAATGTCCCAACCTAGGTTTAACAATGGATACATGGCATACAACTAATCAAGGTGGCATAATGTCAACTAGGCATACATCTACTCCCATTAAATAAACATTGATACGTAAATAGCATGCAAGTGTATAAAATAAATTACTTTGCAAACATAGGATCAATATGATCAAAGGTTACGACTTGCCTTGCTGATCTAGTGCGAATCTTGGTCTTGAAGTCTTCGTTTGCTCCTCGGAATTAGCGTCTACGGAAAATAAGCAACGAAACCAAATAAATACAAAACAGAGACTCAAACAAGCTCAAAACTGAAAATAAATGGCTCTGGAAGATAGATCTTGATTTTAGAAAATTTTAGAAACTTGAATCGCCTCAATCGGAGTTCGTATGAGCGAGCGGGCCTCCAAAGATTAAATTCAGAGAAAATACAGAAAATCAGAAAATCGGAATTTTGGATTTATTTTTGTCTGAAAAGGATTTATTACGCAACGCGGCGTCATCGGGTTCACGATGGACTGGGTCCACGGCGCTGCGCTGTTCACCGTGCACCGGTGCACCGTGGCGTCGTGGCCCACGACGCAGCGGCGTTCTACCGACGGCAGCAGCGATGGCATAGCGCCACGCGGCGCGCATCCGACGCGACGCAAGATCCGACGGCAGAGGAGTGGCGCAGCGGCCGGAGGTGACGCGGCACGATCCGGTGCGTCGACTGGCGATCGGACGGCGGGGACGCAAGAGCTCGGCCGACAGAGAGCGTGGCGCATCCGAGACGCACACAGCGTCGGATGGCGTGGTTGGGCGAAGAACGGCGGCGAGGTTTTACCGGAGACGGGGAAGAAGACGAGGCCGGCGGCGGAGGAGAGCCGGATCGGGCGCGGGGCAAGGCGAACCGGGGAGGGGACGATGCGGGCAACTCGGAGATGCAAGCGGGGACGGCGGAACGGCACCGGCGACGAAGAAAAAGCGGTGGAAGATCTCGGCAAGGGCGGCGGACTCCGGCGAGCTCACGCGAAGGATCGGCGACGTCTCGGGCGGCGAGAAGCGGGGCAAAAGAAGCGGCGCGAGGAGGGGATCCTCGGGAGGCGCACGGCGCTTTAAATAGCAGCCTCGGAGGTCGTGTCCGACACGGACTCCAAGACGTGCGGCGCGAGGACTCGGCGGCGGGCGGCGGCGGTTAGGGTTTTGCGCGGCGGCGGCGTGGCGCAATCCCAGCCCTCCGCGCGAGGCGCCGTCAGACGGACCATGCGGCGCGGTGGTGAAACAGCCGAGCGAGCAGCCGGCGAGGTGAAGCGGCTTAGCGAGCAGCCGACGCGAGAGGCGGCCGGAAGGAGAAGCGGGCCTGGAAGGCGGGCTGGGGAACGGGCCGGAGAGGATTCGGCCCGAGAGGCTTTTTGAAAATAAAATCCTTTTCTGATTTAAGAAAATCCAGAAATTCAAATAAAATTAAATAAATTCAAATAAATAGCAAATAAATTCAGAAAAATCCCCAAAAATACAGAAAAATTTCTTGGAGCACAAGGAACCCAACTAAAACTAAAATTCCTGATTTTGATGAATAGTTTAGTCAAATTAAATCCTTCCATTTATGGAAAATTCAAATTAAGCTAGAGTTAGTTTAAGAAAATGCAAATGGTTTATTTTTGAATTCAAACATTCCAAAACTTCAAATTTTGGGATGTTACAAACCTCCCCCCTTAAATGGAATCTCGACCCCGAGATTCTGGCTGGCTAGGGAAAAGGTGGGGAAACTCGGACTTCAGATCCTTTTCTCGCTCCCAAGTTGCTTCCTCTTCTGAATGATTGCTCCACTGGACCTTGCAAAAACGGATGATCTTGCTTCTCGTGATACGCTCTGCGATATCCAAAATTTTCACTGGTTGCTCCTTGTAGGTAAGATCCTCTTGCAAATCAATGGCTTCCAATGACATCATTCCTCCGCACACGCAGTACTTCTTCAATTGCGATACATGGAACACATCATGGATTCGACAAAAGGCGAGGCAATTCTAACTTGTAGGCAACCTCGCCTCTTCGTTCCAAGATTTTGAGCGGTCCCACATATCTAGGGCAAGCTTTCCTTTTACTTGAAATCTCTTAACTCCTTTGAGAGGGGTAACTCGAGGTAAACATAATCATTGGGCTCGAAACTCAAATCTCTGCGGCGATTATCGCATAACTCTTACATGCGCTTTGAGCTATCTTCAAGCGGTCTCGAATTATTGAACTTGCTCTTGGCTTCTTGCGGTATGGCAGGACCAAACAATTGTCTTTCTCCGACTCCTTCCGGTTGAGAGGGTTCGCACTTCCTTCCATATAAGGCTTCAAAAGCGACATTTGCGGTGGCTTGATAACTATTGTTGTCTGAAAACTTCGGCGTAGGGCAAACACTTGTCCCACTTGACACCATAAGTTAAGGCACAAGCTCTTAACATATCCTCAAGAATCGATTCACACGCTCGATCATCCATCGGTTTGTGGGTGATAGGCGATCTTGAATCGAGATGAGTTCCCATGGCTTCGTGCGGACTCGCCAAAAGCGAGAGGTAAACCGGGTTCCTCTATCGGACACTATCTTCTTAGGCACTCCGTGAAGGTAGCGATCCTTGACATATATAACTCGCTAATTTATCTCTGCATAGGTAGTCTTAAGCTGGAATGAAGTGAGCTACCTTAGTCAATCGATCCACTATTACCCGGATCGAGTCATAACACGCTTGGGTTTTCGGAAATCCGGTGATGAAATCCATACCAATTTCTTCTCACTTCCACTCGGGAATCTTCAATGGCTGCAGCAATCCTGCTGGCCTCTGATGCTCTGCCTTGACCTTCTGGCAGACATCACAAAGTGCAACATATTCGCAATCTCACGCTTCATACTAGGCCACCAATACCTTTCCTTGAGGTCTTGATACATCTTGGTACTTCGGGATGAATGGAGTATAAAGTCTCATGCGCTTCCTTGAGAATCAACTCCTTAAGCTCTTTACGATCCGTGCATAAATCGCTTCTCATACCAAATAGTACCTTGTTCATCTTCAGAGAAACTTGAGGCTTTTCCTTTCTTCATATTGCTCTTAATCTCCTTAATGTCGGCATCATCTACCTGTGCTTCTCGAATCTGATCTTCCAACGTAGGGCGTACTTCCAAAGTAGCTAAATACCCTTCCTGAATCAATTCCAAACTAAGCTTCTGAAATTCCTTATAAAGGGCTGGCTGACTTTCCTTAATCATCAGAGTGTTGCAGTAGCTCTTTCTACTCAAAGCATCGGCTACGACATTGGCCTTGCCTGGATGATAATGAATCCCAATGTCATAGTCCTTGATCAATTCCAACCATCTTCTTTGTCTCATATTGAGGTCGACTTGGGTAAAATATACTTCAAACTCTTGTGATCGGTATAAACTTCACAACGATTACCAATGAGATAGTGACGCCAAATCTTTAAAGCATGCACTCTGTTTGCTAATTCCAAATCATGGGTAGGATAGTTAACTTCATGTGGCCTCGGTTGTCATGAAGCATACGCTACAACCTTCTTATCTTGCATTAGCACACAACCGAGTCCTTGTCGGGATGCATCACGAATATCTCAAAATCTTTCCTATTATCCGCGAGAATAAGCTTTGGGCGGTTGTCAAACACTTCTTTAATTCTTGAAAACTTTGCTCACACTCCGATGTCCAAACAAATTTCTTTTCCTTCTTTAAAAGTTGAGTGGCGGTCTAGCTTTTCTAGAAAACCCTTCTATGAAAGCAGCGATAATATCCCGCCATACCAAGAAAACTTGATTTGGGGTACCGTCTTGGGTGACTCCCAACTTAGCACATCTCGTACCTTTCCGTGGGTCATGACTCCTTCTCCGGATATGACATGACCTAGGAAAGCAACTTCTTTCATCCGAACTCACATTTACTAAACTTTGCATAAAGTGATTCTCTCTTAGCCGTTAAAATTTGGCGCAAGTGCTCCTCATGTTCTTCCTCACTTTTGGAGTAGATTAGAATGTCGTCAATGAAAACAACAACAAACTTGTCCGGATATTCCATGAATACCTTATTCATCAAGGTCATGAAGTAGGCGGGGGCATTTGTCAATCCAAAAGACATCACTTTGTATACTCATCTTGTCCATACCGAGTAACAAAAGCTGTTTTGGGTATATCCTCTTGACGAATCTTCAACTGGTGGTATCACGATCTTAAGTCAATCTTGAGAACACTCCGGCTCCTTGAAGTTGGTCAAATAAATCATCGATTCTTGGCGAGGTACTTATTTTTGATGGTGACCTCATTGAGTGGCGATAATCTACACACATTCTCTGGGTTCCATCTTTCTTTTCAACTAGAAGAAGCTGGTGCTCCCCATGGCGAAGAACTTGGTCGAACAAATCCTTGATCTTGCGGCTCTTTAATCTGTCTCTTTACTTGGCTAACTCATTAGCGGGCATCCTATAAGGTCTCTTGGAAATGGGTGGCGTTCGGGAACTAGTTCTATCAAGAACTCTATATCTCGATCGGTGGCATCGGGCAACTCATGCGAAACACGTCGGGAAATTCATTGGCGATGGCACATCTTCAAGCTTATTCCTTTGGCACTACAAACTTTAATCCCTTGATTGATCTGAGCGGCTTGAACTTTTAACTTGGATCCATCGGGTGGTTAAGGTGATCTCTCTATTCCCACAATCCAAAGCGCTTGGTTCTTGGAGAGCCAATCCATTCCTAGGATCACATCTAGGGACTTGGTGTCTAGGACAATAAGGTTGGCTAGAAATTCTACCCTCAATTAATATCTTAACCGGGGCAGCCTTGGTTCGTACTCAAATCGAAACGAGGAGATTGCACTAGTAAAAGCGATCTTAAGAGGCATTGTCTTTAATTGATGATTTGCGGCAAAACTCAGAAACAAGCGAATCGTAGCTCGAATCAAACAAAACCATGGCGGATCTTTGAGTTGACTAGGAGCTTACCTAGTATGGCGTGCAGTGCGGTGGGCATCCTCGGTGGTGGCGTGATTCACGCGGCCTCTTCCGGCGGTGGCGGAGTCTGGTGGCTTGATTAGGAGTTTGGGGCACTCCGCCCCGATCTGGTGCGGGGTCTTGGTGGCGTAGATCCCAAGTTGAAACGAACGGCGTCACGGCTTGCTTCCTTGGGCGATTGTTGGCATAGTGACCAAGTTCATGCAGTTGAAACATGTGACTCCTGCGGTGGATTCTTGCTTTTCCGAGGTGGATTCTTTGTTGGCGCTAGGGTTGCGATTACTGAAGGAGGTGGGCGAGTCTTTGGTGCGGGTCTGAATGTATTCGGAGGAGTGAAGCGAAGCGGTGTTGAGCATTTGTTACGACTCTCTGCTGGTGACTCGATGGGCTCCATCTTGCATCATCTTTCTCTTACGGATTCTTCCAATTCCGCGAGATTCCTCAATAAGCATAGCTTTGTCTACAGTCTTTGGAAATCTGCATAGTCATTGCCAATGACTTGCACCTTTAGTCTGGATTGAGTCCACGCTTGAACTTCTTGGCGAGCATCATGCGTGGCTACATCCTGCGGAGCGTAGCGGCGAGTTGAGTGAACTTATTAAGGTATTCACTCAGCGACATTCCTTCTTGCTTGAGGTCTGGAACTCATTCTTCTTCATTTCAACTTTGCCATCGGGGATATGGCGTGGCGGCGGTGGAAAACTACGCCCAAGTGATAGTCGAGGATCATCATGGCGACCTTTGTAGTTCTCCCACCATTCGTGGCGGTGCCCTCCGGTGATGGCGGCATAGAGAACCTTCTCACGATTGGTGCCTTTGGGCAATTTCAAGCTTCTTCTCAATGGGCGGATCAATCATCGGCGTCAATGGTTACGAAGAGTTGGAGAAAGTTGGCGGACGAGTCCTCATAAATTTCGCTAGCTTGGGTGGAGGCGAGCTTGAGGAGGTGCAGCGACTTGGTTTTCTTGGTTCAACAGTTGGCTAGAGCAAGCTGCGATGCAGTTCTGGCGATTCATCATGTTGTTCATGTTACGCATCATTGTGTTCATAAGTGAGTGCGAGCTGCTAGAAAATGTCCCATATTGCAGTGCATCACTTCTTTGGTGGTGGCGGTGGTGCATTGGGGTTGGAGTTGGTGTTGGCACCGCACCGGCATCCTTTGGCGATCCACGACCGGCTCGAGCAGTGTCAACCATCGAGGTGCGATGCAAGGGTTTGATAGGTAAGAGGAAAAGCGATAGATGCGTGGTAAGATCATCTAGGGAGAAGGTAATACCGAGGACAAAGGATACAACCGAAAGGCTTCAAATTAAGGAGGCAAATAAAGTTTTTTTTCAATTAAAGGTATGGTTGTAACACCGTGCTTGAGGCAAGTGTACAACATACGAGACGCTCAACAAGAAAAATCCTAGTATACGGACTAAGCGTAACTAAAGCGAAAAGGGTAACACATGCTCAAACACATTTGAGCACCAAAACCTATCTTATTTGGTAGGCTTCTCGGATATGTCTTTGATGGCTTGATCATCATCTTCCTTGATTTGATTCCTTGCGAGAAGACTCGAGGCTTTGAGAAGTTTCATAAGATAAGGTCAATTTAAATTTCAAATCAAAGTTTTAGCAAAGGAGAGGAATAGGAACCCAAGAATAAGGCGAGAGGAGGCGAAAGCTATTAAGTACCAATTTTGTTGGTTTGATTTAGAAAATAATTTTGAAGACCATGCTAACTAGGATAGCGACCTACGATCGATATGGCTCGATACCATCTCTGTCGGGACCGGATTTACAAACCGAAACCCTCTGTATATCTTGCACTAGTCCAGGATCACGCTAGTGCACACAATGGAAACATAGATGTAATATCATTCCATACAACGAATTAATTAAGAAGAAGCAAATTATTATTAAATAAAGCAAGCGACCTTATGGTCAATGTTTACACCATTGTGCCTTAAGGGCTTAAGAAACAAATACTATTGCAATGGAAAGATAACTTGAACCATTCGACATGCCACGAGGCAATCGTCTGGGAATGCCTTCCTAATCCACGTAGTCTTCATAGAATTCCTCTTCATGAGATTCATTATCTCCTTGAAAGAATCGATCAACAAGGGCATAAAGCCGTGAGTACAAAGGTACTCGACAAGCCGTAGGGAATTGATGCAATATATTTATGCGGCTTGACAAGGATGGCTATATAGTTTATTTTGCGTAAAGCAATAACTTGAATGGAAATACAATAAATAGATTGAAAGCATATTTATGAAAACATAAATAAATAAGCGATAGATCAATGATAGACAACAAAACAACGGTGAACTCCCGTTCACATCCCAACAATTCCACATTCCACATTTCATGAAACACTTTATACCCGTGTGAAATTCCGGGCTTTGTCCATGATCATGACGCGCTATCCGAATAGTTTTACACTCTGCGGAGGTTGTACAACTTTACCCACAAGACATGAACATCTCTTTGTGCAAGCGTTACTAACACACTTCCTTTGGTGTGTCGCAGAGATATCATGACAAAGCCTTTACAATGCATTGTCTAAACTCGATCTTGCCGCTAAGGTTTCGCCCTTTAGGGCCCCTCTTGCGCCTTGCGAATCTACCCGTCCATCCGGAACCCACACCACCAATGGCGTTACTCAAGGCTAGACATTGCAAATTAATCACTAAGCTCTGTCCCATTCCGGACATGTGGTAGTGCAGTTAGACCAGTTCAATGGCGCACAAGATTAAGTCCTTAAGTTGTCTCGAGCAAGACATCCACATCCCAATGTGCTAAAAAGCACCCCTTTATTGCACGATCACTTGCGAGGGAAAACAATTCGTTCAACCAAGACCAATGGCAAACCCCGCCATGGTACAACAAATTTTACAACAGTGGCTACCGGCCACGATTCAATATCTCATTAAGTCAAGATTAACATTATTCAATGTGTGACATGAATCCCAACGTATATGTAAGCATGTCTAAGCATAGCTACGATAACCCAATGTTGGTATTATGATTATGTCCAACTAGTAATGTCCCAACCTAGGTTAAACAATGGATACATGGCATACAACGAATCAAGGTGGCATAATGTCAACTAGGCATACATCTACTCCCATTAAATAAACATTGATACGTAAATAGCATGCAAGTGTATAAAATAAATTACTTTGCAAACATAGGATCAATATGATCAAAGGTTACGACTTGCCTTGCTGATCTAGTGCGGAATCTTGGTCTTCGAAGTCTTCGTTTGCTCCCTCGGAATTAGCGTCTACCGGAAAATAAGCAACGAAACCAAATAAATACAAAACAGAGACTCAAACAAGCTCAAAACTGAAAATAAATGGCTCTGGAAGATAGATCTTGATTTTAGAAAATTTTAGAAACTTGAATCGCCTCAATCGGAGTTCGTATGGCGAGAGCAGGCCTCGAAAGATTAAATTCAGAGAAAATACAGAAAATCAGAAAATCGAATTTTGGATTTATTTTTGTCTTGAAAAAGGATTTATTACGCAACGCAGCGTCATCGGGTTCACGATGGACTGGGTCCACGGCGCTGGCCGATTCACCGTGCACCGGTGCACCGTGACGTCGTGGCCGACGCAGCGGCTTCGGCCGACGCGATGGCATAGCGCCACGTGGCGCGCATCCGACGCGACGCAAGATCCGACAGCGGAGAGGAGTGGCGCAGCGCCGGAGGTGACGCGCACGATCCGGTCGTCGTCGATCGGCGTCGGACGGCGGGGGCGCAAGAGCTCGGCCGACAGAGCGTGGCCGATCTCGAGACGCACACAAAGCGATCGGATGGCGAGGTTGGGCGAAGAAGAACGGCGGCGAGTTTTTACCGGAGGCGGGAAGAAGACGAGGCGGGCGGCGGAGGAGAGCCGGATCGAGGCGGGGCAAGGCGAACCGGAGGGACGACGCGGCAACTCGGAGATGCAAGCGGGGCGAACGGCACGGCGATTTAAGAAAGCGGTGGAAGATCTCGGCAAGAGGCGGCGGACTCCGCGAGCTCACGCGAAGGATCGGCGACGTCTCGGGCGGCGAAGCGGGGCAAAAAGAAGCGCGCGAGAGGATCCTCGGAGGCGCGGCGCTTTAAATAGCGACCTCGGAGGTCGTGTCCGACACGGACTCCAAGGCGTCTGGCGAGGACTCAGCGGCGGCGGTGGCGATTAGGGTTTGCGTGTGGCGGCGGCGTGGCGCAATCCCAGCCCTCCACGCGCGCGTCGCCGACGGACCATGCGGCGCGGGTGGTGAAGAAACAGCCGAGCGAGGCGGAGGCGAGTGAGGTGGCTTAGGCATGGCAAGCCGACGCGAGCGGCCGGAAGGAAGGAGAAGGGCTGGAAGGCGGGCTGGAACGGGCGGAGAGGATTCGCCCGAGAGGCTTTTGAAAATAAAATCCTTTTCGATTTAAGAAAATCAGAAATTCAAATAAAATTAAATAAATTCAAATAAATAGCAAATAAATTCAGAAAAATCCCCAAAAATACAGAAAAATTTCTTGGAGCACAAGGAACCCAACTAAAACTAAAATTCCTGATTTTGATGAATAGTTTAGTCAAATTAAATCCTTCCATTTATGGAAAATTCAAATTAAGCTAGAGTTAGTTTAAGAAAATGCAAATGGTTTATTTTTGAATTCAAACATTCCAAAACTTCAAATTTTGGGATGTTACAAACCTCCCCCCTTAAATGGAATCTCGACCCCGAGATTCTGGCTGGCTAGGGAAAAGGTGGGGAAACTCGGACTTCAGATCCTCTTCTCGCTCCCAAGTTGCTTCCTCTTCTGAATGATTGCTCCACTGGACCTTGCAAAAACGGATGATCTTGCTTCTCGTGATACGCTCTGCGATATCCAAAATTTTCACTGGTTGCTCCTTGTAGGTAAGATCCTCTTGCAAATCAATGGCTACAATGAAACAAATTAAACAAGGGTACCAACGATGACTCCTAATCTCTAAATAGGTTTGGTCCTAATCCCATTCGAGGATATGTGGTTCAGACAAGTTCCTAAGCCGTTGTACAACTCCAGAGAAAATTTCGACAACATCTCACTGCTATTCTCCATATACACGTCTCGACAACAAGTCAAGAGGGGTGTGTATCTGGAGAATACCAGGGAGACAATACTGAAATCTACTCTGCAGTTGTACAACACAGCTCAGGACCTTACCCGAACGACATATCCTCGAACTGTCCGAAGAACGTGGACAATTCGAGACTGCTCGCTTATAAATATGCCATTTCGTTCAACATATTTATAAACAAGCATCCTCGAACGGGAGGCGTAGGTTCATGACCTAAACTCTAACATTCATCAGGTGACAGCAATAATAATACCATATTAACATCAAAGCACTACAAATTAAGATAATTAAATACATGTGTGCTTGTGAAATAAAGGGTGTGCAATCTAATAGGACATAGACAATACCAGTGCAATCTAAACTTTCTTCGCGACAAATCAAAATTACATAGTGCAAAATTAAAGGGGTTTGAAGGAATGCTCACATTTTGAAGAAAACCACAAATTATGCAAAATGAGGGGAAATCTCCTCAAGTTAGGGCTTCAAATTTACCCTCTTAACACCCACCTTTGAGGATTTCAAATTTTTTCACCCAAGTATTGCTTCCAACCATAGAATATGAGCTTTTTCATGTGGCGACGGGGAAATCTCCTCTCGAACAATAACAGAGAAGAGTTCAGCTCGAGTGTTATAAATAACCTAACGAGACACATCACAGTCGATTCTTATAAGAGAAGCGATAGTGATGATCTTTCTCATCACAATCGGTTCCCACATAAGAAGCGATAGAGATGAGCACGTTGACATCACTATCGGTTCTTATGTGAGAAGCGATAGTGATGAGCACGCACATCACTATCGCTTCTCACATAAGAACCGATAGTGATGTCAACGTGCTCATCTCTATCGGTTCTTATGTGGGAACCGATAGTGATGATAATACACGTCACTATTATTTCTCGCATAAGAACCGATTGTGATGTTCCCAGTGCACATCACAATCACTTCTAACCTGAGAACCGATAGTGATGAGGCATGATGCCTCCCCTAAGTCATCTATCACAATTGTTTTTTCCTAAAAATTTAAGAACCGACACAGATGAATCGATAGTGATGTACCATTCTGTAGTAGTGAGACGGTTTTATGATAAAACCGTCTGGATTGCTATGTTTATCATTGACGGTTTTTTTATAAAACCGTCTAAGATTTCTATCAGCAATATAAAATACAAAGGCCCGAGCCACTTGGTGCATTTTAGGGTTTCGGGATCTATTTTCATTTGGCTACGGCTGTGTGGCTGTGAGTCGATTTGGTAAAAGAAGACCGTTGATTTTGAAGGGTGATTGAGGATCCATTTGATTTTGGTGATCTAAGGTTAGTAACGGTGTCTAATTGTAGTATATTCAAGATCCTGCTTGGTAAGGATAGAATTTGATGATTTTTTAGATTTAGCTTGTAGATTCATGTGTTCTTTCTATGTAAGGGTAGTAATGGGTTTTACTTGCATTAACACTAATTAATGCTATATGCTTGGTGTAGATGGACCGAAGATGGATGTACACTAAGAACCGTGTGAGTGCCGAGTACATTAATGGCGTCTCCGCTTTTAGAAGAGCTGCAGAAGAGGATATGTTTAATAAGGGGGGCAGTTTATGTCTTGTCCGTGCATTGACTGTGAGAATCTGAAGATGTTTCAAAACTTTGCGCAGATCGAAGCACACTTGATTATGAGGGGTTTCAAAACGGGGTATACATGTTGGACCAGTCACGGTGAAGAGCAAGAGATACAGGAAGCAGGTACTAACATGGTCGACGAAGTCAATGATATGTCGGATGGTCATATCGATTGTGGTTCCGATGAGGATAGGTTGCAGGAAGATAATCTAAATCAGATGCTGCGCGATGTAGAAGGGAACCGTGATGATAGAGAATATGGTAAATTCCGGGGCTTGATGGAGGATTCGAAGAAACCTTTGTTCCTAGGCTGCAAGTCGAAATACACAAGGTTGTCATCTGTGCTTGAACTGCTGAAATTGAAAGCAAGCAACGGTTGGTCCGATAAGAGTTTCACAGCGTTGTTACATTTATTGGCGGACATGCTTCCCGAGGGAAACGAGTTGCCGACAACCACCTACAAAGCTAAGAAGGTTCTTTGTCCCTTGGGAATGGATGTAGAAAGAATACATGCATGTCCGAACGACTGTATCCTGTACCGCCAAGAGTACGCGAACTTGCACATATATCCTGTGTGCAACGCGTCCCGGTACAAGCGTAAGAGTCATTTGAATGATGAAAGTGAGGGCATCCAGGTGATGAAAGGACCTCCTGCTAAGGTGGCATGGTATCTGCTTATAATTCCTCGTTTGAAGCATTTGTTTGCGAACCCAAATGAGGCAAAACTGTTGCGTTTGCACTCGGAGGAGCGTAAGAACGATGGAATGCTAAGGCACCCTGCTGATTCCATCCAATGGAGAAACATTGATAGGAGGTTTCAAGAATTCGGTGAGGATCCGAGGAATATAAGGTTTGGATTGAGTACAGATGGAATGAATCCTTTCGGTAACATGAGTAGCCGGCATAGCACTTGGCCCGTGAATCTCTGTATCTACAACCTTCCTCCTTGGTTGTGTATGAAGCGCAAGTACATTTTGTTTTCTGTACTTATCCAAGGACCGAAACAACCTGGGAACGATATTGATGTGTACCTAGCACCATTGGTGGAAGATCTGAAAACACTATGGGTTCGAGTGCGGTATGGGATGCGTACAAACGAGAGAACTTCACTTTGCACTGCCTTTTATTCTGCACCATAAATGATTACCCTGCCCTTGGTAACCTATCAGGCCAGAGTACAAAAGGAACCAAAGCCTGCACTCACTGCTTAGACAATATCGAGAGTGTGTGGCTGAATCACTCGCGCAAAACTGTTTACATGCATCACCGTAGGTTCCTTCGGAGGAATCACGCATACCGCAAAATGAAAAAACAATTCGATGGAACGAACGAAGATGGTTTAGCTCCAAAGCATTTAAGTGGGATAGATATCCATGATATGGTTAAGAACTTGGATGTTACATTTGGAAAGGGGTGTAAATCGAGGTCCCGTGAGAAGAGCACGTGGAAGAAGAGATCAATATTTTGGGACCTACCTTATTGGGAGCACATAGAAGTTCGGCACTGCATCGACGTGATGCACGTGGAGAAGAATGTCTGTGATAGCTTGATTGGTCTCTTATTGAATATTAAAGGCAAATCAAAGAACAGTATCAATGCACGCCTTAACTTGGTCAATATAGGCATAAGACTTGAGTTAGCACCGAAAGAGACAGATACAGGCCGAACATACTTGAACACGCTTGTTACACTTTGTCTAAGGCAGAGAAGGCTGAAGCGTGCGGTGCTTGTATGGTGTGAAAGTTCCGTCGGTTACTCCTCTAACATCAAGAGACTTGTTAAGATGCAAGATTTGAAATTAGTTGGCATGAAGTCTCATGATTGTCATGTGCTGATGACACAAATGCTCCCTGTGGCAATTAGAAGTATTTTGCAGTCAAGGTCCGGAGACAATCACGAGGTGTGTTATTTCTTTAACACAATTGCTCGAAGGTCATCGATCCGAAGCACTAGATGCTTTGCAGGTGAGGTGGTGATGACTCTATGTAATCTTGAGATGTATTTCCCTCGTCGTTTTCGATATCATGGTCCATCTTGTTGTTCACCTTGTGATAGAGATAAATATATGCGGGCCCATGTTCCTCGTAGCATGTACCCATTCGAGAGGTATATGGAATTCTCAAGTCCTACGTCGGAATCGATCTCGTGGGAGGGTAACATTGTCGAAGGTTATGCAACCGAAGAAGTCGTAGAGTTCTGCGTTGATTACATGGCTCAGTCGAACCAATAGGTGTGCCTTGATCTCGCCATGAGGAGACTCGAGGCATCGGGACCATCGGAAGAAAGCAATCACGCGGATCCGACTTCCTATGCTCAAGCTCATTTCACGGTTTCGCAACACATGGCTATAGTGTCCCCGTACATCGACGAGCATAAGCACTGGCTACGGCAAGAGAATCTGACGCAGCAAGAGTCTTGGATCACGAGACAGCATGACCTTCAGTTTAACAGATGGCTGAAGGAGCGACCCATCACTGGGACCTCGTCAGGTGATACGCTCACATGGTTGGCAAAAGGGCCAATATTTACAGTTGTAACATGGAAAGGATACGACTTAAATGGGTACACATTTTACACGAGAGATCAGGATATGAAGAGCACAAACCAGAATAGCGGTGTACGCATAGATGCATTCAACACCATTGGGTCAACGAGGAGCTCCTACTATGGGTTCATAGAGGAGATTTGGGAGCTCGACTATGTACTATTCAAGATCCCCTTATTTCGGTGTCGTTGGGTCCACTTCCAGCATGTGAAGGTTGACAAATACGGTGTCACTATTGTTGACCTCGCACGCGTCGGATACCAAGATGAACCATTTGTACTCGCTAACCAAGCTGTTCAAGTATTTTATGTAATCGACCCGTCCAACAAGAAGAGACATGTAGTTCTTCAGGGAAAAAGGAGGATTGTCGGAGTAGAGAATGTATTAGATGAGGAAGAATACAATTAATTCGAAGAGTTGCCTCCTATCGGAAAAAGCATCACAGTCCAGGAAGAACAACCCGAAGAAGCTAGCTACACACGCGTCGATCATCATGAAGGGCTAATTTTTATACAAAAGAATAAGCAAGTGGAGTTATGATTTTAAGTGTACTCTAGAAGATAATAGAGTTGTTTGTAATGAGGTGCTCGAAATTAAAAACAACTTTGTGTATATATGCATCTGATTTATTTAATATAGTTTCCTTTCCTTTACTGATATTGCTCGCACAAACTGAAGTATACATTATGTCAAGAAGGCCAAACTTTGGATTTACCTTAGCAATGAAGGTCTGTGTCAATCTTCATCACAGACGGTTCTATAATAGAACCGTCTAGTTTAGTTTATATCACAGACGGTTCTATACTAGAACCGTCTGTGATAAAACTATCGCACAGTTCTAGTATAGAGCAAATGCGTGATATGGGAGACCTATAAAAAGGCCACTTTGGCAGACCATTCATTCTCTACTCTTCCACTCACGATGTCAAAACCCTAAGTATTCGTCTCCGCCCCAGCTCGTCGACGCCTCCCCTTCGCCGACGATGCCCCCTCGTCGACCCCTCCCCATCGGCGACGCCGCCCCCTCGCCGACGCCTCGCCATCGATTTTCGCTCTGTAAGTTCCGATAAGGGATGGATTCTTAGATCTATAGATTAAGGGTATAAATTCCTAGGTAGTTCTGAGGTTGGTAAGAAAGCAAACATGAAAATAAGAAAAGATACTTGTTATGCCGCACCACCAAAATACTTATACTTGTATTCATGAATTCTTATGCTTATGTTTTTTGTCATCATACGTGTTCGCTGATCTGAGCTAAAACCAACAGTCTGATCGTCATTCCAGCCTTTGGTGTTGTACAACTCGCTGCCAATGACATCTAGATCCAACCACATGCACGGTGCACCTCCCTATCACTGCCAAAGTGCCAATGTGCACTTTATCTCCGCTGACGATCTCCACATTTCGTCACCACATTGTCCTCATTTCCTATGGCCAATGTACATGTCATTCTCTCCACTGATTGCTTGTGGCACACCTTGACCATGCTTTCTCCGTTGGTGTGCATTAATGGCCCTTTTGCTATTCCTCAATCCATCCCTGGTGAGGTGTATGACTGTCCATTAAGTGGTTGTGTTTATTTATGAAAGAAATTCAATTCGATTTAGCAACTACAACAAGATCTCGTTGTTCATTTTTGGGCATATTCGATTTAGTAACTACAAAATGATTACTCAAGCCAACTGTGCATGGTGTGATCCAGACTAGTGTCAGAGACAAATTAGACATTACTTATGAGAACTATAACTAAAATATCATGAATTGCTTCTCTCAACTTACGTTCTCTGAACTACCTTTATACCCATTAAATAAAAGCAGCCATCAATTGGTAGCCTTCCATGTTTGTTTACTTTTTTTCCTGTTGTGCCACGACAACCAGCCTAGATTGCAAGATGGTGTCCCCTCATTCGCCATCTGAAGGATGTGATGAGTCACCGAAAAGAAAAACTCCTCGAGGTCCAAGAGGAGCAAATAAAAGGCCCACGGAACGATATACCATCACAGCGGTTGATTGAAAGGATGGGGCCCCCACCGAACCAAGAAAGGCGGTGAATGCATTTAGGACATTGTGCGGGATAGTCGCACGGGAACGGGTCCCCATCACATGTCCATCCTGGAAGTCGCTGACTGATGAGAGCCGCAATGACTTGGTGACAGAAATTATGTCTTCGTTCGATATCCCAGAAGATTTTGTGATCTTAGTGCGACGGTATGCACTACTAGTGGTGGGAAAGGCGTGGAAGAATTTCAGGAGCACTCTTGTCAAGGAATATGTCAATAAGGACAGGAATCCCTTCTCTAAGTACGGGTTCATTACTGAGGATATATGGCAAAATTTTGTTGAGGCGAAGACGGCGGATGAATCGTGCGTCAAAGTGAAGCCCACAAGGCCCTGCAGGCAAGGAGCACCCACCCCCACAGACTTGGCACCGCTGGGTACGCGGGGAAGAGGGACCAATGGGAGAGGGAGAATGAGGAGGCCTGTGTGCCATTTGCATGTATCGTTGACCGACGCGCCAGAGACTGGCTGAGAGCAAGGTCAAGTGCAACGTCTTCCGGCACCGTCTCCTTTACAAACCCGCAGACGAGGAAGTGCGCCAACGGCTAGTAAGATATCGGACTTCCAATTTTGTACGTAATTAGTCCGTAATTTCGTAAGTGAATAAACTTTTCGAGATCTTGCAGGTAGCGTTGAGTACACAATCTTCCGAGGGCACTTTTTTGCCAGACAGGGAGAAGATGTACTGTCGGGACCCGGATTTGCAATTCCGAAACCCTCTGTGTATACTGCACTAGTCCAGGATCACGCTAGTGCACACAGTGGAAACATAGATGAAATACCATTCCATACAACGATTTAATTAAGAAGAAGCAAATTATTATTAAATAAAGCAAACGACCTTATGGGTCAATGTTTACACCATTATGCCTTAAGGGCTTAAGAAACAAATACTATTGCAGCGGAAAAGATAACTTGAACCATTCGACATGCCACAGGCAATCGTCTGGGGAACGCCTTCCTAATCCACGTAGTCTTCATAGAATCCCTCCTCATGATATTCATTATCTCCTTGACAGAATCGATCAACAAGGGCATAAAGCCGTGAGTACAAAGGTACTCGACAAGCCGTAGGGAAATGATGCAATATATTTATGCACGGCTTGACAATGATGGCTATATAGTTCTTTGCGAAAGCAATAACTTGAATTGAAATACAATAAATAGATTGAAAGCATATTTATGAAAACATAAATAAATAAGCGATAGATCAATGATAGACAACAAAACAACGGTGAACTCCCGTTCACATCCCAACAATTCCACATTCCACATTTTATGAAACACTCTATACCCGTGTGAAATTCCGGGCTTGTTCATGACCATGACGCGGCTATTCGAATAGTTTTACACTCTGCAGAGGTTGTACAACTTTACCCACAATACATGAACATCTCTTTGTGCAAACGTTACTAACACACTTCCTTTGGTGTGTCGCGAGAGATATCATGACAGAGCCTTTACAATGCCTTTGTCTAAACTCGGTACTGCCCGCTAAGGTTTCGCCCATTAGGGCCCCCTCTTGCGCCTTGCGAATCTACCCGTCCATCCCGGAACCCACACCACCAATTGGCAGTACTCAAGGCTAGACATTGCAAATTAATCAGCTAGGTCTGTCCCATTCCAGACATGTGGTAGTACGGTTAGACCCAGTTCAATGTCGCACAAGATTAAGTCCTTAAATTGTCTCAGGCAAGACATCCACATCCCAATGTGCTAGAAAGCACCCCCTTTACTACACGATCACTTGCCCGAGGAAAACAATTCGTTCAACCAAGACCAATGGCAAACCCCGCCATGGTACAACAAATTTTACAACAGTGGCTAACGGCCACGATTCAATATCTCATTAAGTCAAGATTAACATTATTCAACATGTGACATGAATCCCAACGTATATGTAAGCATGTCTAAGCATAGCTACGATAACCCAATGTTGGTATAATGATTATGTCCAACTAGTAATGTCCCAACCTAGGTTTAACAATGGATACATGGCATACAACGAATCAAGGTGGCATAATGTCAACTAGGCATACATCTACTCCCATTAAATAAACATTGATACGTAAATAGCATGCAAGTGTATAAAATAAATTACTTTGCAAACATAGGATCAATATGATCAAAGGTTACGACTTGCCTTGCTGATCTAGTGCTGAATCTTGGTCTTCGAAGTCTTCGTTCGCTCCCTCAGAATTAGCGTCTACCGGAAAATAAGCAACGAAACCAAATAAATACAAAACAGAGACTAAAACAAGCTCAAAACTGAAAATAAAAGGCTCTGGAAGATAGATCTTGATTTTAGAAAAATTTAGAAACTTGAATCGCCTCAATCGGAGTTCGTATGAGTGAGAACGGGCCTCCGAAAGATTAAATTTAGAGAAAATACAGAAAATCAGAATTTTTGGATTTATTTTTGTACGGAAAAAGGATTTATTGCGCAACGCTGATGTCATCGGGTTCACGGTGGACTAGGTCCACGGCGCTGCGCCGGTCCACCGTGCACCCGGCGCACGCGTGACGCCAGCGATGACGCGGGCAATTCGGCTGACGCAGGCGGGTGACGTCGGCGGCCACGCGGCGGTGTCTTGTGGTAGCCACGTGTCGCGCATCGGACGAGGGAGCCAGTCGGGACGGCCACGCTTGGCGCTGCTGCGGAGGAGAGGCGTGGCGCAATCCGCGCGTCGGCTAGAGATCCAACGGCGGGCGCGGCGGCTGGAGGTCGACGGCGAAGCGGCGGCGCCACTCACGGAGGTGGAGGAGATGACACGAACAGCGCGCGGCGGCGGCGATCGGGCGCGGACAACGGGATTCGGACGAGGCGTCACGGAACGCAAAAGCGCGCGGCTACGGCGGAGACGCACCAGGCGGCTAGACGGCGACGGAGAAGCCGGTGGCGGCGGCGGACTCCGGCGAGCTCGCGGCGCAACGGTAGCGTCTCGGGCAGCGAAGTGGGGCAAAAGGCGGCAGAACACGGCGAACCTCGGAGGGTGCGGCGCGGGCTTTATAGCCTAGGAGGCGTGAAGAGCACGAACTCGAGCAGCGGCGGCGCTTGAATCCGAGTCCGTTAGGGTTAGGGTTTCGAGCGGTGTGGCGTGGCGGGAGGCTGGCTCTTGGCCGCATGCGAGCGCAGCGGGCAGGGCGGCGGGTGGGCCGGGCGGGCGGGCGGAGGAGGCGGGCGGCGAGGCGGGCTGGGCGAGCGGAGAAAGCAGAGCCACGGAAGATTCGGCCCGTTTACGGTTTTCAGAAATCAAAACATTTTCCGATTTTAGAAATAACCAAAAATTCAAATAAAATAAATTAAATTCAAATAAATATCAAATATATTCAGAAAAATCCCCAAAAATACAGAAAAATTCCTTGGAGCACAAGGAACCCAACTAAAACTGAAATTCTTAAGTTTGATGAATAGTTTAGTCAAATTAAATCCTTTCATTTAAGGAAAATTGAAATTAAGCTGAAATTGATTCAAGAAAATGCAAATGGTTCATTTTTGAATTCCAACATTCCAAAACTCAAATTTTGGGATGTTACATGTACTCTCCACAGCCTTGGGAAACAAGGAACACCCTGGTCGCATGCGAGGCGTTGAGGTTTTTGTTCCCTGGAAGTCAGGATTTCCAGGCGACTCAAACAAATACCACAGTAGGAAAGGAACCAAAGCAGAGCGAGAGGAACTACTAGTACAAAGGATTGAGGAAAAACTAAGAGAAGAATTCAACAATAAGATAAAAATCCTAGAGGAAAGGCTCGATGTCGATCTGCAAGAAGTCAAGAGATGTATGTGGGCAAATCAGCCCCACTACAAAAAAAGCATTGTCGTCCGCCACTCCACAGTGAACATGGAAATCTCTGTCTGTGACATCAAGGTACTTATATATATGTCTTGAATGCTCCATACAAATAGTGTTGGACTTGATAGCTAGCGTGTACCGTTATGTAGGTGGCCACGCGGTGCACTCTCCAAGTGAGACTTGTCCATGGTGCCCTTTATTATTAGAATTTGCCGGGGTTGCGTATCCGTTTATTGAAGGGCATCGGTGCACGGCACCCTTGTGGCACGAGGATTCAAGAAGGTTAGTGTGGATGGTGTAGCGATAATTTCAAGACCGTCCCACTTCCGATGCCCCCAAAGCAGCGAGATTGTGACACCGGGGGCGCCATTCACAGTTTTATCTAGTGGACCGGCGACATCATCTCCTCGGGCCCGTCCTCCATCACGGAGCTTCCCCAACCGCCGAGCGGATGATGCACCTCGTGAGCACCAAATCGGCTCCCGTGCCCCCTGCATCAAAGGACATTTAGTTGGATGGTGCCCACTCGTCGCCCGTTCAGACTCCTTATGAGAGAAAAAAGTCAAGGGCAAAGCGAAGCAGATCACGAAGAAATTGGACTATCCAATTGCCCCCCTGGCCCGAGTATACCAACTAGGAGAGCCTTTTGTAACAGGAGAGCGCATGAAGAACCTTTCTATTGCTTGCGTCAGTTTAGAATTGGTGCATGCAACGGGCTAAAAAGCGATGCAAGACCGCATAATGAGTATATCGATCGGTTTCAAGTATGAGCATCTATTCAATGAGTCATCGGGGATTCTTCACGGCCGACTTCAATGACCTTTTGGCGTCTTCAATCTCGGCGCCCTCGGCGCGCTCTTGAGATCTTGGACATTGTAAGTGTGTGCATTCACATTCTACATTCGTATAATATCGATAAAAGTCATATATATATATATGACTCAATGCTTTCGTATATTTAGATACATGATCCAGGAAGCGAGGAAGAACAAACAACCGTTGGGTTTCCTGGACCTACACATAGTCTCCAAGCAAACAATGGACAAAGATTACGGATTTGTCGATAAATACGTCGGAGAGGCCTTGGCGGCCCAAAAAGATAAAGAGTTCATACTTTTACCCCACAACCCAGGGTAAGTGCTAGTTTGATTTGCACTATGCTCGCAACTCTGTTCTGTTAATTGACCATGCCGACATACCTGTGTAGGTTTCATTGGGTTCTCATTGTAATTCATCCATCGACGAATCGGGTTATTTACCTTGATTCCTTACAGAGTGGCAGCCACGACTTACAACCTATCGCAAAATTAATCACGTTTCCTCCAAAGATAACATGGTCATGTAGGTTGTTCAAACATGTATGTTTCTCCTAGAATAGCTGAGGCTAACCTATTGCAATCACGTAGCGCGTTCAAAGTGTACAAATATTATGGAGGGCCTTCTGGCAAGGACAGGGCGAAGCTGAATCACGATTTTAAGTTTTTGGTTGCACTGCATACAATAATCCTATGTAAACTATGTAATAATGATTACGGAACTAACCAAATCTATATTTGCGGTGCCACCAGCGAGAAAGGAAATAACCATTGTGGATTTTACGTTTGCCATAACATGGAACTCCTTGTCACTAAGCGCCTAATCGGGTAACAACTACGTTGGAAGAGGCCGATCTGGAGGCGGGTCGAGGACAACTTTGTGCCTTCTTGCTCGGTCAAGTTTTACACAAAAAGGCGAGTTCCACGCTGCGTATAACTTGAGGAGTCGTATTTTTCTAAATTACCATTTGGGTTAATTGTCAAACTTGTGTTGTGGATTTGTAAATTGTAGTTGTGTATTGATTAATTGGTTAATGCTATTGAGTTACATTTGGTTAATATATCGAGTTCATTTACGAAATGGTTGTAATGTTTTGTAACATGAGTTTAGTTATTACGTAATCGCTTTTTCTAGAGGCGTGGCTAGCATTTCCGAGGCTAGCCAATAAATAGATTAATGGTTGCTGTTGGAAGTCTTATCACATACGATTTTTAATTAAAACCAGTCTGTGATATAAAGATGTAACAGACGGTTTCAAACAAAAACCGTCTGTGATATCATCACATCACAAACGGTTTTCAACTAAAACCGTCTGTGATGTAATGATGTAACAGACGGTTTCAAACAAAAACCGTCTGTGATATCATAACATCATAGACGGTTTTTAAATAAAACAGTCTGTGATATGATAATATCACAGACGGTTTTAGTTTAAATCCGTCTGTGATATGCTGTAACATCATTGACACATGGTTACAGACGGTCCGGGAAACCATCTGTGATGACAGTTCCGAACCGTCTGTGATAAGCTTTTCTGTAGTAGTATATATTATCACCCAAGTTGATTACCAAGCACCACGTGCCATCAACAAATCAATATCGTTGCGTGACATTGCTCACCACTACAACTCAATCTCATTGTACGACTTCACATGACGCACAAGTTTACATCATTGTTCCATATTCATTAGTCAAGGTTAATCATTGATGATTCATGTACATATGATGATGTGGCACGGCTAAGCAACTATGACGATCTAACCATCCCATGTTGATTTCAATATCAACCAACTATAGTGATCCAATCTTGGGTGACAATAGATCATGGCATACAAATGACAAGATAGGGTGTATAGATTAAATTGGTAGATTAACTAGATCCCAATTTAATTTGAAACAATCGTATACTTGAAATAATATGCAGTAAAGTAAAACAATATAGCATTTGTATAAACATGGGTTCAACATGATCAAAGCACAACTTGCCTTGGAATAGGTTCTGGTCTTGCTCTGGTACTTGATCTTGAGTCGACGTATCTTCCTCCGAAGCGTCGCACAATTCAACGTCTACGCGTACCGAAGAAGAAAAGAAAATAAATACCAAAACAGAGAGTAAATGAAATCCAAAAATCAAATAAAATTCACCATGAAATAAACTTCAATTTTACAAATTTTTAGAAATTTGAATCACTCAAATCCGAGTTAAAATGCAAAAGTTATAGCCTTTTAAAGTTTGAATAAATACTGAAAATATAGAAATTAGAAAATCAGAATTAACCAAATTATTTTTAGACTGAAAAACTGATTTACTGCGCAAGCGTGACGTCAGGGTGACATCATCACCGAGCCAGCCAATCAGGCTCTACCACGCGTCTCGGTGCATGGACTGAGTCCACCCACCCGCGCTGGCGTACGGTGGACACGGCGCACGGCGCTTCTGACTTCGCGCCTGACACGCGGTGGCACGCTATTGGTCCACGAATCAGCACAATCTAGGCCGTGCGCTAAGATCCGACGGCCACGATTCGATCAGGGGCTTGAGACACGCGGGGTCACAGATTCATCCACGCGTCTTTCATCCAACGGCTTACCCTGAGATCCGACGGTCGAACGCGAGCGCAACGCTACGACGATGGCGCGGCGGCGCCTTTCACCGATGATGAAGAAGGCGACACATCGCACGGCGCCCGCGAAGCTCGGCGAAGAGGCGCGGGGATCAACGCGAGCGACTTGGCGAACTTCGGTCCCGCGCCCAAGCGGCGGAAGGCGGCAGCGGTGGCGGCGAATGCAGAAAACCTCGGCGACTTGAAAAACCAACTCCAGCGAGCTCCTACGTGAGAACGGCGGCTGCTCGGGGCTCCGGAATTACGGCAGACGCGTGGCGCGAGGTTAGGATTTCAACGCACACGACGGTGCCTTAAATAGCCGCTCGGGGAGGCGTGCGCGGCACGGACTCCGGCGGCGACATGGAGAGGTGACGCGGCTGCGTCCAACGCATCCATGCGGCATCCATCCACGGTCCTGAGCGATCGGTGACGCGGCGAAAGCACAGCCGTTGGATTTCAATCCAACGGTTGTTTTCCTTAGGGTTAGGGTTTCGGCGGTAAACGGGCTTCGCGGGCTAACTTGGGCCGCACAGTAGTGGGCCGGCCCATTACTGTTCATGCATTTTTAAAAAAAGGAATTTTCATTTAAAATAATTACAGAAAATCATTTAACTTGTTTCAGGCATTAAAATTATCAGAAAAAATCCCAGAAAAATCTCAAAAATATTTTAAGGCATTTTGAACTCAGATAAAATATTTTTGGCAAAACTTTATTTTAACTTTGCATAAATTTAAATAGTTTCGATAAAAGACCAATATACTTAATTTAAAGTTAATTCAAATTAATCCAAAAAAATCCAATAAATTCCTGAAAAACATAAATGGACAAATAACCAATAAAATGATATTAAAGCAAATTTTGGGATATTACAGCTTACAATTATTTTTATTCATAAGCTTGATCTAGAGACCTCGTGTCTTGAACATCGATAGTTGGTGCTAGAAGGATGGCTCCAAGTTATCACAATCGTGAAAGGATTGCCCCGTTGCCCTCAGCGACGGATGAAGAAAACTCATTCGACCTCTTCGACTACGCCGACCTGACACTGATGATTATGTCATGGGTGAAGAATGTAAGTAAGATTTCTATTCTATGTATTTTACTGAAGTACAATTGTCGGCGACTGAGTCCAATTCGGGTGAAGCCGCATCTGAAGTGCCACTACTTGAGAAATAAAAAAGTGAGCATGGTTCCATTCCTATCCAAGTTATAGAGTCATATGTCCATGGCAAATATCCCATGGAAGTCGATGATAATCACACTCTCCAAGATGATGGTAACATTCTGGAAAGACCAATTTTTGATGATTATCTTTGAGGCCTTGACTATACCCCATCCTCAGATGAAGATGGAGCGCTCATCCCTTTTGTCCACTTCGGATTCCGTACTTGTGTAGTCATGAGTGAGACAAAGGAGCAACGAATAGAACGCAAACAATGTGAAGCTCATGAGACGACAGAAAGAGCCGCCCAAGAGCATCACGAACAATTCGTTGTGGCAAAACAAAGGGCTGTGGACGAGGTGAGACACCAATACTACAACAGTCCACCAAGGAAGTCACGAAGACAGGTCTCTCAAGGAGTTGTCCCTGACACATCTTTTCGGTCATGCCGCAAGTCCCAAGGATGACACTAAACTTGGTTCCGAAAAGTTCACATGAGGAAAGCCCTATGGACAGAATCTGCATATTGACCGATGCGATTCTGAATCTAACTACGGAAGGGAATAATTAGCATAATTTAACAATCATTAGATCCTTAGCTGCTGATCTACAAGAAGTTGTTGTAGAAGTACAAAGCGTGTCCATATCTACAAGGTCTCAAATTGATTACCATGTGTAGCACTCCTCATCTGGTCAGCGTCGACAAGGCACCAACCACCAACAGAGGAATGAACCACAATGAAGAATTGTCTTCGATAGACCTACCCTAGGTGAAAATACTAATCGTGGTCGGCGACGACCTCATTCTCCAGAATATATGAAACATTTTCCTAACATGCGAACCCGCTTGGGACTTTACACAAGATATAAAGCTTTTTCACTGAGGCTTAGAGATGTCACTTGCCCTGAGAAATTTAAACCAGGTCATCTAGTGTTGGGACCCAAATATGTAAATCCAGACCCTCCATGTATATCGTACTAGTCCAGGATCACGCTAGTGCACACAGTGTAAACA
Organism: Otatea glauca; assembly: GCA_036346275.1. Classification (NCBI taxonomy): domain Eukaryota; kingdom Viridiplantae; phylum Streptophyta; class Magnoliopsida; order Poales; family Poaceae; genus Otatea; species Otatea glauca. Next base: position 9,702,973 of record CM070716.1, on the reverse strand, counting down.
TAGATGAATATTACAATCATTCACAGTGGAAACATAATAAAGACCTCATTTATTAAATATAAGCCCATTGATTGATCTTATGGTCGACTTTACATGACTATGCCATGCAAGGCTTAAACTACAAATATTAAATTGCAGTGGAAAGAAAACGTAAAAAGAAACTTATCAATTTGCCATAGGCAACTGACAAGGCTCTCACCCTAGATATTCACCTCCTTCTAGTACTCCTCCTCCTCCAAAGCTGGTGTAGATTCCTCTTCAACTGATAATTTTGTTGTGGCAAGGGTGAATACATAAAGCACTCAACAAGTTGTGCACAGAATGCAAGTCTATTATAACTACATGCAAGGCTTATTCCAAATGAATAACTGATTTGGTTATTTTGCAAAAAAGTAGTATTTGCAAATGAATACAATAAGTAGATTAAAAATATAGTAAAACAGATACAATAAATAATAACTTTCAAGTATTCCTCAAGAAAAAACTTGGCTCACAGCCGTAAACAATTTCAAACTTTTCAGTGGCACATAGCCTCCCTTCCCAAGTTTCATTTTCCAAATCTAACCATTGACTGAAATTCCTGAGCAATACTCAATACTGTGGACATGGCTATCCAAATAGATTTACACTCTTGAGTGGTTATACACTTTACCCTCATAGTATGATCAAACTATATTGCCATGCAATATTACGTACTCATCGACGTGTGACTAAAAGATCATAATAAAACCTTTTGGAGACTCCATCATAACACTGACCCTCCCGATTAGTCTGAACTCGCTATTCCTTCCCTTACACTGATCAAAAGAATAGGAGGGGCATACTGTTGGACAGATGTGAGGCTAGTACACACACAAATTCCCCTCAACAGCACACTCATTTTGGTTATCCTCCCGAGGCATCAAAAGTTAAGACTCGATAACTTAGTTAGGTATGTCTACTCCAGACATGTGGTTGCATGATTAACCCAGTTCAATGGCTTGCATGGTTAAGTCCTTAATCAATTGAGGCAAGACTTCCAACAATTCACTCATAGATACCACATCACATTCACTTGTGAAAAACCATGTCAACCTAATGCCACATAGGCCCACCACAGCTCACACCCTCTTAACACATGCCCTAGTCTAAATCATTTACCACTCAATTGATTATCGTGCAACAATTGCTATCAACAAATCAACAACATTGTGTGACAACACATGACACACTTTTTCATAAATATATTCCATACTCTATTAGTCAAGATTAATTTGAACTTTCAAAATGATATTGTGTGGCTAAGCACACTATTTATGATCTAACCAACCCACATTGGCATCTATTAGCATCCAACTAGTAATGAACCATCAAAGGGTGATAAATAATCACGGCATAGAAATAACAAAGTAGGTATAATCCAATTGGGTAGAATAGCTAGATCCCAAACTAAATAAAAACAATTCTAAGCATAAAATATCATATAGTAATTTGAAACAATATAGCATTTGAAAAACTAGGTTAAACATGATCAAAGCATAACTTGCCTTGGAAAAGGTCTCAGTCTTGGTCTTGAGCTTGATCTTGAGTCAACACTTCACCCTTGAGTGATCCGGTAGTTAGACTTCTGCGCGTATCGAGAGAGAATACATAATAAATAAAAAATAGAGAGCAAAAAAATTCCAAAAACCAAATAAAATTTACCATTAAATTGATTTTAATTTTACAAATTTGAATTACCTCAATTGGAGCTTGTATGAAGAAGAACATGCTCTTCAAAGATTCAAATTAAAAGAAAAATCAAAAAATAATAAATCCTTATTTTCCCAAATTATTTTTCTACTAAAAAACCCAAATAATGACATCAAGCTAACATCAACCCTAATTTTCTTGAATAAAAACAAACCTGGGAATTCACATCTCACTAATATGTGGGTCCCTAGTAAATGGACCAAGTCCATAGAACACTACTTGTCCATAGTATACCCGGTTCATGGCCTACCAACTGACATGTGGGCCCAATCGATTGACTCGCTCATCGATGCACGTGACATGCCAGCTGCTGATGCAACTGACACATCAGACAACCACCATGGTTATGATGACATGGTAGCCACTTGCCAGCGCCTGAGACGTGCCACATAGGCCAGCGGCGCACGGAGACCTAGGGTCATCGCCGACGATCGGGAAAGGCATCTACGGTGAGCTCGCGACTCTGCCTACCTACTGTCTTGAATGGTTTCTCCTCTAAGGCTTTGGAACGATGGCGGTGATGGCTTGAATAGTGGACGGTTTTACCTCCTAGGATATGACGACTTCTGGCGACTCTTCGGTTGAGATGATGCATGCACCAGCAGCTCCTTGACAAGGCGAAGTGAACAAAACTGATGGAAAGCTCTAAGATGCAAGAATGGTGGTGAATCATGTATTTTCCTCTTTTGGTGGTGCTCTAACCAAATCTCATATTGCGGCGAACTCACGGCGATACCTCCCGAATCGACTTAGGGTTTTGAAAGCATAGGTCATTGTGCAGCTGGAGTTTCCCATATTATAGCGCGAGATGGCTAGATTGGGCACGATTTGGTGAGGACTCCATGGTGGACATGGACGGGCGGACAGAGTCGGGTCAGAGATGGCGCAGAGATGATGACTAGGCATCGTACACATGTTGGGAATCGGACGGGTGACGCGGAACGGGTTGGATAGCTGTAAGGACCCGAATCCACTGATTCGAACCCACTGTGTTTACCGCACTAGTCCCAGGATCAACGCTAGTGCACACAGCTTAACATTGGTACATATCACATCATACACAACGATAATAGAATAATAGTTCATTTATTGATATAGCTAAATGTATGATCTTATGACCAACTTACGTTATTAAGCCACGCAGGGCATGACTGAAAATATAACTAATAATTAAGCAGCGAAAAGTAGAAAACGTAGATAGCTCATCAGTTTACCACAGGCAACCGACAAGGCTCGGACCCTAATGACTCGTGTCTTCCTGGACTTCCTCTTCCAACACAGGTGTAGATTCTTCAACTGTTGATTATTGTTGTTGGGCAAAGGTGAGTACTTAAAGCACTCAACAAGTTGTGCACAGAATGCAATCCTATGTATCTATATGTAAGGCTTATTCCAATGGATAGGCTTCATGGCTATTTTGCAACAAGCAGCATTTATGAACAAATACAGTAAATAGATTGTAAAGAATGTAAAACAAATAGCAATAGTAAATAACTTCAGTATTTCTCAAGTAAACCAAGTTTCCAATCCTAAGTCAAATTCCATCTTCCAGATGGTATCCCGCCATCCCAACCATGTTGTCCAATTAATTAACAAACCCTTAACTGTAATTCCCGAGCATTGCTCAATACCGCGAGCACGGCTATCCGAATAGTTTCACACTCTGCAGAGGTTATGCACTTTACCCACGGGATACAACCAAACACCACCAAGGCGAGTGATTATAACAAAGCATTTACAATGCTCTGGCTTAACCCGATACTACCCGCTAAGGATTCAACACTGGTGGGACTGGTTACCACATCCAGGGCCCCCCTCTTGCGCCATGTGAATTACACCATAACTCGGGAACTCACACCGACCACGATAGTACCAAAATTAAGACATTGCAAATTACTCAGCTAGGCTGGCCCATACGGACATGTGGTTGCATGATAGACTCAGTCAAAGGCTTGCAAGGTTAAGTCCTTAGTGTGATCAAGGCAAGACATCCACATACCCTCGCCCATTGGGCCCACCTTGGCCTCCTCGCCCTTGCCACTTGCCTCAATCTAAGTTATTATCACCCGATTGATTACCAAGCACCACGTGCCATCAACAATTCAACATCGTTGCGTGACATGACTCGCCACAACAACTCAATCTCATCGTGTGATCCCACATGACACACAAGTTCATAATATTGTTCCATATTCCATTAATCAAGATTAATTATCAATGATTACGACACATGTGATGGCGTGGCACGGCTAGGCAACTAATACGAACTAATCCTCCAATGTTGGTTATAATTATAAACCAACTATATTTAACCAATCTAGGGTGACAATGGATCATGGCATATAACGACAAGGTACGGTATAGATCAATCTGGTATATTAGCTAAGCCCAATCTAACTTGAAACAATTGTATATTTGAAATATATGCAATAGGGTAAAACAAACATAGCAATTTTATAAACATGGGTTCAACATGATCAAAGCACAACTTGCCTTGGAATAGGTCCTGATCTTGATCTGAAGCTTGCTCTTGATTTGCTGGATCTTCCTCCGAAGCGTCACACAATTCAACGTCTACGCGTACCGAAGAAGAAAAGCAAATAAATACCAAAATAGAGAGTAAATGAACTCCAAAAATCAATTAAAATTCACCATTAAATAGATCTCAATTTTGCAAATTTTTAGAAATTGGAATCACTCAATTCCGAGTTAAATTGCAAAAGATATAGCCTTTTGAAGTTTGAAATAAATTGTGAAATCAGAAAATCAGAAATTCGAAATTAACAGATTTATTTTTATTCTGAAAAACCGATTTATTGCGTCATCATGACGTCAGCCCTGGACCGAACAAATCAGAGGCTGCCACGTGTCTTCGGTGCATAGACCCAGTCCACGACTCCCTCGGGTTCACGGTGCACCCGGTACATGGCGCCTCGATCTCTGCGCCTGACACATGTCGGCTCCTGATTGGTCCACACGCGCGGCGGAAACCCACCGCACAGATCGCATCCAACGGCTGCCGATCTCAACCCCACGCGCACGATCCGGCCCTTCATGAAGATCCGACGGTCGCAAACTTACCGAAGCAAAAAGCGCGACGGCGAAGACCACCGAGGCGAGGAAGAAGACCGAGATAACGGCGTTCAGTAGCGGTTCCGGCGAGAAGGCGAGCGTAGTCGACGCGGCACACCTCGAAGAGTTCCGATCTTGAACCAAAACGCCGAAAACCGACGATCCGGTGGCGCACTTGAGCAAAAACCGCGGCGGTCCCATGCTTCAACTTCGGCGAGCTTGCGGCGGTGTTCTACGACTGCTCTCGCGAAACCTCTCCGACCAAAACACGCGGCGCTCGACTACGAACCTCGGAGCGCTACCCCCTTCTTTTATAGCCTAGACGTCCGCGCTCTACACGGCGAAAGAGTCTGGCGACGTCACGGCGGTGAACTCCGAGTCAGCTTCGGAGACGACAACCGACAGCGCGACGCGTGTCCCGATCCGACGGCCAAAACGCGACTACACACGCGGCCAACTCCGATCCGCTGGATCGCGCGTGAACGGTCACGATCTAAGGTTTCCCCCCGCTGCGATTCGTGGGCTGCACTGGGCCGCACCGACGCAAGCCTCCCACGCACAGTGTTGGGCTTGGCCCAACACTTTTCAATTGGGTTTTTAAAACTTTAATAATTAAAATAATTCCTGAAATTCATTTTATTTATTTTAAGCATTAAAAATATCAGCAAAAATCCCAAAAAAATCTCAAAAATATTTTGAGACATTCTGGACTCAAATAAAATATTTTTGACAAAACTTTATTTTGACTTGGCATGGATTTATATAGATTTGAATAAATGGGCAATAAACTTGATTTAAAACTAATTCAAATAAATCCAGAAAAATCCAAATAAATTCCAGAAAATCATAAATGCACTTTTAAGCAATAGAATAATATTTAAGCAAAATTTTGGGATGTTACAAACCTCCCCCCTTAACAGAATCTCGACCCGAGATTCCGGGCTAACTAGAGAATAGGTTCGGAAATTCTGACTTCAAATCTTCTTCTCGCTCCCAAGTGGCTTCACTTTCGGAATGATTGCTCCACTGCACTCTGCAAAAGCGAATAGACTTGTTTCTGGTCTTGCGCTCCATAACATCCAAAATTCTGACTGGTTGCTCTTTGTAAGTCAAATCTTCTTGCAACTCTATTGCATCCAACGGGGTTTGTTCCGTTGGCACTCTGAGACACTTCTTAAGCTGCGACACATGGAATACTTCATGCACTCCTGCCAAGGACTGAGGCAATTCTAACTGATAAGCTACCTCTCCTCGACGGCTCAGAATCTTGAACGGACCAATATATCTTGGCGCAAGCTTCCCTTTAACGTGAAATCTTTTAACGCCCTTAAGAGGGGTAACCCTGAGATACACATGATCTTCTGGTTCAAAACTCAAATCTCGACGACGGTTATCTGCGTAACTCTACTGTCTTGACTGTGCTATCTTCAACCTTTCTCTGATCATTGCGACTTGACTTTCGGCTTCCTCGAGAATGTCTGGCCCAAAAACCAAACGTTCTCCTGTTTCGTTCAAATTCAACGGAGTACGACAAGCACGTCCATACAATGCCTCGAATGGTGACATCTGCAAGCTAGCTTGGTAACTATTATTGTAACTGAATTCTGCATATGGCAAACACTTATCCCACGTCGTAGTGTAAGCTAAAGCACAGGCTCTCAACATATCCTCTAGAATCTGATTTACTCTTTCAGTCTGACCATCTGTTTGCGGGTGATATGCTGTACTAAAATTCAGACGAGTTCCCATGGCTTCGTGCAACTTATTCCAGAATCTTGAGGTAAATTGGGTACCTCTGTCTGACACAATCTTCTTGGGCACTCCATGCAAACATACAATCTTTGACATGTACAACTCTGCTAAACGATCTCCTGAGTAAGTGGTCTTTACTGGGATAAAATGGGCGACCTTGGTTAGACGATCCACAATAACCCAAATGGAATCGTAACCCCTCTGAGTCTTAGGTAAACCGGTGATAAAATCCATTCCGATTTCCTCCCACTTCCATTCCGGAATTTTCAATGGCTGCAACAAACCAGCGGGTCTTTGATGCATGGCTTTTACCCTCTGACATACGTCGCATAAAGCAACATGCTCAGCTACTTCACACTTCATGTTAGGCCACCAAAATCTCTCTTTCAAATCCTGGTACATCTTGGCACTTCCTGGATGAATCGAGTACTTAGAATCATGAGCCTCCTCAAGAATCAATTGCTTTAGTTCCTTTTTATCCGGCACACAAATTCGGCCTTTGAGGAACATGGTTCCTTGCTCATCCAGAGTGAAGTCTACGGCTAGGCCTTCTTCCTTTTTAGCCTTAATCTTAGAAATTTTATCGTCATCTTTCTGGCCTTCTCTAATCTGACCTTCCAGCGTTGGCTTTACTTCCAGTGCAGCTACCATTCCTTGCAGAACGACCTCCAACCTTAGCTTCTGAAATTCCTTGCATAATTCTGGTTGATCCTCCATTGTCAATGTATTTGCGCTATGGCTCTTTCGACTCAGAGCATCTGCCACCACATTGGCTTTTCCGGGATGATAATGGATTCCCACATTATAATCCTTAATTAGCTCTAGCCACCTTGTTGTCTCATATTCAGATCCGCTTGAGTGAATATGTATTTGAGCTCTTATGGTCTGTATATATCTCACATCTATTTCCTATGAGATAATGACACCATATCTTTAAAGCATGCACTACGGCAGCTAATTCCAAATCATGCGTTGGGTAATTCACCTCATGCGGTCTTAACTGTCTCGACGCATAAGCAACGACTTTGCCTTCTTGCATTAACACGCACCCTAAGCCTTCCTTTGAAGCATCGCGATATATATCAAATCCATTACGCACATCCGCGGTACTAATACGGGCCGTGGTTAAACGCGCTTCTTTAATTCCATAAAATTTTCTCGCACTCGGCTTCCATGCAAACTTCTTTTCTTTCTTCAACAAGCTGCGTAAGGGGTTTAGCAATTGTCGAGAATCCTTCTATGAACCGCGGTAATATCCGCCATTCCCGTAAAACTACGGATCTGGGTAGCAGACTTGGTTGCTCCCAATGCAACACTCGTCCACTTTGCTTGGGTCAATGCTACTCCTTAGTAGTCATGACATGACCAAGAAATTCAACTTTCTCCTTCCAAAATTCACACTTGCTAAACTTAGCATACGGTGATGCTCTCGCGACCTCTCTAAAACCATTCTTAGATGTTCGCATGCTCTTCCTCTATCTTGAGTAAACCAAGATATCGTCTATGAAGACTACAACAAACTTATCCAAATATTCCATGAAAACCTTATTCATCATGTTCATAAAATATGCCGGGGCATTAGTCAATCAAATGACATGATTGTGAACTCGTAATGTCCATAACGCGTAGAAAACGCAGTCTTAGGCACATCCTCGCTTGGATCTTCAAGCGATGGTAACACGAGCGAAGATCTATCTTGAGAAAACTCCAGCTCCTCTTAAGCGATCAAATAAGTCATCAATCACGGCAGCGGATACTTATTCTTGATCGTTACTTCATTCGAAGGCACGATAATCGATGCACATTCTAAGACTTCCGTCCTTTTACGAACAAACAAAACCGGGGCTCCCACGGCGATGAACTTGGTCTAATAAAACCTTTCTCTTGCGGTTCCTCAATCGCTTCTTCATTTCCACTAACTCGTCGGTAGGCATCCGATATGGTCTTTTTGATATCGGTCTTTGTACGGGCGCTAACTCGATCACGAACTCGATATCACGGTCGGTGGCAATCTGGCAAATCTTACGAAACATATCCGGTATTCCAGCTCATGGCACATCTTCCATCTTGATGGCTTTCATTTGTTGACCATTAAGCGCCCATCGCGACTGCGGTTGCTTGAAATTCTACTTTCTTGTCACTAGGGCCTTCCAATGTTACAATCCTTCGGCCACAATCCAAAACAGCCTTATGTTTGGACAGCCAATCCATTCCAAGGATAACGTCTAGGGATTGCGCATCTATCAAGATAAGATTCGCTAGAAATTCTATCCCATCCATAAGCAACTTAGCTCCCAAACACCCAAGGCTAGATCTAAGCTCGGATCACGGGCTTGGACTAAGAGCACACACTTAAGATTCACCACTTGAAATCCATTCTTGGTTGCAAAACTTTGAGAAACAAGCGAATGCGAAGCTCGTAATCAAACAAAGCGTGAAAGTAATCGAGTTGACGAAACTTACCCGATCGACGTCGCAGCCTCCGAGCTCCATCGGTGATGTGGTTGATCCTTCCACGCCTTTGTTGATTGCGGGTTGCTCGGCTTGACACAGCGCACGATTTCCTCCCGAGGTGGTGCTTTGGCGGTGTGGTTCCCAAGTTGAAACGCATGGCGTAATGCCTCCCTTCTGTGGACACCTATTGGAAAAGTGCCCTGGCTCATTGCAGGCATAGCATCTTTTCACGGCAGACTGTTGATTCCCTCCTGGCGCATTGTTGCCCTGTGCTGGGGTCTGAAAATTCTGATTGGCAGGGCGAGGTGCAGGGGTTGATGTCTTGTTCACGGCTGGTGGTTGGAATCTAGCAAATTGCTGCGGTGACATCCTCAAACGTAGATGGTTTGGACGTCCACCCTGATTGGCAATCAAGCGCTTACGGTTTTTACCCAGCTCTTTGCGCTTATCTTCTAGGATCAAAGCTTTATTGACTAGTTCACGAAAGTGCGGAAAATTGTGGGTGATCACCCCACTGCGATCTGAATTCATCCCTTCATGAAACGAGGCGCCTAGCTTTATCTGTCGCTCGTCTTGAGGGCATAGCGAGCTAAGCGAGTAAACTTGTTGGTACTCGGCCCTTTGGTTGGCCTCCTTGTTTCAAAGCCACGAACTCTTCCTTCTTAAGGTCCATCATTCCCTCCGGGACATGATACCCTGGCGGAAAGCATTAGTAAACTCCTCCCGGTGATCTCTTGTGGGGCTCCATGAGCGGCACGGCAATTCTCCACCATTCTGCGGCGGTTCCTTCCAATTGATGAGGCGTAGAGCACCTTCTCGTTGCCCTCACACCGAGTGATGTGCAGCTTCTTCTCAATTGTCCTAAGCCAGTCATCGGCTTCCAAAGGGTTCACATTTCCCGAAAAAGTTGGTGGCCTAGTCCTCATAAAATCTGATAGCTTTGAGTGAGGTTGGGGTCCACCATGGTTGTTCGAGCTCTGAGGATGTTGTTCTTTGGTTCTTTGCGTTGGTCATCTGCATCTCGCCGCATCATAGTCTGCATCGATTAGTCTGTATTGCAAGAAGCGCTCCCAGATTCTGCATGTCTACCGGCGGTGGTTGAGGCTGCCTCTGTCGTTGGTGTTGTCGTTCGCGCGATCCACTTCTGAAGCTCCGTTGTTCCTCAGTATTCACCATCGATGATTGCCTCTTAGGTTAGGGAAGGTAGATGTAGCATAGATGAGAAGCAAGAATTTCTAAAGCGGGAGATAGATTATACCCAAACTGAAATAATTCTTTATTATTCTTGGTATGGCCGCTTAGTTAAGCCTACAAGCTTTGCAACCCATCTTGCACACTCGGCATTACAAAGAAGCAAACTAAACACGAAACCTTAACGTCAACTAGAAAGGTAAAGACTAACTTAAAGACGCGACTCACACTCGAGTCTCAACACGGCTCAAGGTCGACACTCACTCATCCGGCCACCTGGTGAGGCGATCCGGCGCATACACGGCGGATGGCGGGCATAGGAGCGAACCTATCACGATAACCTACTCTGGGTCCTCTACAACAACGGGGTCTGCACTCCCCTCCGGCTCCCACTCTCGCTCCTCGGGATCCTCCTCGGACTCCTCTGCTGGCTCCTAAACTCCTCGAGTCACGCGCTCCAACTCGTCCTCGACCGCCTCCAGGGCCTCTCCCAGCTCAGTAATCATCCCGATGGCTGAAGCACGGGTCACCTCAAGCTCTGCTCTGCCACTCTGAGTGCCTCGCATACGATCTCCGGCTCTGAGTAGTATCTCTCATATGATCCTCACGGGCAAGGCGAACTCGCAAGGTGTACCGCATGGCACACTCGTCCTCCACGATCCGTCGGCGTCGGCATGCTTGAGCGTGCGGGTGAAGTTGGAACACGAGTCGTGAAGCTCGTCGGCGTAGTCGCGGCGAACACGACGAAGAGCAAGTCGGCGACCTCTGAATTGCAACCTCGCACGAGAATCTTACGGCGGAGATGTTGATTGGCTGCTAGCTTCCTCTTTGTCGGCGTAGATAATTAGCTTGCAAATAAATCCTCGGTGTACACCATTAATCGACCAGTGCCTCCATGATAAAGCGGACGATAAAAGCCCCCAAGCGTCTGAAGTACTCTCCACAGCTCCATGGCATAGCCGCCAGCTGACTCCTCGAAGGTCGGAACAATCGGCATCTGCTCCACAAGAACATTGAATAAGTTCTCCACCCAAAACGGCAAGTAAAACGGTAAATTCAGCAAATGCGAGAAGTAGAGAATGAGATTAGTCGAGAGTGTTTTATTAGTCAAATTTAGATTTTCTTTTAGAAAATAGTTTGGACACACACAAGACACCTCCATACTATCTAGGGCCAAGACCTACAGTCAGTATGCTCTGATACCACCTTTGTAAGGACCCGAATCCACTGATTCGAACCCACTGTGTTTACCGCACTAGTCCCAGGATCAACGCTAGTGCACACAGCTTAACATTGGTACATATCACATCATACACAACGATAATAGAATAATAGTTCATTTATTGATATAGCTAAATGTATGATCTTATGACCAACTTACGTTATTAAGCCACACAGGGCATGACTGAAAATATAACTAATAATTAAGCAGCGGAAAGTAGAAAACGTAGATAGCTCATCAGTTCACCACAGGCAACCGACAAGGCTCGGACCCTAATGACTCGTGTCTTCCTGGACTTCCTCTTCCAACACAGGTGTAGATTCTTCAACTGTTGATTATTGTTGTTGGGCAAGGGTGAGTACTTAAAGCACTCAACAAGTTGTGCACAGAATGCAATCCTATGTATCTATATGTAAGGCTTATTCCAATGGATAGGCTATCATGGCTATTTTGCAACAAGCAACATTTATGAACAAATCTGATAAATAGATTGTAAAGAATGTAAAACAAATAGCAATAGTAAATAACTTCAGTATTTCTCAAGTAAACCAAGTTTCCAATCCTAAGTCAAATTCCATCTTCCAGATGGCATCCCGCCATCCCAACCATGTTGTCCAATTAATTAAGCAAACCCATAACTGTAATTCCTGAGCATTGCTCAATACCGCGAGCATGGCTATCCGAATAGTTTCACACTCTGCAGAGGTTATGCACTTTACCCACGTGATACAACCAAACACCACCAAGGCGAGTGATTATAACAAAGCATTTACAATGCTCTGGCATAACCCGATACTACCCGCTAAGGATTCAACACTGGTGGGACTGGTTACCACATCCAGGGCCCCCCTCTTGCGCCATTTGAATTACACCAAAACTCGGGAACTCACACCGACCACGATAGTACCAAAATTAAGACATTGCAAATTACTCAGCTAGGCTGGCCCATACCAGACATATGGTTGCATGATAGACTCAGGTCAAAGGCTTGCAAGGTTAAGTCCTTAGTGTGATCAAGGCAAGACATCCACATACCCTCTGCCCATTGGGCCCACCTTGGCCTCCTCGCCCCTTGCCACTTGCCTTAATCTAAGTTATTATCACCCAGTTGATTACCAAGCACCACGTGCCATCAACAATTCAACATCGTTGCGTGACATGACTCGCCACAACAACTCAATCTCATCGTGTGATCCCACATGACACACAAGTTCATAATATTGTTCCATATTCCATTAATCAAGGTTAATTATCAATGATTCTGACACATGTGATGACGTGGCATGGCTAGGCAACTAATACGAGCTAATCCTCCAATGTTGGTTATAATTATTAACCAACTATATTTAACCAATCTAGGGTGACAATGGATCATGGCATATAACGACAAGTTAGGGTATAGATCAATCTGGTATATTAGCTAAGCCCAATCTAACTTGAAACAATTGTATATTTGAAATATATGCAATAGGGTAAAACAAACATAGCAATTTTATAAACATGGGTTCAACATGATCAAAGCACAACTTGCCTTGGAATAGGTCCTGATCTTGATCTGAAGCTTGCTCTTGATTTGCTGGATCTTCCTCCGAAGCGTCACACAATTCAACTTCTACGCGTACTGAAGAAGAAAATCAAATAAATATCAAAACAGAGAGCAAATGAACTCCAAAAATCAATTAAAATTCACCATTAAATAGATCACAATTCTACAAATTTTTAGAAATTGGAATCACTCAATTCCGAGTTAAATTGCAAAAAATATAGCCTTTTGAAGTTTGAAATAAATACTGAAATCAGAAAATCAGAAATTCGGAATTAACAGATTTATTTTTATTCTGAAAAACAGATTTATTGCGTCATCATGACGTCAGCCCTGGACCGAACAAATCAGAGGCTGCCACGTGTCTTCGGCGCATAGACCCAGTCCACGACTCCCTCGGGTTCACGGTGCACCCGGTCCATGGCGCCTCGATCTCTGCGCCTGACACATGTCGTCTCCTGATTGGTCCACACGCGCGGCGGAAACCCACCGCACAGATCGCATCCAACGGTGCGATCTCAACCCCACGCGCACGATCCTCGGCCCTTCATGAAGATTCGCGGTCACAAACTTACGAAGCAAAAAGCGGCGCGACGGCGAAGACCACCGAGGCGAGGAAGAAGACCGAGATAGCGGCGTTCGCGCGGTTCGACGAAGGCGTAAGCGTAGTCGACGCGGCACACCTCGAAGAGTTCGATCTTGAACCAAAGCGCCAAAACCGGCGATCCGGTGGCGACGAGCAAAAGCTGCGGCGGTCCCACGCTTCAACTCCGGCGAGCTTGCGGCGCGTTCTCGATCGCTCTCGCGAAACCTCTCTGACCAAAAGACGCGGCGCTCGACTACGAACCTCGGAGCGCTACCCCCTTCTTTTATAGCCTAGACGTCCGCGCTCTACACGGCGAAAGAGTCCGGCGGCGTCACGACGGTGAACTCCGAGTCCGCTTCGGAGACGACAACCGACAGCGCGACGCGTGTCCCGATCCGACGGCCAAAACGCGAGTGCACACGCGGCTAACTCCGATTCGCTGGATCGCGCGCGAACGGTCACGATCTAGGGTTTCCCCCTGCTGCGATTCGTGGGCTGCACTAGGCCGCACCGACGTAGGCCTCCCACGCACAGTGTTGGGCTTGGCCCAACACTGTTCAATTGGGTTTTTAAAACTTTAATAATTAAAATAATTCTTGAAATTCATTTTATTTATTTTAAGCATTAAAAATATCAGCAAAAATCCCGAAAAAATCTCAAAAATACTTTGAGACATTCTAGACTCAAATAAAATATTTTGGACAAAACTTTATTTTGACTTGGCATGGATTTAAATAGATTTGAATAAATGGGCAATAAACTTGATTTAAAACTAATTCAAATAAATCCAGAAAAATCCAAATAAATTTCAGAAAATCATAAATGCACTTTTAAGCAATAGAATAATATTTAAACAAAATTTTGGGATGTTACAATAGCTGGCGGACTAGGCCAAAGCATGCTGAGCGCAGTAAGGTTGGGCCGCACAACACCGAAAAAATATGGGCCAAGCCGATTTGTGCAGCACAGATTTAATTTCCAAATTTCCAAAGTTTATCCATTAAAATAATCCCTAAAATTCAATTAAACCCAAATAAATAGCTAAAATACTTAAAAATCCAAAAAAATTCTGTAAAACACTTTGAAACATGTAGAACTCAAATAGAATTTTTTTGTCCAAAGTTTATATATACTTTTCATAGTATTAATTAATATTCACAATAGGCCTAATTCAAAAGTATTAAATAAATTTCAAATAATTTTTAAAATATTCCAAAAAATCACAAAACCCATAATTAGCAATAAAAATTAAATAAAAGCCAAAATTTGGATGTTACAAACATCCTGTTTAACAGAATCTCGACCCAAACATTCCAAAACAGGTTTGGGGATTATGACTTCAGATCTACCTCACGCTCCCACATTGCTTTTACCTCCAAATGGTTACTCTACTACACTTTGTAGAAACGAACTGACTTGCTTATGGTCTTGCAATCAGTAACATCCAAAATCTTAACAGGTTGCTCCTTATGAGGCAAATCTTCTTGCAGCTCAATTGACTCTAATGGGATATGCTCTATTGGCACTGTTAGACAAGCTAAGAGACATGAAACACGTCATGCACACCTTCCAATGACTGAGGAAACTCCAACTAATAAACTACCTCTCCTCAACGACTCAAGATTTTGAATGGACCAGCATATCTCGTTGCAAGTTTTCCTTTAGCGTGGAACCATTTAACTCCTTTAACACAAAATCTTTTGGCTCAAAACTCAATTCTAGACGATGATTATCAGCATAGCTCTTCTATCTTGACTGAGCTACTTTTAACCTTTCTCTGATCATGGCAATGGGCTCTTCGCCTTCTTTAGAATTTTTGGTCTAAAGACAAGATGCTCTCCTGTGTCATTCAAATTCAACAAAGTACAACAGGAACGACCATACAAAACTTCAAATGGTAACATTCGCAAACTTGCCTTATAGCTGTTGTTATAACTGAACTTAGCATATGGCAAACATTTATTCCACGAAGTAGCATCAGCTAGAGCACAAGCTCTCAACATATCCTCTAAAATCTAATTAACTCTTTCAGTCTGAACATATGTCTACGGATAATATGTTGTACTGAAATTCAAATGAGTTCCCATTGCTTCTTAGTAGAAGGGAAAATCATATCATAGATGTTTCAAAAAAGTCACCACAGATAGTTCTGTGAACCATCTGTAATTATGTGTTAGTGATAATAATGGCGCATCATAGACAATTCTCAAACCGTTAGTGAATGTCATATATCACAAACGGTTCTTATTTAGAACTGTCTATAATGTGAGCAATCAATTAACAGAGTTCGAATTGGATCAGTTCTAATGGGCCAAATTGAATAGGGACTCAGATTGGGCCCAAGGGTTGGGCACCACCGAGGGCTATAAAAAGGGGATGTAGGCTTAGGGTTTGATGTAGAAGTTGTATGCAAGAGTTGCACCACCACCGAAACCCTAATTATCCTCCACCATCTCTGCTGTGCATACAGTGCTAACACCCCAGCACTTGGTGTTCCAACCCCGAACGTGTGGATATCGATAGAGGCACTGCTCTATTGTGGTGCTACTCAGCTATCGCTTGGACCGATTGCACTATTCAACGACCATACCAGGATGCAATTCGTCGATCTGCTTTGACATCTTCTTCCACTGCACTGCTTGTCTAGTGGTTATGATCTGTAATCCATGATCTTTTACTTACGTGGCCTCTTGAGATTTGTAGAATTTTTAATTTGCGCTAGTGTAGCCTACTATACCCTTAAGTGGTATTAGACCCAGCTCGTCTAGTTTTTGATCTAGATTATTCGCATATGCACAATGTGCGTCAGTAGTAGATTGTATCTACTGCTAGTTTCGTATGAAGACCTAGATCAGTTCATGAGATGAATCGGTTGTCAGTAGTCGGTTGGTGAGATCAATCAGTTTCTAGCTTTTGGGATTTGGGTTTCATGATAGATCAATCTATTTTGGTTGTGTTGACTATACATGGTGGCATTGCTTGATTCACCCTTACCGGTCGGTTTCTGCCATCAAGGTGAACCACGCTCAGTCGTACGGGTCCAACCGAGCAAACTAATTTTTCAATGGAAATTGAGTCGATGAGATCGGTTCAGAATTTGGTTAATTTGATTAATCTGTTGAAAATTTTCCATTGAAATCTATATACTGGATACATGCCCAAAATGCAATGAGGGGCTGTCAACCCTC
Organism: Otatea glauca; assembly: GCA_036346275.1. NCBI lineage: Eukaryota > Viridiplantae > Streptophyta > Magnoliopsida > Poales > Poaceae > Otatea > Otatea glauca. The sequence continues at coordinate 9,686,234 of CM070716.1, read as the reverse complement.
GACCCCATGTAGCGTGTTTTTCTATATCATGCGCTCATATCTCATCATGGAATTGGATTCTTTACATAACTTGCTTTTGCAGGATGAGATGTGAATAGTATGGCTCTCGTGTATGTGATGCATGTAATAGTCACGGCCTGTGTGTCGATTTGTGATGCTTGATGATGAATGTAATTCATTAGTAGCTATTAGGAGTAATAGCTAGGTATGATAAAGATTTCTAGCATGATGGCTTGATGAACACGTAGCGTGGCAATAGAGATTGCTATGTCAAGGGCCGTACTATTTCACAGCTTAATATGATTATCTGTGATTTATTTTTCGTATTACACTACTTTACATACGATTACAATAGATAATTCAATCATGTTAGAGTAGTATCCCTCAAAGACAATTAAGTTAATGCCTTTCCAAAATGTTGCAACTATTGAGTCTTGATCGTTGACTGGTGCGTCTGCTAAAGCAGAGTGCGGTTACCTATCTTGACATGGTAGGGCATGTGTCAGACGTGTACACATGAACATTGATTAAACTTAACTGAGCTATCAAAATGGTTTTGGGCCTAGAGGCATAGTGTTGAGTCGGTAACATGAGATGTCACTCAACAAGCAAGAATTACATGAGATGTAATTAGCAAGGTGTTGCTTACCGAATGACATTAGGATTCTAGCAGTGATGCCAAAGCTCACTAGGACTTAATAAAATTTGGATCTAGACTCGCTATATGTTGTTAGGGGGAACATGATTTTATATAGATGGAATAACCTTTATTAAACTATTTAATAGAAGATCATTTATAAACATAGTGTTTATTTGTTGCATATTTTTGTTGAAGATTAAATGGCACTACTACTACGTCTGCACCAAGTTTAAGCTTGCGTTCGATTCTTGAAGAGGATAAATTGAATGGAACAAACTTTATCGACTGGTATCACAATCTAATAATCATTCTCAAACAAGAAAAGAAGGAATATGTTCTAGAGAGACCGTACCCCGATGAACCGGCTGAGAATGCCACTCGAGCTAAAAAGAATGAGTATGAAAAATATTGCACTGATTCCGGCTACTTAGGTGTCTCATGCTTCTCACCATGAAATCTGAGCTTTAGAAGCAATATGAGGACATGGATGCCCAAAGGGCTGAGAGGTACAACACCACGAAGTCCTAGTTTGCGTGCAGGCAAGCTGAAGGGAGTCTGGTCAGCCCTCATGTAATCAAGATGATAGGTTACATTGAGAGCTTGGGAAAGCTTGGTTTCCCCCTTGGTCCAAAGTTGGCCATTGATTTGGTTCTCCAGTCGCTCCCTCAAAGCTATAAGCCCTTCATTTTGAGCTTTCATATGAATGGCATGGGGAAGTCAAGGACCGGTCTGCATGGGATGCTCAAGTTAGCCGAGGAGAGCATTATGAAAAACTCTAGTCATGTGATGATGGTTCAAAAGACTACTAAGTTCAAGAAGAAGAAGTCTTCTAAGACTAGTGGTCTGGATAAGGGTGCGGGTAAGTATCAAGATGAGATCTCGAGCAACAAGCCTGAGCTTCATAAGCAAAAGGCTGGATCTGCACCTGATGCTATTTGCTTTTACTACAAAGGGGACAGGACACTAGAAGAGGAACTGTACAAAGTTCCTGGCAGACAAGATGAAAGGAAGTAAGGCTTCCACTTCATGTATTGTCTGTCATTAATGTTATAGAGATCAATATTGCTACTTCTCATATTGGTTCTTGGGTATTTTATACCGAATCAGTTGCTTATATTTGCAACTCAGTGCAGGGACTGATAAAGACTAGAAGTTTGGCAAGAGACAAGTAGAACTTCGTGTTGCCAATAAACCAAGAGTTGCTACATTGGCTATTGGCATTTATCCATTATCTTTACCTTCAGGACTAGTTATAGAACTAAATAATTGTTATTATGTTTCAGCTTTGAGTAGAAACATTATCTCTTCTTCATATTTGGAGGTAGAAGATTATCACTTTGATATTAAGAACAATTGTTGTTCTATTTATAAAACTGATATGTTCTATGGTAGTTGTCCTGTAGTTAATGGTTTATATATTTTGGAACTTGATCATGTGCCGATCTATAACATAAATGTTAAGAGGCCTCAGCCTAATGATTTGAATCCTACTTACGTTTGGCATTATCGATTAGATCATATAAATGAGAAACACATAATGAAGCTCTGTAAGGATGGTCTTCTAGATTCATTTGATTTCGAATAATTTGAAACGTTCGAGTCCTGTTTACTTGGCAAGATGACTAAGACACCTTTAACCAGTGTAGGCGAAAGCGCAAGTGACTTATTGACCATTGTACATACGGATGTATGTGGACCGATGAGCACAACGGCCAGAGGTGGTTTTCAGTATTTCATAACTTTTACCGATGACTTTAGTAGATTCGGTTACATCTACTTAATGAGGCACAAGTATGAATCCTTTGAAAAGTACAAGGATTTTCAGAATAAGGCACAAAATCAGCTTGGCAAGGCAATCAAAGCTTTACGATCAGATCGTGGAGGAGAATATTTGAGCCAAGAGTTTGGTAATCATCTGAAGTTATGTGGAATTGTTCCACCGCTTACACCGCCGGGAACATCTCAATGGACTGGGTTATCTCAACGATGGAATCGAACTTTGTTGGATATGGTTCGGTCGATGATGAGCCAAAGTGATCTGCCATTTTCCTTTTGGGGATTTGCTCTAAAAATAGCAGCGTTCACTATCAATAGGGTTCCATCTAAATTAGTAGAGAAGACGCCATATGAGATTTGGACCGAGAAGCGTCCCAGATTGTCTTTTCTCAAAGTATGGGGTTGTGAGGCTTATGTAAAACATTTGATGTCTAATAAGCTCACGCCCAAGTCACAAAAATTCTTCTTTGCGCGGTATCCTAAGGAAACTAAAGAATGTTACTTTTACATACAAAAAGAGAACAAAGTGTTTGTTGCTCGTAATGGTGTATTTTTGGAAAAAGAATTTCTTTCCAACAGAGTTAGTGGGAGCACAGTGCGACTCGAAGAGATTCAATAACCATTGAATAGTGTTTCAGCTTCCACCAAAACTCCAAAGACTATACTAGATGTTGTAGAACCTGTAGAGGATACACCAGCCCCACGTAGGTCTAGAAGACAACACCGAACACCCATAATGTATGGGTACGATGTTCTGTCGTCGGACAATATAGAAACATTGTTATTGGACAATGATGAGCCTAAGACTTATGAGGAAGCAATGATGGAATTGGACTTTGAGAAATGGCTTGAAGCCATGAGATCCGAAATAAAATCCATGCATGATAATCAAGTTTGAAACTTAGTTGATCTGCCTGATGGTGTAAAAACCATAGAGTGCAAATGGATTTTTAAGATTAAGATAGACATGGAATGTAAGGCCCCCATTTTTGATAATAAATATCAACAACGGGTTCCCTGTGCACACAGTACTAGTCCCATGATCAGTGGCTAGCACGCACAGATTACAAATTGAAATCACATCCATACACAATAATATTACATATGCTAAGTGTCTTGGAATTACATATTATTATTACAAGGTAAAAGCTCGAAAAGCAGCAGCGAAAACTTTATTTCTCTTGTAGTATGCACATTCACCCTTAGGCAGCAGACAAGGTAAAGCCCTAGAAAACGTCGTCATCATAACCCCCGAATCCTGAATCGTCGTAAAGATCATCGGGGTAGTCTATGTCTTCACCAAAAACAACATTGATAGCAAGATTGAGTACATTGTGTACTCAGCAAGTCTTATAGTGTATCAGAGATGCAATTATAAATAAATGCAGGACATAGCAATGGAATGGTTTCTATAGTTGTTTTTGCATTGGCAAAATAAAACAACATATTAGATTGCAACTGAAGTTTGTAAAGAAGCATCTTATTGTAATAAGAAAGTATTAATTTAGCGTAAATCATTCATCATATCACAGTCTATCCGACTGATTCAATTCATTCCCATGTCATCCCCTGACATGAAATATACATATTCCATAACACCATTTTCCCATCAAATCATTTTGGAAATATTAAAACTCTAACAATGTGATGACGTTACCAAGTGCCTTTAACCGTAGGCGCGGCTAATTAATTAGATTTTCACTCTGCAGAGGCGTACAACTTTACCCACAAGAAATGATCTGCCACTTTTGCCAGGCCAGTTGACACTCTTCCTTTGGGGTGTCGGCATGGTGATCATGACATAACCGTTACATCATTTAAGCTGAACTTTGCACCAGCCCGATGACGTTAGATCCTTATTTTGGAGAAGGAACATGACAGTGAATCCCTGTAATTTTAAAGTGGTAACACAAGCAGTAATTCTCTGCATTAAAGGCAGTAAATCCCTGCGATAAGGGTTCCTTCCCATATCAAGGCGTTCATCGTTATACCGATATGCATTTACCCACAACAAAGTGTGGAAGCCCCTCATAAGCAAACCTAGAAAGGATTGTGTCGGGACCCGAATATGCAAATCCGGACCCTCTGTGTATACTGCACTAGTCCAGGATCACGCTAGTGCACAAAGGCTCAACATCAGTAAATATCACAATCATACATAGCGGAAATATTATGAAAGACATCATATGATACATACTACTAGTTGAATGACCTTATGGTCCACTTACAAGACTATACCTCGCAAGGCTAAATAATATATTAAACTGCAGCGGAATGAAAACATAGACAACCCCTCAGTATACCACAGGCAACTGACAAGGCTTGCGCCCTAAACATTCATCTCCTCCTGGAATCTTTCCTCCAGCATTGATGTAGACTCTTCAACTGGTGAGGTTATTGTTGGCAAGGGTGAGTACTGAAAGCACTCAACAAGTTGTGCATGAATGCAATTCTATGTAACTATATGCAAGGCTTATTTCAAAGGATAGGCTATCATGGCTATTTTGTAACAAAGCGACATTCTGAACAAATACAATAAATAGATTGTAAAGGCGGTAAAACAAATAACAATAATGATAGATTCAGCTTTTCTCAAGTAAACCAAGTTTCCAATCCTAAGTCAAATTCCATCTTCCATATGGCATTCTGCCATTCCAACCAAGTTGTTCATTTTTAATTAAGCTAACCCTTAAGCGTAATTCCGAGCATTGCTCAATACATGAGCACGGCTATTGAATAGTTTCACACTCTACAGAGATTATGCACTTTACCCTCATGACATGATCGTCTCTTGGTGCCATGCAATTAACACACTTCCTTTGGTGTATCGGCGAAGATATCATGACAAAGCCTTTACAATGCTCTGGCTTAATCCAGTACTACCCGCTAAGGTTTCAACACTGGTGGGTCTGAAAACCACAACCAGGGCCCCCATCTTGCGCCATGTGAATTACTCCATAACTCGGGAACTCACACCGACCAAGATAGTACCAAAGTTAAGACATTGCAAATTAATCAGCTAGGCTGGCCCATACCAGACATGTGGTTGCATGATTGACTCAGGTCAAAGGCTTTCAAGGTTAAGTCCTTAGAGTGATCAGGGCAAGACATCCACATACCCTCTGCCCATTGGGCCCACCTTGGCATACTCGCCCCTTGTCACTTGCCCCAATCTAAGTAATTATCACCCAGTTGATTACCAAGCACCACGTGCCATCAACAATTCAACATCATTGCGTGACATGACTCGCCACAACAACTCAATCTCATCGTGTGATTCCACATGACACACAAGCTCTTAACATTGTTCCATATTCCATTAATCAAGATTAATTATCAATGATTCTGACACATGTGATGACGTGGCATGGCTAAGCAACTAATACGGACTAACCATCCCATGTTGATTATAATTACTAACCAACTATAATGAACCAATCTAGGGTGACAATAGATCATGGCATACAAATGACAAGGTAGGGTATAAATCAATCTGGTTTAATAACTAAGCCCAATTTAATTTGAAACAATTGTATACTTGAAATAATATGCAACAGGGTAAAACAAATATAGCAATTTTATAAACATGGGTTCAACATGATCAAAGCACAACTTGCCTTGGAATAGGTTCTGATCTTGTTCTGGAACTTGATCTTGAGTTGTTGAATCTTCCTCCGAAGCGTCGCACAATTCAACGTCTACGCGTACCGAAGGAGAAAAGCAAATAAATACCAAAACAGAGAGAAAAAAACTCCAAAAATCAATTAAAATTCACCATTAAATAGATCTCAGTTTTACAAATTTTTAGAAATTTGAATCACTCAAATCCGAGTTACGATGCAAAAGATATAGCCTTTTGAAGTTTGAAATAAATACTGAAAATACAAAAATTAGAAAATCAGAATTAACATAATTATCTTTAAACCGAAAATAGATTTACTGCGTCATCATGACGTCATGCTGGCGTCAGCCCTGACCTGAACCAATCGGAAACCGACACGTGTTCCGGTCCATAGACTCGGTCCACGGCACAACGCCGGACCATGGTGGACTCGGTCCACGGCGCCTCGGCACCCGCTCCCGACACGCGGCGGCGTCTGATTGGTCCACAAGCGCGGTTTAATCTGGTCCGATGAAGGCAGATTGGATGGCCCCGATTGCCCGCGACGTGGCAGAACCTCACCCCTCCGCTACAGATCGGACGGTCCAAGGTTCACCCGACAACAATGGCGACGCCGCCACGAAGCTTTACCGGACATGGAGAAGACGACGAACCCGACGGCGTTCTGACGGCGATCCGGCGATGAAACCTTACCGATTCGATGCGAAGCTTCTCGGTGAACCCAGATCTGGAACCAACGCGGCGGAGAACAGCTTGACGGCGACGTTCTCGATCAAAACTCGTGGCGGCGCACCCACGAACTGCGGCGAGGTCGGCGGGTGCTACTGGACTCCACGGGCGGCGGCGCTTCAGAGAAAAGATGCGGCAGATGACGTCGAGTCTAAGGCCTATGGGTAGCGGCTTATATAGAGCTCACGGACGCGCAAACGATGACCTAGGTCGGCACGGCGACGAACTCGTGAAGAACTCGGACTCCGGCGACGCAACGAAGACGAACTCCCCTCAACCGTCCACGTGTCTGATTGACGGCCGCGATCTTGACGATGTGGCGAAATCCAAACCATGCCCCAGTAATCCAAAGGCGCAGACGCTAGGGTTTTTTGCAAGCTGCCGACCGTCGGATGACGATCCAAAGGTCCACACCCAAGCTTCTAGAAAATGGGCCTAACGGGCTGAGCGAGTGAGCCGGCCTGCAACAGAGATGGGCTACTGTCCGATACTATTCCCAGATTTTCCGGATTTTAATTAATAAAATAATTCTGGTAATTCAATTAATCAGTTTTAAGCAAAAATAATATCAGAAAAAATCCAAGAAAAATCTCAAAAATACCTTCAGACATTCTAGACTCAAATAAAATATTTTTGGCAAAACTTTGTTTTAACTTTGCATAAATTTAAATAGATTTGAACAAAAGGTCAATATTCTTACATAAAAATTTAATTCAAATAAAAAAAATCCAAATAAATTCTAGAAAATCATAAATGCACTTTTTAGCAATAAAATAATATTTGAGCAAATTTTGGGATGTTACAAACCTCCCCCCTTAACAGAATCTCGACCCCGAGATTCAGGGCTAATTAGAGAATAGATTTGCAAACTCTGACTTCAAATCTTCTTCATGCTCCCAGGTTGCTTCACTTTCAGAATGATTGCTCCACTGAACTCTGCAAAAGCGGATAGACTTGTTTCTAGTCCTGCGCTCCATAACATCCAAAATTCTGACTGGCTGCTTCTTGTAGTTCAAATCCTCATGCAGTTCAATTGCTTCTAATGGCATCTGCTCCGCTGGCACTCTGAGACATTTCCTAAACTGTGACACATAGAACACATCATGCACTTCCTGCCATGGACTGCGGCAACTCCAACTGATAAGCAATCTCTCCTTGACAGCTCAAAATTTTGAACGGACCAACACATCTTGACGCAAGCTCCCCCTTAGCGTGAAACCTTTCGACACTTTTCAGAGGGCAAACTCTGAGATACACAAAATTTTCTGGCTCAAACCTCGAATCTTGACGACGGTTATTAGCGTAGCTATTTTTCCTTGACTGAGCTACCTTCAACCTCTCTCTAATCATAGCAACTCGCTCTTCGGCTTCCTTGAGAATATCAGGTCCAAATACCATACGATCTCTTGTCTCATTCCAATTCAACGGAGTACGACAGGTACGTCCATATAAAACCTCAATTGGTGACATTTACAAGCTAGCCTGGTAACTATTATTGTAACTGAATTCCGCATACGGCAAACATTTATTCCAAGATGTAGCATAAGCTAATGCACAAGCTCTCAACATATCACTTCTACATTCTCGACCATTCTCAACGCTAGGTATCTTATTACTGATTTGCCTCTTACTTCCCCTCAGAACTCTGCACCAGCTGTAACAATACTTGCTGATCTATGATGCATTGCTCTTATTCCCTAACACACATCACACAAGCGATATTTTCAGCCACTTCACGCTTCGTCTTAGGCTATCAAATCCTTTCCTTAAGACCTTGATATATCATAACACCTTTTTGGATGAATTGAATATTTAGAATCATGAGCTTCTTCCAAAATCAACTGCTTAAGCTCTTCCTTATTCGATACATAGCTTCGACCTTTAAACTGTGTGGTTCCTTGGTCATCCACGGTAAAATCCTCAGTTAAGCCTTCGTCTTTTTGACCTGCTTTGATCTGATCTTCAAGCATTGGCTTAACTTCCAAAGCAGCTATACATCCTTGGGAAACCACTTCTAATTTCAACTTTTGAAACTCCTTGCACAATTTCGATTGATCACTTGATATTGGTGTATTGGCACTCTGGCCTTTACGACTTAAGACATCGGATACCACATTAGCCTTACCAGGATGGTAACGGATCCCAGCCTTATAATACTTAATCAACTCTAACCATTCTTTTCGTTCCATATTAAGGTCTGCACTTCGAACTCTTATGGTCTGTACGTATCTCCAACAATATAATGACGCGATAACTTCAAAGCGTGCACTACGGTAGCAAATTTCCAATTCATGCGTAGCATAGTTCACTTCATGTGGCCTCAACTGTCTTGACGCATAGGCAACAACTTTGCCTTTTTTGCATTAACACACATCCAAGATTTTGTCTTGAGGCATCATAGTATATCTCCAAACTGTGTTTGCACATCTGGCAACACTAAGACAGGTGCTGTCGTCAAACGTTTCCTCAATCACAGAAAACTCTTTTCGCACTGCGGCGTCCATGCAAACTTTTTCTCCTAATTGCCTAAGCGGTCTCGGCTGCTCCCACGCAACATCGCTTTTGGTTGGATCCACGGTAAGTCCTTTAGCAGACATCTCCTGGCAAGAAATTCAACTTTCTCCTTCCAAAAGTCACATTTGCTAAGTTTAGCATACAGCCATTGGTCTAGCAATCTTTCCAAAACTAATCTCAACTGTTCTGCATACTTTCCTTTTGACTTAAAGCAACCAAAGACATCCCACTTATACACCATAACAACTTGACCAAATTTTCCGTGGAACTCCATTCGTCATGTTCATAAATTTTGTAATGGCATTGATCATTCTAGCAGACACAACTGTAACCTCATACTGTCCATACTGCGTAGAAAGCTATGACTTAGGAACATTCTCTGCACGAATTCTTAACTGATGATGACTCGATCGAAGATCTATTCTTGAGGACACTCCAGCTCCTTTTTGACTGATCAAACAAATTACGATCCTGGGCAGCGAATACTTACCCTTTTAATCATCACTTCATTAAATGCTCGACGGTCGATACACCTCCTTAAGCTCCCATCATCAAACAGAACAGGCGCTCCCTATGGTGACAACTAGCTCTAGCGAAACATTTTTCTAACAACTCTTCAACCTGCTTCTTCATCTCAACTAGCTCATCAATAGGCATTTGATGAGGTCTCTTTACTTTTGGCGTTGTACCAGGGACTAACTCCATAACACACTTGATCTCTCGATCTGGTGGGATTCTTAGGAAACACATATGGATATTCCCTAACAACTGGCACATCTTCAAAGCTGTCAACTTCCATGCTATTGACCTTCTGCTGACCAACACGATCCGTAGTCGTTTGAAATTCCATTTTCCCACTTTCAGGGCTTTTAGCTGACACACATCTTTGACCAAACTCCAGGACAGCCTTATGTCCGGACGGCCAATTCGTTTCAGGAGTATCATCTCGGGTCTGATATCCAATATCGCTCGCTAGAAACTTTTCTCCAACTTAACTCCATCACATTCTATGTTAGATCAAGCAATACTATCATTTCTGACAACGATAATTCCTCGGGCTGACAAGCTTTACCAACACTACTGAACTGATCAGCATTGCATACGCAACATCTTCAGGTGAACCGTCAACCTAGGTGAATACTCGGAAACATCCTTTATCCTTGATGCTTTTATTCCAACACTTCACATATCAACCTCTCAACCATCTTTACTTTATTTATTTAGGCACGAAAATCTTTACATGGAATTCATCACTAGTTACTTTTCTTTTACAAACGAGGGTATGACACTTGCATAGGCTAAAATCATCGCTCTAAACTTCCTTGATTGGCATTGGCGTTGAAGTTTTTGACGAGAACAGAATTGAGATTGACTTGTACTGGGGCGATTACTTCCTTATGAGGGCAATTGTTAGCAAAATGCCCAGGCTTGTTGCAGGTGTAACAAAGCTTAGGTCCACCTCTCTTCCTTGAGCATTCGCCGACTAAGGCAGTGTCTTCATTCAGATGCCTCTTCTTCAACTGATTCTCCGTACAAACTTCTCTTGCGACTTTACTGCTCACTCTTGGCGTTATGAACTTGACTGAGGTAACTTCTGGAACATCAATGGTCGTAGACTAGGATTGTCTTCTCTGTGGGCATCGATTAGCATAATGGCCTTCCTTGCGGCAGTTGTAACACACCCGTGTTCGCTGTTGTGCAGCTACAGGTACATTATTGTCTTCTTGCTGCGTCAAAACTGGTTGCTTCATAGGGCATTTTCTAGACCAATGGCCTTCTTCATCACACAGGAAACATGCTGTTGGTGACTGCCAATTACTTCTTTCTTAATGAGGGCCAACAGGATTAAGGTATTGTGTCCTTAGCTCTTCGAGTGGCACCACTTTTGCAACTGACGTTCCGCCTCTTCTTGATGACTCTTGAGCAACTACGGCTCGAAGATTCGGTAACTATTGGATCCAGAGGACATTGAGCTGGACCATGATCTCGGCCTTCACAAAGGTAACATTTGATGTCACTCATAGGACATTCTCTAAGAGAATGACTTCCTTCACAGCTGGAGTAATTAATCGCATGCTCGTCAGCGGTATGTCCTATCTCTCCACAGCGAATGCACGCACGATCTTCTGATTTGTTTGGTTGACAGCACTTCAGAGAGCAACTCTTAGATGTTGAACAAGGTGCAAGAATAGTATTCTGCTCCGTATTTACTGTGACCATACTGTCTCTAGGTGAAGCAAAGAGATTACAAAAAGCAACAACAAATTCATTCCAAGTGATACTCCGCGGGGCTTCATGAACAGCACAATATTCCTTCCACCATTCAGCAGCAATTCCTTGTAACTCATAAGAAGCATACAGGACTTTCTCATCGCCTTCACACTGAACAATGAGCAGCTCCTCTCAGTGGTCTTGAGCCAATCATCTACTTCTGAGGGTATCTCATTTCCTGAAAACGTCGGCGGACGAGTCCTTATGAATTCTGATAACCTTAAATAGGAACGAAAATCATTGGTAGCAGCTTGGGACACTTGGTTGACATTGGCTGGGTCAGTCATATTCTGCATCTGCTTCATCATTGCATGCATCAACTGAGTCTGAGCAGTCAAGAACTCTCTGAAACTCTTCATATCCATCTGTACTGATGGTTGAAGAACTAATCCACTATTGAGATTCTCCTTGGATTGATTTTCGCTGCCACTGATTATGTTGTTTCCACGAATCTGAACCCTCTGCTTGATTGCTTCACTTGGAATAGGGAAGAGGGAAATAGCATAGGTAAGAAGCAGGAATCCTAAAGTAGGGGAGATAGGTTTAACCCAATAACTTAAGCAAACAATATTAATAACTTGGTATGGTTGCTTATATAAGCCTAAAAGCTCTGCAACACATACCGCACACTCAGCAATCAAGGAAGAACCAATTCAACCTATACACACAAAACTACCGCCTACAGGGGTAACACTTCTATCTTAAGCGGACGCGACTCCCACACCTGAGTCCCAACTGACTACTCGAATCATAGATCTTCTAGCCTCATGGATCTACTCCTTCCTTGAGCTCGATGATCCCCTCCTTCATGATTTCCAGGGTTGACAGCAAGCACTTGATGCTTTCTTCTATGATGTGGCACGTCAACTACCAAGACAACTCAGATAAGGTTTTTAACTCGATCCAGCAAGGGGGAGAGAAAGAAATTCAGCAGGGGAAAAAAGAAATTTTGACGAGGAAAGGAATAGAAGGATAAGATAAGTCAAGAACATATTATTCTTCCAAGTTAATTCTTTTCTTTAGAAAATAATTTTGAAGTTCCTATAGAGACGACCAGACTATCTAGGGTCAAGGCCTACAGTCAGTATGGCTCTGATACCACTTCTGTCGGGACCCGAATATGCAAATCCGGACCCTCTGTGTATACTGCACTAGTCCAGGATCACGCTAGTGCACACAGGCTCAACATCAGTAAATATCACAATCATACATAGCGGAAATATTATGAAAGACATCATATGATACATACTACTAGTTGAATGACCTTATGGTCCACTTACATGACTATGCCTCGCAAGGCTGAATAATATATTAAACTGCAGCGGAATGAAAACGTAGACAACCCCTCAGTATACCACAGGCAACTGACAAGGCTTGCGCCCTAAACATTCGTCTCCTCCTGGAATCTTTCCTCCAGCATTGATGTAGACTCTTCAACTGGTGAGGTTATTGTTGGCAAGGGTGAGTACTGAAAGCACTCAACAAGTTGTGCACAGAATGCAATTCTATGTAACTATATGCAAGGCTTATTCCAAAGGATAGGCTATCATGGCTATTTTGCAACAAAGCGACATTCTGAACAAATACAATAAATAGATTGTAAAGACGGTAAAACAAATAACAATAATGATAGATTCAGCTTTTCTCAAGTAAACCAAGTTTCCAATCCTAAGTCAAATTCCATCTTCCATATGGCATTCTGCCATTCCAACCAAGTTGTTCATTTTTAATTAAGCTAACCCTTAACTGTAATTCCCGAGCATTGCTCAATACCGCGAGCACGGCTATTCGAATAGTTTCACACTCTACAGAGATTATGCACTTTACCCTCATGACATGATCGTCTCTTGGTGCCATGCAATTAACACACTTCCTTTGGTGTATCGACGAAGAGATCATGACAAAGCCTTTACAATGCTCTGGCTTAATCCAGTACTACCCGCTAAGGTTTCAACACTGGTGGGTCTGAAAACCACAACCAGGGCCCCCCTCTTGCGCCAAGTGAATTACTCCATAACTCGGGAACTCACACCGACCAAGATAGTACCAAAGTTAAGACATTGCAAATTAATCAGCTAGGCTGGCCCATACCAGACATGTGGTTGCATGATTGACTCAGGTCAAAGGCTTTCAAGGTTAAGTCCTTAGAGTGATCAGGCAAGACATCCACATACCCTCGCCCATTGGGCCCACCTTAGCATACTCGCCCCTTGTCACTTGCCCCAATCTAAGTAATTATCACCCAGTTGATTACCAAGCACCACGTGCCATCAACAATTCAACATCATTGCGTGACATGACTCGCCACAACAACTCAATCTCATCATGTGATTCCACATGACACACAAGCTCTTAACATTGTTCCATATTCCATTAATCAAGATTAATTATCAATGATTCTGACACATTTGATGACGTGGCATGGCTAAGCAACTAATACGGACTAACCATCCCATGTTGATTATAATTACTACCCAACTATAATGAACCAATCTAGGGTGACAATAGATCATGGCATACAAATGACAAGGTAGGGTATAAATCAATCTGGTTTAATATCTAAGCCCAATTTAATTTGAAACAATTGTATACTTGAAATAATATGCAACAGGGTAAAACAAATATAGCAATTTTATAAACATGGGTTCAACATGATCAAAGCACAACTTGCCTTGGAATAGGTTCTGATCTTATTCTGGAACTTGATCTTGAGTTGTTGAATCTTCCTCCGAAGCGTCGCACAATTCAACGTCTACGCGTACCGAAGGAGAAAAGCAAATAAATACAAAAATAGAGAGCAAAAGAAGTCCAAAAATCAATTAAAATTCACCATTAAATAGATCTCAATTTTACAAATTTTTAGAAATTTGAATCACTCAAATCCGAGTTACGATGCAAAAGATATAGCCTTTTGAAGTTTGAAATAAATACTGAAAATACAGAAATTAGAAAATCAGAATTAACATAATTATCTTTAAACCGAAAATAGATTTACTGCGTCATCATGATGTCATGTTGGCGTCAGCCCTGACCTGAACCAATCGGAAACCGACACGTGTTCCTGTCCATAGACTCGGTCCACGGCGCCTTGGCACCCGCTCCCGACACGCGGCGGCGTCTGATTGGTCCACAAGCGCGGTTTAATCTGGTCCGATGAAGGCAGATTGGATGGCCTCGATTGCCCATGATGTGGCAGAACCTCACCCCTCTGCTACAGATCGGACGGTCCAAGGTTCACCCGACGACAATGGCGACGCTGCCACGAAGCTTTACCGGACACGGAGAAGACGACGAACCCGACGGCGTTCTGACGGCGATCCGGCGATGAAACCTTACCGATTCGATGCGAAGCTTCTCGGTGAACCCAGATCTGGAACCAACGCGGCGGAGAATAGCTTGACAGCGACGTTCTCGATCAAAACTCGTGGCGGCGCACCCACGAACTGCGGCGAGGTCTGGCGGGTGCTACTGGACTCCACGGGCGGCGGCGCTTCAGAGAAAAGATGCGGCAGACGACGTCGAGTCTAAGGCCTACGGGTGGCGGCTTATATAGCGCTCACGGACGCGCAAACGATGACCTAGGTCGGCACGGCGACGAACTCGTGAAGAATTCGGACTCCGGCGACGCAACGAAGACAAACTCCCCTCAACCGTCCATGTGTCCGATTGACGGCCGCGATCTTGACGACGTGGCGAAATCCAAACCATGCCCCAGGAATCCAAAGGCGCGACGCTAGGGTTTCTTACAAGTCTGCGGCCGTCGGATGGCGATCCAAAGTCCACACCCAAGCTTCTAGAAAGCTGGGCCTAACGGTCTTGCGCGAGTGGCCGGCACTGCGAGAGATGGGCTACGACCGATACTATTCAGATTTTCCTGATTTTAATTAATAAAATAATTCTGGTAATTCAATTAATCAGTTTTAAGCTGAAATAATATCAGGAAAAATCCAAGAAAAATCTCAAAAATACCTTCAGACATTCTAGACTCAAATAAAATATTTTTGGCAAAACTTTGTTTTAACTTTGCATAAATTTAAATAGATTTGAACAAAAGGTCAATATTCTTACATAAAATTTTAATTCAAATAAATCCAAAAAAATCCAAATAAATTCTAGAAAATCATAAATGCACTTTTTAGCAATAAAATAATATTTGAGCAAATTTTGGGATGTTACAGATTGCTCATACTATCTCTCACCTACCATTGTGCAAAGCCGGACCTAAGCAACTTAATAGGTTAAGGTTGCCCCATCCCACCACTTGTGGTTGCTTGGAGTTCTTGGCTTGAAAACAACCCATAGCTCTGTCCTTAATTCGACATGGGCAACCCTGTCAACCTCGGTGCAATCCCGTCAACCTCGTCGAACCCGCCGACCGTTCGACCTTCATCGCACCGTGTAGGTGAGTCCACGTAGCCCTTTCTGTGTTTACGTTTGGATTAGGTCGTAGCCATTAGATCTGTGTTGTGCGGCGTAGATTAGATCTGGATATTAGGTCTTTTAGTAGATCTTAGCCGTTAGATCTGCGGTGGATGCTTGAGATTGTGCCACGTTTCCTTGTGCACAGTAAACCGCTCCGGTAACCAGCGTCGTCGGAATAGATCTAAATGGTAGAGATTAGATCCGGGTTGCCCTAAGGATCTGCGCCGTTCAGATTTGAATGTGCGACGGTGATGGCGCCGTACCCTCGCCGAATCGCGTGCAGACGCGTGGGCGTTTTGACCGGGGATCAGACCCATCTCGGCCGTTGATTTCAACAGACCGTCGGGATTGCGCCGCGTGTCTTCACTAAGCCGAGGAATCGCCGGGCGTGCGCGGGATCCAGTCGTCGATTTCGGGTGCATCGTCAGATGCACGATGCGTGGAGGCGTGGAGGCGTGGAGCTCGAGGCGTCGCCGAGTTGGTGCGTGGCTGGCGGTTGGATGTGGGGGCGCGGCTGGATGCGCGACGCGTGTCGTGCGCATCTCTGTTCATAGCGGCGTGTGTCGGTTTTTCTATTGAAAAATAATCATGTTAATTCGGTTTATTCTTTTTAAAATATTTGCAAACTTTGAAAAGCTATAACTTTTGCATTTGAACTCCGATAGAGGTGATTCCAGTTTCTAAATTTTTTTAAAATTATGATATTTTTAATGATGAATTTTATTTGAATTTTTGAGGTTATATAGTCTACTGTTTCGGTCATTTATTGTATATATGATTTTTACGCGTAGACGCAAATTTGCCAGGAGGTTTCGAGGAAGAGTTCATCGCCCAAGATCAAGCTTCAGAACACGACCAACAAATCTTTGAAGGCAAGTGATGCCTTGACCATTTTGATCCTAGGTTTTAAATGTATGTTGCTTTGGAATTACTCATGCTAAGTTAATTAAAAATGTACTTAAATTAATTTGGGGTATGTATCTAATCAACCCATATTGTTATCGCCACCTTGGAATTACTATTTGTATGCCTTTAAATCATTGTCCACCCTAAGGTTATTCGTATTTGTTGGATATTAATATGATGCCAACACGGGAGGCTAGGCCGTGATTAGAAGCTTAGCCTTGCAACGAGTCATGAATGATCTTTCGAAAAATGTATCAATGTTGACTAACGAAATATTGAATGTATTTTGAAAGTGGTGTGACGATATCACATGATGAAATTGAAGTACGCAGACCTGTGTGGTTCTTTACCGATGTTGAGTTATTGTTGGCAGGTGTTGCTCAAAAATCAACTGGGTGGGAAATGATTTAGACTGGGGCAAGTGGCAAGAGGCTTTGTGCCAAGTGGGCCTGTGTGGCAATGGGTTGATGAGTGATGTGAGTCTGTGTGCCACATTGGGATGTGTGCCACTGTTGAGTGTTCGAAGTCTTGCCTTGGTCAGCTATGGACTTCACCTTGCAAGTCTTTGAACTGAGTCACCCATACAACCACATGTCTGGTATGGGACAGACCTAGTTGATTAGGGTTCTGATTTCTTTCCTCTGATACCTCAGGGTGACAGTACACGGGGGTGTATCTGTGTATGGT
Source organism: Otatea glauca (assembly GCA_036346275.1). Taxonomy (NCBI): domain Eukaryota; kingdom Viridiplantae; phylum Streptophyta; class Magnoliopsida; order Poales; family Poaceae; genus Otatea; species Otatea glauca. Next base: position 9,668,667 of record CM070716.1, on the reverse strand, counting down.
AGTGTACCTGTGCTACGGCTTGGTGCCCATCCAATGGTGTTGGCATGTCCTATACTTCGGCTCTGTGTGAGGGGAGTGATAGTGAAGGCAATACCGGAGAGGTTCATTTGTTAAGGTAGAGGTTCCTGAAAGGGTATGTTATGGACAATCACCTGTGTGGTGAGCGGCTGTATCTTGTGGGTAAAGTGTACAACCTCTACAGAGTGTCAAATCTATTCTAATAGCCGTGTCCGCGGTATTGGACATTGCTCGGGGATTACAGTGATGGGTTAGATCTTCAAAAACAAAATTGTTGAATGGGTGGCTGTGTGCTAGTGTGAAAATTAATTATTAAGGTTGTGTGCCAAGAATCTTTGAAGAAAAACTGTTTTAAGAACTTAGCATTATATATAACTGTTTCACTACTTTTAATCTAAATAAGATGCTAGTTTAAAAATGTTGTTTGATGCAAAAGAACAAAGTAAGCCAATTCTTTGGAATAAGCCTTGCATGTAGTAATAGCACCGCATTCTTTGCATTACTTGCTGAGTGCCTTGAAGTACTCACCCCTCCTTGCCTATCAACCCCAACAACAATGGAGGAGTCTACGCCAGTCTGGGAGGAGGAGTACATTGAAGAGCCAAACAATTAGGGAGCAAGCCCAGTCGGTTGCCTGTGGCTTAGAGATGGGTTTCTTCGTAGTTTATTTATTTTCCGCTGTTTCCTTTCTTACTCTGATAATGTAAGCCCTGCATGGCTCATTTATGTAAGGAGACCATAAGGTCGTACAATTCAGTTTATATAAATGTTTGCACTATTTATTATTGTATCACTGTAATGTCTGCAATGTGCAACCCTGTAAAGGCTGTGTGTGCTAACGTGATCCTGGACTAGCACAGAATACACAGAGGGTTCTGATTCTCATAATCGGGTCCCGTCAGAGGTGGTATCAGAGCAGGCTGACTGTAGGACTTGACCCTAATTAGGTTAGTTGTGTCTGGTGGATAAAACTATTTTCTAAAAATTTAACAACTTGAGCAAGAATATCAATGAAATCTCGACTTATCTTTTCTCTCTTGATCATACCTATGCTGCATTTTTGTTTGTTATCTTGGGTTTTAAAATGAGGTCGGTTTTGGCAGGTGAGGATGATCCACACCTATGGAGAGCACACTGGAGGGTACGCCTCTGAGCTATGGCGTATGATGCAACTTCTCGGAGGCTTCGATAGGCCAATCTATCAGGGGACCACTATAGTGCGGGCAGGACTTGATATCGCCTGGGATGTCAAGATCACTGTTTATGCTCGAGGGAGGACGAGGGCGAGCCGTCCTATCTACATCACCGTCAGGAGGACTTCATTTGAGGCCGGGATCCAGGAGACCGCACGTCTTGCGATGCGATAGATCGCCCGCACCTACTCCGCAGAGTTGGAGGGCACTGTCTTTCGTCACCACCCGCGCTGAGATAATCGCCACGACAGGATGGAGTTCTTGGAGGAAGACGCCACGATCACTCACCTGGCGAGGTATGTCGTCGCCCAGGAGGAGGCCATGGATGAGACAGTCCAGGAGCTGTAGAGAGCCCGCGATGAGGTCACGGAGGTGAGAACTCAGCTGCGGGAGAACCTAGCTCACGCTATGCAGAGGGTTCATGAGCTGGAGATGGCTCTGTACGGACCTGAGCCTGAGCCAGTTCTGGAGCTGCATGACCCACATCCGTAGGAGCAGGAGCAGGCAGCCTTGGGACCGGCCGAGTCGATGGGGTCGTTAAATGCCGCGCCGTAGTAGGGCATCGAGACGGTTGCCCCTATGCCGCGCAGCGCCATGATATCCACCGGGAGGACTACACCCCGGGTGGCTCAGTGACTAAGAGTTCTTCTGAACTGACTCAAATGTTGAGTCAGTCTTTTTGAATCTAGTTGGTATGGTGTCGAGACTCGAGTGTTTGAGTCTCGTCTTTTTCAGAGTCACCATTAGGTGTGAGTCGTTGTTGAGTCTTAATGTTTGTTTACTTTCGTGTGTGAGTGTCTGGTATGTGTTGCATTGCCCTAGGCACTTGTGAGCAACCATACTATTTTATTAAATTAATAAAGTTGCTAAATAATTTAAGTTACACCTGTTTCCCCTGTATAAGTTCCTTTACTTGCCTAGGCTTTCTTCTTCTTTCTTAACCATGGAAGTTGTTCAACAGATGGTGAGGACTCGTGGAAATGTTGGAGCCAGTGAAAGTGGTGCCAACCAGGCAGGGAACCAGAATGAGGAGCCAATTCCTCAACCACCACAAGTTGATCTGCACAATCTGGGAGCTTTCCTAGCTGCCCAAACCCAGTTGATGAACACCATGATGCAGACCATGCAGCAGATTTCCATCCAAGTTGCTGCAAATGTTCAGCAAGGGGGTAACCATGGACCACACCCCTATTCAAGATTGTCAGAGTTCATGAGGACTCGCCCACCTACATTCTTGGGCAATGCTAATCCATTGGAGGCGGATGATTGGCTGAGGACAATAGAAAGGAAGCTGCAAATAACCCAATGTGTAGGACATGAGAGGATACTCTATGCCTCTCATCAATTAGAGGGAACCGCCGCAGAATGGTGGGAAAACTTTTGTGCATCGCATGAGGATCCACAGGGTATCACATGGGAGGAGTTCACAACAGCCTTCCGCCAATACCATGTGCCAGAGGGTATCACGGATCTGAAGAAGGCAGAATTTCGGAATCTCAAGCAGGGTGGCCAATCAGTGGCCGACTACCTGAACAAGTTTACTCAGTTGGCACGCTACGCACCAGAGGATGTAGCTACGGACAAAGCGAGACAATACCGCTTTATGAAGGGATTGAATGCAGGGCTGCATGTGGGACTGATCACCCACACATTCCCTGACTTCCAAGAGTTAATCAACAAGGCTCTCATCTTGGAGGATAAGCGTCGGGAGTTGCATGACAACAGAAAGCGCAGAATGGCGCAACAAGGAGGTCGTTCGGGCTAGCAGAGGCAGAGAACAACACCCCAACAATTTGTCCGATTCCAGCACAGAGGCGGTGACAGGGCACCACTGTCGGCAAATCGTCCAGTGGGCCAGAATGTTCAAACTCCGGCCAGGTCGGTGGTACAAGCTGGAGGGAATTCCCAGGCAGCAGGAAGACGATGCTATCATTGAAAAGAACTGGGGCATTTCGCCAACAACTGCCCTAAGAAGGGAGGTGTCACCCCTGTTCGCTTTAACCTGGGGAACACACCTGCAAGGATTCCAGCGCCAAATGTAAACCGCGAGGCATCATCATTAGCAATTCCGTCTCAAGTAACCGAGCGAGGCCGAGTCAACCACATCACCGCAGATGAAGTCCAGAATGCTACGGACGTTGTACTGGGTAAGTTCCTAGTAAACTCAGTACCAGCTACTATTTTATTTGATTCTGGAGCTTCACATTCATTTGTTTCCCGAGATTTTGCTGTTCAAAACAATCTGGATATGGTAAATCTTAAATGTGTGCTTGTAGTCCAATCCCCTTGATCAGAACTCCGATCAAAAGTAGGATGTTGTGGGGTAAGACTAATAATTAATGGAATAGAGTTCCTAGCGAACTTAATTATCCTGAATACCCAAACCCTGGATGTTATCATGGGAATGGAATGGCTAACTAAGCACAAGGCAGTGTTGGACTGCGGACGAAGAGTCATATCAGTCGAGAGCCCGAATGGAAAGAGGGTTGAATTTGAGGCAACGACAGTACGGGATGGACAGTTGATGGTCAACAGCTGAAGGTCGTCAACCTAGAAGATGTTCCAGTAATCAATGAATATCCGGATGTTTTCCCGGATGATTTACCTGGAATGCCGCCGGAAAGGGATATTGAGTTCGTTATAGAACTTGTACCAGGGACAGCTCCTTTAGCTAAGAGACCCTACCGAATGTCCACAGATGAGTTGGTGGAAATGAAGAAACAAATTGAAGAGCTGTTTGAAAAAGGGTTTATAAGACCTAGTTCATTGCCATGGGGAGCACCAGTCCTGTTCGTCAAAAAGAAGGACGGGAGTTTTCGGATGTGTATAGACTATCGTGCACTCAATGATGTGACGATAAAGAATAAGTATCCGCTACCCAGGATCGATGATGTTTTTGACCAGTTGAGAGGAGCAGGAGTTTTCTACAAGATTGATCTCTGATCGGGGTATCATCAGTTGAAGATCCGATCAGAGGATATATCGAAGACTGCATTTTCATCAAGATATGGACACTATGAGTTCACAGTTATGTCCTTCGGTCTGACAAATGCACCAGTTTATTTCATGAAATTAATGAATAAGGTTTTTATGGAATACCTGGATAAGTTCGTGGTCGTGTTTATAGATGATATCCTTGTCTACTCCAAGACGAAGGAAGAGCACGCCGAACATTTAAGGTTAGTTCTTGAAAAGTTTAGAGAACAACAGTTGTTTGCTAAATTTAGCAAATGTGATTTCTGGAAGGACAAGGTGGAATTTCTTGGACACATAATGACTGTAGAAGGAGTCGCAGTAGATCTATGTAAGGTGGAGACAGTTTTGCATTGGGAGCAACCGAAGACGGTAACTCAAATCCGTAGTTTCCTTGGAATGGCGGGATATTACCGTTGTTTTATTGAAGGATTCTCTACAATTGCGAGACCCCTTACGCAATTGTTGAAGAAAGAAAAGAAATTCTTGTGAACACCTGAGTGTGAAAAGAGTTTCCAAGCATTGAAGAAGCGATTAACGTCAGCACCGGTTTAGGTTTTACCAGACATACATCAAAGCTTCGATGTCTATTGTGACGCATCGCGTCAAGGATTGGGATGTGTACTGATGCAAAACCGAAAAGTAATTGCATATGCATCAAGGCAATTCAGGCCACATGAGGAGAATTATCTGACTCATGATCTAGAATTAGTTGCTGTAGTGCATGCCCTCAAAATATGGCGTCACTATCTCATCGAAAACAGATGTGAAGTGTATACTGACCATAAAAGTCTCAAGTACATCTTCACGCAAGCTGATCTAAATATGAGGCAAAGAAGATGGCTAGAGTTAATCAAATATTATAATGTTGGAATTCATTACCATCCTTGCAAAGCCAATGTGGTAGCGGATGCCTTGAGCAGAAAGAACCACAGTGTAAATATGCTGTTGGAATCAAGTCAGGCAGAATTGTGTAAGGATTTCCAGAAATTGGAATAGGAAATGGTACCAGAAGGATTCCTAGCAACCCTGGAGGTAAAACCTACCCTAGAAGATCAGATCAGGGAAGGACAAAAAGATGATGACAAAATCAAGAGAATTAAGTCCAAAATGGATGTAGGTAAGGCAAAGGATTTCAAGCTGGATGAGCAAGGTACTATGTGGTTTAAAGGGCGCATTTGTGTGCCAAACAAAAAGGATTTGAAGCAGTTAATTTTGGAGGAAGCCCATGACTCCAAGTACTCAATTCATCCAGGAAGTGCCAAATTGTACCAAGACCTGAAGGAAAGATTTTGGTGGCCAAGCATGAAGAGGGAAGTTGCAGAGTATGTCGCATTATGTGACATATGTCAAAGAGTCAAAGCAATGCATCAGAGACCAGTAGGACTATTGCAACCCCTAAAGATACCTGAATGGAAATGGGAAGAAATTGGTATGGATTTCATCACCGGTTTACCCAGAACTCAAGGTTAATATGATTCCATAAGGGTTATAGTGGATCGCTTAACTAAAGTTGCACATTTTATACTGGTAAAGACCACTTACTCAGGAGATCGGTTAGCAGAAATTTATGTGGCAAGAATTGTTTGTTTGCATCGAGTACCAAAGAAAATAGTGTCGGACAGAGGTACCCAATTTACCTCCAGATTCTGGGGTAAGCTACATGAAGCAATGGGGACTCGTTTGAACTTCAGTACAACGTACCATCCGCAGACAGATGGTCAAACTGAGAGAGTTAACCAGATATTGGAAGATATCTTGAGAGCACGTGCTTTAGCATATTCTACTTCATGGGACAAGTGTTTGCCTTATCTTTGAGTTCGGCTACAATACTTGATTATCGAGCAAGTTTACTGGATGTCTCCATTTGAACCTCTGTATGGTCGATCTTGTCGAACACCATTGAATTGGAATGAGACAGGTGAACGACATGTTTTTGGACAGAACATTCTTTAGAAAGCGGAAGAACAGATCGCCCTGATCAGGGAAAGACTGAAGATTGCTCAATCAAGGCAGAAGAGTTATGCCGACAATCGTCGCCGGGAATTGAGCTTCGAACCTGAAGATTATGTATATCTCAGAGTCACACCACTCAAAGGAGTCAGAAGGTTTCATGCAAAAGGGAAGCTCGCACCCAGATATATCGGACCATTCAAGATCTTGAGCCGCAAAGGTGAAGTTGCGTACCAATTGGAGTTGCCGCCGTCATTGGCAGAAGTACATGATGTATTCCATGTGTCACAATTGAAGAAGTGTCTTCGAGTACCGGAAGAGCAAACACCTTTGGAGGCAATCGAGCTGCAAGAAGATCTGACTTTATAAAGAGCATCCGATGAAGATTCTGGACATAATGGACAGAGAAACAAGGAAGAAGTCAACGCGTTTTTGCAGAGTAACATGGAGCAATCATTTGGAAAGTGAGGTGACTTGGGAATGGGAAGAAGACCTGAAGAAAGAGTTTTCTGACCTATTCCATAGTCAGCCCTGAATCTCGGGGACGAGATTCTGTTAAGGAGGGGAGGTTTGTAACATCCTAAAAATTTCAATAAATTAAATTTTGGAGTTTTTTTTTGAGAATTTATTGAAATTTATTTGGATTTATTAAAATATGGCCTTTCATGAAATCAATTAAATAATGGAAAAGTTTACGTAAAGTTTTATTGAAAATATTTTTTTGAGTTCCAAATGTCTCAAAGTATTTTCCATGATTTTTCTGCATTTTTTCGGGTATTTTTTCTATTTAATTGGTTTTTGTTTATTTATCTGTTTTATTTTAAATAAGAAAAGATTTGAAAATCAGGTGAATAGAGTTGGGCTGGCCCAGCACTGTGCTCAGCCCAGCCCAGCGCATCAGAAACCCTAGCCGCCGTGCGTTCGCACCGTCGGATCGGGATCCAACGGTTGCCGTTGCACCGCGTCGCCCGCGTGCGTGCGCCTTCGGATCGTCGTCGCGTGGACGGTCAGCATCGTGCCACGTCAGTTCGATCGGGCGTCATCGCCGGAGTAATCTCCGCCGAGCATTTTAGCTCATTTCACCGGTGATTACGCGCACGTCGAGGCTCCTTTTAAAGTGTCGGTTTCTGCGCCGTGTAGAGCTCTTCTCGCCGCTTCTTTTTGACTCCTTGCACGCACGCCGAGACCTTCTCTAGGGCCCGTGCGAGCTCATCATAGTTGTTCTCTCTCCGCCGTCGTCCTTGCTTCGTTCCGCCATCGCCAGTTCACCTCCGCTGCTACTGAGGTCACCGGAGTACCGACCTCGTCGAGACGCGTTAACACGCCACTTCTTCACGCCGAGAACGCTCTGCAACGCCGTCGACGTCCTCGTCTTCCTCAGCTCTGGCAGCCTCTCCTTCCTCGCCGCCGTCAACCTCGTCCAACCCCGCCGACCGTTCGATCTTCATCACACCGCGTATGTGAGTCCACGTAGCCCCTTCTCTGTTTACGTTTGGATTAGATCGTAGCCATCAGATCTGTGTTGTGCCGCGTAGATTAGATATGGATATTAGGTCTTTTTGTAGATATTAGCCGTTAGATCTGCGGTGGACGCTTGAGATTGTGCCACGTTTCCTTGTGCACAGTAAACCGCTCTGGTAACCTGCGCTGTCGGATTAGATCTAAATGGTAGAGATTAGATCCGGGTTGCCCTAAGGATCCGCGATGTTAAGATTTGAACGTGCGACGGTGATGGCACCGTACCCTCACCGAATCGTGTGCTGACGCGTGGGCGTTTTGACCGGGTATCAAACCCATCTCGGCCGTTGATTTCAACGGGCCATCGGGATTGCACCGCGGTCTTCGCGTAAGCCGAGGCATCGCCGGGCGTGCGCAGGATCCAGCCGTCGATTTCAGGTGTGCCGTCGGATGCGCGATGATTGGAGGCGTGGAGCTCGAGGCGTCGCCGAGTCGGTGCGTGGCTGGCCGTTGGATGCGGGGGCGCGGTTGGATGCACGACGCGTGTCGCGCGCATCTCGGTGCATAGCGGCGTGTGTCGGTAGATCTGACCGTTGAATCTTTGACGGTCCCGATTGCGCCGCGTGGCTGTGATCTGGCCGTTGGTCGAGCGATAGCCAAGATAGTGACACGTGTTCATGCACGAATCTCGAGGCAGTCGGCTAACGTCAGCGGTGACGTTAGTGCTGACGTCATTAGGTGGGGCCAGGTGCACTGTTTCGTGGACCGGGTCCACCGTGGACCAAAGCCGGTCCATGGACCCAGTACATAGACCAAGGCGACGTGGCTGCACCAGAGCGCGCCGCGTGTCGGCTGACGTCATGCTGACGCAATAAATCGGTTTTTTTATTGAAAAATAATCATGTTAATTCGGTTTATTCTTTTTAAAATATTTGCAAACTTTGAAAGGCTATAACTTTTGCATTTGAACTCCGATAGAGGTGATTCCAGTTTCTAAAAATTTGTAAAATTGTGCTCTTTTACATGATGAATTTTATTTGAATTTCTCATGTTATATAGTCTACTATTTTGTTTATTTATTACATATATGATTTTTAGACGTAGACGCAAATTTGCTGGGAGGTTTCGAGAAAGAGTTCATCGGCCAAGATCAAGCTTCGGAACACGACCAGCAACTCTTTGAAGGCAAGTGATGCTTTGACCACTTTGATCCTAGTTTTTAAATGTATGTTGCTTTGGAATTACTCATGCTAAGTTAATTAAAAAAGTATTTAAATTGATTTGGGGTATGTAGCTAATCAACCCATATTGTTATCACCACCTTGAAATTAATATTTGTATTCCTTTAAATCATTGTCCACCCTAAGGTTATTCGTATTTGTTGGATATTAATATGTTGCCAACACGGGAGGCTAGACCGTGATTAGAAGCTTAGCCTTGCAACGAGTCATGAATGATCTTTCGGAAAATGTATCAATGTTGACTAACGAAATATTGAATGTATTTTGAAAGTGGTGTGATGATGTCACATGATGAAATTGAAGTACGGAGATCTGTGTGGTTCTGTACCGATGTTGAGTTATTGTTGGCAGGTGTTGCTCAATAATCAACTGGGTGGAAATGATTTAGACTATGGCAAGTGGCAAGAGGCTTTGTGCCAAGTGGGCCTGTGTGGCAATGGGTTGATGAGTGATGTGAGTCTGTGTGGCACATTGGGCTGTGTGCCACTGTTGAGTGTTGGAAGTCTTGCCTTGGTCAGCTAAGGACTTCACCTTGCAAGTCTTTGAACTGAGTCACCCGTACAACCACATGTTTGGTATGGGACAGACCTAGTTGATCAGGGTTCTGATATCATTCCTCTGATACCTCGGGGTGACAGTATAAGGGGGTGTATCTGTGTGGTGGAGCGTACCTGTGCTACGGCTTGGTGCCTATCCAACGGTGTTGGCATGTCCTATACTCGGCTCTGTGTGAGGGGAGTGATAGTGAAGGCAATACCGGAGAGGTTCATTGGTTAAGGTAGAGGTTCCTGAAAGGCTTTGTTACGGACAATCAACTGTGTTTTGAGCGGCTGTATCTTGTGGGTAAAGTGTACAACCTCTACAGAGTGTCAAATCTATTCGAATAGCCGTGTCCGCGGTATTGGACATTGCTAGGGGATTACAGTCAAGGGTTAGATCTTCAAAAACAAAAATGTGGAAAGGGTGGCTGTGTGCTAGTGTGAAAATGAATTATTAAGGTTGTGTGCCGAGAATCTTTGAAGAAAAACTGTTTGAAGAACTTAGCATTATATATAACTATTTCACTGCTTTTAATCTACATAAGATGCTAGTTTAAAAATGTTGTTTGATGCAAAAGAACCAAGTAAGCCAATTCTTTGGAATAAGCCTTGCATGTAGTAATAGCACCGCATTCTTTGCATTACTTGCTGAGTGCCTTGAAGTACTCACCCCTCCTTGCCTATCAACCCCAAAAACAGTGGAGGAGTCTACGCCAATTTGGGAGGAGTAGCACATCGAAGAGCCAGACAATTAGGGAGCAAGCCCAGTCGGTTGCCTGTGGCTTAGTGATGGGTTTCTTCGTAGTTTATTTATTTTCCGCTGTTTCCTTTCTTACTCTGATAATGTAAGCCCTGCATGGCTGATTTATGTAAGGAGACCATATGGTCGTACAATTCAGTTTATATAAATGTTTGCACTATTTATTATTGTATCGTTGTAATGTCTGCAATGTGCAACCTTGTAAAGGCTGTGTGTGCTAGCTGGATCCTGGACTGGCACAGAATACACAGAGGGTCCGGATTCTCATAATCGGGTCCCGACAGTAGTTAATGCTAAGATCATAGTCCTTGATCAGCTCCAACCATCTTCTTTGTCTAATGTTCAAATCCGATTGAGTGTAGAAATATTTCAGGCTCTTATGATCGGTGTATACATTTCATTGATTACCAATGAGGTAATGACGCTAAATTTTTAGAGCATGAACCACAGCTGCGAGTTCCAAATCATGGGTAGGATAATTTTGTTCATGGGGATGAAGTTGTCGAGAAGCATATGCAATGGCTCTGGATTCTTGCATCAACACGCATCCAAGACCGTGTCGTGATGCATCACAGAAGACATCAAAATTTTTATTGATATCCGGCAGCACGAGAATAGGTGTTGAAGTTAATCTTTTCTTTAACTCCTGAAAACTTATTTCACATTCGGATGTCCATTCGAAATTTTTTTCTTTCTTTAATAGCTGAGTCATTGGTTTAGCGATTTTGGAGAAGTTTTCAATAAAGCGGCGATAATATCCCGCCAAACCAAGAAAACTTTGGATCTGAGGAACAGAATTGGGTTGTTCCGAGGCTTGCATAGCTTGAATTTTACTGGGGTCAACAGAAATTCCTCCTTCTGAAAGGATATGCCCAAGGAATGAAATTTCTTTGAGCCAAAAATCACATTTTTCAAATTTGGCATAGACTTCGTGAATTCGAAGTTTTTCAAGAATCATGTGCAAATGTTGCACATGTTCTCCCTCAGATTTGGAATAGATGAGAATATCATCGATGAACACCACAACAAACTGTCCAAATACTCCATAAAGACCTTGTTCATAAGGCACATGAAACTCGCAGGAGCATTGGTCAGTCCGAAGGACATCACGACATATTCAAAGAGACCATATCGAGTGGTAAATGCCGTTTTTGGAATATCGCAGGGCCTGATCTTTAGTTGGTAATATCCATGTCTCAAATCAATCTTTGAAAAGACTTGAGCACCACTCAATTGATCAAATAAATCATCAATGCGGGGAAGAGGGTATTTGTTTTTAATAGTGACATCATTTAAAGCACGGTAATCTATGCACATGCATAGACCACCATCCTTTTTGTTAACAAAAAGAACTGGGCTTCCACAAGGAGATGAACTGGGGCTAATGAACCCTTTATCCAATTGTTTTTCAATTTGCTTCTTAAGTTCAACTAGTTCGGTTGGGGCCATTCGATAGGGATGTTTAGAAATTGGGGCGGTGCGAGGAATAAGATTGATAACAAATTCCATATCTCTATCTAGAGGTAAACCGGGTAGCTCACATGGAAAAACATCAGGATAATCACAAGCTACCTGTACTTGAGAAAGTTCTTTCAATGAGGTAGAACAAAGGAATGATCGGGGAAGTGATTTGTTTTGGCTAGAGGAAAACTCTACCATAATTTCTTCTGAACTTAGCAAGGATATGGATCGATTAGCACAATCTATACAGCCTTTATGCTTGGACAACAATCCATACCAAGAATTATGTCTAAGCCTTGAGTTTCAATAACGATAAGGTCAGCATGGAATAATACTCCATTTATTTCAATGCTGACTTTAGGGCAAAGATTGAAAGTTTTAATTTTGGCTCCAGGGAAAGATATTATCATGATGGAAGGCAAAATATCAATAGGAATTTCATTTTGATCCACAAATTTCTTAGATATGAAAGAATGCGAAGCTTCAGAATCAAATAACACCAAAGTTGGGATAGAGTGGACTAGCAACATACCTATCACCACGTCAGGTGCTTCGTTTGCATCCTCAGCGGTCGCATGATGCAACCGTCCACGAGCAGGGCCTTGAAAATTATTAGGGGCTGTCCTGACAGGTTGTAATGGTCCTCCAGATCCTTGTGGGTGACCTGGGGGTCGTTGCTAAGCTCCCTAGGATTGCTGATGAGCTGAATTCTTCTTGGGACATTTATTAGCATAATGCCCCAGCTCATCACAATGGAAACAGGTGACATTGACCGCCGAGTTTTGACCACTCGAAGGCCGCTTGCCAAACAGGCGGACAGAAGGCTGTTGGCGAGACGCTTGGGGTCGAGGTGGTTGACTTTGACATTTTTGCTGAAATGGTGGAGCAGAAGATTTGGGATTGAATGATTGCCCAAATCGCAATCTAGGAGGATTAACACTCAAGTTCTTTCGGGCCATCCATTTCCGCTTTCGCGACTCAGAAATGATTCGAGTGCATTACTCAACTCGAAGGGCCTTGTCCACCAAAGCTTGAAAGTCCTGAATATCATGGGCCACCAAGGTCCATTTAATTTCATCACTCAAATGCTCCCGGAAGCGCTCAACCCTTTTTTCTTCTGTGGTAACCACAGAAGAGGCATACCGAGCCAAATAATTGAAGCGATGGAGGTACTCCACCACTGTCATGTTACCTTGGTGAAGATCCAAGAATTCTCTTTTCTTAAATTCCATTAAACTGGACAGTATGTGAGTTTTACGAAAAGATTCCTTAAAAGCTTCCCAAAGAATGACTTGATTTGGTGGCACCATAGCTTGAATATTTTCCCACCAAGCTGCCGCAGCTCCCTGCAGCTGGTAGGAGGCATAGAGTACTTTCTCCTGGTCGTTGCATTGAGCAATGGCCAACTTTCGACTGAACGAAGCCAGTCATCAGCTTCCAATGGATCAGTTGTGGAGGAGAAGATGGGTGGCCGAGTTTTAAGAAACTCATTTAACTTGGAGTAATGGGGAGCGTTCCCATTGCCACCTCTTGCAATGGCTATGCCTATATTGGCAGTATTCTGAACCATTTGCTGGAGAAGGATAGTCTAAGTTTGACGGTTTTTCTCAATCATGGCGAGAACTTGAGCCATGGTTGGGGGTTCAGGTAGTTGATTTTCTGGAATTGGATTTGATTGATTTTGTGGAGGAGGAGGATTGTTGCGACTCGCAGGTTGGGATGATGAGGCTCTCATTGAGGGATGCATTGGATTTGGCTGGGCTGGTGTCAGGATTACGTTCCTTTGAGATTGGGTTTCGGGGGTAGCCTCACTTGCCAAGATATGACTAAGCGACCGTGTTACTGGCATCCTGCAATAAGAATTATTTTATTAGAACTGATGGATGTTAAATATATGGTAGTTGTTCGTAACAAGCAATAAGTTTATATACTTATGCCACTACAAGGATTATCTCATCGAAAATTTTCACCTCAAAGCTATATTAGCGAGAGATATCCATAAGATAATACAAAGAGAAATTTCGAACAAAATGTCATACAATACCAAAAGATTACATAAGTTTTCATACATCTGCATAGGTACTACAAACTGACTAACTTTAACTAATGCTTTATTCCTATAACATAAGACTCTACCACTTCCTTAATTAGAGTCGCTAGATATGATCCCTACACCTCGAACTACTGGATATGAAGGTGGTGAATCTCCATCACAGCTACTCTCTGAACTGGAAGGTAAGGGTGGAGGGTTCTGCACTCCAACTGGTTGGAATTGGTGCAAATATTCTCGTCGATTTCCAACTCGTCGCCTTAGTTCTCTTGTTGGATTTTGAGATTCCAAATGGGCCTCATATGAGCGGACATATGCCTTCATATTAATAAGATGTGCTTTGCATATTTGGCGCACAAGCTTACAACCTGATTCTTGAATCGCTTCATGCTTAAATTTATTATGGTGCTTCACATTATGATGCAATTTTTGGCCTTCAAGAATCGTAGAGGCATAGCTAGAAACTTTATATCGAAATGGTGTTTGCTTGATATCAAAAATAGGTGCATGCTTTTTATGACCCAAATTTTCAGCCAGTTCTCTTGCAATATCAGACCAATTCATGTTTTTAGCCATATGAAATTATTGTAAGGAGAAAATAATTAGTAACAATATAAAAATATAATATTTCAAATGAGAAGAAAAGGATTACAATAATTATTTTTCTCTCACCATGCATCTTTTGTTAAAGAGGTTTGTACTATTGTAAAGACTTATCTTTTATGTTAAATATTTATGAATGCAATCCAAGGAATACAAAAGTTTCTCAAAACCCAAAAGTTTTCATTCATATAGGTAATATTTTACATCCCTAACAGTACAATACTAAGGACTTCCTTGTTGAATACATTACATAATACAATACGAAAAGTCTGTCTTGCTAAGTATATTACATAGGGCCGCCTCTTATTCCTACGGGGTCTAAGCTACCCTAATCACTTGTTTCAAGCCAACCAGCAAAAACCGTGTTGAGGTCATCTTCATTCAGTGGTGGAAACTTTTCTGAGGAGCTTCCTGCTGAAGCAGAGCTAGCATCACGGGGTGTCTGAGTTGTCTTGGGGCGACGGGAAGAAGAAGGCCCGGATTCTGCTGCGCGTTTGGCAAGGCAGGGTCGGCTACCTCCCACTGACATACTGTCGGGACCCGAACCTGCAGATCCGGACCCTCTGTGTATTCTGTGCCAGTCCAGGATCACGCTAGCACACACAGTCATACAGGGTTGCACATCACAGACATTCACGAAGATATAAGAATAATTAGTGCAAACATGTATATAAACCGAGTTATGCGACCTTATGGTCTCCTTACAGATAAGACTGACCACACGGGCTTACATTATTCAGAGAAAAGAAATAGCAATGAACATAAACAAATGTCGAGGAAGCCTTCATCTTGCCACAGTAACCGATCGGGCTTGCCCCTAGTTGCTCGGGTCCTCAATGTACTCTTCCTCCCATTTGGTGTAGACTCCTCCGCGATGTTGGGTTTGATAAGCAAGGTGGGATGAGTACACAAGGCACTCAACAAGTAATGCATGAGAATGCGATGCTATTACTACATGCAAAGCTTATTCCAAAGGGTTGGCTTAAATGGTTCTTTTGCATCAAACAGCAATTTTAAACCAATATCTTAATTAGATTAAAGCATTGGAGCAGTTATAAGTAATACTAACTTCTTCAAATGGTTTTTCCTCGAAGATTCTCGGCACACACCTTATGAGTTCATTTTAACACTTGGCACACAGCCACCCTTCCCACATTTTGTTTATGAAAATCTACCCTTGATTGTAATCCCGAGCAATGCTCAATACATGCGCGGCTATTCGAATAGTTTTGACACTCTGCAGAGGTTGTACACTTTACCCACAAGATCTGACCGCTCACCACGCAGTGATTGTCGCAACAAAGCTTTTCAGAACCTCTACCTTAACCAAAGAACCTCTCGGATTGCCTTCACTATCACTTCCCTCACACAGAGCCAAGTATAGGACCGGCCAATCACCGTTGGATGGGCACCAAGTCGTAGCACAGCACGCTCCCCATACAGATACACACCCTGTGTCTTTGTCACCCCGAGGTATCGGAGGAAAGATATCGAACCCTAGTCAACTAGGTCTGTCCATATCGGACATGTGGTTGTACGGGTGACTCGGATCAAAGGCTTGCAAGGTGAAGTCCTTAAGCACCAAGGCAAGACTTCCAACACTCAACAGTGGCACACGACCCATTGTAGCACACAGACTCACAACACTCATCAACCCAATGCCACACAGGCCCACAGCACACTGACCTCTTGCCACTTGCCCAGTCTAAATCATTTCCCACCCGGTTGATTATTGTGCAACACATGCGGCAATAACTCAACATCGATATGGAACCACACAGTCACCATACTTCCATATCATCATGTGGCATCATCACACCACTTCCAAAATACATTCAATATTCCATTAGTCAATTTTGTAGCATTTTTCGAAAGATCATTCATGACTCGTTGCAAGGCTAAGCATCTACTCACGGTCTAGCCTCCGTGTTGGCACAATATTAACATCCAACTAATATAATCAAACTTAGGGTGACAATGATTTAGGGCATACAATTAATAATTCAAGGTGGCATAACAAAATGGGTTGATTAACTACATTATCCCAAATCAATTTAAATTCATTTTAAATAAATAAGCATGCATAGTTTCAAAGCATAAACTACATTTTAAAAACCTGGGATCAAAATGATCAAAGCATCACTTGCCTTCAAAGAGTTGCTGGTCGTGTTCCGAAGCTTGGTCTTGAGCGACGAATTCTTCCTCGAAACTTTCCGGCAAATTTGCGTCTACGCGGACAACAAAATATACAATAAAAATCTAATACAGAGGACTAAATTGCCTCAAAAATTCAAATAAAATTCATCATTAAATAGATCATAATTTTATGAATTTTTAGAAATTTGAATCACCCAAATCCGAGTTAAAATGCAAAAGTTATAGTCATTTGAAGTTTAAATAAAATCTGAAAATACAGAAATTAAGTAATCCGATTTTTCCCAATTATTTTTATACTGAAAATTCGCATTTATGATGTCAGCATTGCATCATGATGACGTCAGCACATAAAAGAATTTTGGTCAAAATATTTTTATATAAAACATATTTATGGCGTCGTGATAGCGTCGGACGACACGTGGCGACCTCTAGTGCCGCCACGTTGCTTGATTCATGGGTGGGTCCACGGTTCGGCTCGGTCCACCGTGGATCGGCAAGATTGTGCTCATGCACCGGTGACGCAGGCCGTGGCGTCAGCGACGATGCGCAGCCAATCCCGACGCGACACGCGGCAAGATCCAGACCGCTCGCTCATCCAACGGTCGGATCTCACCCCCGCGCGGTTCGGCGACGCTTCGCACTCCACGCCCCCACGCGTCACGCATCCAACGGTGCGTCCGAAGTCAACGGTCTGATCTGGTCTCACCCTCAGTCAACGCGCACACGCGTCCGCACGTGATTCGATAGGGGTGCGGCGTCATCTCCGCCGTACATTCAAATTTGAACGGCACGGATCCGCGCGCCACCGATCTACTCACAGCCGCCGTTCAGATCTAAACCAACGGCCCACGGTACCCGAGCTATTTACTATTCAGCCCGCTACGCGGCACAATCTCATGCGTTCAATAACGATCCAACGGCTAAGACAAAAACACATCGCAGAAACTAGATCTAATCCAAGCCGTTCGCTCTAGATCTAACGATCAAGATCAACTAACGTGTAAACCTTAGGGTTAATCCAGACCGTCCATAACAGATCTAACGGCACAGAAACAAAATAAATGAAAACAGAGAAGGGCGACGTGGCACGATCCTTACCCTCCTTGCGGATCCGGCGGTCAGCGATGCTCGAGTCCGGCGATGGCGTGCGGCGGTGCAAGCTTGCGGAGATGAGGAAGGCGATGTAGTCGGCGGCGTTTGGTGGTTCCTGGCGAGAAGATCTAGCGATTCGGCGTGGCTTGACTCGGCAGAGCATCGGTGACCTCGGCGGCGGCGAAATGGACCGACGGCGAAGCAAACGGCGGAGAACCGTGGCGGCGCAGAGGAACAACTACGACGAGCTCTCCCGTGGTCTCTAGAGCGTCTCGACGCGCGCGCGAGGAGTCAAAAGACGCAGCGAAAGGAGCTCTGTCAGACGCGCTACTCGGTGCACTTTAAGGGGCCTCGACGTGTGCGCTACAGGCGGCGAAACGAGCGGAAACGGTCGGCGGCATTAGCTCCGGTGATCTCGCGAAGACGACCGACGTGGCCCTCTCCCAGCCGTTCGTGCGGCGATGATCCGAAGGCGCACGCACGCGGACGACGTGGCTCACTCACAAGCATCCGATCAGGATCGAACGGCTCGGACCGGCGGCGCTAGGGTTTCGGCGGTTGGGCCGGCGACACGCACAGTAATGGGCTCGGCCCATTACTGTTCAACTGATTTTAAAATCATTTCACATTTAAAATAATTCTAGAAATTCAATTAAATCATTTGGAGCTTTTAAAATAGCAGAAAAATTCTAGAAAAATTCCAGAAATTACTTTGAGATATTTGGAACTCAATTAAAATATTTGCAATAAAACTTTGCAAAAAAAAAAGTTTTCCATTATTCAATTATTTTCAAGAAAAGCCATATTTGAATAAATCCAATTAAATTTAAATAAATTCCCAAAAAAAATCACAAAAATAAAAATACTCCAAAATTTAAGTTAGAGCAAAAATTAGGGTGTTACAAACCTCCCCCCTTAACAGAATCTCGTCCCCGAGATTTAGGGCTGTCTACAGAAATAGGTTAGGGAACTCCTTCAGATCTTCTTCTCGTTCCCATGTTGCTTCACTTTCCGAATGGTTGCTCCATTGAATTCTGCAGAAACGTGTTGACTTGTTCCTTGTCTCTCGGTCCATTACGTCCAGAATCTTCATCGGATGTTCTTTGTAGGTCGATCTTCTTGCGGCTCAATTGCCTCCAAAGGTGTTTGCTCTTACGGTACTCGAAGACACTTCTTGATTGTGATACATGGAATACATCATGCACTCCTGCCAAAGATGGTGGTAACTCAAGCGATAAGCAACTTCACCTCTGCGGCTCAAGATCTTGAATGGTCCGATATATCAGGTGCGAGCTTTCCTTTTGCATGGAACCTTCTAACTCCTTTGAGAGGTGTGACTCTAAGGTACACAAAATCTTGGGTTCAAAGCTCGGTTCCTGCGGCGGTTGTCAAGATAACTCTTACGCCTTGATTGTGCAATCTTCAATCTTTCCCTGATCGGGGTGATTTGTTCTTCCGCTTCTGAAGAATGTCGGTCCAAAAACATGTCGTTACTGTCTCATTCCAATTCAATGGTGTTCGACAGACCGACCATACAAAGCTTCAAATGGAGACATCATAAACTCGCTTTGATAAGCTGTTGTTGTAACTAAACTCAGCATAAGGTAAACACTTGTCCCATGAGGTTGAATATGCTAAAGCGCAGGCTCTCAACATATCTTCCAATATCTGGTTAACCCTCTCGGTTTGACCATGCATGCGGATGGTAGGTCAGATCTTGAAGTTCAAGCGAGTCCCCATTGCCTCATGTAGCTTACCCCAAAATGCGGAGGTAAATTGGGTACCTCGTCCGACACTATCTTCTTGGTACTCCGTGCAAGCGCACGATCCGTGCCTATAAAGTTACGCTAACCGGTCTCGGAATAGGTGGTCTTCACGGGTATGAAATGTGCCACTTTAGTTAAGCGATCTATTATGACCCATATAGAATCATATCCACTTTGCGCTCGGGCAATCCGGTTATGAAATCCATACCAATTTCTTCCCATTTCCATTCGGTATCTTTAGGGGTTGTAATAGCCTGCTGGTCTTTGGTGCATAGCTTTGACTCTTTGGCATATGTCACATAATGCAACATATTCGCGACTTCTCGTTTCATGCTTGCCACCAAAATCTTTCCTTTAAATCTTGATACATTTTCGCACTTCTGGATGAATTGAGTACTTGGAGTCATGAGCCTCCTCGAATTAATCGCTTCAACTCCTTTTTGTTCGGCACACAAATCGCTCTTTAAACCACATAGTACCTTGTTCATCCAGTTTGAAATCTTTTGCTTTGCCTTCATCCATTTTGCCCTTAATTCTATTGATCTTATCATCATCTTTACGCCCTTCCCGATCGATCTTTCGGGGTAGGTCTTACTTCAAAGTTGCTAGGAATCCTTCTAGTACCATTTCAGTTCTAATTCGAAATCCTTACACAATTCCGCTCGACTGTTTCCACAAAGCATATTCACACTGTGGTTCTTTACGCTCAAGGCGTCGCCACTCGTTGGCTTTACCAAGATGGTAGTGAATTCCACATTATAATCCTTAATTAACTCTAACCATCTTCTTTGCCTCATATTTAGGTCACTTGCGTGAAGATATACTTAAGACTTTTATGATCTGTATACACTTCACATCTATTTCGATGAGATGATGGCGCCATATCTTTAGTGCATGCACTACGGCAGCTAATTCCAAATCATGGGTCGGATAGTTCTCCTCATGTGGTCTCAATTGCCTCGATGCATAGGCAATTACCTTCCTATTTTGCATCAACACGCATCCCAATCCACGATGCGATGCATCACAATAGATGTCGAAGCCTTGATGAGCGTCGGGTAAAACTAATACAGGTGCCGATGTTAAACTCCTCTTCAACTCCTGAAAACTCTTCTCACACTCAGGCGTCCATAAGAATTTCTTTTCCTTTTTCAACAATTGCGTAAGAGGTCTCGCAATCGTAGAGAATCCTTCGATGAATCGACGGTAATACCCCGCCATTCCAAGGAAACTACGGATTTGGGTTACCGACTTGGGTTGTTCCCAATGTAGAACCGTCTCCACTTTCTTTGGATCTACCGCAACTCCTTCTGCTTTGTCATTATGTGTCCATGAAATTCCACCTTATTTTTCCGAAGTCACATTTGCTAAATTTTGCAAACAAGCTGTTGCTCTCTCAACTTTTCAAGGACTAGCCTCAAATGCTCGGCGTGCTCTTCTCTCGTCTTGGAATAGATAAGGATATCATCTATGAATCGACGACGAACTTATCCAAATATTCCATAAAACCTTATTCATTAAGTTCATGAAATATCTTTGGTGCATTTGTCAAACCAAAAGACATCACTCAGTAAACTCGTGGTGTCCATATCTTGAAAATCGATCTTGGGATATCCTCGATCGGATCTTGATTGATGGTATCACGATCGGAGATCAATTTTGGAGAATACTCTGCTCCTCTCAATCGGTCAAACAAATCATCGATCCCGGTAGCGGATACTTATTCTTTATCGTCACATCATTGAGTGCACGATAGTCTATACACATCCTAAAACTCCGTCCTTCTTCTTGGCGAATAAGGCAGTGCTCCCCATGGCGATGAACTAGGTCTTATAAATCCTTTTTCGATAGTTCTTCAATTTGCTTCTTCATTTCCACCAATTCCTCTGTGGACATCCTGTAAGGTCTCTTAGCTATTGGAGCTGTCCACGGAACTAGCTCTATCACGAACTCAATATCTCTATCTGGCGGCATTCGGGTAAATCTTAGGGAAAACATCAGGATATTCATTGACTATGGAAACTTCTTCTAAGTCGATGACCTTCATCTTTGTTGACCATCAATTGTCCATCTTGCGATTTTGCTTCAAATTCAATCTTCTTTCAATCAGGGCTCTCGACCGATATGACTCTTTTTCCACATCCGGCCTTCGCCTTGTGATTGGTTAACCAATCCATTCCGTGATAACATCCAAGGTTTGGGTATTAAGGGCGATTAAGTTTGCTAGGAACTCAACTCCATTAATTATTAGTCTTACCCCGAACATCCTACTTTAGATCGGAGTTCGATCCGTGGATTGGACTATAAGCACACATTTAAGATTCACTATATCCATATCATTTTGAACAGCAAAATCTCGGAAATAAATGAATGTGAAGCTCCCGAATCGAATAAAGCGATGGTGATGCGAGTTTACTAGGAACTTACCCGATTACAACATCCGTGGCGTTCGCACTTCATCCGTCGTAATGTGGTTGACTCGGCCTCGTGCAGTTCCTTGGGATGGAGTTCTTCTTTGTTGATGCCCGCGGTTCACAATTGGCGCGGAGTCCTTGCCGGTGTGTTCCCTGAGTTAAAGCGGACCGGGTGACACCTCCTTCTTAGGGCAATTGTTGGCAAAATGCCCCATTTCATTGCAATGATAGCAACGTCTTCCCACCGCTCGAGAGGTTCCTCGGTTTGTGCCACGATTGGTAGATCGAACATTCGACCCTTCGGGCGATTTGCGGCGGTGGTGCCCTATCATTGCCTGCAGGCTGATACGGATGAACTGTTGGGGTGCCGTCCTCGCCTCTGCTGCCCCGACGACCTCCTTGTTGTGCCATTCTGCGCTTCTGTTGTCATCCAACTCTGGCGCTTGTCCTCTAAGATAAGAGCTTTGTTAACTAGCTCTTGGAAGTCGTGGAATGTGTGGGTGATCGGCCCCACTGCAACCTCGCATTCAATCTCTTCATGAAGCGGGATTATGCGGCCTTATCCGTAGCCACGTCCTGCAGTGCGTAGCGTGCGGTTAGGTGAATTTGTTGGAGTAATCGGCCACCGATGGCCCCTTGCTTGAGGCTCGAATTCCTCCTTTTGAGATCCATGATACCCTCGGGTACATGGTGCTGGCGAAAGTCGAGATGAATTCCTCCCACGTGATACTCTGTGGGTCCTCATGAGCTGCGTGAAGTTTTCCCACCATTCTGCGGCGTCCCTTCGAGTTGATGAGAGGCATAGAGTACCCTCTCATGTCCTACACATTGGGTAATGTGCGGCTTCCTTTCGATTGTCCTTAGCCAATCGTCGCCTCGATGGATTGGCGTTGTTCGAGAAGGTAGGTGGGCGGGTTCTCATAAACTCCGACAACCTTGAGTAGGGTGTGGTCCATGGTTACCCCGGCTTGAACATTCGCGATAGCTTGGTTGGATATCTGCCGCATGGTTTGAACCATCGTGTTCATAAGTTGAGTCAGGCGATCAAGAAGGCTCCTGTGTTACGCATATCGACTGCGGCGGTTGAGGAATCGGCTCTTCATTCGGTTGTCCGCTGGTTAGCTCCACTTCCACTTGGCTCCAACATTTCCACGTGTCCTCACCATCATTGCAAGCTTCCAAGGTTAAGAAAAGAAGAAAGCATGAGACGAGTAAAAGAACTTATGTGGGAAAGCAGTGTAATTTAAATTATTTAGCCACTTTATTGATATAATATAAGGCGGTATGGTTGCTCACAAGTGCCTAAGGGCAATGCAACACATCTGAGACACTCACAACGAAAAACAAGTAAGCGGACATAGGACTCTATGACGACTCACACCTAATGGTGACTCGAAGAAAAGCGCGACTCAATTATTCGAGTCTCAACACTACCCTCGGCTAGACTCGATCACTCATCAAGCCAACCCAGTGCGGCTCCCCCGAGCATACTTTGGTGGGTGCTCGGCATCGGGCGGCCCGATCCGAAGACCTCTGCGGTGGTGCAAAAGACCCCATCGACTCTGCTGGTCCCGGCTGCTGCTCCTGACTTGGTGCCTCTGCTCTGGCTCCTCGGATCCGGATCGTGTAACTCGGGATCGCTCGGGCTCGGGTCCGTACAAAGCCATCTCCAACTCTGGATCTTCTACATGGAGTGGGCTAAGCCCTCCAGCGGTGGATCCTCGCCTCCGTGACCTCGTCGCGGGTCCTCTGCAGACTCTGGGTGTCTCGCCCAAGGCGTCCTCTGGCGATGGCGTACCTCGCCAGTGGGTGATAGTGGCTTCCTCCTCGCAAGCTCCATCCTCTCCAAGCGATTGTCTCGGCGTGGATGGTGACGAAGGCGGTGCCCACCAACTCTGCGGAGTAAGTGCGGGCAATCCGCCGCATCGTCGTCGTGCCGTCTCTCGGATTCCGGCCTCAAAGAAGACCTCGACCGTGATGTAGATAGGGCGGCTCGCCCTCGTCCTTTCCCGAGCATACATCGTGATCTTGACATCCCAGCGACGTCAAGTCTTGCCCGTACCACCAAGTCCTCGTCGTTGGTGCATCAAAACCTCCGAGCAAGCTGCATCATACGCCATAACTCCGCGTATCCTCGGTGCGCTCTCCATAGGTATGGATCATCCTCATCTGCCAAAACAAACCTTGTTTAAATTAAGCAGAGAATAATAAAAATTCAGCATAGGTATGAAACAAGAGAGAAGAGATAAGTCAAGATTTCATTGATATTCTTGCTCAAGTTGATTAGGTCTTTAGAAAATAGTTTTACCCTCCTAGGCACAACCAAACTAGGGTCAAGTCCTCTGATCACTGCTCGATACCACCTCTGCCGGGACCCGAACTGCAGATCCGGACCCTCTGTGTATTACTGTGCGATCCGAGGATCACGCTTAGCACACACAGTCATACGAGGTTGCACATCACGGACATTCACGAAGATATAAGAATAATTAGTGCAAACATGTATATAAACCAGAGTTATGCGACCTTATGGTCTCCTTACAGATAAGACACCACACGGGCTTACATTATTGAGAGAAAAGAAATAGCAATGAACATAAACAAATGTCGAGGAAGCCTTCATCTTGCCACAGGTAACCGACTGGGCTTGCCCCCTAGTTGCTTGGGTCCTCAATGTACTCATCCTCCCATACTGGTGTAGACTCCTCCACTGATGTTGGGTTTGATAAGCAAGGTGGGATGAGTACACAAGGCACTCAACAAGTAATGCACAGAATGCAGTGCTATTACTACATGCAAAGCTTATTCCAAAGGGTTGGCTTAAATGGTTCTTTTGCATCAAACAACAATTTTAAACCAATATCTTAATTAGATTAAAGCATTGGAACAGTTATAAGTAATACTAATTTCTTCAAATGGTTTTTCCTCGAAGATTCTCGGCACACAGCCTTAACAGTTCATTTTTAACACTTGGCACACAACCACCCTTCCCACATTTTGTTTATGAAAATCTACCCCTTGATTGTAATCCCGAGCAATGCTCAATACATGTGTGGCTATTCGAATAGTTTTGACACTCTGCAGAGGTTGTACACTTTACCCACAAGATCTGACCGCTCACCACACGGTGATTGTCGCAACAAAGCTTTTCAGAACCTCTACCTTAACCAAAGAACCTCTCCAGATTGCCTTCACTATCACTTCCCTCACACAGAGCAAGTATAGGACCGGCCAATCACCGTTGGATGGGCACCAAGCCGTAGCACAGCACGCTCCCCATACAGATACACCCCGTGTCTTGTCACCCCGAGGTATCGGAGGAAAGATATCGTAACCCTAGTCAACTAGGTCTGTCCCATATCGGACATGTGGTTGTACGGGTGACTCGGATCAAAGGCTTGCAAGGTGAAGTCCTTAAGCGACCAAGGCAAGACTTCCAACACTCAACAAGAGCACACAGACCCATTGTGGCACACGGACTCACAACACTCATCAACCCAATGCCACACAGGCCCACAGCACTGACCTCTTGCCACTTGCCCCAAGATAAATCATTTCCCACCCAGTTGATTATTGTGCAACACATGCGGCAATAACTCAACATCGATATGGAACCACACAGTCACCATACTTCCATATCATCATGTGGCATCATCACACCACTTCCAAAATACATTCAATATTCCATTAGTCAATTTTGTAGCATTTTTACGAAAGATCATTCATGACTCGTTGCAAGGCTAAGCATCTACTCACGGTCTAGCCTCCGTGTTGGCACAATATTAACATCCAACTAATATAATCAAACTTAGGGTGACAATGATTTAGGGCATACAATTAATAATTCAAGGTGGCATAACAAAATGGGTTGATTAACTACATTATCCCAAATCAATTTAAATTCATTTTAAATAAATAAGCATGCATAGTTTCAAAGCATAAACTACATTTTAAAAACCTGGGATCAAAATGATCAAAGCATCACTTGCCTTCAAAGAGTTGCTGGTCGTGTTCCGAAGCTTGGTCTTGAGCGACGAATTCTTCCTCGAAACTTTTCGGCAAATTTGCGTCTACGCGGACAACAAAATATACAATAAAAATTTAATACAGAGGACTAAATGGCCTCAAAAATTCAAATAAAATTCATCATTAAATAGATCATAATTTTATGAATTTTTAGAAATTTGAATCACCCAAATCCGAGTTAAAATGCAAAAGTTATAGTCATTTGAAGTTTGAATAAAATCTGAAAATACAGAAATTAAGTAATCCGATTTTTCCCCAATTATTTTTATACTGAAAATTCGCATTTATGATGTCAGCATTGCATCATGATGACGTCAGCACATAAAAGAATTTCGGTCAAAATATTTTTATATAAAACATATTTATGGCGTCGCGATAGCGTCGACAACACGTGGCGACCTCTAGTGCCGCCACGTTGTTTTGATTCATGGGCCGGGTCCACGGTTCGGCTCACGGTCCACCGTGGATCGGCAAAGACCTTGTGCTCATGCACCGGGTGGCGTAGGCCATGGCGTCGCGACGATCGCAGACCAATCCCGACGCGACACGCGGCAAGATCGCACCGCTTCGCTCATCCAGCGGTCGGATCTCACCCCTTGATTCGGCGACGCCGCACTCCACGCCCCCACGCGTCACGCATCCAACGGTGCGTCCGAACTCAACGGTCTGATCTGGTCTCACCCTCAGTCAACGCGCACACGCGTCCGCACGTGATTCGATGGGGGTGCGGCGTCATCTCCGCCGTACGTTCAAATTTGAACGGCACGGATCCGCGCGCCACCGATCTACTCACAGCCGCCGTTCAGATCTAAACCAACGGCCCACGGTACTCGAGCTGTTTACTATTCAGCCCGCTACGCGGCACAATCTGACGCGTTCACTAACGATCCAACGGCTAAGACAAAAACACATCGCAGAAACTAGATCTAATCCAAGCCGTTCGCTCTAGATCTAACGATCAAGATCAACTAACGTGTAAACCTTAGGGTTAATCCAGACCGTCCATAACAGATCTAACGGTACAAAAACAAACTAAATGAAAACAGAGAAGGGCGACATGGCACGATCGTTACCCCTCCTTGCAGATCCGACGGTCAACGATGCTCGGAGTCCGGCGATGGCGTCGGCGGTGCAAGCTTGCGGAGATGAGGAAGACGGCGTAGTCGACGGCGTTCGGTGGTTCCCGGCGAGAAGATCTAGCGATTCGACGAGGCTTGACTCAGGCGAGCATCGGTGACCTCGGCGACGGCGGAAATGGACCGACGGCGAAGCAAGCGGCGGAAACGATGGCGGCGCAGAGGAACAACTACGGCGAGTTCTCCGTGGTCTCTAGGCGTCTCGGCGGCGTGCGAGAGTCAAAAGACGCAGTGAAAGGAGCTCGTCGACGCGCTACCGGTGCACTTTAAGGGCCTCGGCGTATGCGCTAAAGCGGCGAAACAAGCGGAAGCGGTCGGCGGCATTAGCTCCGGTGATCTCGCGAAGACGACCGACGTGGCCCTCTCCCGGCGCGTTCGTGCGGCGATGATCCGGCGCACGACGCGACGACGTGGCTCACTCACGAGCATCCGATCGAGGATCGAGCGGCTCGGACCGGCGACGCTAGGGTTTCGCGCGGTTGGGCGGCGACACGCCTGATAATGGGCTCGGCCCATTACTGTTCAACTGATTTTAAAATCATTTCACATTTAAAATAATTCTAGAAATTCACTTAAATCATTTGGAGCTTTTAAAATAGCATTAGAATTCTAGAAAAATCCAGAAATTACTTTGAGATATTTGGAACTCAATTAAAATATTTGCAATAAAACTTTGCAAAAAAAAAACTTTTCCATTATTCAATTGTTTTCAAGAAAAGCCCTATTTGAATAAATCCAATTAAATTTAAATAAATTCCCAAAAAAAAATTAAAAAAACTCCAAAATTTAAGTTAGAGCAAAAATTAGGGTGTTACACATACGGGCGGTGCGACGAAGGCTGGTCGGGGCAGCACGAGCAGATGGTGCAGCAGGTGCGGCTGGAACTTGAGGTGCCTCTAGTGCGGCGTTTCCTAAGACCTATCGAGAGATAAATCCCATGTTTACAAATGGGGCGATCACTTCCTGCAGGTAGCCCACACGACGACGACGGACGACTGCCTCCTGGGCTATGCGGCGGTGATGCTCATCAGTAGCATTACTAAACTCCACCATGGTGTGAAGCCTATCCAGATGAATGCTTGCAGGATCTGGGTAAGTAGTATCTCCAAGCGACGATCAGGAAGGACACAAGCGATAGGCAGAGTGCAGCTCAAGGAGAGCATGGTGCAGGCGAACAACGGCGGTGTAAGCAGCATCATCCATGGCAACATCCATAGTTGAGCCATAGCCCTCGAAATTGCGGTCCCCTTCATCATATGAAGGGCGGGCAGGGATATGCAGTTGGGCTGCATACTCAACCGTAGAGGAATTGAGAGCCACATAATACACCATATAGCGAGGGTTCTCGGCATACTGAGCCACGTCCGACATCTTAGCTAGCACTCCCTTAATTCTTGCTTCCTCACGAGCATTCGACTCGTAGCATAGGATAATATTCATCTGATTTAAACAAAGAGAAGATTAGAATTTTTCAATCAAGAACAGATAAGGAAGTTAGAAGATATCTAGAATAAAGAGAAGTATTAATAAAGATATATTTATGAATTAAACACTAGTTTTTAAGGTTATTAAATTTTTCTTGACTAACGATCATGCTAACTAAGGTTTTCCTACAGTTTGCAAGGCTCTGATACCAACTTGTAAGGCCCCCATTTTTGATAATAAATATCAACAACGGGTTCCCTGTGCATACAGTACTAGTCCCATGATCAGTGGCTAGCACGCACAGATTACAAATTGAAATCACATCCATACACAATAATATTACATATGCTAAGCGTCTTGGAATTACATATTATTATTACAAGCCAAAAGCTCGAAAAGCAGCAACGGAAACTTTATTTCTCTTGTAGTATGCCCATTCACCCTCAGGCAACAGACAAGGTAAAGCCCTAGAAAACATCGTCATCATAACCCCCGAATCCTGAATCGTCGTAAAGATCATCGGGGTAGTCTATTTCTTCACCTAAAACAACATTGATAGCAAGATTGAGTACATTGTGTACTCAGCAAGTCTTATAGTGCATCACAGATGCAATTATAAATAAATGCAAGACATAGAAATGGAATGGTTTCTATAGTTGTTTTTGCATTGGCAAAATAAAACATAAGTACATATTAGATTGCAACTGAAGTTTGTAAAGAAGCATCTTATTGTAATAAGCAAGTATTAATTTAGCGTAAATCATTCATCATATCACAGTCTATCCGACTAATTCAATCCATTCCCATGTCATCCCCTGACATGAAATATACATATTCCATAACACCATTTTCCCATCAAATCATTTCGGAAACATTAAAACTCTAACCATGTGATGACATTACCATGTGCCTTTAACTGTAGGCGCGGCTAATTAATTAGATTTTCACTCTGCAGAGGCGTACAGCTTTACCCACAAGAAATGATCTGCCACTTTTGCCAGGCCAGTTGACACTCTTCCGTTGGGGTGTCGGCATGGTGATCATGACATAACCGTTACATCGTTTAAGCCTAACTTTGCACCAACCCGATGACGTTAGATCCTTATTATGGAGAAGGAACATGACAGTGAATCCCTGTCATTTTAAAGTGGTAACACAAGCAGTAATTCCCTGCATTAAAGGCAGTAAATCCCTGCGATAAGGGTTCCTTCCCATATCAAGGCGTTCATCGTTATACTGATAAGCATTTACCCACAACGAAGTGTGGAAGCCCCTCATAAGCAAACCTAGAAAGGATTGCTCATACTATCTCCCGCCTACCAATATGCAAAGCCATACCTAAGCAACTTAATAGGTTAAGGTTGCCCCATCCCAGCACTTGTGGTTGACCGGAATTCTTGGCTTGAAAACAACCCATAGCTCGGTCCTTAATTCGACACGGGCAACACTCCACCCTATACTACGTACAAGTCTAACCCTTGCACAACCGGCTATTGCCAATAATTGCCCGCATCTAAACCATAGTTTTATTTTGGGGTTTTTAGTCAAAATACCAACAATTGACGTCATGTCATAACCAACCTTTTTCAATTCTCAAGAATCAATTTTGATCTGATCATATTCAACGTAGGTTCTAAAGCATGGCTAAGCATGGATAATAATCGCATATACCCAAGTTGACATTATGTATTGTCTAACCTATTTATATGGTTATCAAGGTTCACATGTTCATACTTATCAAGGAAGTTCCCTGAAACAACAGGTATATTTACCAATATTCCAACATAGCATTTTTTTATCAAGTACACGCATGCATAATAGTTTTACAATCATTGAAAGTAAATATTTGAAGTATTAAGATCAAAATGATCAAGGGGGTGCTTGCCTTGATGATCGTAGTCGGGTATAAAATCCGGATCGTCGGTGTAACATCCCAAATTTGGTCTATAGTTTCACTTATGTGCATTTTGGTGATTCTTTGAACTTATTGGATTTTCTGGAATTTAATTGAATTTATTTTAATTAAGTATATTGAACCTTTGGTGAAAACTAATTATATATAGATAAAACTAATATGAAGTTTTGCCAAAAATATTTTATTTGAACTCAAAATATCTCAAAGTATTTATGAGAATTTTCTTGGATTTTTCCTGATATTTTAATTTCCTTAAATGAATTAATCTAATTTCAGGAATTATTTTAAATCAAAAAGCTTTTGAAAAATTGGTGAAGCGATCTTGGTAGAAGCCCGACCTTGTCTCATGTGTGCCAAATTTGTGCAGACCCTTGACCCGCCCGCCGCCGCCGCGCGTGCGAACCGTTGGATCGGATCATGCGGTCCTCTTTCCTCGGCGAAACCCTAGCGCGTGAGCCGTTGGATCGAGATCAAGCGGTCGGGATCGCTTCGCGTTGTTTTGGAAGATTTGATCGCATCCGTTGATTTTGGAAAGTGCGGATTGGATTGGATCGACCGGGTCGCTCGTTGCGGATCGGACGGCTCTCGGTCGTCGTCTCCGATTCGGTTTTCGAGTAAGCCGCCGCGCGCCATCTCCGCCGCGGATTGCTTGGGGTTTCCTTCCCTGCGCGCATGCTGAGGCTATAAAAGCCGCAGCGCGCACTCCGATGTTCCTCGTCCCCTTGCGCAGCCAGTAGCCCTAGCCTCTTCGCCTGTTTCGCTGTCATCGTCGCTGAGGAGCTCGCCGTAGTTCTTTGAAGCGCCGCCGCGAGTTTTTGCGTCGTTCCGTCACCGTCGAGCCTCCTTCCGCCGAATCGGTTCCAGATCCGGGGTCGCCGTTCCAAGACGCGTCGAGGCCGCCACTTCTTCTCGCCGGAGTCACGCCGAAACGCTGTTCGGGTGGTCGTCTTCCTCCGCTCCGGTGCCAATCTGCCGCCGAGCTTCGGAGCTTCGCGTAGCCGTTGGATCCTCGTCGGACCGTCCAGATCGCGCCGCGTCATCTTCATCAGCAGTGAACCTCTCCGGTAAGATTGACCATTAGATCTAAGATGAGCGGTCAGGATAGTGCCACATTGGTGTAGTTCGCTAGCCGTCGGATCCTCTCGCAGATGCGCGCCGCGTGTCGAGCATCAGCACCGGAGGCGTCGCAGATGGTAGATGCGCGCCGCGTGTCGGGCGCGGGGCGCGAGGCGCCGTGAGCCACGTCCACGGTGTACCAGAGGCGGTTCCGTGGATCGGGTCTCATGCGCGGATGGCGTGTCGGCGCTGATTGGCTCGGGCGAGTGGCGTCGGCGTTGCGCAATAAAAATCTTTTTCAATAGAAAAATATTTCGGGAAAATCGGAAATTCTATTTTCTGTATTTCAGTAATTATTCAAAACTTCAAAAGGCTATATCTTTTGCATTTTAACTCGAATTTGATTGATTCAAATTTCTAAAAATTTGTAAAATCAAGATATATTTATTGGTGAATTTTATTTTATTTTTGGAGTTAGGTTGCTCTCAGTTTTGGTTTTTATTTGCTATTTTGGCATCGTTTCGCGTAGACGTTGAACTGCTCGGTGATCCAGAGGAAAATTCATCGCTTAAAGACCCAAGCTCTGAGCAAGACCAGCACCTACTCCAAGGCAAGTTGTGCTTTGATCATGTTGCACCCAATTTCACCAAATTGCTATTTTGTCTTTTAAATTATGCATGATATTTTATGTGTATAAATGATTTCAATTAATTTGGGAATTAGATGATATGCCTAATTGAATTAAATCACACCTTGTCAATTTTATGCCATGATCTAATTGTTACCCTAGGATGTGGAATTATAGTTGGTTAATATTAATAATCAACATGGGACCAGTTAGACCGTCGTAGATTGCATAGCCATGCCACATCATCACAAGAGTCCGAATGTTGTTACTTAATCTTGACTAATGGAAGATGGAACAATGTTTAAGAATTTGTGTGTCATGTGTTGTCACACAGTGATATCAAGTTGTCGTGACGAGGAGGTCACACAACTAGATTAAAATGTTGGTGGCACGTGGTGCTTGGTAATCAACAGGGGTGGTAATGATTTAGATTGGGCAAGTGGCAAGTGGCAGTATGCCAAGGTGGGCCAGGATTGGTAGGGGTATGTGGAAGTCTTGCCTTAATCACCTTAAGGACTTAACCTTGCAAGCCTTTGATCTGAGTCTTTCTTGCAACCGCATGTCTGGAATGGGACAGCCTAGCTGAATAATTTGTGAAACCTAGATTTCGGTACTGTCGTGGTGAATAGTGAGTCCCAGGTTTACGGCTTAAGTCACATGGCGCAAGAGGGGGGCCCTGTTGTGGTGGTTTAACCCTTCAGTGTTGAAACCTTAGCGAACAGTACTGGGTCTAGGTGTAGGATTGTAAAGGCTTTGTTATGATCACTCGCCTTGGTGGTGTTTGGTTGTATCGTGTGGGTAAAGTGCATAACCTCTGCAGAGTGTACAATCTATTCGAATTGCCATGCTCACGGTATTGGGCAATGCTCGGGAATTACAGTCAAGGGTTAGACCTTTGTTAAAATGAAAACCTATTGGGATGGCAAGGTGCCATGGAAAGTGGAAATTGATTTTGGATTAGAAACTTGGTTTATTTCAGAAATGCTGAATCTATTAATTACTGTTATTTGTTTTACTGCTTTCTAATCTATTTACTGTATTCTTGTTAAATGCCGCTTTATTGCAAAATATCCTTATTAGCCATTCCTTTGGAATAAGCCAAGCATATAGAATATTAGACTTGCATTGTTGTGCACAACTTGTTGAGTGCTTTATGTACTCACCCCAACAACAACAACTTCAGAAGAGGAAGAATCTACACCTTTCGTGGAGGAGGATTATATAGATGCGAATGCTTAGGGTCCGAGCCTCGTCAGTTGCCTGCGGTGAACTGGGGAGCTGCTACGCTTATTTATTTTCCCGCTGCTACTCATTTGCTACTTTTTAATTGAGCCCTGTGAGGCATTATTCATGTAAGACAATAGTTATTATTAATTATTGAAGTTTATGCTATATTCCACTGTGTATGACTATGATAGCATCTATGTTGAGCCTGTGTGCACTAGCGTGATCCTGGACTAGTGCGATATACACAGAGGGTCCGGATTTGTAAATTTGGGTCCCGACAGAGGTGGTATCAGAGCCATACTGACTATAGGTCTTGGCCCTAGGTAGTTGGTATCTCTTAGGAGTGTCCAAAGTTATTTTCTAAGGAAAAAGAAAAATTGACTAATAAGAAACTCTTGGCTTATCTTATTCTTCTATTCTCATCCTTGCTAAAATTACCTTCTTGTCGTTGCCGTTTTGAGTGGAAATCTTATTCAAAATTTTGTTTTGAATAGATGCCGATCTTCCAGTCCTTCGAGTCGAGGCAGGGTGGATATGCCATGGAGCTGTGGAGAGTTCTTCAAGTAATTGGAGGCTTCGATCGTCCGCTACCGAGGAAGCAAGCTGGGCGTCAGCGGTGTGCATCGGGGTTCTTACGCAAACCGACCATCTTCGCTCGAGTGCGACAAGACCACCGACCGATCCACATCACCACCCTGAGGTTCACGTCGAGGCGGGAATTCGGGAGGCTGCGGACTTGCTCTACGACGGATCTCGCCATGACTACGCCTCGAGCCAGCGACACCGTGTTTCGGCTTCACCCGACGGTCGCGGCGTGCGGCGTCGGCGGATCGTGCGGGGAGTGTGCTACTGCGGTACACCTTGCTGAGTTCGCCATCGCGGGAGGAGCACACGAGGACCCGCTCAGGGCTGGAGGCAGTGTCACGAGGCGAGGGTGTCCGAGCGAGAGCTTCAGAAGACCCGTGACGCAGCAGCCAGGGTCATCAACGAGCTGGAGGAGGCGTTGCAGGTAGTCGAGGAGTTGGCAGACCAGGTCGTCAAGGAGCCAGATGGAGTCGCCGAAGAAGAAGAAGAGGAAGACCCAGAGGAGCGTGAATGGGAGCCTGGGGAGCCAGCAGAGGGTCACCAGGATGAGTTCGCACCCATGCCAGCCCACCCTCCGGTGTATGCGTCGGATCAGTCTCAGCCAGGGTGGCTGGATGAGTGAGAGTTGGTCTTAGAGTTGTGTTGAGACTCGAGTGTTGAGTCGCGTCTTTAAGTTAGTCTTTACCTTTTATTAGACGTTAAGGTTGTATGTTTAGTTTGGTTCTTAATTGTCTGCTGAGTGTGCAGTATGCGTTGCAAAGCCCTTAGGCATTGTAAACAACTATACCAAGTATTAATAAAGATTATTTAAGTTGGGTTTAACCTGTTTCCCCCGCCTTAGAAATTCTTGCATCTTATCTATGCTACATCTATCTTTCCTAACCCAAGAAGCAATCAAGCAGATGGTGAACACTCGCAGCAACAATGGAGCTTCAGGAAGTGGTCTACGCTCAGGCAACAATCCCAACGAAGGAGCACCACCGCAACAAGCACCGCCAATAGATATGCAGAACTTGGGAGCTTTTCTCGCTGCGCAGACTCAGTTAATGCAGACAATGATGCAGCAGATGACTAATATAGCTGCAGTCAACAACCCTGCTGCCCAGAACAACAATGGCGGGCCTTGTCCTTACTCCAAGTTATCAGACTTCATGAGGACCCAACCACCAACATTCTCAGGCAATGTCAACCCCTTGGAAGCGGACGATTGGCTGAGAACCATTGAGAGGAAGCTGTATATCACTAAATGCGAAGGCCATGAGAAGGTTCTTTACGCATCCCATCAGCTAGAGGGAACAACTGCAGAATGGTGGGAGAACTATTGTGCCGCTCATGAGGCACCCATGGAAATCACATGGGAAGAGTTTGCAACGGCCTTCCGCCAGTACCATGTACCGGAAGGGATGATGGACCTAAAAAAGGAAGAGTTCAGGGCGCTTAAGCAAGGAGGCCAACCGGTGGCCGATTACTTGAACAAATTCACGCAGTTAGCTCGCTATGCTCCTGAAGATGTAGCGACGGACAAGGCCAGGCAATCCCGCTTAATGAAAGGACTAAACTCGGGGCTGCAGGTGGGGCTAATTACCCACACTTTTCCGGATTTTCAAGAATTGGTAAACAAGGCTTTTAT
Organism: Otatea glauca; assembly: GCA_036346275.1. Taxonomy (NCBI): domain Eukaryota; kingdom Viridiplantae; phylum Streptophyta; class Magnoliopsida; order Poales; family Poaceae; genus Otatea; species Otatea glauca. Next base: position 9,633,361 of record CM070716.1, on the reverse strand, counting down.
CCTGGAGGATAAGCGCAAAGAACTGGGGGAAAATCGCAAGCGCTTGATGACCAACCAAGGTGGGCGCCTAACCACTGCGAATGAGGATGACCCACAGCAGTTTGCGTGTTCCAACCGCAAGTCGTTAGTAAACCAAACAACACGCACCGCGACCACCGAGACGAGTTATCGGGCCGATTCGGGTAACAATGCTCAAGGAGGAGTGCAGCAGTCAGCCGCCAGAAGGTGCTACAGTTGCAATGAGCTGGGGCATTATGCCAACATCTCCCAGAAAGGAGCTATCACGCCAGTGCGTTTCAACCTTGGAACGACGCCTGCTAAGGCGCCGATGACGGGAGCAAATCGAGGAGCTGGACAGGCAGGAGCGACACCTCAAGCTACTATTCGAGGCAGAGTCAACCACATCACCGCCGATGGAGCCCAGGAAGCATCAGACATCGTACTGGTATGTTTTTGGTAAAGTCAATACCTGCAACAGTATTATTTGATTCAGGAGCTTCGCATTCATTTGTCTCTCGAGCTTTTGCATCTGAAAATGGTTTGAGCATGAAAAATCTTAAGTGTGTGATGCTAGTCCAAGCCCTAGGATCTGAGTTAAGATCTAACCTTTGGTGTTTGGGGGTGAAGCTAATAATTAATGGGGTAGAGTTCCTAGCGAACTTGATTATTCTAGATGCCCAAGCTTTAGATGTCATTCAGGATTGGGTGGTTAACCAAGCATAAAGACGATTCGGATTGTGGTGAAGGTTGTATCCATTGAGAGCCACGGAGGAGAGAAAGTGGAATTCAAGCGACAACGATTCGTGATGGTCAACTAATGGTTAATAGCGTAAAAGCCGTCAGCATAGAAGAAGTGCTAGTGGTCAGGGAATACCCAGATGTATTTCCAGAGGATCTGCCGGGAATGCCGCCAGACCGTGACATTGAGTTTGTCATTGAGTTAGCACCGAAGGCAGACCGATAGCAAAAGACCCTATCGGATGCCTACCGATGAACTAGTAGAGATGAAGAAGCGATTGAAGAGCTGTTGGAAAAAGGCTTCAGAAGACCAAGCTCATCGCCGGGGGGCGCCGATTTTGTTTGTAAGGAAAAGGATGGAAGTTTAAGGATGTGTATCGATTATCGAGCACTTAATGAAGTAACAATTAAGAACAAGTACCCATTGCCAAGAATCGACGACTTATTTGATCAGTTGAGGGGAGCAGGAGTCTTCTCCAAAATAGACCTTCATTCAGGATATCATCAACTAAAGATTCGAGCAGAAGATATCCCGAAGACCGCATTCTCGACGAGATATGGACATTATGAGTTTACAGTGATGTCATTCGGATTGACCAATGCACCGGCATATTTCATGAATATGATGAATAAGGTTTTCATGGAGTATCTTGATAAGTTTGTTGTTGTATTTATAGATGATATCCTGGTTTATTCGAAAATAGAAGAAGAGCATGCCGAACATTTGAGGTTGGTTTTAGAAAGGTTGCGAGAACAACAATTGTACGCTAAGTTCAGCAAGTGTGATTTTTGGAAGGAGAGGGTTGAATTTCTTGGTCATGTGATGACTGCAAAAGGAGTGGCCGTAGACCCGAGCAAGGTGGAGACAGTTTTGCACTGGGAGCAGCTGAAGTCTGTTACTCAGGTGCGTAGTTTCCTGGGAATGGCAGGTTACTACCGACGGTTTATAGAAGGATTCTCAACAATTGCGAGACCTCTCACGCAATTGCTGAAAAAGGAAAAGAAGTTTGTATGGACGCCAGAGTGTGAGAAGAGCTTTGAGGAATTAAAGAAGCGTTTGACAACAGCCCCAGTGCTAGAATTGCCTGATGTCCAGAACAATTTTGACATATACTGTGATGCATCAAGACAAGGACTGGGATGCGTATTCATGCAAGAGGGTAAGGTGGTCACATATGCGTCAAGGCAGTTAAGACCGCATGAAGGAAATTATCCTACGTATGACTAGGAATTGGCTGCCGTGGTGCATGCCTTGAAATTGTGGCGTCATTATCTCATTGGAAATAGATGTGAGATATATACGGACCACAAGAGTTTGAAATATATTTTCACTCAGTCAGATCTTAACATGAGGCAAAGAAGGTGGTTGGAACTGATAATGGATTATAATGTAGGAATCCACTACCATCCGGCAAAGGCTAATGTAGTGGCTGATGCTTTGAGTCGAAAAAGCCACGTTGCAAATATGATGGTACGAGAGGATCAATCGGAGCTGTGTAAGGAGTTTCAGAGGTTAAAATTGGAAATGATTCCAGAAGGATTCATAGCTGCATTGGAAGTAAAATCGACGCTTGAGGATCAGATTCGGGAAGGGCAAAAGGATGATGAGAAAATCAACCGAATCAAAGCTAAAAAGGATGAAGGATTAGCGGCAGATTTTACTATGGGTGACAAGGGTACCATGTGGTTCAAGGGTCGAATCTGTGTGCCACACAAACCAGAACTTAAGCAGTTGATTTTGGAAGAGGCTCACGATTCCATGTATTCAATCCATCCAGGAAGCGCCAAGATGTACCTTAAAGGAGAGGTTTTGGTGGCCGAATATGAAGCGTGAAGTCGCTGAGCATGTTGCCTTGTGTGATATATGCCAGAGAGTTAAGGCAATACACCAGAGACCAGCAGGATTACTATAACCGTTAAGGGTTCCAGAATGGAAATGGGAAGAAATCGGTATGGATGTCATCACTGGGTTGCCAAGAACTCAAAGTGGGTATGATTCTATATGGGTCATTGTGGATCGATTGACCAAAGTTGCTCACTTCATTCCGGTTAAGACAACTTACACAGGAGACCGGTTAGCAGAATTATACATGGCCAGAATTGTGTGTTTGCATGGTATGCCTAGGAAAATAGTGTCAGACAGAGGTACTCAGTTCACCTCGAGATTTTGGGATAAATTCCACGAAGCTATGGGAACGCGATTGTACTTGATCAAACATATCACCTGCACCGATAGTCGATGTAAAGAGTAAATCAGATTTTGGAAGATATGTTGAGGGCTTGCGCTTTAGCTTACACTACTTCATGGGACAAATGTTTACCGTATGTAGAGTTCAGCTATAACAACAGTTACCAGGCTAGCTTACAGATGTCGCCATTTGAAGCTTTATATGGTCGTGCCTGTCGTACCCCGCTGAATTGGAATGAGACAGGAGAGCGTATGATATTTGACCCTAATGTTCTCAAGGAAGCTGAAGAGCAAGTTGCGATGATAAGAGAGAGGTTGAAAATCGCGCAATCAAGACAAAAGAGTTACGCTGATAATCGACGCCGTTACTTGAGTTTCGAGCCAGATGATTTTGTGTATCTTAGAGTTACCCCTCTGAAAGGAGTTAAAAGGTTTCACACTAATGGAAAGCTTGCCCCAAGATATGTTGGACCGTTCAAAATTTTGAGCCGTCGAGGGGAGGTTGCTTATCAGTTGGAATTGGTGCAGTCAGTAGCAGGCGTGCATGATGTGTTCCATGTGTCTCAGCTCAAGAAGTGTCTTCGTGTGCCAGCGGAGCAGACACCTTTGGAAGAGATTGAGTTGCAGAAGGATTTGACCTACAAGGAGCAGCCGATGAAAATTTTGGATGTCATGGACCGCAGAACCAGGAACAAGTCAGTTCGTTTTTACAGAGTTTAGTGGAGCAACCATTCTGAGAATGAGGCAACCTGGGAGTGTGAAGAGGACCTGAAGTCAGAATTTCCAAACCTATTCCTTAGTTAGCCCTGAATCTCGGGGTCGAGATTCTGTAAAGGGAGAGGTTTGTAACATCCCAAATTTGGTCTATAGTTTCAGTTATGTGCATTTTGGTGATTCTCTGAACTTATTGGATTTTCTAGAATTTAATTGAATTTATTTTAATTCAGTATATTGAACCTTTGGTGAAAACTAATTATATATAGATAAAACTAATATGAAGTTTTGCCAAAAATATTTTATTTGAACTCAAAATGTCTCAAAGTATTTATGAGAATTTTCTTGGATTTTTCGTGATATTTTAATTGCCTTAAATGAATTAATCTAATTTCGGGAATTATTTTAAATCAAAAAGCTTTTGAAAAAATCGGTGAATAATCTTGGGCGAAGCCAAAGACCTTGTCTGTGTGACCCGGTATTGTCGCGACCCTTGACTAACCGCTACGCCGCGCGTGCGGACCGTTGGATCGGATCGTACGGTCCTCTTTCCTCGGCGAAACCCTAGCGCGTGAGCCGTTGGATCGAGATCAAGCGGTCGGGATCGCTTCACGTTGTTTTGGAAAGATTTGATCGCATCCGTTGATTTTGGAAAGTGCGGATTGGATTGGATCGGCCGAGATCTATTCGTGGTCGCTCGTTGCGGATCGGACGGCTCTCGGTCATCGTCTCCGATTTGGTTTCCGAGTTCGCCTCCGCACGCCGTCTCCGCCGCGGATTGCTTCGGGTTTCCTTCCCTGCGCGCATGCCGAGGATATAAAAGCCGCAGTGCGCACTCCGATGTTCCTTGTACCCTTGCGCAGCCAGTAGCCCTAGCCTCTTCGCCTGTTTTGCTGTCATCGTCGCTCAGGAGCTCGCCGTAGTTCTTTGAAGCGCCGCCGCGAGTTTTTGCTCCGTTCCATCGCCGTCGAGCCTCCTTCCGCCGAATCGGTTCCAGATCCGGGGTCGCCGTTCCAAGACGCGTCGAGGCCGCCACTTCATCTCGCTGGAGTCGCGCCGAAACGCCGTTCGGGTGGTCGTCTTCCTCCGCACCGGTGCCAATCCGCCGCCGAGCTTCGGAGCTTCGTGCAGCCGTTGGATCCTCATCGGACCGTCCAGATCGCGCCGCGTCATCTTCATCAGCAGTGAACCTCTCCGGTAAGATGGACCGTTAGATCTAAGATGAGCGGTCAGGATAGTGCCACGTTGGTGTAGTTCGCTAGCCGTTGGATCCTCTCACAGATGCGCGACGCGTGTCGAGCATCGGCACGGGCGGCGTCACAGCCGGTAGATGCGCGCCGCGTGTCAGACGCGGGGCGCGAGGTGCCGTGAGCTGCGTCCACGGTGGACCAGAGGCGGTTCCGTGGATCGGGTCTGTGCGCCAGATGACGTGTCAGCGCCTGATTGGCTCGGGCCAGGGCTGACATCTGCGTTGCGCAATAAAAATCTTTTTCAATAGAAAAATATTTTGGGAAAATCGGAAATTTTATTTTCTGTATTTCAGTATTTATTCAAAATTTCAAAAGGCTATATATTTTGCATTTTAACTCGGATTTGAGTGATTCAAATTTCTAAAAATTTGTAAAATCGAGATCTATTTATTTGTGAATTTTATTTTATTTTTGGAGTTTGGTTGCTCTCTGTTTTGGTGTTTATTTGCTATTTTGGCATCGTTTCGCGTAGACGTTGAACTGCTCGGTGATCCGGAGGAAGATTCATCGCTTCAAGACCCAAGCTCAGAGCAAGACCAGCACCTACTCCAAGGCAAGTTGTGCTTTGACCATGTTGCACCCAATTTTACCAAATTGCTATTTTGTCTTTTAAATTATGCATGATATTTTATGTGTATAAATGATTTCAATTAATCTGGGAATTAGATGATATGCCTAATTGAATTAAATCACACCTTGCCAATTTTATGCCATGATCTAATTGTCACCCTAGGATGTGGAATTATAGTTGGTTAATATTAATAATCAGCATGGAACTAGTTAGACCGTCGTAGATTGCTTAGCCATGCCACATCATCACAAGTGTCCGAATCTTGTTACTTAATCTTGACTAATGGTAGAAGGAACAATGCTTAAGAATTTGTGTGTCATGTGTTGTCACACAGTGATATCTAGTTGTCGTGGCGAGGAGGTCACACAACTAGATTAAAATGTTGGTGGCACGTGGTGCTTGGTGATCAACTGGGGTGGTAATGATTTAGATTGGGGCAAGTGGCAACGGGCAGTGTGCCAAGGTGGGCCAGGATTGGCAGGGGTATGTGGAAGTCTTGCCTTAATCACCTTAAGGACTTAACCTTGCAAGCCTTTGACCTGAATCTTTCTTGCAACCACATGTCTGGAATGGGCCAACCTAGCTGAATAATTTGTGAAACCTAGATTTCGGTACTGTCGTGGTGAATAGTGAGTCCCGAGTTTACGGCTTAACTCACAAGGTGCAAGACGGGGGCCCCTGTTGTGGTGGTTTAACCCTTCAGTGTTGAAACCTTAGCGAACAGTACTGGGTCTAGGTGTAGCATTGTAAAGGCTTTGTTATGATCACTCGCCTTGGTGGTGTTTGGTTTTATCGTGTGGGTAAAGTGCATAACCTCTGCAGAGTGTACAATCTATTCGAATAGCCGTGCTCACGGTATTGGGCAATGCTCGGGAATTACAGTCAAGGGTTAGACTTTTGTTAAAATGAAAACCTATTGGGATGGCAAGGTGCCATGGAAATTGGAAATTGATTTAGGATTAGAAACTTGGTTTATTTCAGAAATGTTGAATCTATTAATTACTGTTATTTGTTTTACTGCATTCTAATCTATTTACTCTATTCTTGTTAAATGCCGCTTTATTGCAAAATATCCTTATTAGCCATTCTTTTGGAATAAGCCAAGCATATAGAATATTAGACTTGCATTGTTGTGCACAACTTGTTGAGTGCTTTATGTACTCACCCCAACTACAACAACTTCAGAAGAGGAAGAATCTACGCCTTTCGTGGAGGAGGATTATATGGATGCGAATGCTTAGGGTCCGAGCCTCGTCAGTTGCCTGCGGTGAACTGGGGAGCTGCTACGCTTATTTACTTTTCCGCTGCTACTCATTTGCTACTTTTTAATTGAGCCCTGTGAGGCATTATTCATGTAAGACAACAGTTATTATTAATTATTGAAATTTATGCTACATTCCGCTGTGTATGACTATGATAGCATCTATGTTGAGCCTGTGTGCACTAGCGTGATCCTGGACTAGTGCGGTATACACAGAGGGTCCTGATTTGCAAATTCGGGTCCCGACAGTCGGCGAGGTCGTTGTGTGCTAACTCAGGTTCGTCGGAATCTACTCGTCAACCATCAAGAATAACATACAACAAATAGCAAGCAAGTATAAGGGCAAAAAGAAGACAAATAGAAAATCCAACTGAAAACTTACTTACAAATACAGGAGCGTTCATTAGTAAGATTATAATCCAAGTTAATCTGGTTATACTATTTCTTTTCCATTCTTATTTACTTTTACTATTTTTGGACTAAGTGATATCAAGTATTGCTTGCTTCATGTGCATTATTCATTTTATTTTAACGAATTCTAGATGCTAAAATTATTTGAAGTAGAAAGATTTGTCTTATAGTGATATCTTGGGATGGTATGTGGTTAATAGGATTCAGATGCAAAGCAATTTATTTAGAGACTTTCTAAATTAAACATTTATCACAACATTTTTGGCTGCTATTTCGTCAGGTATAACATATTAAGTCTTCTATCCCATTTTCATGAATCAATTGTTAGATGCAAGCATGGTCTCAAATGATCACATACACATTTATATACATATATACCTATTACACTCTTCATACTAAATTTCATCCTATTTGCATAGTTCATTAACAATATTAAATTTTAATAGGAAAGACATAGAACAATAAGTTATTTTTATAGAAATGGGTTCATAGCAGAATAATGACCTTGATAAAATTGGTTCCACATAAATTTAACTTTGTTTGCATGGTTTCTATATTTAATCTACTTTTATATCTACTATTCACCTTTGTATTAAAATATTTTTCTAAAGTAGGTTTTCAAAGTATTTTTGTATATTCTGGAATATCTTGATTTTAGATGAATTTGGAAATTGGTTTCACCTCATTTGGATTTCAAATGCGAAAGATATTCAAGTTTGAATTTTTAACCGATTCAAAATCTATGGAAAATAGCAGAATACGCTTTCGCTATGCTGAAAGCGTCTTTTGCTTCGAGCCATCAGATCTCATTCAAAGCCCGAACCAGACACGACATCTCGGGCCCACTGGCGGTGACTCAATGCTTGCGAAGGACCGGACGAAGTCGCGACATCTCGTCCCGGGAATCGAGGCCGCAGCGAGCCGGTGAACTTGGGCTCGCCGGCGGCGAACTAACCCCGACCAGGGGGAATGGGTAGCACCTACGGCTTCAGCATGCTAATGCGCATCTAGGGGATAGCTTAATGACTCTTGGCGATGACCGGAAATGGGTCGCTGTCGTGGCCGAGCGGCGGAGGTCACGGTGACTAGCCGCACCGGCGACAGAAGGCATCTCTCGTGGAATGGGTTCTGGTTCTAGCATCTACGGGTTTTGGGGTTTCATTTTTGCCAAAAGGAAACTCAGAGGAGAGTCGGATCAGCTTACCACCGATCGCCGATTTTGGAGAAGAAGGGGGCGTAGTGGCGGCGGAGCGCCGGTCGGAATTTCCTAGAAATAAAAGAGGGGTTTTGATTCATGTGAGCTGGTGATGCTACAACAGAAAGCAATTGAGGAATGGTTACTTGTACCTCCTTCAATCGATCATGAACTGAAAACTAGGGTTCTTCGGCTGATTCAAGAAATCGCGAAATTGGCAGTGATTAGTGGAGTATACAGGATGAAACAAGAGGGGTTTTGATGAGCACTCTCTGGCGATCAAGCTGCGGTATTTATAGGCCAAGGTGGACGCTGTAGACGAGCCAACACCTGGTGTGAACTCGACGGGATTTTGCGGTGCTAGAACAGGAGAAGGAATGGGCGGTTTGCGGAAAATCCGGGTGAGGACAATGCGTGGCAAGGTTTGGCAGAGGTCGATACCTCGGGCGAAGCGCAGGCGCTGCAGTGGCGCGAGCTACAACCGGCGAATTTAGTTCTGGTCATGCGCGAACACGGCTGCGTGGGAGGAAGAAGAAGGCGGTGGCTGTGGCTGATAGGTGGGACCACACAGTGATTCGGGCCCGCATGGCAGAGAGAGCAAAGGAGAAGTTCGGCTTGAACTGCAAGAGGCTTGATTTGATTCACTGAATCTATTGTCTATCCAATCGGTAAATTAATTAGGAATTTAATGAGTGTACATCAGCTAGTTTAGGATCTACCATAAAAATTTCAGACCTATTTGACACCTGAGGAATTTACAATAATTCTGACAGTGTACTGTGCACAAATTCATGCATTCGGTTTTATATTTATTAAGATACTCATATCTTACTCAAAAATTTAGAAACTTTTTTACCAGGTTCCTTATATGCAAATTATCCTTGTGTAAAAGTTTTACCTTCATATTCTTGACATTTTATGTAATAAAATTCTGACATTTAAATTTCCAGATTTCTAACTATTCAGTTTTTGAATTTTTATAAATAGCAAACCAAAAGATCATCTCCTGATATTTTTACTGCAGGTGACTCTATCCAGGGAGAAGATAATATAAATATTTTACCATCGAAATTATGATCTTTTAATTTCTGAAATTTTCACTATTACTAGTCTTGTTTCATTAATTACCTTTCTTTTCATCAATTAATATTTTGTCATGATTTTAAAAATTATATTTGAGTTTTGGATAGCTCCACGAATTTTTGCAGTAATTTTTCTTATTTGTTGTTTTACAAATCTTTTCTTATTAGTTAAGTAATGGTTGATTGATTAGAAAAAGAATTTTCCTTGTAAGCAATAATCAAAAGAAATCAAGAAGACTCATAGAAAATTCAGAAATATCCAGGGAAAAACAAATTAAAAACTTCTTAAAATATATCATTTAATTTCTTATTGTTACTCATTTTTCAGGATGTTACATGGAAGGAATTGTTCACATCTATAAAGCTCGATTGGTGGCAAAGAGTTTCAAACCTTCACACCCGTTGCTACGCTTAAGTCTGTCCGGATCATTGTAGCTATTGCTGCATATTTCGATTATGAGGTATGGCAAATAGATGTCAAAACAGCCTTCCTCAATAGAAACCTAAGTGAGGATGTGTAGATGACACAGCCTGAAGGTTTTGTCGATCCACGGAATGCTAGAAAGGTCTGCAAGCTTCAGAGATCTATTTATGGATTGAAGTAAGCATCTCGAAGTTGGAACATTTGTTTTGATGAGGTAGTCAAAGGTTTGGCTTAATCAGAAATGAAGAAGAGCACTGCATCTATAAGAAATCCAGTGGCACACTTGTGTTCTTGATCTTATATGTAGATGACAATTATTAATCGGAAATGATATTCCTATGTTGGAATCTGTAAAGTCTTCATTAAAAAAAAATCTTTATGAAAGACTTAGGAGAGGTGGCATATACCTTGGGAATTAAGATCTATAGAGATAGGTCTAAAAGTCTAATTGGATTATACCAAGATAAGTACATTGATAAGGTATTGAAGAGGTTCAATATGCAAGATTACAAGAGAGGTTTCATGCCCACGTCACATGGTATTAGACTTAGCAAGACTCAATGTCCTTCAACCACTGATGAGTGGGATAGGATGAGTAAGATTCTATATGCTTCGGCAATGGTATCTATAATGTATGCCATGATTTGTACACGACCGGATGTGTCGTATGCTCTAAGTGTTATGAGCAGATATCAGTTAGATCTAGGTGAAGGTCACTAGATAGCAGTTAAGAATATCCTCAAGTACTTGAGAAGAACTAAGGATACGTTCCTCGTTTATGGAGGTGAGGAAAGGCTCGTTGTAAGTGGTTACACCGATGCAAGTATCTAAACCGATAAAGATGATTATTATTCGCAATCTGGGTATGTGTTCATGCTGAATGGAGGAATAGTGAGCTGGAAGAGTTCCAAACAGAGTACGGTTGCTGATTCTACGATGGAGGCCGAGTACATTGCGGCTTTAGAAGCTGCAAAAGTGGCTGTTTGGATTAAGAAGTTCATCACTGAACATGTGTGGTTGATAGTGCTTCTAGCTCATTACATATCTATTGTGACAATAGTGGTGCCTTTGCACACGCAAACTAGCCTAGATCGCATAAAAAGTCCAAGCACATTCAACGGTGCTATCACCTAATCCAAGAGATTGAGGACAGAGGTGATGTGAATATATGCAAGGTGCACAGCGATTCAAAAATATCCGATCTGTTGACAAAACTGCTCCCGTAGCCAAAGCATGAAATGCACATGAGAGCCATGGGTTATAGATACTTGCATGATTTACTCAAGTGCAAGTGGGAGACTGTTGGTGATATGCCCTTGAGGCAATCATGGAAATGATTGTATCATGTCTTATGTTTATAGAACAGTATAATTGTTTGTCTTTTGAATAAATATCGATTGGATTGATCAACAAGTACGTGACTTGTTCGTGAAACTCTTTTCATATATCGATGTCACTCAAGTTATCGCTGATCGGTTATCTAATATAGAACGATTATATTTCATAGATCACCACATGTATTGATTGATAACCATGTTTCATTGGTCATAGAGATATGGAGATATCTAATCAATAATGTGCACACATGTTGGAGAACATGCGTTGGATAGACCCATATGAGACACTGCGAGAATTGTTATATATTCTTATGTGTCATCAGTTTTTCTCATACATAGTCTATTTATGATCCTTAGACCTGAGATCATCTTTGGTGAAAGACCATGTAGAGGTCTATCCTTATTGGTGATGAGTAATTGACTGTGGTTTAGCATGTTGTGCTTGAATTTGAGTTTGATCTCATCGGATTTTCAAACTAGAGAAATTTGAGTTGCTGGTCGGAGACCAGTCGTCCGACCACGAGTGGTCGGTGCTTTGGCTGGTCGGAGACCAGTCGTCCGACCCCGAGTGGTCGGGGCTTTGGCTGGTCGGAGACCAGTGGTCAGACCGCGAGTGGTTGGGATGGATTTATTGCACATCTTTGTGGGCATTGCTATGTGAGGAGTTTCCTTGTCTTTGATGGTTGCAGGGCGACGGTGCTAGGTCATGGTGAGGCGGAGGATGACTGGGACTAGGCGAGGAGCGTCGGAGGTCCAGATGGTTGGGAGATCGCCGGAAGATGATCGGAGACGGAGTCCGGGAAATTCAAGAAGACAAGGAAAGGAGATAATGCTAGCTAGATGCCGCGTGGATCAATGAGGCCCGTCGGAATGAGGTCTAGTTGATAGGTTAGCGGGTCTAGGTAGTATGCTTTGAAAACCGTGCAAGAAAACCCGGTATGTGTGTGGGTTTTGGGTTAGCACTTGCATGGCTGTGAGTGTGGGTTAATCCTAGCCCTTAGATGAGTGCTCTAGGGTTGAGAGACTCATCCAAGGGTGGTAGGTGGCCCAAGAGTAGTATAAATAGAGGTGGAGGGGTAGCCTCCTTCCCTTGAAGGTTTTGAGGTTTTTGATGCTCCTTTGAGCTTTGCCCACATGAATGTGAGGCTTTGTAACCTCTCCTTCCAGAAATGAAATGTTTCCTCAAATCATTTCTATTCTTTGTGCATTTACATTACGCATTTAGATTACGCAATTTAAATTATGCACTTAATTTCCGCAATTAAATTCAGCACTTACATTCTTGCAATTTACATTTATGCAATTTGGATTTGCCTCCCCTCCTTCTAAATGCTGTTCTTCTAGGATGTCTTAAGGGTGTTCATTTGGTTTTACATCTTTCTTACACCCTTGGATAGACTAGAGATCATGTTTTTTATCAATTTTCAAATCTGTCCAGAACTTGTTTTTCACGCAGCAGTCAGTATTTGATTTTTATAAAATTATATAAAATAATTTTCAAGTTATTATTTTCGGAGAAGGTACAGGACTCATATATACATCTGTATAAAATTTCTTGAGTCCACTAGTTGCACCGTTTGAGAGATATGAAGTGAAAACCGAGCCTCAAACTTTCTGGTCGTAGTTCCTGACCTTCTGTATTGCTTGATTTTTCATTCTTATTCTACAAATATTTATGAGGTGAGTTTTGCTGGAGGGTTTAACGACTCTACTTCTCATAGGGACAAAAATTTCCAAAAATTTTAGAGCAACATAAACTCACCAACCACCTGTTCCAACTGAGGACAATTTCTGAAAATCTGCTTTAATTTTTCTGAAAAGAGACATTGGTATTTTAGCTTTATCTCTTTTAGAAAAGAAGTCTTTTGAATTGATTCCTCTTTTGTTTGGACACTTGACAACTAGGATTGTGATTAAAAAAACCCCTCATATGATTCATGGTTCTTATCCATGCAAGCTAGGGGCACACATAGTTGTCTAATTGTTCTGGGTTTTGGAGTGTGTGCGAATAAGAGAAGCACCAGTTTGAACGAAAATTTATGGGTGCTTTAGATTTTTATCGCAAGAGTGTTTGGAGTACTTTGAGTGGGGGAAATTTTATTTGGGATCATTCACCCCCCCCCCCCTCTGATCGCCATTTCGATCTTTCAATTGGTATCAGAGCCGGTTTTGCTCTTCCATAGAACTTGACCGGTCTCAAGAGCCATGGCGATGGACAAGTATTCCACCAAGCCTCCCATTTTTGCTAGAGTTGATTTTTCATTTTGGAAATCGCGGATGGAGTCATACATCACTACCCAGGGCTTCCTGATATGGCAGAAGGTGAAACTCCCGTATGAGGTTCCTGCTGATGAAAGCGTCACGGCGGAAATATGGTGGCGTTGAGGTGAGCGCTAAGGCAAGGAACATCCTCATACGAGGTCTTAGCCGATGAGTATGATAGGATTTCTCACCTTCGTTCCGCTCACGATATTTGGGTGACCCTCGATGCTTACCATGAGGCACTACTCAAATCAAGACCGTGAGGCGGGACGGTTCAAGTGTGAGTTCAACAAGTTTGAACAACACTGGTGAGAGTCTTGATGAGTGCTTCGATCGTTTACCAAGATCTTGGCGATCTTGAGCGGTTGGTTGTATATACCGACTCGGATAATGCTCGATATTTCTTGACCGCACTTTCGATTTGCGCGTTTGGGAGATGAAGGTGACCACCATCAAGGACACCAGCGACTGTCAACCTTCACTCTTGGCGGGCTTTATTCCGCCTCAAGACTCATGAGATCGGCGTCGTCTCGCGGAAGACGAAGTCTCGATCGATGGCTTTGGTCACCGATCCCATTGGATCCTCTCTTTACGATTCTTCTATTGGTTTCTCTCTCTCGCCCTTTGCGAACTAGCGATGACCAGCTGGAAAAATTTCGGAAAATGAACTTGCTCTTCTTGCTCGCAAATTTTCATATGCATACAAGAGAGTGAGAGAGAGGAAGAGAGGTGGGATGATCACTGTTTGAGTGTGGTGGCCCCAACCACATTCGAGCAAACCGCCCCAAAGCGAGAAGGCTAAGAACGATGCGGCGGTTCGGCAAAGAACGACTACATCGACAAGAACCGCAACAAGAAGCCTCCAGTTCGTGAGCCGATGCGTGAGAAGAAGTACCGCAACTTCTCCAAGAACAAGAAGCTCTTCCACCGCGTCCTCGCCGCGCTTGACGACATCAACCTCTCCGACACGGAGACATGGAGCGACGAGGGCGAGGATGAACCGCAAGAGAAGAAGGGCGGCGACAACTTCTACGGCATGTGCTTCATGGTCGACGCCAACGGCATTAGCGACTCCGAGCTCTACAGTGACTCGGACGAGGTACCTTCCTATGATCAGCTCAATGAAGCTTTCTGTAAACTAGGAAAATTTTATGCTAGAGCTAGAGCTAGGTGTATGGAGCTTGAGAAGGAAGTAGGTACCTTGACTCGGGAGTTAGCTTCTCTTAGATCTTCCTGCCGAGTCACTGATGATTTCTCTTTGTGTGATGCTATTCTTGTGGAGTTGGAGAACTTAAGGACTATGCATGATAGTGTGTTGACTGAATTAGATAGTCTTAAGTTGAAGAATGCTAGCGATAATTATGTTGATGCTATTCCACTACTCCTTCTTGTGCTAATTGCCCTAAATTGCATGATAGTTTTCTTCATGCTCACTCTACTCCTTCTTGTGCTAATTGCCCTAAATTGCTTGACGAAATTGATGCCATGAGCGAACACCTTAGAAAGCCTTCTGCTAGAAATGATGAACTTGAATTGCATGCTTCTAAGGACCCATTCAGCTCATGTGAGGGCTGTAGGTAACTAAAACTTGACAATGATGCTTTGAATGTCAAGTGTGATCAACTTTCTAAGGACTTGCTAGTTAAGTGAAAAACTGGTTGCCTGCTGTGTGTTGGGGTTAAGGATGATGTGGATCGAATCCATGTCAAGCTTAGGAAGAAGTTAAAAGACCAAACCCTTAGGATTAGAGATGCTCCTTGCGTTTCTTGTGAGGCCCTCAAGATTGAGGCAGCCGTGCTAGGGAAACAAAAAGCACGTGCTGAGAGATATTCTCTTTCTCTTTCTGGTTCTTCTTCTTCCTCTCCTTCCCCCTGTTCTTCTTGTGCTTCTTTCTTTCGAGATTGCTAGTATCTTATGAGCACTCTCGAGAAGTTTGTTGGAGGCAAGAAGAAGCTCAAACTTATTCTAGACCAATCCAAGATTAGTAGATTCAATCAAGGTCTAGGATTTGATCCCTTGGAGCACGCTCGGGCGCATCCTCCCACCATTGTGCGCGGCTCTAAAAGTGGTGAGATTGTGGTTGCTCCCAAAGTGAGCACCACCGTGTTTAGGTCTGCTGGGGTTGTCCATAAGACTTCTGACCAGAAGGGTGTTACTCCTGTTGCTTCTGTCTCTAGCAAGGCGAAGTACACATGCACCTTCTGTAAGAAGGATGGTCACATAGTAGATTTCTACTTCAGACGCGCCAAGATCACTCGGTGTGAGCGTGTTGCTGCTCTTAGGGGTATTCAGGTCATCCCAGTTTTGAGTGCTCTAAGGTACACTTTGCTTCTAAGCAGTTAGAGAGTCGCTGTTTTTGGGCAATGTCAAGACTCGGTATTCATCTTTGGTTCTTGAGTTTTAGTCTTGGAGCTGTTCGTAGTCGATCTTTCCATTGTCTTTTTGATATTCCTCGTTTTCCCATCGAGGTAGATATCGTGGCGTGAGGTGTTTTACGGTAGGAGATTTAGGAAGCCTCACCGGGATGGTCTAGCTTTTGCACCACGGCGGGCTAACAGTTCTATTTGCTAGATCATCTACTAGAGTTGCTCGATCATGTTAAGGTTAAGCGACAGAGAGACACTCGAGTCCAGTCTTCTTACGTGGTGGTACTCGAGGTGTCGTGTGGTTGATATTGGGTTCCCAAGTCTTCACTCTATCGATCTTGAGTCATCTTTCTCTCTTATGCCTTGATCAAGTTAGTCGGATGGGAAGGGAGATGTTTGGATTGTCGACTCCGGTTGTTCTCGTCATATGACCGGAAATTCTCGATGGTTCTCTTCCCTAGTTCGAGCCCCAGGTGATGAGTTGATCACTTTCGGGGATGCTTCTTCAGGTAGAGTCATTGCTAAATGTACCATCTGCATTAACCAAAATTTCATTCTTAAAGATGTTGCCTTAGTAAGTAAGCTGCAATACAATCTGCTCTCTGTTTCTCAGCTTATCGATGACTCTTTCGATGTAAGCTTCAAGAGTAATGCCTGTAGAATTCTTGATTCATCAGGAGGGTTAGTTTGCGGGATTTCTAGATTTGGGAGAGTCTTTCGTGCTATTTTTTCTGCTTCTTCTGGAGACTCTCTTCGATGTTTGATTGCTTCTGAGTCTCGTGATCTCTCCTTCTGGCATAGGAGACTTGGTCACATTGGTTTTGATCATTTGACCCGAGTTAGTAGCCACGATCTCATTCGGGGTTTGCCCAAACTCAAGATGGTCAAAGACTTAGTTTGCTCTCCTTGACGGCATGGCAAGATAGTTACTGCTTCTCGTCCTCCAGTCACCATAGTGATGACTGATGCACCAGGACAGCTTTTACATATGGACACTGTTGGTCCAGATAGAGTGCAGTCAGTGGTGGGAAGTGGTATGTTTTTGTCATTGTTGATGATTTTTCGAGGTATTCTTGGGTGTTTTTCATGGCCTTGAAGGATGAGACTTTTTCTCACTTCAGGGGTTTAGTCAGTAGGTTATCTATTGAGCTCCCAAGTCATTCTGAGCTATCTGTGATGATAATGGCACGGAGTTCAAGAATTCCTACTTTGGATGGTGAGCCTGCTGATCAGAAGGAGTTCCGGAGCATGATTGGCTCTCTCCTATATCTCACTGCTTTGAGGCCGAACATACATTTCGTTGTGTGTGTGTGAGCCCGATTTCAGGCTTCTCCTCGCGCCTCTCACTGCCAGGCGGTCAAGCGCATCTTCAGGTACCTTCGTGCTACCACTGATTATGGTATTTGATACTCTTCTTCTTCTTGTCTATCTCTTAGAGCCTTTTTCGATGCCGACTTTGCTAGTTGTAGGATAGATAGGAAGAGCACTTCTGGCACTTGCCAATTCATTGGCACTTCTCTTGTTTCTTGGTCATCTAGGAAGCAGTCTGGGGTTGCACAGTCCACCACTAAGGGCGAGTATGTTGCTGCAGCCGATTCTTTGTAGCAGTGCTCTTGATGAGATCGACCTTACGGGACTATGGGTTAGAGATAGAGAGTGTGCCACTCTTCTGTGATAACACTTCAGCTATTTGCATTGCTAAAAACCCAATGCAACATTCCCGGACCAAGCACATTGATATTAGTTATCACTTTCTTAGAGACCATGTGGAGAAGGGAGATATCGCGCTTCAGTTCGTAGAGAGTGACCTTCAGTTAGCCGATATCTTCACCATGCCTTTGGATAGCTTCAGATTTGTAGCCTTGAGAAGTGAGCTTGAGTCGTGAGCCCTTACGGCCTTTCGTGAGGGGAGTGGTTTGTATATTATGTATTATATGTTTTCTTCCACTTTTCTTTTCTTTGTGTTTCTTCCGGGTGACTTTGGGCTTGTTTTTTGAGTTGAGTTCACTCACTTAGACTTGGCATGCCTTGCATGGACCTCTTATCTTGTGCTTTAGGTTGCTATCATGCGTGATTAGTTGTTCTCTCTTCTCTCTAGGTTGAGTTCCCTCACAGTCTTATAAGTCTAGCGGTATTGGGCCTCTGGTAGGCGGGTGCTGTGTGCACTTCTTAGTTAGGATCTAGAGTCGACTTCCTATGTCGGCCTGCAGGGGAAGATAAGGCGAATCTGAGCCGTAGTGAGTCTCTTCTATCTTATCTATGCTCAATAGCCATCTAGTTTTGCGTTTCTCGACTTCTTCTCCTCATTACATTTTTACGATTATTATTGAGTTCATTCGGTTTTCTTTATGCCTAATCTTGATAATAACTCAACTTTAACCAGATTTGAGCTTAAAATTGATTCATTTGTTGAGGGGGAGTTTGGGAATCTGTTCATGCATTGCATATAGACTGCATTTCCTGTTTAATGAGCTTTGTCTATTATGCAATTGATTTCTTCTTCATGCTATACACCATGCTACATCATATGGAGGAAATCATTAGCTTAGATATATCCAAGTTCATTTAACTTGCTAAGCTTAAAAATGAAATAAGCCTTAAATGAAAAACTTGATGAAACTTGTTGGTCCAGACGGTTGGGAGATCGCCGGAAGATGATCGGAGACGGAGTCCAGGCAAGTCAAGAAGACAAGGAAAGGAGTTGATGCTAGCTAGATGCCGCGTGGATCAATGAGGCTCGTCGGATTGAGGTCTAGTTGATAGGTTAGCGGGTCTAGGTAGTATGCTTTGAAAACCGTGCAAGAAAACCCGGTATGTGTGTGGGTTTTGGGTTAGCCCTTTCATGGCTGTGTGTGTGGGTTAATCCTAGCCCTTAGATGAGTGCTCTAGGGTTGAGTGACTCATCCAAGGGTGGTAGGTGCCCAAGAGTAGTATAAATAGAGGTGGAGGGGTAGCCTCCTTCCCTTGAAGGTTTTGAGGTTTTTGATACTGCTTTGAGCTTTTCCCACATGAATGTGAGGCTTTGTAACCTCTCCTTCCAGAAATGAAATGTTTCCTCAAATCATTTCTTTTCTTTGTGCATTTACATTACGCATTTAAATTATGCAATTTACATTATGCACTTAATTTCCGCAATTAAATTCAGCACTTACATTCTTGCAATTTACATCTGTATTAAATTTCTTGAGTCCACTGGTTGCACCGTTCGAGAGCTATGAAGTGAAAACCGAGCCTCAAACTTTCTGGTCGAAGTTCCTGACCTTCTGTTTTGCTTGATTTTTCATTCTTATTCTACAAAGCTTTCTGTGGTGATTTTTGGTGGAGTGTTTCATGACTCTACTGCTCACAGGGACAAAAATTCCCAAAAATTTTAGAGCAACATAAACTCACCAACCACCTGTTCCAACTGAGGACAATTTCTGAAAATCTGCTTTAACTTTTCTGAAAAGAGACTTTGGTATTTTATCTTTATCTCTTTTAGAAAAGAAGTCTTTTGAATTGATTC
This sequence comes from Otatea glauca, assembly GCA_036346275.1. Classification (NCBI taxonomy): domain Eukaryota; kingdom Viridiplantae; phylum Streptophyta; class Magnoliopsida; order Poales; family Poaceae; genus Otatea; species Otatea glauca. The sequence continues at coordinate 9,614,057 of CM070716.1, read as the reverse complement.
CTCTTTTGTTTGGACACTTGACAACCAGGATTGCGATTAAAAAAAACCCCTCATATGATTCATGGTTCTTACACATGCAAGCTAGGGGTACACATAGTTGTCTAATTGTTCTGGGTTTTGGAGGGTGTGCGAATATGAGAAGCACCTGTTTGAACGAAAATTTTTGGGTGATTTAGATTTTTATTGCAAAAGTGTTTTGAGTACTTTGAGTGGGGGAAATTTTATTTGGGATCATTCACCCCCCCCCTCTGATCGCCATTTCGATCTTTCAATTGGTTTCATAGATATGTAATGGTTTACTTAGGGGTTGCCAAACACTACTTTTTAACCAGGTAGTTATAAAAGTAGTTTTTGGGTTTACCATGAAACATGCTGAGGTACATGAATCAACAAAATGGAATTTGCCCCTCCTACATAGTGGAGAGGTATCTCTGGGCCCCTCGAGGTAGACGGGTTAAGGAAGTGCATGGCCATGCTAAATGTGATTGAGAGTCAATCTAGATAAATTAATCCACTACAGTATGAGTGAATTGATCGAGCTGTCATAGGATGACACGACCCTCGTCTTGAGTTCGATCTGATATTGTGAGGCAAAGGGAACATGATATTATCACACTATAGATGGTTCATCCGATGCTTTATGAATATTTGGGAATCGATATGTACTGCTAGGGACCGCTATCCATTATCGCCGGAAAGATGTTTAAGTCGTGTCCCAATATACATGAACCTATAGGGTCACACACTTAAGGGGATTGGAATGGTTACAATCAGTTATCAGAGTTCGGATTGGATCCATTCTAATTGGTTGGATTGAATATGGACTTAGATTAGGCCCAAGGGTTCGGCGCCACTAAGGGCTATAAAAATGGGATGTAGGCTTAGGGTTTGAGGCAAAAATTGTATGCAATAGTTGCACCACCACCAAAATCCTAGCCGTCCTTCACCATCTCTGCTGTGCATACGGTGCTAGCACTGAACGCTCGGTATTCCAACCCCGGATGTGAGGATACTGATAGAGGTACTGCTCTATTGCGGTGCCGTTCGAAGACGACTGTTTGGACCGATCAAGGAGTTGATTAGACTGATCCAGAAGCCGAATGATCAACTTGCTGCTAGGCTATCGCTTGAATCGATCGCACTATTCAATGACCATACCAGGACGCGCATCGTCGATCTACTTTGACATCTTCTTCCTCTGCACTATGCTTCTAGTGGTAACGATCTGTAATCCATGATCATTTACTTGCGTGGCCTCTTGGGATTGATAGAATTTTTAATTTGCGCTAGCGTAGCTTACCGTAACCCTTCAAACATATGCCCCATTTTTCAAAGATGATATGAATCTTCCAAAAAAATACCTTTCGTCCTGTTCACAATGAATTTCCTTTTTCATACTCTTTTCGCCGCTACTTACAGTAACATCCCCATTTCTCATTCTACAAAGCTTGGGAATGTACAATTTCTAACAATATTTTCCTTCGAAAATTAAGTATTTGATGTATCCCATTTGACATATTCGTATCAAAGAATCAACAAATTCTACCATGCATTTTTGGCAAAAATTACCTGCCGAATGCCACTGGTTTCACCCATCTATAAATATCATATTTCACCTCCATAATTTTTACGTCTCCTTGTTCAGAACTCTCACATCTTCGACTTCAGCCACATTCCCTTCAATCTCAGCATCTTTCAGTGCTCATCTTCGTCGGATCGCAACAAATGGACCCCAAATTGGTACTCATCCCTGTGCCAGATTGTAAATATTAATGTTACCTAGATCCATTAGGAAACCTAGATCCGTTGGCCATAGTAGAACATGATATACCTAGAAATCCTCTACATGTTCTAGACAACAATATTGATGGATGGAGCGAAAGCTTCAAAGCGGGGTCGATGGCTCATAAGGGCTGGAGGGACTAGTGCAATCTAGTTGTGTAACATCCAAATTTTGTATTTATTTGATTTATTGTGCATTTTATAATTTTGAGAATATTTTGGAATATATTTAAATTATTTGGAATTTATTTGAATTAAGACTTTTGTTAAAGTTATTTGAAAATCTAAAAATTTTAAATAATTTTTTGTTGAAAATATTTTATTTGAGTTCCAAAAGCCCTAAAATATTTTCCAGATTTTTCTGGAATTTTTTAGGTATTTTTGTTATTTTATTTGTTTTTATCTATTTTCTAGCATTATTTTATTTAGAAAATGTTAGAAAAACCCTAGTAAATAGTTCTGGGCTGAACCCATGTGGGCCCGACCCAATAGTTTATCAGTCGGTTTAATTGGGAAATAACTGAGAAATTTATTATTGTTATTATTTGTTTTACTGTCATTTCAATCTATTTACTGTATTCTTTTGTAAATGCTGCTTTATTGCAAAATAACGAATTCAAGCATTCATTGGAATATGCCATGCTTGTAGTATAATTGAATTGCATTTTGTGCACAACTTATTGAGTGCTTTATGTACTCACCCCTTGCAACAACAAAACACCAGTTGGAGATGAGTCTAAACTTGCTTACGAGGAGGAGTTCTAGGAGGAGACGATCAACTAGGGTGCGAACCTTGTTAGTTGCCTATGGCAAATTGAAGGGTTCCTATGAATAATTTATTTATGTTGTAGTTTTATTTATAAATATAAAAATTTGAAAATGAAATTGAATAGAATTTTTAATTAAAGTGTCAAGAATGAATTATAAAATTATCCTCTATTTCAATATCTTGAGATCCAACCTTAACAAAAGGATGAGTAGCATAATAAAACTTCAAATCGAACAAAATGTGAAAATAAATTTGAAATATAAGTTCACTTTGAAATTTCATTCAATCTGAATTTCTTCTTGAATTTTGGTTCTTAAGAAATCTTTTATTGTAATAATTTCTGTTTCCCCTCAATACAAAATGCAAAACTTAATGACAAATTAAACATTAAATATTTAATTATTGTTATTTGATGCTTTTTATGAATTCTATCAAATTTATTGATTTTTCTTGGATTTCTTTACTATTGATGGAAAAGAGAATTCTTTTTTATCGAATAATCAAACATGTGATAAGTCATAAGAAACGATTTGTAAAATAACAAAATAATAAAAATCCCTGTAAATTCGTGGAAATATCCAGAACCCTAAAATATATTTTAAAAGTCATATCAAAGTATTAAAAGATGAAAATAAAGGTAATTAATGAATCATGACAAACAATAGTAAATATGTCAGAAATTAAATTTTCATAAATGTGATGCGAAAATTTTTATATTATCTTCATAATGGATAGAGACATATACAATAAAAATATCAGGAAATAATAATCATATATGTTATTTATAAAAATTCAAAAATAGAATTTTTGAAAATCTAACAATCATAATGTCAGTATTTTATTAAATACAATATAATGAATTTGAAGTTTAAAATTTTACATTAGACTAATATAGTCACACTTAACCTCTACAAAAAGTTTCATAAATATTGGATAAGTTATAAACTCATAAATAAATTAAATACAGAATGCATAAACCTGTGCACAGTGCACTGTCAGAATTTCTATATATTATACAAGCGTCCAATAGGTCTGAAATTTTTATGGTAGATTCTAAGATAGCTCTAGTACACTCAGTAAATTATTCATTAATTTTTAGATAAGAGAGATAACTTATTCAATGAACTATCCTCGCTGTGATCACTGAAAATTGCTTGAGGTCACCTCGCCATTCACTGCCAAGTGGGTCTCAATCCACTGTTCGGTCCACCTGCCAGTCTCAGGCACTATTCTTCTTCTTCCTCTGATCACTGAGTCCCCGAAGCCGAGCTCTGCTTCGGCGACTGTGGCTCGCGTCCTGGCCAACAACTTGCTCCGCCCGGCCAGTGCCTACCCGCCACGGCTCCACCACGCGGTCCTCGCACGGAATTCTTGCGAGTTGCCCATACCATCTTCTATAGAGCGCCGCAAAAACCTCCCGCTGGGTTCACACTCGCTACCGAGCTTCTCTACTGCAATTCCTTGGCTATAAAAGCCGCTCTGTGATCACCTTGAAGTGCCCTTCATTTCCCCTCTCATTTCTTTCACCCACAAATACGAACAGCCTCCAATTTCATATGTTCTTCCCCTCGGTCGAAGAACCCTAGAATCGGCTTGAATCCGATTAGAGATGGTATGCTTGGTCTCTGTCCAATTCCTTTACGCATTAGCTTGTATGTCTCCTGAGGATCAAAAGCCCCCACTTAAACTCAAGGATCATTGAACAAAACTCGATCATTCTTTGTTACCTTTCTTCCACTACCACGGCGAACGGTGGCAGGCTGATCCAGTAAGCCTCTGACCCCAATAGCTATAAAGATGGAACCTCTAGTACCCCTTGGTGTTTAAATTGCTACCGATTCTAACCGAACCACCTCAGTTCGTCTTCTCCGGCGATCCGCCATTGCCGCCGCCGCCCCTCCTCGGTGGCAGCCCACCTCAACTCGACTCGGTGATTGACACCACTCCGGGTGACCTCGGCTCCACTGATCTCCCTGCGCGGTGGCGAACCTCTCCCAAGCCGCCACGGCGAATAGCCACGAAGGTGAGCCCCTGTTCTGTGTCGATGACATGGAGGACCCATCAGTCAGCCAGCGCGCCCTCAGCTTCACCCTCTCACTAACCCACAGGCCCCACCTATCGGTCGGCTGAGATTTAAATAAAACCGCGAAAATGAAAAGACGCTTTCAAGGTGATGAAAACGTATTCGTCTTTTTAAGTGTATTTTCAAAACCGACTTAGATTCAAACTTGATATCTTTTGTATCTTTAATCCAATTAAGATGAAACAAATTTATATATTCATCTAAAATCTTGTACTTTCAAATTATGCAAAAATATTTTGAATAAGAGCTCTGGACAAATTTGAAATTCAAATTTAAAGAAAAGGTTGAAACATAAGTTATGTATATACATGATGCAAATGAACTGAGAATTGAATGAAACCAATTTTATTGGAATCCTTAGACTTCCAGCAACCAAAATATATAAAAACATTTAAATATCATCTTTGTTTGTATCATTTTCTATTAAAGGTTGTTCTCAATACCTTAAATATTCAAAAGGATATACTTTGTACAAAAGAAACCCAAAAAGAGAATAATTGATTTCTAAAATGCTTTTATAACAGAATGATACCTGGGTAAGCTAAAATACTTAAGAAATAATCTTGATTTGAATTGTTTCATGAATAAGAATGAGACCCTTGTGTAAAAGATATATGATATTGTTGGCGTAAAAAACTTAATATGATATTGTTGGCGTAAAAAACTTAATGTAGGGTTTCTGACAACAGCACACCAGATGAACACCGGGTTCAGAGCGTGCCAGTCGATTTGACCTGTAACCGACAAGGTAAAAAACATAAAATTCAGTCAAAAGCCGATCGTGAAGATCAATCGGCTTAGACCCAATCAGCTTAAAGCCGATCGAGATCGAGTAACATGGTAAGTCTAATTAGCCAATTAAGTCTAATCGGATGATAAAGCGGATCGATTACAAGAAGGCGATGCGCAACAAAATCAGAATAAATCAAACCTGGGGCGTAATTGATGAAGATCAACTATCGGCGATGCGCAACTTTATTGATCAAATCGATTAAAAAGACTAAGTTACAAAAGCTACTCCTAGTCGACAGGAAAAGTAAGAGTAAAGGCTGGTTGATTGTATTGTGTTGTTTTTTTCGCAGTTTGCTTTGACCCTTCTTTTATACCCGTCGGCCGATCGTATCCTGTTACAACACGTTTAAGTCCTGATCCGTATCGGCCTTATCTCGGACAGTTATTTCCTTAAAGATCTTGCTGTTACCAAATATCTTCAAATCTTTCCAACCTGTCCGTTAATTCCCGTGTATTTGATCTTATTGCTGATTTTGACTAGACTTAACAAATTTTTGGTGCAAACATATGCCCCCCATTTTTGAGAGATGACTTGTCATCTATCAAAAATGGCAATAATCGGCTTTTTCCATCGGCTAACTGTTGAACTTCACTCAATAACTGCCGCTTTATTTACGCTATAATTCTCTGACTTTTGAGTAGTGCGTTTTAACTGCTTGTGTCTTTTGAGATTCGTTTCCCGCCGCTTCAAATTTTCACCTTGCTATAAAATGCGGCCACCACTCGGTCATTCTTCACGAGCTCAAGCTCTCGCACTACTCGTAATCGGCTTCTTCCTTCTGCTTCTTGTCAGCCTTCCATCGGCACGTCAACCCTTTGACTCAATCGGCTTTCGCATCAAGATCGACTGAATGGATCCTTCCTAGGTACTCATCCCAATCCCCAACAGCGTTGATCAGTTTTTCCTCGGCCCATTAGGAAACTTAGATGCAGCTACAGTTATTGATCAAGAAGTAACTCGCCTCCCCTTGTAGGCTAGAGGATATAACATTGAGGGTTGGAGTAAAAGTTTTATGGCTTGGCCGACTGCACTTAAAGGGTGGAAGAACTGGTATAACCGGGTAGCAGCCCAAAAAAGAGAATCCTGGGAGAGAATGGGCATAGCCGAGTGCATTCCTTTGAGTCTAGCCGATCCAGAAGCCAATGAGCCCTTGGTGGCCACGGCTTGTTATTTCTGGTCGGATGCTTTTAATGCCTTCATGTTTCGCAGACCGTGCGGTTGGCCCAACTTTGCTTTGGGCGTTGCTCAACTCTCTTTATTTGAGACGGATGGGAACAAATATCGACTTTCGAGACCAAACCAAAGAACAAATTGATTCGGTCCAAAGGTGAAGGATGGTCTAAATATATAGCCAACAATAACAAAGTAAATGGGTTAGTATCGGACGAGGAGCACATCGCCTTCCTTAATCTCTGGCTTGACAGATTTATGTTCTGCGGTGCTTCATTAGGGCCAACCCAAGTATATCAGACAATTCCAGAATGATTCATAGAGGGCCATCGACTGGCGCTTGGAAAAACATTCCTGGGAGCGGTATATCAGATGATGCATGTCATTAAAAGTCGGCTTTATACAGGGTTTGGTGATTTCACCGTAGGCAACGTAGGTGGTCCTTTATGGTTTATTCAAGTCTGGCTATATTGCTTCTTTAGCCGACCTTTTAATTTTGAGCCTACCGATGATACAGCCTTTCCAAGAGAGGACAACCTCGAGAACGCTATTCTTCAATATCAAGCAAGCCGATCATTTGGCGAACGGTTCATTATGTGTTCTGGCAGCGAGAAGGAAATCACAGTAGCTGATTCAAAGAAGTACATGTCCTTCTTCCTTCACCTGAGCGACGAGGATCTGAGACAGCGGGATTTTTTTAGTTACACTGGTGTGGCCGATTTTCCATGGCCTTCGTTCCTTCATCTTGAAGCTGACAGTTCTGTGATGCCTCAGGAAACCCTTGACTTGTATAAAATTTTTATCTCCCCTTGCATTCTTCATGCTGGGGTCCATACAAGAAATCGGACATACCAGCCGTCGTATGAGTTCTATCAAGTGATCCCGAGTTTTCAGCTTCATGATCGGCTTGAGCCGAGGGCTAGGATCAGGAATGCTGTATCGGCTGAAAATCATCTTGGAAGTAGCCAATGACTTGCATGTTCAGTCTTTGCCACACTTTTTCTTGAACACCAGACGGGCAGGAGGATATACCACATGGTGGTCAGTCATTGCAGGAGCCCTTTATCGGTCCAAGTCTCCTTTGATTATCATCAATGAGATTTTTCCCAATCTTCTGGAGTCGATGTTAGTATCTAACGCCGATTGTAGCAGTGAGGCCACCTCGTCTGGATATACTAACACGAACGTAGATGTTTCTAGCAAGGTATCGGCTTAGAGTTTAAATCTTCTGTCTTGTCATTTATGAAATCTGCCTTGAATCTAATTCTGTTTCTTGCCTTGTAGAACAAAGCTACTGAAAAGAGGGCGCCTTCAGGTCTTCCAGGCGATGGCCAACGGAAAAAATAGAAACAATCGGCCGCCATCATGGGCTACGCTTCAAGGTCTCTAGGTATTCAAAGCTCAACATTATCGTACTTGGAAAAGAAACAACCAAGTAAGCACACTACAATCGGCCATACTTTCTTTCTCTTTTTCTCTTAATCCATCTGACTATCAGCCGATTATATTTTCAGAAAAGAAGAAGACGAAATACACCAAGGCTCCCGCGAAGAGAGGATCTAATCCCCAAGAGCAGAGTGGCAAAAGTTCGCCTCATGCGTTAGCTACTGCAAAGGTGAGTTAACCATACCTTTAATTGGCTACATGCGTTGGCCGCTTCTCCTTTAAGACGTTGGCTCATCTTTTCATTTCTTTTATAGTCGTCACAGTTAGCTCAAGTGGCGAAGATTTTAGCGGATCTCCCCAATATTTCATCAAGGCCTCTCTCTCCTCACGACGCCAGCGCCAATGCCCGGTTGAAGATCCGCGAGATCTCGACCGACAAATTTGTTGGGCTTTTCTCTGGCCGATCTTGACAACCCCGAGATCATAGCTACGGATGATTACGACGCAGAGATCAGAAAGATCCTGCAAGTTTTGAAGGAAGCGTCGACTGCCGTGACCTCTGCCCCGGGTATGCAAGAAAAACATAACAAGCTTTTTGATCTGGTTATGAGGCCGCAGTCGGAGATACTGGCGAATAACCAACCGATCAGAGATGCCATGACGGCTGTTGAAGCCGACCTGCCTCCAGAGGCGATGGAAGCCCTCCGGAATGTATGCCACCTGGACGAGAGGAGGTCTGAAGTTGAGGAAGCACAGGCTAGAATTAAACGCCGTCTGGCCCACGAAGCTGATCAAAAGCTTCTGGATGACCTAGTCGCAGACGTGAAGGCAAAGAAACGCAAATTTGATGCTGACGCGCAGCAGCTAAAGTCGACCAAGGAATCTCTCTTCAAGCTTGAAAACACGAAGAAATTTCTTTTGGAAGAACTGGCAAAGACCGAAAAACAAATCCAAGAAGGCCAATGTTCTATGGAAAAAACTACATCAGAGATAAAGGACCAGAAGCTTGGTATCGCCATGGCCGTGGTAAATGTGAAAAAACAATCGGCCAAGGTGCTACCGGTGCCAGGAAATGAAAAAGAAGATGATCGCATCATTGAAGAAGTTCAATGTGTGATCGCAAAGGCCGCGGGTGCTTTATCGGCTTTGGGCGCAAGTCTCCCGGGCTCAGGCATTCAGTACTAGCTCTTGGAAATGTAAAACTTCTGTTGGTTGTTTTGAAAATACTTGTCTGAATACTACTTTTGTAACTCTCATAATCGGCTGTTTAACCGATTTTAATTTCGCTCTCTAGTAATTGTATCTTCTGAGTCTGCAATCCTTTTAGCCGATTAACAGCATCCTGTTAACTTGGCCTTTTGAACGTGATCTTTAGTCGGCTAGGCTCCAATCCAAACGTTAGGATAGTATTTCTTTAAATATTTCCCGTTAATAGCTTTAGGCAATACATACCCTTCCAACGTCTCTATTACGTACGAATTTCCACCGACTAACCGATTAACCTTGTATGGTCCTTCCCACGTAGGTGACCATTTTTCGAATCGGTTATCTTTCGAACCAACGGGCAATATCATTTTCCATACTAAATCGGCTTGATCGAAAGACTTAGGCACGACCTTTTTATTATATGCTTTTGCAACCCTGATTTTATTCTTCTTAAGTCGATCAAGCGTAGACAAACGTATTTCTGCCAACTCATCCAAATTGTCGATCATCGAATTGTTATAATCCTGAGCTGACAAACCGTCTTGCCTAGCCACTCGTATAGATTCAATATTGATCTCCACGGGTAAAACGGCTTCTTGACCATACACCAACAGGTAAGGTGAAAGCTTCGTTGCTCCGTGATAAGCTAGCCGATACGCCCAAAGCGACTCCAATAGAGTTGAGGGCCAATTCCTTGGTTTTTCGTCAATTTTCCTTTTGATCAACTTGATTAACATTTTGTTGGACGACTCGGCTTGTCCGTTAGCCTGAGCGTAGTATGGGGATGAATTCAACAGTTTGATTCCCAGACTTGTCGCGTAACTCTGAAACTCATTAGACATGAACACTGTACCTTGATCGGTCGTAATTTTTTGCGGTATTCCAAACCGATGGACAATGTGCTCATTAACAAAACCGATGGCTTCGACACTGGTCACTTTCTTGTGTGGTATAGCTTCAACCCATTTAGAGAAATAATCGGTTGCGTCCAAAATAAACTTGTGGCCTTTACTTGAGGCAGGAAATATTTGGCCGATTACGTCTATTCCGCAACCTCTGAACGGCCATGGCTTGATAATTGGGTGCAAGGCTGATGCTGGCGCTAGTTGTATGTTGAAAAACTTTTGACAGGTCTGACATCCTTTATAATACTTGAAACAATCCTCTAGCATCGTCGGCCGAAAATAACCTGTCCGTCTAAGCATCCATTTCATCTTGTGAGTCGATTGGTGAGAACCGCAAATGCCTTCATGTACTTCACCCATTGCTACCCGTGCTTCTTCGGCTCCAAGACATCTCAATAGCAATCCTTCCATCGTCCGATAATACAACGTATCGTCCATAACAATGTACTTTAAAGGTTGTTGCCTAATCTTGCGTTCTGTCGGCTTAGATGGATCAATCAGGTAATTCTTTATTTGCATTCTCCAATCCACGAAATCTACGCACATGACGGCTTTATTCACTAGCTCAGTTACCAGATATCGGCCAAAGTCTTTGTACCCTGATGCCTGTTGAGCCAGGGCATTAGCTCTATCGTTCAAATCTCGAGGGACATGACCGATAGAAAATGATGTAAATGAGCCGATGATCTCGAAGCATTGCTCAAAATATTTTAACAGTACCTCGTCTCGATATTGGTATTCTTCTTTTATTTGCTGTACAATTAACATAGAATCCCCGTATGCCTCAACCGCACTTACTCCGATGTTGTCTAATAATTGCAAACCCTTGAGGGACGCTTCATACTCTGCCTGATTATTTGAGCATCGATTGTTTAATCCAAATGCAAATTCAAAGTTATGCCGTTTGGGCGATATGAGCACTACACCGATTCCATTGCCTTCTCTACACACAGACCCATCAAAAAACAATTGCCAAGGGGCTACAGATACCAAGTCGGCAGTAGTGTCATATCCTATTATAAAATCGGCCAGAACTTGTCCCTTAACTGCTTTAGCCGATTCGTAAATCAGGTCGAACTCTATCAAGGCATGAGCCCATTTTCCAAGTCGACCTCGTAATATCGGAGCTGATAACATATACTTTATAACATCGGTTTTACAGATTACTTTACAAGACGATGCTAAAATATAATGTCTTAGCTTTGTACATGAGAAATATAAAGACAAGCATAATTTCTCGATGAAACGGTACCTGACTTCAGCATCAAGAAGGCGTCGGCTTAAATAAAAGATAACCCTTTCCTTTCCATCAACTTCTTGTGCTAAAACAGACCCGATAGTCTCCTTTTAGGCCGATATATATAACCTGAATGGAATCCCTTTTCGCGGTGCAGCCAAAACCGGAGGATTGGCTAAATAGTCTTTAACATCGTCGAAAGCCTTTTGCTGATCGCTCCCCACACAAACTCTTGATTATCCTTCATTTTCAATAGTGGGGTAAAAGCACGGATCCGACCGAACAGATTCGAGATAAATCTTCGGAAATAGTTAATTTTACCGATCAACTTCTGCAATTCATTTTTGCATGTTGGCGGCATTGTGTCGACTATGGCTTTAAATCATGCTTGATTGACTTCGATACCTCTTTCATGTACCATGAAGCCCAAAAATTACCCAGCCGACACGCCAAACACACATTTGAAAGGATTCATCTTCAAGCCATGTGATCTTATGTTCTGGAAAACCTTTTCTAAATCGGCCAAATGCTACAAGTCATCTGCAGACTTTACTACGACATCATCGATATATATCTCAACGATGTGACCGATTAAATTATGAAAAATCAGATTCATGGCTCGCTGATATGTTGCCCCGACATTCTTTAAACCGAAAGTCATAACCATCCACTCGAACAAACCTATGGCACGAGGACATCTAAAAACTGTTTTTGGTATATCGGCTTCTGCCATGAATATCTGATTGTATCCGGCATTCCCGTCTAGAAAACTTATGATCATATTCTCTGATGCAGCATCGATAAGCATATCGGCTATTGGCATCGGGATTTCATCTTTTGGTGTCGCTTTGTTTAAATCTCTAAAGTCGACACAAACTTGAAGTTTTCTGTTTTTCTTCCTGACTGGAACAATGTTAGAAACCCATTCCACATATCGGCAAGGCCTTATAAATTTAGCCTCCAACAATCGCTCTATTTCTTCTTTTATAATTTTATACAGGGCTGGATTAAAATGCCTAGGGTATTGTTTAAACGGCCGATAACCTTGCTGAATGGATAGCCGATGTTCTACCAATTGACGGCTTAAACCAGGCATCTCGTGATACTCCCAAGCAAAACAATCTTTATATTCTCTAAGAATTTTGATTAACTTTTCTTTATATTTTACATCTAATTTTGCGCTAATAAAAGTTGGTCTTTTTTTATCACCAATACCTATATCAACTTCTTCAAGCAGATCGGTGGACGTGAAGCCTTGACCCAACTTTTCAATCTCTTGAAAGTCTTCTATAGCCTCATAACAATCCGTTGTTTGCCGATAGCTTCGCATTTTGTCTTGTAATACCTTTACTGTTTTTCTTGTCCCAATCGGCGCAACACTTCGTTTGCTCGATCAAACGTGCCTGGCCTGACACTGATCGACACAAATCCTGTTTTGCTCATGCAGATGAAATCGTAGTCTTCTAGTGTTTTTCCCGATATGCATCCGGCTTCTTCATGTCGTCAATTCGCATCAGAACTGCCATGGCAATATGAGCCGATGTGTCGGCCGTGACAATTTCAACTTGTTCTCCGTTCCACTGGACAAGCGCTTGATGCATAGTCGACGGGATGCAGCAGTTGGTGTGAATCCAATCTCTTCCAAGCAGAACGCTGTAATTTCCTTTGGCGTCAATAACAAAAAATGCGGTTGGCAAAGTTTTACTCCCGACGGTCAGTTCTGTAACCATGACGCCTTTGGCTTCTGTAGGATCGCTTGTGAAGTCGTTTAAAACCATGTTAGTTTTAATCAAGTCTTCATCGGACTTACCTAGTTTCTTGCAAGTTGTATAGGGCATCAAGTTTACTATGGCTCCACCGTCTACCAGCATCCTTGATATCGGCTTTCCATTTATATACCCTTTCACATATAATGGTTTCAGATGCCGATAATCACTCTTGGTTTTTCAAAGATAGCGTTTTGAACGCCTGAACATGATTGAGTAAAAGTTTCTTTAGCCGACTCAGTTTTGATTTTGAATTCGGCCGACAGTGTGAACACCATATTGATGTCCATTGGGGGTGTATCGTCCCTAATCATAGGAGAATCTAGATCATCCGCCGATTCAAAATCTTCCTCGTCTTGTTCCTTTTTTCTCCACTCTTTCTTGACAACCTTGACCAGACGAAGCTCACTGAAAGTATCATCCCTCTGCTTTTCTGTGTCGGCTTCACGGATCTCTTGAGTCCTTAGCCTATGAAGCTGTCTGCGCTGCGATAGGCTAAGGCCAGACGGACACCACCTAGGCTTGGGCTTTAGTGGTTTCCGTATCTGGCCAGCCAAATTTTCTCTCTCTGAATTGGGCCTTAGCGTTTCAACCTGGTCCGGTACCTGGTTTGGTTCAGATATTCTCTCGTGAACAGGCCTTCTGTAACCTTTGCTGTGATCTCGAATCGGCCCAGACAGCCTATCTCTAGCCTATGTCTTGGCCAATCGTTTTGGTGGTAATGTTCCATCGGACATGTATACGGAGATGGCAGTGCTACTCCCCTTTCCCAACAAAACTGCCAAAAGGGACATCTTCTATGGGCCCTCTCCACATTTTCAGTGCGATATAAATTATCCGACCGGCGAGTAGAATATCGTGGTCGGCTATTCATCCTTTCATATTTCATTATCAACTGAGAAAACGTTGGTCCCGGCCTTTTAGCTGATTGCCTTGATGGCGATTTTCAACCTTGTACCATTTACCCACCTGAAGATTTCCCTTGGGTTTAATGGTTCTCGAATTTTTTCCTTCGTGATCAGCTTCTATTTGTAATGAGCCAATCATAATTTTCAACGTCTAGCCGCCGTTTGAATTCGACTGAATATTGACTTGCCGATCCTTCTTTGGCTCATCATGCATCGTCTCCTTTCCTTTAGCCGAACATTGAACCATGTTAATTGGGAATGGATCAGCGTCAAATTGCATGGTCGGCTCATCAGCAAATTTTAGCCGACCATCCTGAATAGCCGACTGGATCTGTTGACGAAAAATATTGCAGTCATTAGTATTGTGAGAAAAAGAATGGTGCCACTTGCAATACCTGCGTTTCTTGATCTCGTCAGCCGATGGTATAATATGTCCCTCGGGTAACCGTATTATCTTTTCTTGTAATAGTAAACAAAAAATACGATCACACTTGGAAACATCAAAGGCATACTTAACTTCCGACTTATTTCTAGTCGGCTTTAGCCAAGAACAAACTAAGGACTTCTTAGACCCTTTTACCCATTCGGCTATATTTATTTCTGCTTCATCGTCTTCGGAAGAATCGCTTGGACAATAATCCACCATATTGACTTTAACTTTATCTTTTTCTTTATTGCCATTATTTTTAAATCTATCTTTGAACACTTTATTATCTGGGAATCGACTTTCCTGAGCCGATACACGATGAAGCAGATGGCTTAAATCGTTAAACTCTTGCCCTCCAAACTTCTCTCTAAGTGGTGGAATTAATCCTTGAAAAGCCAAATCAGCAAGCTGGTTATCGGGCAATGTGACACTAAAACATCGGTTTCTAGTTTCCCTGAACCTCTTAATGTAATCAGTTACCGATTCTTCAAATCTTTGGCGAACAGAACTTAGGTCGGAAATCTTGAGTTCTAAACTGCCTGAGAAAAAATACTCGTGGAATCGGCTTTCCAAATCGTTCCATAAGTGGATTGAATTTGGAGGCAAACAAGTAAATCATGTAAAGGCTGCCCCAGACAGTGACAACAGGAACAGTTTTAATTTCAGTCCATCGGACTGAGCCGCTTCGCCGCATTGAGCGATAAAGAGTCAGATGTGTTCTAGAGTGGTAGTCGAATCATCACCAGAGAATTTTGCAAAATCTGGGACTCTGAAATTGTGAGGGTAAGGCATACGATCTATGTAATCAGGATACGGTTTTCTGTAGCCGATAACCTTCCCCTTTGGCTGTATGCCGAATTGGTCCCTTAAGACAGTGGAGATTTGGTCGGCGCAGTTTGCATTATCGGCCATTGGCACCGCAGGCCCTTGATAATGTTGATCATAGTTGGCATTCTGCCCCCCGAGTGCAAACTCGGGTTGCCAATTATGCTGAGCCGACGGCACAAGAGTATACTGATCATACCTATTATGCCTGACTTGAGGTTCTGGTATTGGGACGAAAGGCTCTGAATAAGTCACTACCCTATGCGGACCTGGATTCCTAAGCAAGGTAGGTTCATGTGGGTATCTTTCAGGCCCAATCGGTTGTGAAACCGATTGTGGAAAAGCATAGAACGGAGCCGACGGTGGCAGATTTGTTGATGCGTCTAACTTAGCGGCGTCGGTGTATGCGTGGTAATGGCTCACCCCACTTGGCCGAGGGTCTCTGGGCAATATTATAGTGGGCTGAGTAGGCATCATGGTAGGGGGTGAGGTTATAGCCGATGGTTTAGGATCGGCCGGTGTGCTCTGCGTATTTTGGGCTACTGAAAAAACAGGATAATTCGGCAGAGATTGCAATGGGTCAAGCAGACTACCTGACGAGGCTAACTCCTCGGCTATAGTTTTAACACTATTTGCTATCATCGGCTTAAGCGTTGCCACAAGAGCCGATGATTGGTTTATTAATGCGTGGTGCACAGACTGATTAATCATAGCCGATAATTCGGCTTGAGCAGGCAGATATCGGCTTACCGGTTCTGTGACACCCGCATCTCCCAAGGCATTGACCGTCGGCAGGGCAGATTTTTGAGTGACGCCACGTCTAGTTTTCTGATAACAGCTTAGCATCATCTCCTCCAACGCAGTCTTTCGATCTTCAATCTCTTAACGTTGTTCTGCAGTCAAATCGTCCATTGTTGGGACGATTATGGCTACTGTGTTGAGATCAGATGGTGGAATAGACTTTCCTGATGAAGACATGGTCCCACCGGGCGTGCCAAGAGTGTGTTGACGTCAAAAACTTGATGTAGTGTTTCTAACAGCAGCACACCGGGTTCAGAGCGTGCCAGTCGATTTGACCTGTAACCGACAAGGTAAAAAATATAAAATTCACTCAAAAGCCGATCATGAAGATTAATCGGCTTAGACCCAATCAGCTTGAAGTCGATCGAGATCGAAATAACAGGGTAAGTCTAATTAGCCGATTAAGGCTGATCAGATGATAAAGGCAGATCGATTCTGAAGAAGGCGATGCGTAACAAAATCAGAATAAATCAAACTTGGGTCGTAATTGATGAAGATCAACAATCGGCGATGCGCAACTTTATTGATCAAATCGATTACAAAGACTAAGTTACAAAAGCTACTCCTAGTCGACAGGAAAAAGTAAGAGTAAAGGCTAGTTGATTGTATTTTGTTGTTTTTTTTCGCAGTTTGCTTTGACCCTTCTTTTATACCCGTCGGCCGATCGTATCCTTTTACAACACGTTTAAGTCCTGATCCGTATCGGCCTTATCTCGGACAGTTATTTCCTTAAAGATCTTGCTGTTACAAAATATCTTCAGATCTTTCTAACCTGTCCGTTAATTTTCGTGTATCTGATCTTATTGCCGATTTTGACTAGAATTGACAAATTTTTGGTGCAAACAGATATATATATATGGTTAAGAATCAGAAATATATTTAGAACACCTCATAAGTTAAGTATAAGATTTGGAAGAACTAATCTTAGCATATACTTAAAGATTAGACCCTGATAATTGGCAAAAAGAACTAATCTGAATGATGCACATTGGAAGCATCTTTCAAATAATGCACATTATTCCCAGTTGGCGTTTCACTTGAGTAGGATCCTACTCTGTGATAAGGACATCCATTCGTTGGATACACACACTACGCCCGATATTCCTCATGTTTCACCACTTCAAGGTCCAATGACACAAGCTCGTGCTCATCAATTAAATCATAAGGTGAGCTCGTTCCTTACTGTTCATAATTATTTTAATAGGGATGGTATGCTACCTAATGGACATCATGATTTGTTGTTACTTAGGAATATTGGTGAAGATGCCACGCCAAGTCTCCATTCTCAATTCGAAGAGCAAGATATTTCGGGCTGCAATTCGAGTTGGAGTCAGCCTGACAGCCTTGGGTTCCAAATAGTCATAACAATTCTCATACGGCATCAATCGGAGGTGTATAAGTACTGTATTGAAAGTTTATTGCATGATCTTTCCAATGGATCTAACCTCACCTCCAAATTGTATCAGGAAGGCTTCCAAATAGTCATAACAATTTTTTGCTATTTTCTAGAAGGTGATGCGCCACCTTTTCTTTGGGCCACGAGCCTTGTATCTCGAGAGAAGGTCCAAGCCCAGGTTGTGGACATGGGAGGCAACCCTACCACGCCCCCTACCTGGCCGTGGCTTCCCTCTCCCTTTCCACATCACTAAAACAAGCCGTCATCATCAGATTAGGTCAGGTTATTTTGCTAAGTTTGTTCTCCATTGCGTGTGACACACTTGTTCATCGGAGTAGTGTTACAAGAACTGGTTTGGTGAAAGAGATAACCTCAACTTTGATCATTTTGAATTGTCAGATTGCTTTCTTTCTCATTCTTGCTCGTTTCTTCTACTACGTGCAGGAATTAACCTTCGTGGTTAGGTCATCCGGGCGTGAGCACGGTTGATAACGATGGGTGTGTGGGTGTAGCGATTGCAAGGATTCAATCTTCGCTGATTGGAAGCCCTTGGAACGCGAACGTCTCCGTTTCGCAAAAGTAGAACTTATTGGGAGATCAGGCTGTTGTCACATCAAGTGGTATCAAAGCTACGTTGCCCGTTAGGTATCAGCACTTTATCCCTTTAGATTAATTCTGTTCTTTGTCCTACAGTCCAGTTGCCCCACAAAAATTAATATTTGTTCATCGTTTTTATCCCACCAAAACACTTTGTGCGAGCAATTTCACATTCAGTTTTTTTTTTTCTGAATTTTGGTCCCTTGCCGAGTCATTGTGTTCATCGGTTCTAATCGAGTCGAGGTCTAGATTGTGCAGTGCTCATTAAAAAAAGCATGACTTTTGCATACGAACTCCGATTGGGGCATACTTTTTTTTCGAAGAGGACGATGAGGCGCATGTGAAACAACCACAAGTCTTTACACCTGTGCAATTTTTTACCCTCAAAATCAGCCTCTAAGACCGAGTTCCGAGCCCCGAAAGTTTACTGTGCTGTTTCTGCCATTTCTTTCGATCATCTGTTTAACGTTTTCCCTTGCTCCAAAACTTGAGATTTTTGCTTTGTTGTCCATCCCTACTTGACTAAAAGGTATACCTTTGAGTTAAAAAAAAGAGGTAAAGGTGCATACAAAAAATAGAAGCGAGGAAAGGAAAAATGCAATTGCAAAAAAAATTCAAAATCCGCACTAAAAAAATTCAGAAGCATCCTTTGAGTCCTTTGCATAATTGTGTACTTCGTTTTGCTTGAACTAGGTCTGAGACGAGTTTAGGTTGGCAACACAGACTAGCTTGGGACTACTCTTTACTCTTGCAATTTCTGAATTGAACTATTGCTGATCCTTGCTATATATACATAGCCTTCCGAGCTCCACTTTACTTCCAACTTAGTTACAGATTTACTATGCAATCGCTAGCTTCATCACAGTCACCAGTTCTTACGAACCAGCCTACCAGATTACACCGCCTGTCGTAGTAGGTAAGAAACTTACAAGAGCTTGGTAAGAAGCTTGAGCGAGAGTGATCTTTACCACTTATCCACCACCTAGTAGTTGATAGGAAGAATATATACTCCGTGTTTTGTTTCTTCTTGTCTCCTACTAACAATGATATGATCACATAATAAAATTTCGGATGGAGATGAATGTGTTGTAAAAATTGAGCTCACGAAGTACGTGGAGGATCATCAAAGCGCGTTGAGAGGCATCAACGCAAACCTCACCAAGCTTTCTCAAGACAATGAACATAGGATGGAGCGAATCAAGCGGAGCATTGCCAAGCTCATCACAACAATGGAGTACCTTGAGAGGCAGGCGCCTCCACCTGTAGGTCCTGCACCTCCCAATGGAGGTCGAAGGGTGAGCAATCTTATTGCCCCTAGAGATGAAGAAGCATTCCCCGCCGATGACATAGAGGTTGATGAAGGTGAAGAAAGTGTCGACAATATAGATGATCGTGCTACTGAACAGAATGCCCGTTTCTATGATTGTTTTCACCTTAATCGTCGTGGTATGGGAGGTAACAATGGTAATGCCAATCGACATCATGGTAATGTTAATGATGCATTTTCCAAAGTTAAGTTTGACATGCCATCTTTTGTGGGTCGTTATAATCCGGATGAATATTTAGAATGAGAGCTATCTATGGATCAAAAATTTTCATGCTTTGAAGTCTCAGAAGAACATAAAATAAGACTTGCCACTAGTGAATTTACTAACTTTGCATCATATTGGTGGCATGAAATTAAACAAACAGATAATGTCCCTACCACTTCGAATGGTTTGAAAGAATGCATGCGAGTTAGATTTGTACTCTCATATTATGCTAGAGATTTATTGAATAAATTATAGCGCTTGAACCAAGGTAATAAGTCCGTAGAAGAGTATTATCAGGAGTTACGAACTGGTATGTTGCGTTCTAAAGTGCAAGAAGATGAGGATGCAAAAATGCCTAGATTTTTTAGGGGTTTAAATCATGAAATCCGAGACATATTAGAGTATAAGGATTATCATAATATCACTCGTTTGTTTCATCTTGCTTGCAAAGCTGAAAGGGAAGTACATGGACGACAAGCTCGATCATGAGGAGTTACTTTCGGAGGATCTCCTCCAACTTGGGCCACACCTAGGGCGCCACCTGCGGCATATTCTGCTGGTCGCTCTATTTCATCTTCTTTCTGTGCATGTTCCACTGATTTCACACCACAACCATGTGCTCCTGCAGCAAGCAAATCAGCGACGGTGCAAGCACCGGCAAAGAGTGCATCATCGGTTGCTTCCACGAGTAGGACACGTGACATGCAGTGCTACCGCTGCAAGGGATGGGGTCATAAGATGAAAGACTGTCCAAATCAGCGGGCTCGCATTGCCAAAGATGACGGTGAGTATACCAGTGCTAGTGATATTGATGAAGAAGATTTGGCTCTTGTTTCGACTAACTCTATAGGTGACAAAAATGAGACGGGTAGCGATGATGATGGAGTGAACAAATTTGGAGCTGAAGCTTCCGAGAGGTACATGACCATTGTAGCACAGCGAGTACTTAGTGCTCAAATGGAGAGAGTGGACTGTCCAAATCAGCGCCACACTTTGTTCCAATCGAAGTTCATTGTGAAGGAAAGATCATGTCGCGTCATCATCGATGGAGTTAGTTCCAACAACCTTGCTAGCACTGAGTTGGTCGAGAAGCTTGGTTTGACCACGCAGCAACACTCACGGCCATATTACATTCAATTGTTCAACGCTTGCGTAAGTTGAAGGTAAATAAGATTGTGAGAGTGTATTTTTCAATAGGTACCTACCATGATCATGCAGATTTTGATATAGTGGCTATGCAAGCTTGTTCTTTGCTTTTAGTGATGAGGACATCACTCCTTTGGATGTACGCAACACGACTCCTCAAGATATACAAGGACCAATTATAAGAGCACGCGCGCGACAATTAAACCACCAGGTGAACTCATTCCTCGCTGTTCACATTTTCTTGGTTGGATTGCTACTAAATTCTTGTGATGTTTTGTTGCTTAGGAATATGGGAGAAGCATCACAAGCTTACCAGGATGTCATCCCTCAAAGCCCAAGTCTACTTGGTCTCAAAGTTGAGCTCAAGTCGGAATCCAACTTCGGTTCTGTGCCTCAGGACAGCATGTCAATAAAATGACCATATTTGGGTCATACGAAGTCCAATTGAGGCATTCTTGGACTCTACGGAGAAGCCCACGACTAGAGATTTCCAACATAAGTGGTTTCACATCCAAACTTCTTCTGGATCGATGGAAATCGTCAAATCAATATGACGAACGAAATCTGCCTGGTGCTGCGCCACCTCCACTTGGGCCCAAAGACCTTGTACGACCTAGAGATTCACGGCCATCCCCTTGGCCACCTCCCTTGACCTATTACTCATATATATTCAGTAGACGTCGCCAGAATAGATGGGTTTTGCTTAGATAACAACTAGACACTTTGTCAGTTTTTCACCGTTCATCGGTTTGTGGAACCCCATCTCGTGTGCTTAATATTATTCGCAATTTTAGATTACATCTTCTACGTTCTTGCTTGTGTTCTCGATTCACATGCAGGGATTGGTCTTCTTGGTGAGGTCAACCGTGTTTGTGCGTGGTTGATAACCAACAGAGCCGTGGTGTAGCGATTGCAGGGTTCGGATCAGTTCTAATTGGAAACCGGATCGTCAACGTCGAGTTCTCCATCAATCGACTTGCTACTACCTATCGGAAGATCGGGCCACCGTTCCCATCAAGTGGTATCAGAGCCTCGGTTGCCCGATAGGTAATTCTTGTATGCCCACTTTTATTTTTCCATTGTCCTAGAGTCCAAAAAAATTGCCATACAAAAAGTTCATCATCGATTCTGCTATCCTACAACCCCTTGTGCCTTTGCAATTTTCGTTTCAGTTTCACTTTGTTGAATTTGTGTCCATCGTCGTTGTCTTGTTGCTGGTTTAAGGTCGGGATCCTAGTTTCTAGTTGTTCCTTTCCATTGCCCTAGTTTTTGTTTTGTACCGTTAGTCATCCCACCATCGTCAACCCTAGAACCGAACTGAGTCCTACTCGGTTTGTCCCTGCCGCTGCTCTGCATTATATATCCCGCTTCGCAAGCCCTAGATAGGTCACGAGACACCTTGTGTCAATTTCCCTGCACCGCTGGTCACCCTTTTTCACCTACGATCCTATTGCTATTTTAGCCCGAACCGAAAGGAAGAAGTGAAGTCGCAGGCAATTCTAGATTGTGCACTGTTCAGTAAAATAGCCATAACTTTTGTATACAAACTCTGATTCGGGTGTACTGTTTTTTGTTTCAAAGGGGACAACGACGTGCATCCGAAAGATTCACATGAGACTTGTGCAATTTTTGACCCTCAAAATTAGTCTCTAAGACCGAGTTCTAGACCTCAGAAGTTTGATGTGTTATTTTTACCAATTTTTCGGTTATCTGTTTAATGATCTCTCGTTTCAAAATGTGAGATTTTTATTTTTCCTTTGGGTTAAAAGAAGCAAAAGTGAAAAAAAGGCAAGTGCAAAAAAAAAGAAGAAGAGCCGCACTGAAAAAAAAAATTCAGAGAGAAGAAAAGAAGCATAAAGATGGAAAAAGAAGCAGATAATCAGAATTGCTTGCATCCTTTGAGTCCTATATGCTTTGATATATCCCTTGCTAGGTTGAACTAGTTTTAGGAACAAGTTTAGGACAACAACTGTGACAAGTACGTTGGACATTTATTCAGCTTGCTAATCTGATTTCGATATTGCTTATTCCTTGCTACTAAATATTGCTTTCCGAGCTCCACATACTTCTTATCAGTTCAGGTTCTCCTTTGCAATCGCTTCATTCACGCTCCAGTCACGGTATCAAGAACCAGCCACCGGTTGTACCATCGCTGTTTTGATAAGAACATTTGTAAGAGCGTGGTAAGACGCTTGAGAGTGAGTAATTCCACCATCCACCACCTAGTTAGTTGATAGGAATAATACTCTTGTGTTGTCTTTTGTCCTCTACTAACAATGTTAGGTTCGCAAGCCAAAGCTGTGGATGGAGAGGAGTGTATACCGAGAAACGAGTTTAACAACACGCTAAATGGCATCAATGCAAACATTGCAAAGATCGGTCGAGATAATGAGCATAAATTGGAGAGAATAGAGCGAAGCATTGCTAATTTGCTCACAAGGATGGAGAACTTTGAGAGACAGCCACGTCTCAATGGGGCTCAAAGAGAGGAGCATGAAGAATCTATCATAAGAGATGAAGAGGACAGAGAAGATCGCGACGCCTTCGCTGCTCATGCCACTACACAGGATGTACGACAACAACGATGCCTGAATCACAACCATCATGGTATGGGAGGTAATAATTTTAATCAGCGCAATGGTCGTGGATATGATGATCCTTTCTCTAAAGTCAAATTTACCATACCATCTTTTTCTGGTGCATATGACGCTGAAATTTATTTAGATTGGGAAATGACTGCTGAACAAAAATTTAACTCCCATTTAGTTCCTGAAGTACATAGAGTCAGACAAGCTACTAGTGAGTTCAAAGATTTTGCAACTATGTGGTGGAACGAAGTAGTAAATTCTAGACTACAACCTGATACATGGGCTACATTAAAGCGAGCTATGCGTAATAGATTCATTCCTCCTTCTTATAAACGTGATTTACCTAAGAAATTGCAATGCTTAAATCAAGGTAATAAATCTGTAGAGGAGTACTATCAAGAGCTACAAGTAAGCAAGTTGCGTTGTGAGGTATTTGAGGATGAAGAAGATAAGATGGCTCGTTTTTATGGAGGTTTATGATGTGAAATTCAGGATATAGTTGATTACAAAGAATATAATAATATCAATAGAATGTTTCAGCTTGCTATGTTGGCATAAAAATAATTGCAGGGAAGACAACAAAGGTCAAGAAGCAACATCGGCAGTGCATCTATACCAAAATTGATGCCGGGGCATGCCAAATCAACCCCATCTCCTACTAATCGGCATACTTCCCCCTCCATGAATAGGGCGTGTTCAGCAGCACCGTCACCACTGTCACGTGCACCCGAGATGAGTAAATCTACTACTATGCAGGCACCAACAAAGAGCTCTTCATCGGTTGCTTCTACGGGTCGTACGACTGGCATTGTGTGCCATCGTTGCAAGGGAATGGGACATGTCATGAAGGATTGTCCAAGTCAACGAGCATGCATCGCCACGAAAGAAGGTGGGTATATTAGTGCTAGTGATGTTGAGGATGAATATGCTCTTGCAGCTAACCTTGCAGATAATGAAGATGACCATGAGACAGATGGTGATGGTGAGGAGATTTTAGGGATTGCTGCCACAGAGAATTACAGGACCATAATTGTGTAGCGAGTGTTGAGTGCTCAACTGGACCAAGCGGAGAACCTACAACGCCATAATTTGTTTCAGATTTATTTCATCGTCCAAGATCGTCGTTTTCGTGTGATAATTGATGGTGAAAGCTGCAATAACTTGGTGAGTTCATATCTGGTCAAGAAACTTTGCTTGATCACACGTGCACATCCTCATCCATACCATATTCAATTGTTCAATAATAGTGGTAAGGTGAAGGTAACACAAACTGCGAGAGTGCATTTTTTCATTGGAACATACCATGATTTTGATGTAGTACCTATGCAAGCATGTTCACTTTTATTAGGCCATCCATGGGAATTTGATACTGATGCAACTCATCATGGTAGAAGTAATAAAAACACTCTTATGCACAAAGGAAAGAAATTCACTTTGCTTCCTATGACACCTGCTAAAATTGTGCAATGTGATATAGAGAGAGCTCAAAATGAGAATAAAAAGAGTGCATCAGAATCTGAAAAACAGCAAGTAGCTAAGAACGTTTTCCCACCTAAGAAAGACAAGGAAGCACCTAGTTGAAAGGTGGTGTTATGCTTGCTACAAAATCTGATCTTGCTGCAATTACTGAGAATGAGCTGCCACGCTATGCTTTGATATGCAAAGAAGCTTTAGTTTCACTTGAGGATATATCTAGCTCTTTGCCTCCTTCTGTTTCTAACCTTTTGTAGGAGTACATGGATGTCTTTCCAGCTGAGATACACCCAGGATTACCACCTATTCGAGGGATTGAGTATCAAATTGATTTGATCCCGGGAGCGACCTTGCCAAATCATGCTGCATATAGAACCAACCCAGAGGAGACTAAGGAAATTCAGCGACAAGTCCAAGACCTTTTGGACCGTGGGTACGTACGAGAAAGCCTTAGTCCTTGTGTTGTTCCTGTGATCTTGGTTCCTAAGAAAGACGGTAATTGGCGTATGTGTGTTGATTTTAGAGCCATCAATAATATTACCATAAGATATCGTCATCCTATCCCTAGGCTAGATGACATGCTTGATGAGTTGAGTGGTTATATAATTTTCACCAAAATTGACTTGCGAAGTGGATACCACCAGATTAGAATGAAACTTGGAGATGAATGGAAGACTGCATTTAAAACTAAGTTTGGCTTGCATGAGTGGTTAGTGATGCCCTTTGGGTTAACTAATGCACCTAGTACTTTCATGCGATTGATGAACGAAGTTTTACGTGCGTTCATTGGAAGATTTGTTGTGGTTTATTTTGATGATATCTTCATTTACAGCAAGTCACATGAACTACACTTTGATCATCTACGTGTTGTTTTTAAAGCTTTGAGAGATGCACGTTTTTATGGTAACCTCGAAAAGTGCACCTTTTGCATAGATCGAGTCTCTCTTGACTATGTTGTTACTCCACAGGGAATAGTGGTGGATGGAGCAAAAATTGAAGCCGTAAAGAGCTGGCCAACCCCTGAGATTGTCACACAGGTCAGAAGCTTTCATGGTCTTGCGGGGTTCTATCGGCGTTTTGTGTGGGATTTCAGCACCATTGCTGCCCCGTTGAATGAGTTGACAAAGAAAGGAGTAGCTTTCAAATGGGGACCTGCACAGGAAAAAACATTCAAATTGTTGAAAGAAAAGCTCACCGACGCTCCATTGCTCCAACTCCTAGATTTCATTAAGACTTTTGAGCTTGAATGTGATGCTAACGGGATTGAAATTGGAGGTGTGCTAATTAAAGAAGGTAAACCAGTTGCTTATTTCAGCGAGAAATTAAGTGGGCCAAGTCTCAATTATTCTACCTATGATAAAGAATTGTATGCTTTACTTCGTGTGCTTGAAACTTGGCAACATTACCTATGGCCCAAAGAACTTGTTATACATTCTGATCATGAATTGCTAAAACATATTAGAAGTCAAGCTAAATTGAATAAACGACATGCTAAATGGGTAGAATATATTGAGTCATTTCCATATGTCATAAAACATAAGAAAGAAAAGGACAATGTGATTGCTGATGCACTTTCTAGGCATTATACCATGTTATCTCAACTTGATCAAAAGATTTTTGGTTTATAGACCATTAAGGACTTATATGCTGCTAATTTGTACTTTAAAGAAGTGCATGAACATTGTAAAGAAGGGAAAACATGGAATAAATACGTGCTGAATGATGGTTTGCTCTATCGTGTTAACAAGCTATGAATTCCAGCTAGCTTCGTTCGTCTTTTGTTGTTGCAGGAGGTGCATGAAGGAGGTTTGATGGCACATTTTGGAGCCAAGAAGACTGAAGATGTGCTGGCCGCCTACTTCTTTTTGCCAAAGATGAGACGCGACGTTGAGCGCTACGTGTCACGCTGCACTACTTGCAATAAAGCTAAGTCTCGCTTAAATCCACATGGTCTCTACATGCCTCTTCCTGTTCCTAACATACCTTGGGAGGATATTTCTCTGGATTTTATTTTAGAGTTGCCTAGGACAAAGAGGGGAAGGGATAGCATATTTGTTGTTGTGGATCGTTTCTCTAAAATAGCACATTTTATACCTTGTCACAAGAGCGATGATGCTATAAACATAGCTGATTTGTTTTTCAGGGAAATCGTTCGACTACATGGAGTGCCAAATACTATTGTCTCAGATCGTGATGCAAAGTTTTTGAGTCACTTTTGGAGATCACTTTGGAACAAATTGGGGATGAAGCTGCTGTTTTCTACTACATGTCATCGACAAACTGATGGACAAACAGAGGTCGTTAACCGGACATTATCCACCATGTTGCAGGCTGTTTTAAAGAAGAATTTAAAGATGTGGGAAGAGTGTTTACCACATATTGAATTTGCTTACAATAGGTCGAAACACTCCACCACCAAGGTAAGTCCGTTTCAGGTAGTGTATGGCTTTAATCCCTGTGCTCCTATTGATTTACTACCTTTGCCCACTTCTAAAAAACTTAATTTAGATGCTAAGAAGCATGCTGAATTTATTCTTAAGCTACATGAAACAACTAAAGAGAATATAGAGCGCATGACTGATAAGTATATGATTGCTAGAAGTAAAGGTAGGAAAGAAATAAAATTTGAACTGGGTGATTTGGTTTTGTTGCATTTGAGAAAGGATAGGTTTCCAGAATTAATAAAATCAAAGTTGATGCCTAGAGCTGATGGTCCGTTTAAGATAATTGAGAAAATCAATGGCAATGCATACAAATTGGATCTACCTACAGATTTTGGGGTTAATCCCACATTTAACATTTTAGATTTGAAGCCGTACTTGGGAGAGGAAGATGAGCTTGAGTCAAGGATGACTCCAATTCAAGAGGGGGAGGATGATGAGGACATCACTCCTTCAGATGTATGCAACACTGTCGACTTTTGTAGTCGGTAATAAATTTATGAGGTAGGCGCTAGATCTCAAACTCGAAGGTCACACAAGACAAGGGGTTTAGACAGGTTCAGGCTCTCGCGGAGGAGATAATACCCTAATCCTGTGTGTTGGGATTATGCAGATCTCTTGGATCTAAGATTGCTCAAAGCGCAATATGCTCTAGGCGATATGAGGTGTGCTATGCTCTATGGCTTGATTGCTCTATGCTTGGATGATCGGATCCCTATATTGTTGCCCGCCCTCTCCCTTATATAGCGGGGGTGGGGCGGCTTACAGAGTCCTGATCGGTTAAGAGATTCCGATCGGTTACAAGATTCTAGTCGATTACAGGATAGAGTTTACATCTTTATCTACCGTATTAACGACTTGGATTACAATCGTATCTATCATATCTAAATATAAGTTCAACTTCCTTTAGGATATGGCCCCTTGCGCACGGCAGTGGGGCCTGACGCGGGGAGTATCTTCTGGGCGTCCCTCTTGGGCCTGTCATGAGGGTACCTCGGTTCTTATATTCCACAAACACGACTCCTCAAGATATACAAGGACCAATTACAAGAGCACGTGCGTGACAATTAAACCACCAGGTGAACACATTCCTCGCTGTTCATGTTTTCTTGAATGGATTTCTACTAAATTCTTGTGATGTTTTGTTGCTTAGGAATATGGGAGAAGCATCACAAGTTTACCTAGATGTCATCCCTGAAAGCCTAAGTCTACTTGGTCTCAAAGTCAAGCTCAAGTCGGAATCCAACTTCGGTTCCGAGCGTCAGGACAGCACGTCAATAAAACGAACATATCTAGGTCATACGAAGTTCAATTGAGGCATTCTTGGACTCTAAGGAGAAGACCACGATGATAGATTTCCAACAGAAGTGGTTTCACATCTAAACTCCTTCTGGATCGACGGAAATCGTCAAATCAATATGACGAACAGAATGTGTCAGGTGCTGTGCCACCTCCACTTGGGCCCAAAGGCCTTGTACGACCTAGGGTTTCACGGCCATCCCCTTGGCCGCCTCCCTTGCCCTCTTCCTCATATATATTAAGTAGCCGTCACTAGAATAGATCAGTTTTGCTTTGATTACAACTAGACACTTTGTCAGTTTTTCTCCGTTCATCGGTTTGTGGAACCCCAACTTGTGTGCTTAATATTATTCGCAATTTCAGATTGCATCTTCTACTTTCTTGCTTGTGTTCCCGATTCACATGTAGGGATTAGCCTTCATGGCGAGGTCAACCGTGTTTGTGCCTGGTTGATAACCAACTGAGCCGTGGTGTAGCGATTGCAGGGTTCGGATCAGTTCTGATTGGAAACAGGATCGTCAACGTCGAGTTCTCCATCAATCTATTTAGGTAGACCTTGGCAATATGATACTGATGCTTTAGACCATGGTATAAGCAATAAATACACTTTCACATATAAGGGAAGAACCGTTGAATTAATTCCAATGACCTCTGCTGCAATTTTGAAAGATGAGTTAGAAAGAGCTGAAAAAGAACGTAAGGCGAAGGATACTAAAACTGAAAATCAGATTGTAGCTAAAAAAGTTTTCCCACCTAAAAAGGAAAAGGAAGCACCTAGTGTTAAGAATACGGTAATTAAATTGAAGGGGGCTGACATGCTTGCTACAAAATCTGATTTACTTGAGCTTGATGTGCCTACCTCGATTTGCTATGCTTTGATTTGCAAAGAGGCTTATTTTTTCCTTCATAAATTGCTTAGCTCCTTACCTCCTACTATCACTAACCTTTTGCAGGAGTATGAGGATGTATTTTTGAATGAGCTTCCCCCGAGGCTACCACCTATGAGAGGAATTGAGCATCAAATTGACTTGATTCCGGGAGCGACTTTGCAAAACTGTGCACCTTACCGAACCAACCCCGAAGAGATTAAGGAAATTCAGCGCTAAGTCCAAGACTAATTTGACCGAGGGTATGTACGAGAGAGTCTTAGTCCTTGTGCCGTTCTTGTTATTTTGGTTCCTAAGAAAGACAGTAGTTGGCGAATGTGCGTAGATTGTAGAGTAATTAATAATATCACAATAAGGTATCGTCATCCTATTCCTCGGTTAGATGATATGCTTGATGAGTTAAGTGGTTCTATCTTTTTTTCTAAGATAGACTTGCGAAGTGGATACCACCAAATTAGAATGAAGTTGGGAGATGATGGAAAACAGCTTTCAAAACTAAGTTCGGATTATGAGTGGTTAGTAATGCCTTTTGGGTTAACTAACGCAGCTAGCACTTTCATGCAGCTAATGAAAGGAGTTTTACGTGCTTTCATTGGAAAATTTATGGTGGTTTATTTTGATGATATTTTGATCTATAGCAAGTCATACAGAGAACACATGGAACAATTATGTGCTGTTTTTAATGTTTTGAGAGATGCACGTTTGTTTGGTAATCTTAAGAAATGCACCATTTGCACGGATTGAGTCTCTTTTCTTGGCTATGTTGTTACTCCATAGTGAATTGAAGTGGAGGAAGTAAAAATTGAAGCCACCAAGAGCTGGCCGACCCCTGAGACAGTCACACAGGTGAGAAGTTTTCATTGTCGTTCAAGGTTCTATAGGCGTTTCATGAAAGATTTCAGCACCATTGCTGCCCCGCTGAATGAGTTGACAAAGAAGGGTGTCCCTTTTCATTGGGGACCAGCACAAGAACATGCTTTTAGGGTACTAAAGGAGAAGCTTACCAATGCCCCTTTGCTTCAGCTTCCAGACTTCAGTAAAACTTTTGAGTTAGAGTGTGATGCTAGTGGGATTCGAATAGGAGGAGTATTGCTATAAGAAAGCAAACCCATTGCATATTTTAGTGAGAAATTGAATAGTGTGGAATATATGAAACCAGGTATGTTCATGACCGGCCCAGCATCGCCTGAGGAGAAGACAGGCCCAAGTTGAAGGCCCAGAGGATGTGCTTCGCGCCAAGCCTTGCTGCCGTGCGCAAGGGGGTACAACCCATAGACAGTTGAATGTATATTTAGATATAAAAGATACAATTGTAATCTGAGTTGTTAACAGGGTAGATAAAGATGTAAACTCTATCCTGTAACCGATTAGAATCATATAACCGATCGGAATCTCTTAACCGATCGGGACTCTATAAACCACCCCACTCCCATTATATAAGGGAGAGGGTAGGCAACAACAGGGAAGGATAGCACATCACATATCGCATCATAGAGCTCACGAGCAATCTTAGATCTAAAAGATCCACATAATCCCAGCACACAGGACTAGGGTATTACCTCCTCCGTTGAGGGCCTGAACCTGTCTAAACCTTTGTCTTGTGTGACCTTCGAGTTTGAGATCTAGCGCCTGCCCCATAAATTTATTGCCGACTACAAAAGT
This sequence comes from Otatea glauca, assembly GCA_036346275.1. NCBI lineage: Eukaryota > Viridiplantae > Streptophyta > Magnoliopsida > Poales > Poaceae > Otatea > Otatea glauca. Next base: position 9,582,978 of record CM070716.1, on the reverse strand, counting down.
CGACAGTTGATGCGCCAGGTAGGGACAGTGCTATAATCTTTTCCTACAGACTCGATGGCAGAATCAGTGGAATCGTCGCCACCTTCGTCTCCATCCAGGCTTTTCGCTTTGGAAGCCTGAACTTCGTCGCAGATGCACGCGGAGAACTTGTCTGCCTAGACCTAAACCAGATCCAATCTGGTAAAGGTCAGGCCAATTCATCTCAGATATGTCTTTCTGACTCGGCCAGCAAACCAGTCAGCATCACGAGGAATCGCTGCGATTTTCATGGCATCTTCGCGATAGAAGAGCAGAAAACCGATCTCCAACACCAGCAAGAGATTCAAGAAATTACGAAGAAAGATCGTCTTCTTCGTAAGGTTAAGGAGGCACAAACGTGATCGCTTCGATCTCGCGGCCACCATGTCCGCGAAGACATCCTACAATCCAGATTGGGAGACCAAGCTATCTTCCATATGCCACAACAGAATGTCGTCGCCTCCAAGACGCTCCTCGACACGCTGGACCCGATGATTGCATCTGATAGCCCGGTGGCCCCGATCGTGGCCCAGATCAAGGCCATGGTGACGGCGGCAGCCATTCAGCAGAATCAGGAAAAGCCGGTAGGAGAAGAGCACTCGCGCTCCCACGAGGCTACCCACGTCGCTAGCAGTCGGACTGCTACTAGTTGGAGTACCGGCAGTCGGCGCCCCATACAACCAGTCGGAAACGTTCGCCAGAATCTCAACCGCGACCTCTGCCGGGACATAACCGCCAGACGGCAAGAGCGGGACGAAGAAGATCGACGCTGGCGCCACAACGACTACAAACGCTTCGGTATTGGCCATGGTCCACGAAGCGATCAAAGGTACGACGACCGCAATGACTATAGAGACCATCATCGCCGGGGTCAGAACAACAACGATGATCGTCAAGTCATGGACTCGCCGCGCCGAACGCCACCCCGACACGTTGATGACGATCACCGAGCCAGAGGCTCACCACGCCGGACTCCCCCTCATCAGGATGATAGATCCATCGACAGGATCCGAGCGTTCACCTCTCGGATACGCTGAGTGTAGAATATATGAAATCAGGTGTCTTCATAACCGGCCCAGCGTCGCCTGAGAGGAAGACAGGGCTGAGAGGAAGGCCCAAAGGATAAGCTCCGCACCAAGCCTTGTTGCCGTGCGCAAGGGGGTACATCTTATAGACCGTTGAATGTATATTTAGATAAAAAAGATACGATTGTAATCCGAGTCATTAAAAGGGTAGATAAAGATGTAAACTCTATCCTAAAATCGACTAGAATCTTGTAACCGATAGGAATTCCATAGATCGATCAGGACTCTATAAACTGCCCCACCCCCACTATATAAGGGAGAGGGCGGGCAACAACAGGGACAACACAACACACATCGCATATCACCCAGAGCACATTGCGCTTGAGCAATCTTAGATCCAAGAGATCCACATAATCCCAGTACACAGGACTAGGGTATTACCTCCTCCGTCGAGTGCCTAAACCTGTCTAAACCTTTGTCTTGTGTGACCTTCGAGTTTGAGATCTAGCGCCTGCCCCATAAATTTATTGCCGACTACGAAAGTCGCCAGTTGGCACGCCAGGTAGGGGCAGCGCTATAATCTTTTCCTACAGACTCAATGGCAGCAACCAGCGGAATCATCACCACCTTCGTCTCCAACCAGACTCTCTGCTTTGGAAGCCTGGATTTCGTCGCAGATGCGCACGGAGAACTTGTTTGCCTAGACCTAAACTAGATCCAATCTGGTAAAGGTCAGGCTAATCCATCTCAGGTATGTCACTCTGACTCGGCTAGTAAACCAGTCGGTGTCACGAGAATTTGCTATGATCTATGAGGCATCTTCGCGATAGAAGACAGAAGACTGATCTCTAGCGCCAGCAAGAGACTCAAGAAGCTGCGGACGATGATCGTCTTCTCCGTAAGGGTAAGGAGGCACAGACGCGATCGCTTCGATCTCGCGGCCGCAATGTCTGCGAGGACATCCTGCAATCTAGGTTGGGAAACCAAGCTGTCTTCCACAAACCGCTGCAGAACGTCGTCGCCTCCAAGACGCTTCTCGACACACTGGACCCGATGATTGCATCTGATAGCCCAGCAGCCCCGATCGTGCACTACAAGAATCAGGCAAAAATTCATGGGTTTTTTTAAATTCATGGGCCCAAAATAAAACTCACGAATTTATTTATTTAAATTCGTCGGTTTGAATAAAGCGACGTTTTAATTAAATTAAGTGGGCCAAAATGAAACCCACAATTTAAACATTTAAATTCGTGGGCCAAAATGAAACCCACAATTTAAATATTTAAATAAATGGGCCAAAATTACCCACAATTTAAATATTTAAATTGTGGGCCAAACAATACCTACAATTTAAACTTTTAAATTGTGGGCCAAAATTACCACAATTTAAATATTTAAATTGTGGGCCAAACAATTCTACAATTTAAACATCCTCAGCGCCACAAGACGCACCGTAGAGGCTAAAAATCCCCACCCGCGCCGCCACCCGCTGCGCCCGCCGCCCGCTTCGCTGGCTGCCCGCCGTCGCCCGCCCTGCCCTCCGCGCGTCGTCCCTGACTGCGCGCCGCCCTGCGCTCGCCCGCCGCGCGCCGCCCGCCCGCCCGCTCGCTTCGCCGCTCGCGCCGGCTCGCCCGGCGCTTCGCCCGCCGCCGCCGCCTGCCGCTCGGCCGCCGAGACCAGCCCGGCCGGCCGCCGCGCCGCCTTGCCCGGTCGGCCGCGTCGCGCGCCGCCCGCCGCCGCCGCTCGCCCCATTCCGCCGCCGGCCCGGCCGGTCGACCTCCCGCCGCGCGCCGCCCGATGACCGCCCGGCGCTGCCCCCGCCTCGGCCGGCCACCCGCCACGCCTGCGCGCCGGTGAGGCCACCCGCCCGTCTGCGCCCGCCCGCGCTTGCACCTCGCCCGGCCGACCGCCCGCCCGTGGTGCCGCCCGCCACGCGCCGTCGCCCGCCGCCGCTGCTCGCCGCCGCCCGCCGCCCGGCCGGCCGCCCCTCTCCGCCGCCGCCCGCCCGGCCGCCCGGCCGCCTTGCCCCGCCGCGCGCATCGGCCGGCCGCCGCCCGGCCGCCGCCGCCCCGCCGCCCGCGCCGCCCGGCCGCGCCGCCTGCCGCGTGCGCCCGCTGCTGCCGCCCCTCGCCCGTGCCGCCCCTTTCGGCGGCGCCGAGCGCCGCCTCGCCGCCGCCTGGCGGCGCGCCCCACCCGCCCTTTGTCCACCCGCCCGCGCCACGCCTCCGCCCGCCCGCTGTCCGCCCGCGGCGCACATCGCACGCCATCGCCGTCGCCGGCGCCACCCCCCTTCCGGACCCTCGCGACGCCCCACCGGCGTTGGAGAAGGTATATTTCGTCTCTTTTTATTCGTTTAAAGTTATTTCATCTCATTTTATATTCATTGCATATGATATATATATTTTTATTTTCATTGCCGTTGTATGTAACGTTAGAGTTTAGGGTTTGTGTCAAGCGATGAGAGAGCATAAGCGTCACCGTTCGGGAACGGCGCATCTCACATTTGCTTGTGAGTGCGCGGTTCGAATTGTCAACGTATTTTGGACGGCCCGAGAATGTTGGTTGTTGCATAGGGCTGTGGCGTGCGGCGATCGAGCGTGATTTCGGCCACATAACCTGTTGTTCTCCGACGCACCAAACATCAGCGTGCGTTTGGACAACAAGGTTATCTGCCGAAATTTTGTTCGATTCGTAGCGCACGTCACAGTCGCATGCAATAGCCTCCATTCTTGGGTGGGTTTAGGACAAATCTTTCCTAATAGGTTGTCTTTGTCACCTAAGCCACGGTAAATGCGTTGACATTGTTTCATTTGTTTAGCTTTGATAATGGGTGACGATCGAAGGCGATGTATGACGGATGGAGGAGTGATGGGGGCACTCAAGGAATGGGGCGGATCACGGATGCTTTCTTGAAGCAAGCATTATTGGAGGAGCTGAATATGTGTATTGCCCATGTACCCTCTGCGAGAATAACAGCTACTACAAGCAAGGATATAGTGCGATATCACATTTGCAAAAACGGGTTCATGCCTAACTATTTGGTGTGGCACCGTCATGGAGAGGCCGCAGGCGAGCTATCGAGACGAAGAGATCTTTGGACCATGTGGAGGATCACGACCGGATGGAAGACATCTTTGGATGATCTTGGCGGGGATGAATTTAACTCGGAGGGGTCACGGTAGGAGGAGGTTAAGGAATTCTATAGGCTACTTGGCGCCTCGGACGAGAAGTCGCATGACTTGACCAATGTGACCGCCCTGCGGCGGTTACGGCTTATGTCGATGAAGTCGAAGTTCAACTTTTGAACAAATGCTTCAACGCTTTGCTTGAACTAATGAATGATGTCCTTCCGCCTAACCACAAGATGCCAAAGGATTTGTACCAATCGAAAAAGTTGATGGCGGCCTCGGGATGAATTACGGAAGATTGATGTGTGCGAGAATAATTGCATCTTTGTTCGGAAGGATCATGACAACGATACCCATTGTATGCATTGCGGTAAGTGCGATTCGTTGAGGTGGTAGATGAGGAAGGGTATCGGTGACTACAAAGGTCGCGACTAAACGGCTTGGTACATGCCGATCACGGATAGGCTTAAAGCGGTGTACATGTCAAAAGAAACAATGAAACATATGAGGTGGCACAAAGAAGGTAAGCGTGAGGACCAAGACCGGATATGATGGTCCATCCGTCGATGGCGAGGCATGGCGGGCATTGGACCGATTCGATCCTGCATTTGCAAGCGACCCTAGGAGTGTCCGTCTTGGTTTGTCCACGGACGGTTTCACACCTTCGGACAAGCGCTAGCCCCTACTCTTGTTGGCGGTCTTCATCATGCCATACAATCTTCCACGAGATTTGCTTGAAAGAGGGGTTCATATTCCTTGCTCTTGTCATTCCAGTCCTAAGCATCCAGGAAGGATCTCAATGTGTTCATGCGGCCCTTAATTGATGAGTGAAGAAGTTGTGGCGAGGAAAAGGCATACGACAGCGTTGGTGGCGAGAGTTTACCTTACGAGCCGCATACCGTGGTCGGTCCATGATTTGTTGGCATATGGCATTTGGGCGGTGGTGTGTTCATGGTCGCTGTGTTGTCCAATTTGTATGGTGACTACGATGCATTGAGCTCACGCGACGGTAAAAGATCACATTCTTCGATTGCCATCGACGATGGCTTCCGCGAGGCACCCTTTTAGGAACAGCGCCAAAGCATTTGAAAAGGATGAAAGTTAAAAAGGGCCCCGGCGACTCACGGGAGAGGAGATAGTGAGTGGCATAGTCGGCTTGTACGATCTACTGAGTGGGTTTCAGGCTATGGAAAGGAGCACAAGCTGGACTCATATTTCTTTTCTTTGGGAGCGCTTACGCGAAAGCTTTGATTCTGCCGCATAACATAGATTTGATGCACCAAGAGCGCAATGTGGCGTAAAGCATCATAAGCATGGTGTTTGATGTAACCGACAAAACAAAGGATAACGTGAGTGCTAGGAAAGACATGGGTGATCATTGTGCTAGGCCGTGGCTCGAGGTTAAAGTTGGTTTAAATGGGAATGAGAGCCGCCACGAGCTCCATCTGTGTGAAGCCGTAAGACCGTAAGCAGATTTTGAGGTGGTTGAAAACTCTAAAGTTTCACGACCGCTATGCATCTAACATAAAGCGGGTGTGAATGTCAAGACCGTAAGCTAAGCGGGCTAAAGAGTCATGATTACCATATTATCATGGAAAGACTTGTTCCGTAATGTTTCGTGGCTATTTTGATAATGAGTTGTGGAGGATGTTGGCGAGCTCGATTACTTCTATAGGCGGATATGCGGTAAGGAAATCTCTAAGACGTTGATGCGGTTAGAGAAGGGAATTCCATTGCTTGTATGCAAGTTGGAAAAACTTTCCCACCGGTTTTATGAATGTGATGCAACACTGCTTTGGTGCATCTACCTTGGGAAGCGAAGGTTGGAGGTCTGCATGATTCGGATGGATGTATAGTCGAAAGGGAGTTGAAAAAGCTTAGAGCTACGATGCGCAACAAGGCAAGGGTAGAGGGTGTATCGCAGAGGCTTATGCAAGTAAAGAGATCACAAACTTCTCAACAAAGTATTTCGCACGCAAGCACAACGTGAATGTCCATAAGAATCGATGCAGTGCGCGGAAGAAGAACCATTGAGCGAACTTAAGCTTTTTCAATGCAAGGGTCAACTTTGTTGGGTCGTATAATCGCACACCATGTTGAGTATGAGGAGTGGAACATGGCCATGCTTTACATGTTCACTAACATGGTAGAAGTTGAAAAATATTTTGAGTAAGTGACTTTACGAATTATGTTTTGAACATTTCGGTGTAGTGTCCTTTTAACCCGAGAATAAATGACGCGAGTATTTGACAAAGAAAATTGGAAGTCAACTCGACAACCCACAACTAAGCAATTGGATAACCTACGTCGTGATGGGTTGAAAGGCGCCCAAGCTTAGTGCAATGGTTCCGTCGACATGTAATTTGACTATTTATTCATTTTTCTAAAATGAATTGTTGTAATAACTTAATATTAGACTAACGATGATGAATGTTGCTATATAGTGTATGCGTGATGCCTCCGTCCATGAGGATCTCCGGCAGCTCTCACATGGTGATGTGACGGCAAGGAGCTATAGTCATTTGTGATGTGAGCGGGTTCCGTTTTGAGCAGTGAAATTAGAAGCTAGCCGTCCACTTGCGGCCACTTCAAGCAGCGGAGTAGTCACAACGTCATCCGATTCAGTGGCGATATATTAGACTACTACGGTGTTGTACAAAACATAATTGAGTATACCTTTGGGGTGGCAAAGATCGAAGGTCGTGTTTTTGATTGCCATTGGTTCGATCCACACAGCGGCACACGTGTCGATGACTTTGGGATGGTGGAGGTGAAGCCGATTCGCGGCTTGAGGGCCATATCAATAACATCGTGCTTGCACATCGAGGTTGAGCAGTGTACTACCGAGCTATCCTCACCGTAGCTTGAAGGCTTGGTGGGTTGTATTTAAAGTTAACCACAAGTATACCCTCCCGGGATGTTTCGTATGTGGCAAGTAACGTAGAGGATGATGTGGGTGATGTATATCAAGAAGAAGCTATAGGGATTCTTTCCTTGTCTCCGACAGGCGAGGACTCGATCAATTACCTACCGATGCCACAGGCGTAATAACAGATGAACCCGGCCCGTCACGGAAACGCCTCGAAAGTCGATAAGGATTGCACGTCTTCAAGCACGTCTCAATGAAATACGAGTCATGAAGCGATTAAGCACGACGACTTTTGATATGTATATTTTGTAAGATTATTGTTGCCTCGTTCATTTTACAAGTCATTGTTGTCTCCTTCATTTTTACATGTTATAGTTGTCTCATTCTTTTTGCAAGTTATTGAAAATTATTTGTAAACTGCATACTAACTCTTGTCAAATTTGAGCAGATGAGTATGTTCGGGCATCAGTTGACAAGTTTAAAGGCAAGTTCGGTGGTGCGTCCTCGGAAGGTCGAGGAGCAAGGGTTACGATGGTCGAGGACTCGACGGCGGCAGCGCCATATATTCTTTGGCGGCGCAGATTAGGCAATGGCGAGGAGCGGCCAGAGGTGCCGATGAGCGAGCACGAGAACAGCGCGAGAGCGACCACCGGAGGGCGAGGCGAGTAGGGGTTGCAGAGGAGGCGGTTGGGATGTGAGCATGACGACATGGGCGAGGCGGACGACGAGGAGGTCGTTGGGGTGGTGGCGATGGGACAGCAGATCTGAATCTGAGCCGAGGCCGAGGCGTGGCAGATCAGAGTTGGAGGCGACCTTAGAGCCGATTGAAGAGGGCGGGTCTTCTTCGGGTACCATCAGGTATATGTGTAGTATTGGATTATCTTTTAATCTCCATATTTACATTGTAATGTCTATGAACTAATTATTTGCATTTCAGGTTTCGTAAAACCGTCTCGGTTCGTCCGAGATGCAACCGGCCGATAGGAGGTTGATAGAGGTACACGGAGCAGTATGATTATATCTTCTCTTTTAGCATTAGCTAGGTGACAACTTATTGTTTTGATGCATCTTTGTCTTGTATTTTGTTGTAGGCTTTGGAAAGAGCCGGGTTGGGTGGGACGGGCCACATTACAAAGGTTAACGCCGTCTTTGGGAGCCCTTGGCGGTACTACTACCCCGCATGGTTGAGTCGGCGAGGAAAGATTCGCGCCCTGGCTGGAAGCATCGGGCGTTGAAGGAGAACGTGGAAGGAGGCGAAGACAACCAAACATGTCGAGGCGCGATGTGGGCTGGCTTCAGGTGAGTTTGCGTTATGTATTTACTCTATTTGAGTATTGCTTTAAATGTAAGTACAATTTGTGAGGTGTGTGATTATATGCGGAGAGGTTCCGCTTGAGAGCGAAGGCGATTACACGCTTTGAAGAAGGCCAAAAGCGTCTTCAACAGGCGGCACAAAAGGTTGTCGGAGATTCATTCAAAGAATGCACGATTCAAGCTGTCATCAATTTTACAAGAGGGTGAAGAAGGTGAACATGAGAAGAGGACCGAGGCGAGGAGGATACACTGACAGAACAAGAGTATCTCGAGCTCGGTCGATTGGATAATGAAGGACATGGAGGCTTGGAGGTGGATGTGCGTCTTGGGGTCGGAGGATTTTCAAGAAAAATCAAATAGAAATCGAGGGCAGAAGAAGTAGATTGGGAAGCACAAGCACTGGCGCAGACGGACACATTGGCCTAGAGCAACGCATGGTAAATATCGGTATTATAATTGTTAGTGAATTTGTCACTATGTTTACAACTTTGCATCGTAGGAGGTGAAAGTGGGAGTACTCCCACTTTTGTGGAAGTTTACATCCGGGGCACCAAGGCGAGGATCCACAGAACCGGATGTGTTGTGCGGCAGACGGGCTAGTGAGAGGATGGTAAGTATAAATGACACAATATGTTTTGTGCAAATTTACATCCAGAGCACCAAAATCTTTGTTTTGTAGGCGTCATATGCGGAACAAATGACACAACGTCATGGGCGGAGGTTGATTGGAGGGCCGACCGGTCGATGTGGAAGCGTTGTACCACGCTGGAGGGGGCCTAAAGCATGGGAGGTTCGTTAATAAAACTGATTTTATTTGTTTTCGCTCTACTAAGGGAAAAAAATTGCATGGTCACATTTCAGTATATATCGTTTGTAGGTGGGCCATGGGGGATGGAGTTGTGGAATGCGATCGTCCTCCACGAGGCTCGGTTTCCTCACAGGGGAGTGCTCGCTCGTCGAGGTCCGCACGGAAGCACAAGCGCACGAGGAGGCTCGTGAAGCGAGAGGAGGCTCGTCAAGCACGAGAAGAGTCTCGTCAAGCACGAGAGGAAGCTCGCAGGCCGAGAAGACTCGAATACATGAAAATGTATCTGCGGTACAATCTCAACTTTGAACAAAACGCTCAAGTTTACATTTGTGATTAAAATCTAACAAACAATCTATATGCAAGAATGTCACAATCTCTTGGACCTAACGTGCGGTGTTTAGCCCTCTGTTCATGAGTAAAGATACTTGAGTTCATTACTCTTTAATTCACTTAGCTCGTAAAATCACGAATTCACAAACTGGACTATTATGTCATAGGGCTCCCGACCACCTCCCTTCTACATGTTTTCTCCGCACATGCAGCCACCACCACAAGGAGAAGCATCACAGGTGCTCGGCCTCCCCGCGTCCTTCATAAACCCTCTTGGGATGCAGGCACCACCCCTAGGAGATGCACCTCGGGTTATATGATATTCTCATGCATTCTTTATTTTCAAAAACTCTATTATGTGTACTTCATATCACAAACTATGATCCACAGAGCTCCGACCTCCTCCTCCTTTCTACATGTTCAATCCACATGCTGACCACCTTCTACGGGAGAGGCACCACAGGTAAAGACGGATCGGTTCAATTCGTTATTTAAAATTTGAATGAATGATTTATATGTGGCATGATGTACTGTCTATGCCTTACATGGGCTCCCGACCTCCAAACCCGTTCTACATGTACCCACCACCTATGCCAAGCCAAGGAATGCCTATGTACTTCAACCCGTGGGCCTGCAGCCACCTCGGGCGACACCACATGTATGGATGTCGAAAATATTATAAGTTTGCGACACGAGCTAAGTTTGTCAATTCTTGTACAAATTGCCGTTTTGGATGTGTGATTGATTATCTAAGGATCTGCTAGAATGTCTCTTACGGTTTGAGAGATTGGTATATATATTATAAGCGCAAATGTTTCTTTGTCTCACGAGTGGATGTCCTATTTACTAGAGAGGTCATGCCAAAATTTTGTACATTTCAATGACTTAGTTTTAAGCCGGTTTGAAAGAGTTGAAAGGTTGGTTTCAGTCTTTTAGTAGAGGTAGTAGGTTTGGTGTCTCATTTGTTAATTTTTCTTTAGCTTGAACTTTGTTGTGGAGTTTGATTACTTGGTGAGCTACACCCCATCCCTTCCTTTCTCTTGCTCAAATTTAGAAACATATGCTTCGTAGGAACTTTAGTTCATTCTTTGAATATGAGATTACATATGCTTCATTGAATATGAGATTACGTGCAAATGGATGGACATATACTTAGTAGGAAATCTAGTTCATTCTTTAGTATATATCAATCTTAGTAATCTGTTGCAAAAGTGATAATTTTTGTTGAAATGCACAACTGAGTCGATTTTAGGATATTTAGGCAACTCTTTCTTAAACCTTGCACAAATCATCTCAATGTTCATACTTGGAAAGGTTAACTTGTGTGCTTATGAAAGTTCATTCTCGTGCTCATGTAGATAAGTGATGGTTTACCAAATTATGAACCCATTACGTGCTATTTGATTTTTCTTTCATCAATAACTTTTGATTTGAACCTTATATTGTCTTGACTTCTTGGAATTGAAAAGTTATCTTAAGACAACTTGTTCAATTGTGAACTTATGTTTTAAATGCTTCATATGGCATCCTTGTAGAATGTTGTTTGCCCATGTACAATCGATTGTTTATCCTTGTAGAATGCTTTATATTTGTACTTTGTATATTGAACTCTTAAAATGACTACCAAAACTCTTATTGCTTCTTTGAACTATTTTCACTGTTTGTTATCTTTTGAATACTCGGTGATGCAATTGGGGTCTTTGGAAGTTGAATTAAATAATTGTAGTTGTAATCTTGGCCTTATGTTAATACTAGAGAGTATTACTTTGATACTTCATTGAATATGAGATTGATGTTCATATGATTATTGCAGCATATCTTGACTAGCTCGTACGTGTAGTTCTTATATATAATACCTATTCTTGTTTAGCTTGACCTGTCATATTGATATTCTCATATTGTGTCTTGGTTGAATAGTACTATTGATATTCTCATATTGACATTCATGTGAATCAGCATAATGTTACTTGTAGCACAACCTAAGTTAATCTTGAACTTGCAGGTTTCTAGGTCACGCCCTCCAAAGACGTTCTAACGGCGACATCATAGAAGACATCTTCAACAAATACGACGGTGGTGGTAGCGCCACAACTCCAACAACCCGAGGCATGAATTCCATTGTGAGCTCGATTGGTGTATAATCGTTGTATTTTATAACTTGTTGTGATGGATACGTTGTGATCGACTTATTGTGATGGACTTATTTTAATGGATGTGGATTGTATCTATTGTGGTTGTAATGTGTTATGCGTCATTGCGTAGTTTACAAATTGCCGTTGGATGTGTGATTGGATTATCTAAGGATCTGCTAGAATGTCTCCTTACGGTTTGAGAGATTGATATATATATTATAAGCGCAAATGTTTTTTGTCTGAGTGGATGTCCTATTTACAAGAGAGGTCATGCGAAATTTTGTACATTCGGAGACTTAGTTTTAAGCCGGTTTTGAAGAGTTAAAGGTTGGTTTGAGTATTTTAGTCTTCGTAATAGGTTTGGTGTCTCGTTTGTTAATTATTCGTTCGCTTCAACTTCATTGTGGAGTTTGTCTTTTGTGTTTCTGATTTGATCGATTTGAACAAAATAGATGATCTTATTTATTCTTCGCTTAGCAATTTTTAGTTTCAATTTTCTTTTGCCTTTTCTTTTCTTCTTTAGTTGTTATATGTATTGAGTGCGATACATATATATATAAAAATACATACATTTGGATATATATACATATATGTATTGAGTCGATATATATATATATAAATCATTTGGATATATATACATTTTTTTTGTAAAAATGTGATTAAATTCGTGGTTGAAAAAACCCACGAATTTAATCGATTAAATTCGTGGGTTTAAAAACCCACGAATTTAATCGATTAAATCGTGGGTTTCAAACCACTAATTTAATCGATTAAATTCGTGGGTTTTTAAACCCACGAATTTAACTCGAAAACAATTAAATTCGTGGGCTTAGTAGAAACCCACGAATTTAACTTAAATTCGTGGGTACCCACGAATTTAATTAATTAATTTCGTCGAGTTAAATTCGTGAACTAAATTCGACGGTTTGCTCACGAATTTAAGTTAAATTCGTGGGTTTTAGCTTAAATTCGTGGGTTTTTGGCCCACGAATTTTTCCCTGATTCTTGTAGTGGTGGCCCAGATCAAGGACATGGTGACGGCTGCTGCAATCCAGCAGAATCAGGAAAAGCTAACAGGAGAAGCGCACTCGCACTCCCACGTGACTACTCGCGTCGCCAGCAGCCGGACTGCAACCAGTCGGAATAACGGCAGTCGGCGCCAAGCGCATCCAGTCGGATACGCCTGCCGGAATCTCAACCGCGACCTCCACTAAGACATCACCGCCAGGCGGCAAGAGCGACACGAGGAAGAACGACGCGGGCGCTACGACAACCATGAACGCTTTGGTACCGGTCCCGATCGACGAAGCGACCAAAGGTACGATGACTACAACGACCATAGAGACAACATCACAGGGGACGGGACGACAACGACGACCGTTGAGACATGGGCTCGCCGCACCGAACTCCACCCAGACGCATTGATGACAATCGCCGAGCCAGAGGCTCGCCACGCTGGACTCCTCCTCATCAGGAAGACAGATCCATCGACGGAATACGAGCGTTCACCTCTCGGTTACACCGAGTGGTATGGCCCGAAGGCTTCAACCCCAAGTGCATCGTAAAGTTTGACGGGGAGCGAGATCCGGAAGCTTGGCTACTGGTCTATGCCCTGGCGGTCAAAGCGGCCGGGGGCAATCAAAACGTGATGGCCAATTATCTACCAGTCAATCTCACCTCTTCAACTCAAGCATGGTTCACGAGACTGAAGAGGAACGCGGTATGCTACGCTAGCACAAAAAAAAATTCTACCGCGAAACCAGAAAGCTACTCGCAAGAAGGGGATCATAGATAAGATTACCACTAGACGCGCAGTTGCGGAATCCTTCGCGCGTCGATGTAGTGGATCGTTCTCGCCGCAGTCGTTGCGTCGATGTAGTGGATCGTCCTCGCCTTGCCGTGGATCGTCCTCCCACGCCGCAGTTCGCAGCAGCGTCACCGCAGAGTCCACACGTCCAGAGATGGAACGCCGTGCGTCGTGTGCAAGCACCAGTCGCTCGGCGAGGCGGCGAGAGGAGTAGGCTAGGGTTTCGAGTGAATCACTCTAAACCGTGGAAAGCACACCCGCACCCTCCCTCCTCCTCCTTATATAGCCACGAGATGAAACCTAAACTAGGGCCCATCGTGCTAAGCCCACGAGGTTCATTAATACGGATCAATCCAAATTAATGCGTCCCACCCATTAAGTGTGTGACCTGCAGGTTCACATACGTTTGGACATGGATTCGAAAACTCCTTTTCAATCCAATAGTTGGTAGTGGCTTCTTGCAAAGTATGCCAACTCCCAAACATACTATGATCAAATCGACGAGAACCTATCAAAAGTACTCATGTAATAATCCCTTTGCCAAGTATATGAAGATTGATCTCAAGGCGAGAAGCATGTCATCCTTTGATGATTCAATCCATCTCTCGTATCCGTGATATATTAATAAGTTGTGATTGACTCCTCAATCACGGCATGGCCATGCACTTCCTTAATCATATCACACGAGTGGCCTTGTCATATATCTCCGTTTCATTGGAGTGGCAAATTCCATCTTGATTGCCACTTCCCTCCGCACGTTTCATAGTAAACATGAAAGCTACCTTTATAACTATCCGGTTAGGAAGTAGTGTTTGATAGCCCCAAGGAAAACTATTACACATGTAGGGAATATGACAATCTCAGGTCTAAGGATCATACATCTACTAGGTATGAGATACAGCGATGACACATAAGAATGAAACATTCTCGCGATGTCCCATTATGGTCTATCTAACCCATGTTCTTCAACATGCGTCCACAATGTATAGATGATATCTCCATATCCCATGATCTATGAAGCATGATCATCGATCACTACATGTGCTTGATCTATTCATCGTTGTCCTATACGATGATATCCGATCGAGATATTTATCGAATTACATCATTAAGTAAAGAGCTTCATAAGCAAGTCACATACTTGTTGATCAATACAATGATATACATTCATTGGACCAATAATCATATTATTATTCATAAACATAGTCATGTTACAATCATCTAAATGATTGCCTCAAGGGCATAACACTAACAATCTCCCACTTGCACTTGAGTCAATCAATTAAGTATCTAATACCAATAGACCTTGTGTGCGCCTCATGCTTAGGTACGTGGCGGTGGCTTTGTCAACGGATCGCCACATTGGCTTCCGTATGTACTTTGCATATTCTCACGTCACCTCTATCCACAATCTCGCGAATAAGGTGAAAGCGACGAGTATGTGTTTAGACTTCGATGTGATCTAGGCTCTTTAGCTTGTGCAATGGCACCACTATTATCACAATAGATGTCCATTGGACTAGAGGCACTAGCGACCACACCAAGCTCGTGATAAACTTCTTAATCCACACGGCTTCCTTTGCGGCCTCGGCCGCAATGTACTCCGCTTCTATCGTAGAGTCGGCCACCGTGTTTTGCTTGGAACTCTTCCACCATCGCTCCTCCATTAAGTGTAAACAAAACCCGGATTGCGATCGAAATCATCTTTGTCGGTTTGGAAGCTTGCATCGGTGTAACCCTTTGCAACGGATCTTCCTTACCTCCAAAAACAAGGAACATACCCTTAGTTCTTCTCAAGTACTTGAGGATATTTTTACGGCTATCCAATGACCATCACGAGATCCGCTTGATATCCGCCGTGACACTTAGAGCATATGAGACATCAGGCGTGTCTGGATCATGGCATACATAATAGACCCAATAGTGAAGCATATGGAATCTTGCTCATCTGTCTCGCTCATCGGATGTCGAAGGACACCGATTCTTGCAGAGATCGATGCCATGTGACATTGGCATGAAACCTCTCTTGGATTCATGCATATTGAACCTTTTCAATATCTTGTCAATGTACGTTTCCTGACTTAATCCAATTAACCTTTTTGATTTATCTCCATAGATTTTTATGCCCAAGATATAGCATGCTTCTCCCAAGTCCTTCATTGAGAAACTCCTTTTCAATGAAGTCTTAACATCTTCAAGCATAGGAATGTCATTCTCGATCAATAATATGTCATCCACATACAAAATCGTAAATACAAGTGCGCTCCCACTAGCCTTCTTGTAAACACAAGGCTCTTCTTCATTTTTGATAAAGTCAAAACCTTTGACTACTTCATCAAAGCGAATGTTCCAACTCCGAGATGCTTGCTTTAACCCATAAATGGATCTTTGAAGCTTGCATACCCTTTTAGCATATTTAGGATCAACAAAACCTTGAGTTGTATCATGTATACATCCTCGGAAAGATTCCCATTAAGGAATGTTGTTTTGACATCCATCGCCATATTTCATAATCAAAATATGCAAGAATAGCTAAAATGATCCGGACAGACTTGAGCATGGCTACGGTGAGAAAGTTTCATCATAGTCAACTCCTTGAACTTGTTTGAAACCCTTTGCCACCAACCGTGCCTTATAGATCTGAACATTTCCATCTCGTCTATCTTTTCTTGAAAATCCATTTGCACTCAATGGTTTTACACCATCGGGAGAGTCGACCAAGTTCCAAACTTGATTGTCATGCATGGATTGAATTTGGATCTCATGGCTTCAAGCCATTTTTGGAGTTTGGGTCCATCATTGCTTCTTCATAAGTCGTGGGCTCATCATTGTCCAACAATAATATGTCACTCCCATATCTTATAGGTACATGACGTGGCCTCCCGACCTCACGTGGGTGGAGTCTCTTCCACAAAGTTGTACAACACTTTGTACATCTTGTGAAGGTTGATGGTAGCTTGAACATATTCATGTGATTCTCGAACTTCATCAAGATACACATCACTCCTACTGATTTCTTTTGAAAGAAACTCTTTCTCCAAAAGACACCATTTGAGCAACAAAAACTTTGTTCTCGTTTCTTTTGTAAAAGTAATATCCTTTTGTTTCTTTAGGATACCCCACAAAAAGCATTTTTCGATTTAGGTGCGAGTTTATCGATTGTAAACGTTTTACATAAGCCTCACATCCCCATATCTTGAGAAATGACAACATGGGTCTTCTCCATCCATATCTCATATGGCGTCTTCTCAACAGATTTTGATGGGACCCTATTCAAAGTGAACGCAACTGTCTCTAGAGCGAAACCCGAAGGATAATGGCGGATCTGTTTGGTGATCATTGACCGAACCATATCTAATAAAGTTGATTCGTCGTTCGGACACGCCATTCCATTGAGGCGTTCTGGCGGAGTAAGTTGCGAACGATTCCACATTGCTTTAGATGATCACCAAACTCTTGGCTCAAGTATTCGCCACCACGATCGGATCGTAAGTGTTTTATTGTTTTGCCAAGTTGATTTTGTACTTCGTTCAAACTCTTTGAACCTTTCAAAAGTTTCATTTATGCCTCATTAAATAGATATATCCATATCTCTCAAGTCATCGATAAAAGTTACAAATCTGAAACCCACCCCTAGCAATGAGCTCATTGGTCCACATACATCTGTATGTACTAGGGCCAATAATTCACTTGCTCTCTCACTAAAACCTCGTGAAAGGGGCTTTTGTCATCTTGCCAAGTAAACAAGATTCACATGTTTCAAATGATTCAAAATCAAATGAGGTTAGAAGTCCATCACCATGGAGCTTCTTCATGCGCTTCTCATTTATATGACCTAAGCGACAATGCCACAAAAGGTAGGGTTCAAATCATTAGGCCGATGCCTTTTACATTAATATTATAGATAGGTTTTTCTTGAGTTCAAGGACGTACAACCCATCCACCATGGGGCAACGACCATAATACATATCATTCAAAATATCGAACAAACAAAGTTCTTTATTCGAAATCATAACCTTCATGTTCCAAACAAGAAGATGAAATAATGTTTCTACTCAAAGATGGAACAAAATAACAATTATTAAGTTCTAAAACTAATCTCGAAGGCAAATGCAATGGGTATGTGCCAGCAGCAAGACCAGAACTCTTGCTTTATTCCCACGCGAAGATCCACTTCTCCTTTTGCCAAGTCTCTACTCTTTACCATTGCAACAAATTGCAAATGTGAGCAACCGAACCGGTATCATATACCCATGAGTGAGTGAAGAAGTAGCAAGATTAATTTCTATAACATTAATACTCAAGTGGAAACCACATTTCCATTCTTCTTATCTGCAGTACTTTTCGCGATTCCGTTTCCAATGCCCCGATTTCTTGCAATAGAAGCATTGGGTATCGGGTTGAGGGCCAACTTTAAGCTTCAAGCTTAGTTTTGAGGCTTGCGATCTCATCTTGAGCCTTGCCCTTGCCCTTGCCCTTGCTCTTTCCGTTCCCCAGCCTTAGCCTTCCTCTTTTGAAAGCGGTTGTTTTCAACCATCATCACATGATTGGGTTTTTCTTAATGCTTTCTCAGCCTTGAGCATCCCATGTAGCTCGGTTAGGCTCTTCTCCATGCTATTCATATGAAAATTCATAATGAATGGCTCAAAGCTCTGAGGCGTAGACCGGAGAATAACATCTGTGGCCAAACCGAGGCTAAGGGAAACTCAAGTTTTCCAATCTCCCAATGTAACCAATCATCTTGATCACATGAGGATCGACAGGATCGCCTTGACCGACTTACAAGCAAATAAAAGCTTTGAGATACCATACCTCTCAGCTCTTGCTTGATTCCCAAACATGCCCTTCAAGCCTACAATCATATTGTAAGCATCCTGGTCCTCATATTGCTTTTGGAGCTCGAGTCCATGGTGACTAGCATGAGACAGTGACCTCTCTGAAGCATTAACATGCTTTTCATATTCAACCTCAAATTGCGGCAGCATTTTGGTGGTTCATCAGAATTGGATTCTCTAGAACATAGTCCTTCTTTTCATGCTTGAAAACAATTCTCAAAGTTGCGATACCAATCAACAAAATTAGTTCCATTCAGTTTTTCCTTTCCAAAACCGATCTCAAAGCAAAACCAGTGTAGCGGGAGTAGGAGAAGGTGCCATTGAACTACAACAAAAACATGCAAAGATTCTAAGCACTATGTTTATGTAAAACTTTTATTAAACTTTTAATTAAAGACACTTCTATTTTATGTCCCTTTTATAGACACATAGTGAGTATTCAAGATCCATATTCATCAAACACTAGTGAGCTTTGGCATCATTGCTAGAAATTTAATGACATAGGTAAGCAACACCTTTGCTAATTACATCATATGTAACTCTTGTTTGTTGAGTATGAAAACAAGTAATGAATGCCTCCATCAACTTGACTCATGGCCAGTCAACCTGCCCCAAGGGCTCACATGAGGAGGGAGCACTTCCGATATCGGGTGCCAATTAAGAAACCTGCCTCATATGTGTTTTCCTAGACACCACTTGTCTTGTATAGGTTCCTTCATTATCTGAAATCAAATCCCAACCACTTATGTCCTCAAGCCCAAAACCGTTTTGATAGCTTGATTAAATCTACCATTGTTATGCGTGATGTGTCCAACACATCCCTATCATCTATTGAGATAGTCATTGATATACTACTTTGGCAGTCATATCAATAACGATCTAAATTCTTGATAGGTGCAACAATTGGATGGACAATTTGATTTAAAATTTTTAACTATAGGGATGAACAAAGATTACTATGAACACGGCATCACAAGCAATGAGCATAAAGAAAAAAGCAAGGATTAAACACACATCCACGTAAAATCAAAATAAGTCGTGAAATAGCATGGCCCTTAGCATTAAGATCTCCATCATCATGCTTGTTTGTTCACCTAGCCACCTTGCTTGATTTGTTCACCTAGCCATCTTGCTTGATACCATCGTCTTCATCATTATGGATGCAACTCCTTACAACTTTTGATAATGAATTTTACATGAGGTTTGAAGCATCACAAGTCGACACGCTGGTCGTTATACAATTTAAATAGCCTTATGGCTTGACACGGCACGCAGCCATGTGGAAATTACATGCATCACATACACATAGGCCATACCATTTCACATAATTCCTGCAAAACGAGTTAAACAAAAGCAACCCACGACTCGGGTCCAAGGCGGCGCCCTCAGCCGTCCCATTGGACGGTCGTGGGCGGGGTCCAGGGGCAGCGCCTGGCGGCGGTCCGTTGGCGGTCGTGGGCGGGTCCGAGGCGGCGCCCGCTGGGAATCCAAGGCGAGCCCTAGCGTGGTCCCATATGGATACATTTCAGAAACCCTGATGGCGGTAACCCGACCGGTAAGGGTAACATCGTACCATGAACGGACTCACCCAAATCAATATTGAATCTGTTTGCGCTTACCATGGATCAACCAGATTGACCCAATCCAACTCAATCGATTGGCTTGGTCCCATATGGATACGTTTGAAACCACGATGGCGGTAACCCGACCGGTAAGGGTAACGTCGCACCATGAACGGACTCACCCAAATCAAGATTGAGTCGGTTTGCACTTTCCTCAAACCATAAACCGATCGATCTCATCGATGGTCGCGTCACCAATTCATCACATGAAGCTGGTGAACATGTAATAGATCCAATCTACTAACCTTACACATCATATGTGCAACATCCGGATCACAAAACTATACGAGATGGCTCGATACCTTTGAAGAGGAACGCGGTATGCTACGCTAGCACAAAAAAATTCTACCGCGAAACCGTAAAGCTACTCGCAAGAAGGGGATCATAGATAAGATTACCACTAGGCGCGCGATTCTGGAATCCTTCGCGTCGATGTAGTGGATCGTTCTCGCCGCGATCGTTGCGTCGATGTAGTGGATCGTCCTCGCCTTGCCGTGGATCGTCCTCCCACGCCGATCGCAGCAGCGTCACCGCATGAGTCCACACGCCGAGAGATGGAACGCCGTGCGTCGTGTGCAAGCACACAGTCGCTCGGCAGGGCAGCGAGAGGAGTAGGCTAGGGTTTCGAGTGAATCACTCCTAAACCGTGGGAAAGCACACCTGCACCTCCCTCCTCCTCCTTATATAGCCACGAGATGAAACCTAAACTAGGGCCCATCGTGCTAAGCCCACGAGGTTCATTAATACTAATCCAATCCAAATTAATGCGCCCCACCATTAAGTGTGTGACCTGCGGAGTTCACATACGTTTGGACATGGATTGGAAAACTCCTTTTCAATCCAATAGTTGGTAGTGGCTTCTTGCAAAGTATGCCAACTCCCAAACATACTATGATCAAATCGACAGAACCTATCAAAAGTACTCATGTAATAATCCCTTTGCCAAGTATATGAAGATTGAACTCAAGGCGAGAAGCGTGTCATCCTTTGATGATTCAATCCATCTCTCGTATCTGTGATATATTAATAAGTTGTGATTGACTCCTCAATCACGGTATGGCCATGAACTTCCTTAATCATATCACACGAGTGGCCTTGTCATATATCTCCGTTTCATTGGAGTGGCAAATTCCATCTTGACTGCCCACTTCCCTCCGCACATTTCATAGTAAACATGAAAGCTACCTTTATAACTATCCGGTTAGGAAGTAGTGTTTGATAGCTCCAAGGAAAACTATTACACATGTAGGGAATATGACAATCTCAGTCTAAGGATCATACATCTACTAGGTATGAGATACATCGATGACACATAAGAATGAAACATTCTCGCGATGTCCCATTCGGGTCTATCTAACCCATGTTCTTCAACATGCGTCCACAATGTATAGATGATATCTCCATATCCGATGATCTATGAAGCATGATCATCGATCACTACATGTGCTGATCTATTCATCGTTGTCCTATACGATGATATCCGATCAGAGATATTTATCGAATTACATCATTAAGTAAAGAGCTTCATAAGCAAGTCACATACTTGTTGATCAATACAATGATATACATTCATTGGACCAATAATCATATTATTATTCATAAACATAGTCATGTTACAATCATCTAAATGATTGCCTCAAGGGCATAACACTAACAGAGACTTCCAGCGAACTCGGTAGACTCCTAGAGCGATCTTTGCGATCAATTTTTCGCGAACTTCCAGCGGACCTACAAGAGGCCTGGCACCCCGTAGGACCTATGCCAACTTCACCAGAAGAAGGACAAGATGCTTAGAGATTTCATCCGACGTTTCATGCAGAAGAAGAACATCAGGGACGTATCTGATGCAGTGGTGGTGGTAGCCTTTCAGAAAGGGGTAAGTGATCCTGATCTATTCAAGAAAATATCTAGGAAACCACTGGCCTCTTTAACAGAGATGTTCGCATTGGTTGACCGCTATGGCACGGCCTCCGACGCCCTGGCGGAGCGCCAAGAAGACACCCGCAACAGAAGAACAAAGGCGACAGAGCCGAGTCCTCCAAGCACAAAGACAAAAAGAAGAAAGGCGAGGAGCTAGTTACGGTAGCAGAACGCAACCGGCCCCGAGTCGCGCGAAGGGAGGCACCCGACTACAATAACGTAATGGAGGCGATCTGTCCTTTCCATCCTTAAGGTAAACACGCCGCTAAAGACTACTTTACTCTGAAGCGTTTTGCGCGCGAAAACAACAAGCAACCGGCTCCAACAAAGGAGGAGGCGACCAAGAAGAAGGACATTCCTGGCGAGGATGACTACCAAGAGCCCGAGCATGAGCTGAACTACATATACAGGGGCTCCACTGGATACGAGTCCAAGCGGAAGCAAAAGCTTACCGCTCGGGAGATCAATGCGGTGGAACCGGCAATCCCCCACTATCTAAAGTGGTCTGAAGTCCAGATCACCTTCGATCGCTTGGATCACCCCAACCGAGTTCTACATTCGGGTAAGTACCCTCTAGTGCTCGACCCTATCATTCAAAGTGCAAAGCTCAAGATGGTCTTGATTGATGGAGGGAGTGGACACAACGTCTTGTTCACCAAAACCCTCGACGACATGAACATCCCCCGCTCCGAGCTAAGGCCGAGCTCACAGCCGTTCCACGGGGTGATCCCTGGGGTGTCTTCGTTTCCTCTCGGGCAGATTTTTTGCCTGTCACCTTCGGTACCAAAAGCAACTATCGGACTGAGTATGTAAATTTTGAGGTAGCGGATTTCGAGACAGCGTATCACGCTATCTTGGGAAGACCCGGTCTGGCTCGGTTCATGACCGTCCCGCACTACACCTATTTGATGAAGAAGATGCCGGGACCCAAAGGCGTCATCACGATTCGCAGCGACATCAAGCGATCTCTGGAATGAGACCGAGAGAATTGTGAACTTGCCGAGCTGTAGAAGGCAACCGTTGAGGGGAAGAACATCCAGGCAGAGGCTGCCACGTTGCAGGAAGAAGACAACGTCTCATCCAAGAAGCAGGCCACGTCAGGGATAAAGCCTAGCGAAGGAACCAAGAAAATTATCCTCGACCCATCCGACTCATCCAAGACGACTTTGATTGGGATAGGGCTCGGGGATAAATAGGAAGACGTGCTCCTCACCCTCCTCCGGGCTAACAAGGACATGTTTGAATGGAAACCATCCGACATGCCGGGTGTTCCTAAGGAGGTGATCGAGCATTCTCTACACGTTGACGAAAAGGCAAAGCCAGTCAAGCAGAGACTCTGGCGGTTTGCTCCAGATCGTCGGAACGCCATCAAGCAGGAGATCACGAAGCTATTAGCTGCATGTTTTATTAAAGAAGTCTATCATCCCGATTGGTTGGCAAACCTTGTACTAGTTCAAAAGAAGAATAAAACTTGGCGCATGTGCGTTGATTATACTGATCTCAACAAGGCATGTCCGAAGGATCCATTCGGGCTACCTCGAATTGATCAGGTGGTCGACTCGACCGTCTGGTGCGAAATCCTGAGTTTTCTCGATGCCTACTCAGGGTATCACCAGATTCGCCTAAAGGCGGAAGATCACATCAAGACTTCATTCATCACGCCCTTTGGGGCCTTTTGCTATACTACGATGTCGTTCGGTTTAAAAAATGCTGGTGCAACTTATCAGCGCGCAATACAGCGGTGCTTTCATACCCAACTTGGACGCAATGTGGAGGCATATGTGGATGATGTTGTGGTGAAGACTCGGGAGAGGAAGGACCTTATCGCCGACCTAACCGAGATGTTTGAAAGTCTAAGGGCCTTCTGCATGAAGCTTAATCCCGAGAAGTGTGTTTTCGGAGTATCTTTGGGAAAACTGCTCGGATTTATCGTCTCCCAACGAGGCATTGAGGCTAATCCAGAGAAGATCAAGGCCATATCTAATATGGAACCGCCGACTTGCCAAAAGGACATCCAGAAGCTTACAGGTTGCATGGCCGCACTCAACAGGTTTATTTTCCGACTGGGTATGCGATGTATGCCATTCTTTAAACTCCTCCAGAAGCAGGACAAGTTCCAATGGACGCCTAAGGCACAACAAACGTTTGAAGATTTGAAGACCTTCCTAACGACGCCCCCGGTCTTGGTTTCTCCGATGCCAGAAGAACCTCTGTTACTGTACATCGCCGCGACGACTCACATAGTCAGCGCTGCGATCGTCGTAGCAAGGGAGGAGCCAGGTCACGTGAAGAAGATCCAACATCCGGTCTACTTCGTCAGCGAGGTCCTGAGTGAATCTAAGGTGCGGTATCCGCAAGTGCAAAAATTATTATACGCCGTACTTCTTACATCTCGCAAGCTCAAGCACTACTTCCAAGAGCATACTGTTTCGGTAGTCACCTCCTTCCCAATAGGAGATATACTTCACAACCAGGAGGCCACAGGGAGAATTGCAAAGTGGGCAGTCGAGCTTGGAGCGTTTGATATCCTATTCAAGCCTCGCACAGCCATCAAGTCTCAAGCACTCGCCGACTTCACTACCGAGTGGACGAAACTTCAAAACCCGGCAACCATCAAGGAACTCGAGTATTAGACGATGTACGTCGATGGTTCCCTCATGCTCAGCGGCGTGGGGGCTGGTATAGTGTTCATATCACCAAGTGGAGAGCGGTTGAGGTACGTTCTGCAAATACTTTTTCCCGCATCAAACAATGTCGCCGAGTATGAGGCACTCATCCATGGGCTCCATATCGCCATATCACTCAGTATCCGACGTTTGGCGTTCCGCGGAGATTCAATGCTCGTGGTCAATCAAGTGCAAAAAGAATGGTCTTGCATCGAAGACAACATGGCTGCCTACTGCCAGGAGGTACGCAAGCTGGAAGGCAATTTTGACGGACTAGAACTTGTTCATGTGCTCCGCCGGGACAATGAAGTGGCCGACGAGCTAGCAAAAAAGGGATCCTGCCGGTCTACAGTGCCCGTGAGAGTATTTGTCGAAGAAATTCATAAGCCCACGATTAGCACTCGATCAAAGTCGGACGCCCCGGCGGAGAAGAACGCAGAGGCTGAAGTCCTAGTCATTACCCCCCTTGACTGGACAGCTCCGTATCTGGACTATTTGATGAAGGACGAACTACCCAAAGACCGCGTGTAGGCCGAGCGAATAATGCGCCGAAGCAAGAGCTATGTGGTGATTAGGGAAGAACTCTATCGCAAGAGCTCCTCTGGTGTACTACGACGGTGCATATCAGAACAAGAAGGAAGAGATCTTCTCAAGGAAATCCACTCAGGAGTTTGTGGGAATCATGTGGCGTCATCAACCCTAGTTGGCAAGGCTTATCATAAGGGATTTTTCTGGCTGACTGCTGTCACTGATGTAGAGGACATCATCCGGACATGCGAAGGATGTCAGTTCTTTGCGTGACAGATGAACAAACTGGCACAAGAACTACAGACCATCCCCATCACCTGGCCGTTTGCGGTCTGGGGGCTCGACATGGTGGGACCTGTGAAGAAGGCTCAAGGCGGTTATACTCATCTCTTCGTGGTTGTCGACAAATTCACCAAATGGATTGAAGCCAAGCCAGTCGCCACAATCACAGCTGCAAAAGCCAAAGAATTCTTCCATGAAATCGTGGTTAGATTCGCTGTACCAAACCGAATCATCACGGATAATGGCACCCAATTCAAAGGCAGCATATTTCAAGACTAGTGCGGCGAACTCGGCATAAAAATTTGTTTCGCGTCGGTAGCTAACCCCGAAGTAATGGGCAGGTCGAGCGAGCCAATGGCATGGTGTTACAAGGCCTAAAAGCGAGGATTTTCGATCGTCTCAAACCATATACCACTCGGTGGGTCAAAGAATTGCCTTCGGTATTCTGGGGGCTGTGAACCACCCCAGCAGAGCAACCGGGTAGTCACCTTTCTTCCTGGTGTATGGTTCAGAGGCGGTCCTCCCCACCGAGTTAGAAGTCGGATCCCCGCGGGTTCGGAGCTACGAAGAAGTCGCTTTGGAAGAGAGCTGGCTAGAAGACCTCGACCAACAGGAAGAAGCCAGAGACGTCGCAACAATTCAGTCGGCAAAGTATCTTCAGGGCTTACGTCGCTATCACGGACGTAATGTAAGGAGCCGCGCATTCTCCAAAGGAGATCTGGTCCTTAGAAAGAATCAGAAGTACGAGCATAAGCTCTCCCCAAGCTAGGAAGGCCCTTACATCATCGATGAGGTGATATGCCCTAGGGCTTATAAGCTAAAGCGTGAAGATGGCACAACTATCAGCAACACCTGGAACATAGAACAGTTACATCATTTTTTCGCTTGAACTTTGTAATTCAATTGTCTTTTTTATGAATGAAATGTTTACTTTTAAAGTTGTTCTCATATAATATTCTCGAAAATTATGCGTCTGAGTGCTTCGCCCCTACAAAGTTTAAGACTCTGAGACATGCATCATGAACCATGCCTCAGAGCCTAGGGGCTGGACTAGTCAGACATGATATACCACTCGGGCAAAGCAGCATATTTAAAGACAAAATGCAAGAACAAAGAAACATTTTTATATATTTGATTCATAGGTCCAAAGTTTCTACAACAGCCGAAGAGGTATCCTTGACTTCCTCCCAGAGTTCGGCGGCCCGATCTTCATCTACATTGCAGGCGTAGCCATCCTTAACGGCTTCAAGATCCACTCAAGGATAGGGCAACTTGGTGATCGCCAAAGACTGGCTAGCACCGTTGATCGCTGTCTCCTTTAAGAGTCTCTTGAGTGCCTCAGGGGCTTCCTCCAATCGAGAGATGACATGGTCCCTGTTGGGTGGCCTCTCGCATCCGGGATGAAGCGAACTCAACAATGGCTCGGAGGCTTCACGAACTTGGCACAAGACGTCTCAAGGGCTTCGACTTTATCGCTATAAGCGCCATATTGCGCCCGCATCTTGAACTTATAGTCTGCAAGCAAGACAGGTTATTAAGAAGTACCAAGAGGACGATGAAGGCAAGGGAGGGCCAAGCTGCTGAACATACCTTATAGCTCTTTCTCTGACTTCAGTTTTGAGGCCTCCGAGACCTTGAGTTGTTCTTGAAGCTTCCCAACAGCGGAATCTTGAGCTGACACGGAGATGAGGAAATCAAAAGACCGGACGACTAAAACAAGAGCAAGGGGTGATTTAGGAAATACTTTACCTCGAAGGGAGCCAACGACATCTAGCTTCTCCTGCCGTAGGGTTTTCTGCTCTTCCCGTAACACCTGGACCTCTGACCGAAGAGCTCGCAGCTCGGTTGCATGACCAGCCTTGATCTGCTCCAATTCGGCCAGATATTCCTGGCACTTTCGGACCTCCGGGAGCATCTTCTGGAGGTACTCAGACTTCTTTTCAGAGCGCTCTCCCAGTTTCTGTAACCATCGCAGGGGAAGGTGAGAACATGCTAACCGGTACAAGCACGAACGTGATGAGAGTAGCAGAAAAATTACTCGTGCCAGGCGAGCACAAGCAGTGGCATGACTGTAAAAGTCATTCCTTTCTCTCTCCGCCTCCGAGTCGTCCAGGAGCTTCAAGCCGTCCTCCTCATCAGCCCACGTGGTTTGCATTATGAATTGAGGGCGAGCGGGAATCGGCGGAACTCGAGAGATCTCTTCAACCTCGGGGGATGGACGCGAGATGGGCTCCTGAGTGGCAGGACCCGACGCCGAAGCATGGGGTGACAGCGAAGGCGGCGGGGGCTTAGTGGGCGCTCCTGTGTCCACGGGCGAGGCCTCCTCAACCAAGACATGAACGCCCTGGGGCTCAATTTCTTTAGTGGCCCTGGACGGCGTCTCAACAGGAACATCGTACGAAGGATTCCTACAAGGAGAACGATCAGTAAATAAGCCGGCAAAACTAGCTGAATAAGTGTCGATGGGGCATCAAACCTATCGGACTTCTTCTTTGTCATTGGGGGCTTCTTTCGGATGGCAGAGCCGCTCCCGGAGGGACCACTCGAGGCGCTACAAACCGAAATCCGGGGCCCTTCCCAACTGATCGAGTCTCTCAGAATTGAACTCGGCTGTACCACGGGCTCGTGGGGAGGGGGAGCCGAAGGCGCTGGGGCTCGTACTGTTGGTTCCTGAATCTTGGGACCACCAGTCAGGCGCTGGGGTTTCGCGAGGTCCTTGGTCATCGCTTTATTCCCCTTCTTGGCGGCGGGGTCTCCGGCCGGGGAGCGCGCAGGTCGTTTGAAGGGAGCACCCTTATGAACAGGCATCTCCGGGAGAGGCGCGTCACTAAAAAATGCCTAGCGATCCAGAAAAGGAGTGTTACCACTGTTAAAAGACATTCAGAGAACAATGTCAAAATCTGTCAGCTAAACTTGCTTACCTCAGGAGGAGTGTGTGATGCGGTGAAGGATTTCGGGCATCTGATGGTGGATATCTCGACGCTCGAGATAAAGAAGTCGCCTACCTAAGCACATACTTGCTCCTTCGATATTGCTTCGGGCAGTTCCCGGATCGGATCGTCCTTTCCCTCGAATGCGTATCCCAGATGGACTCGCTCCTTCAGGGGCTGTATCCGGCGAGCAACAAAATGAAGAGCCAGATCAACTCCCGTGAGGCCATCTTCTTTCAACTTCTCAATCAACGCCAGAAGATCATGCATCTGTTCCATGTCGACAGCATTGGGAGTAGATACCCATGAAAGGGACACCTTAGCCGGCGCCCGACAAAGGAGGGAAGAGCAGGATTGGGATTGGCACAGTAGAACCACTCCTGGTGCCACCCTTTATTTGAAGTTTTGAAGGGAATGGCGAAGTAGTTTTTTCTTCAACCCCTCCCGCAACTGAAATCCAGCTCCCCCAATTACCTTGGGGTCGCTTTTTGAGGGATATGGTTTCAAAAGGTAGAAATGGCGGAAAAGATCGAAATGGGGGCGGATGCCCAAGAAAGCCTCACAGAGATGAACAAAGAGAGAAATTTGCAGGATGGGATTGGGATTCAAATTCACCAATTCAATGTCGTAAAAGAAGAGAAGACCGCGAAGGAAGGCGCAGGTAGGAAGGCCCAGCCCGCGTTGGAAGAAGGATTCAAAGACCACAATCTCTTCGGAACAGGGGGTTGGGAAGGATTCTGCCGGCCACACAGAGATCAAAGTCAGGGCAGGAAGAACTCCATCATCTGCCATGGCTTGCAACCGCTCCTCCGTTGGGATCGAGGCGGTCCAATCTTGAGGCAAAAGGCTGCGGGGAGGCATTCTTGGAAGATTGAGAAGACATTTTTGGAGGAAAAGATCAACGGCGGCACAAGGACGCAAGCGCAATAGCAGTTAACCCTAGCGGCGCAGAAGGCGGAGAGATAAAGGAAGTTGAAGAGACAGGAATGTGCGATGGGAAAAATGAACCGTCGGCTTAGTCTTTAAATGGGGAAAATTAGGTTTTCACCAAGTTGGCGGGAAAGAAATTGACCCTGCTCTATGCTTCGTAATGATTTGCTAGCCAGGCGTCCTAACACACAGAGGCAGTTATGGTTTGACCATGTCATATTTGGGACACGTTGCTCCCCACGATGGGATGTTTCACCACTTATCGAACTAAGCGAGACATGGGTGTCCTCCAATTTTGATTAAAAATATCTTCTTGTGATATACCCCACGCTGGGTCGCTAGGTGGTTACCGCATGACGAAATCATATATCACGAGTTGAGCCTAAATGGGCACGAATCCAATGGTATGCCCCATGAGGGTCGAAAAGCTGTGCGTCGTAGTAAACGAGTATGGATACCGTTCGGATAAACCTCATATGTCCCAAGTCGGACCAGAGCTGTGTCCTACACCAGTCGGATACAGGTATCACTCGGCCAAGAGCTGAGAAAATCCCGATACGCTCCAAGTCGAGCCTAACCTATATCCTACGGTAGTCGGATATGGGTATCACTCGGCCACGAGCCAAGAAAATTTTGATATGTCCCATGACAGACCAGAGTTGTATCCTACACCGGTCGGATATGAGTATCACTCGGCCATGAGCCAAGGAAATTCGGATACGCTCCAAGCCGAGCCTAAGCTATATCCAACAGCAGTCGGATATGGGTATCACTCGGCCAAGAGCTGCACAAATCCTAATATGTCCCAAGTTGGACCTAAGATGTATCCTACGACGGTTGGGTCCGAACATCGCTCGACCAAGGAACCATGCGAGCTTCGATATGCCCCAAGCTGGGTTCAAGCCACGTCTAAACGACAATCATGGAAAAATACTTGGAAAAGGTACTTCTTTATTATATATATTCACCAGGCATTCTACCTAGGAAAATATTACATTTACAGGGTCTTACACCTATCCGCGGCGCACGCGACCGAGTGCTTCTATGAGGCCTTCCCTAGGCCTATAAAGAGCAGGGAAGATCTCGAGGAGAGTGTCGATGGCGACGCAGTCAAGGGCAGCGGCTTTATCTTCCGCCCACTCTGCCATGGCAAGGTCGAAAAGCGCCCACTCCTTAGCATGATCGTAGTCCTGGTTGGCCATGAAGATTCCTCGGAAAAAAGGTGGAGCTCAGAACAAGAAGATGAAGGATTAAGCGTGAAGGAATGCATTCTACAAGCGCTGGTTCACCTTTTATAGCCAATACGATAAGGATGAAGTAAATGCATCAGAAGCCGAGGAGACTTGGAGTTAATATAGTTTCGGAAGCCAAAGAGGTTTTCGGAAATTGGGTTGACACAGAAAGACAAACAACCTCGAAGATTGTCCAGTATCGATCCACAAAGAGGAAGGATATTAAGGTCTTGCTTCGAGCGGGAAGGAGTTTCTAATCCTCATATGAGATATGGGTCATAGCCACGAAGCTACTCGCAATAAACTTGTCAGACAGAAGAGTGTAATCAGTCGGAGCAAGAAATCAAAGGTTATATTCGAGTCCTTTATAATCCCCTTACTGCAAGAAGAAGCTTTCAAATCAAAGGAAAGACCAGTCAGAGGTTTATGCTAGAAGCTGAAAGCACGGATCCAAGTTAAGTCCCAAATAAAGATATAGCAACCGGATCATGAATCACTCGGGGGCTACTGTGGAATATATGAAACCAGGTGTCTTCATAACCAGCCCAGCATCGCCTGAGAGGAAGACAGGGCCGAGAGGAAGGCCCAAAGGATAAGCTACGCACCAAGCCTTGCTGCTGTGCGCAAGGGGGTACATCCTATATACAGTTGAATGTATATTTAGATATAAAAGATATGATTGTAATCCGAGTCGTTAAAAGGGTAGATAAAGATGTAAAATCTATCCTGAAACCGACTAGAATCTTGTAACCGATGGGAATCCCTTAGACCGATCAGGACTCTTTAAACTGCCCCACCCCCACTATATAAGGGAGAGGGCAGGCAACAACAGGGACAGAACAACACACATCGCATATCGCCCAGAGCACATTGCACTTGAGCAATCTTAGATCCAAGAGATCCACATAATCCTAGCACACAGGACTAGGGTATTACCTCCTCCGTCGAGGGCCTTGACCTGTCTAAACCTTTGTGTTGTGTGACCTTAGAGTTTGAGATCTAGCGCCTGCCCCATAAATTTATTACCGACTACGAAAATCGACACCAAGTGGTATGGCCCGATGGTTTCAACCCCAAGGGTATCGTAAAGTTTGACAGGGAGCGAGATCCGAAAGCTTGGCTGCAGGTCTATGCCTTGGCGGTCAAAGCGGTCGGGGGCAATCAAAACGTGATGGCTAATTATCTGCTAGTCAATCTCACCCCCTCGACTCAAGCATGGCTCAACGGACTTCCTGCGAACTCGGTGGACTCCTGGAGCGATCTTTGCGATCAATTTATCGCGAACTTCCAGGGGACCTACGAGAGGCCTGGCACCCCGTGGGAACTATATCAGCTTCACCAAAAGAATGACGAGACGCTGAGATATTTCATCCGGCGTTTCATGCAGAAGAAGAACACCATTAGAGACATATCTGATGCAGTGGTTGTGGCAGCCTTTCAGAAAGGGGTAAGTGATCCTGATCTAATCAAGAAAATGTCTAGGAAACCATCGACCTCTATAAAGGAGATGTTTACATTGGCTGACCGCTAAGCCACGGCCTCCGACGCCCTGGCCGAGTGCCAAGAAGATCGCCCGCAACAGAAGAACAAAAGCGACAGGGCCGAGTCCTCCAAGCACAAAGACAAAAAGCGGAAAGGCGAGGAGCTAGTTGCGGTAGGAGCACGCAACCGGCCCTGAGTCACGTGAAGGGAGGCACCCGACTACAATACCGTCATGGAGGCGATCTGTCCTTTCCACCCTAAAGGTAAACACGCCGCTAAAGACTGCTTTACTCTGAAGCGTTTTGTGCGCGAAAGCAACAAGCAGCCGGCTCCAACGAAGGAGGAGGCGGCCAAGAAGAAGGACATTCCTGGCGAGGATGATTACCAAGAGCCCGAGCCCGAGCTGAACTACATATACGGGGGCTCCACTGGATACGAGTCCAAGTGAAAGAAAAAACTTACCACTCGAGAGATCAATGCGGTGGAACTGGCAATACCCCAGTATCTAAAGTGGTCTGAAGTCCCGATCACCTTCGATCGCTCGGATCACCCCAACCAAGTTCTACATCCAGGTAAGTACCCTCTAGTGCTCGACCCTGTCATTCGCAGTGTAAAGCTCAAGAAGGTCCTGATTGATGGAGCGAGTGGACTCAACGTCTTGTTCGCCAAAACCCTCGATGACATGAACATCCCCCACTCTGAGCTAAGGCCGAGCTCGTCGCCGTTCCATGGGGTGATCCCTGGGGCATCTTCGTTTCCTCTCGGGCAGATTTCTTTGCCTATCACCTTCGGTACCAAAAGCAACTATCAGACCGAGTATGTAAATTTCGAGGTAGCGGATTTCGAGACAGCGTATCATGCTATCTTGGGAAGACCCGGTCTAGCTCGTTTCATGGCCGTCCCGCACTACACCTATTTGATGATGAAGATGTCGGGACTCGAAGGCATCATCACGATTCGCAGCGACATCAAGCGATCTTTGGAATGCGACCGAGAGAATTGTGAACTTGCCGAGCTACATGAGGCAACCGCTGAGGCGAAGAATATCCAGGCAGAGACTGCCATGTTGCAGGAAGAAGACGACGTCCCATCCAAGACGCAGGCCACATCAGGGATAAAGCCTAGCGAAGGAACCAAGAGAATTATCCAGGACCCATCCGACTCGTCCAAGATGACTTTGATCAGGATAGGGCTCGGGGATAAAAGGAAGATCTGCTCGTCACCTTCCTCCGGGCTAACAAGGACATCTTTGCTTGGAAACCATCCGACATGCTGGGTGTTCCTAAGGAGGTGATCAGCATTCTCTACTGTTTCGGTGGTCACCTCCTTCCCAATAGGAGATATACTACACAACCAGGAGGCCACCGGGAGAATTACAAAGTGGACAGTCGAGCTTGGAGCTTTTGACATCCTATTCAAGCCTCACACAACCATCAAGTCTCAAGCGCTCGCTGACTTCACTGCTGAGTTGACAGAACCTTAAAGCCCGACGGTCGTCAAGGAATTCGAGTATTAGATGATGTACTTCGATGGTTCACTCATGCTCAGCAGCGCGGGGGCTGGTATAGTGCTCATATCACCAAGCGGGTAGCGGTTAAGGTACGTTCTGCAAATATTTTTTCCCGCATCGAACAACACCGCCGAGTACGAGGCACTCATCCATGGGCTCCGCATCGCTATATCACTCAGTATCCGGCGTTTGATGGTTCTTGGAGATTCAATGCTCGTGGTCAATCAGGTGCAAAAAGAATGGTCCTGCATCGAAGACAACATGGCTGCCTATTGTCAGGAGGTTCGCAAGCTAGAAGGTAACTTCGACGTCCTGGAACTTGTTCATGTGCTCCGCCGAGACAATGAAGCGGCCGACGAGCTAGCGAAAATGGGATCCTACCGGACTACAGTACCTGTGGGAGTATTCGTCGAAGAAATTCATAAGCCCACGATTAGTATTCGGTCAAAGCCGAACGTCCCAACAGAGAAAAACGTAGAGGCTGAAGTCCTAGTCATCACCCCGAATTGGACAGCTCTGTATCTAGACTACTTGACGAAGGACGGGCTACCCGAAGACCGCGTTCAGACCGAACGAATAATGCGCCGATGCAAGAGCTATGTGGTGATCAGGGAAGAACTCTATCGCAAGAGCTCCTCTGGTGTACTACGACGGTGCATATCAGAACAAGAAGGAAGAGATCTTCTCAAGGAAATCCACTCTGGAGTTTGCGGGAATCACGCGGTGTCATCAACCCTAGTTGGCAAGGCTTATCGTCAGGGATTTTTCTGGCCAACTGCTGTCACTGATGCAGAGGACATCGTCCGGACATGAGAAGGTTGTCAATTCTTTGCGCAACAGGTGAACAAACCTGCACAGGAACTGTAGACCATCCCAATCACCTGGCCGTTTGGGGTCTGGGGGCTTGACATGGTGGGACCTTTGAAGAAGGCTCAAGGTGGTTATACTCATCTCTTCGTAGCTGTCGACAAATTCACCAAATGGGTGGAGGCCAATCCAGTAGCCACAATCACAGCCGCAAAGGCCAAAGAATTATTCAATGAGATCGTGGTTAGGTTCGGTGTACCAAACCGAATCATCACAGATAATGTCACAAAAGTCGATAGTTTTGATTAAAACCATCTTCTTGTGATATGCCCCACGTTGGGTCGCCAGGTGGTTACCGCATGACGGAATCATATATCGCGAGTTGAGCATGATAAGGCACGTTTCCAATGGTTTGCCCCAAGATGGGTCGATAAGTTGTGTGTCATAACAAACGAGTACGGATACCATTCGGATAAACCTTGATACGCTCCAAGTTGAGCCTAAGATATATCCTACAATAGTCGGATATAGGTATCACTCGGCCATGAGCTGAGAAAATCCCGATACGCTCCAAGTTGGGCCTAAGCTATATCCTGCTGCAGTCGGATATGGGTATCACTCGGCCACGAGCCAAGAAAATTTTGATATGTCCCATGACAAACCAGAGCTGTATCCTACACCAGTCGGATATGGGTATCACTTGGCCAAGAGCCACGTAATCGTGATGCACTCCAAGTTGAGCCTAAGCTATATGCTACAGCAGTCGGATAAGGGTATCACTCGGCCATGAGCCAAGGAAATCCTGATACGCTCCAAGTCAAGCCTAAGCTATATCCTACAGCACTCGGATATGGGTATCACTCAGCCAAGAGCCGCGCAAATCCTAATATGTCCCAAGTCGGACCTAAGATGTATCCTACGACGATTGGATGCGAATATCACTCGACCAAGGAACCATGCAAACTTCGATATGCCCCAAGCTGGGTTCAAGCTACGTCTAAACGACAATCATGGAAAAATGCTTGGAAAAGGTACTTCTTTATTATATATAAATTCTCTCGGGCATTATGCCTGGGAAAATATTATATTTACAGATATTTTACACCTCTTCGTAGCGAACACGTCCGAGCGCTTCCACGAGAACCTCCTTTACCTCATGAAGGGTGGGGAAGATCTTGAGGAGGACGTCGACGGTGGTACGGTCGAGGGCAGTGGCGATATCCTCCACCAATTCAGCTACGGCGATCTCGAAGAGCACCCATAATTCAACAAGTGTAGGATTCTGGTTGGCCATGCAATCCCTCGTAAAGAAGATGAAGTTTGGTGTAAGATAATGGAGAACTAAGCATGAGAGGATAAATTCTGAAAGCTTTGGTTCACCTTTTATAGCCGATACGGTAAGGATGAAGTAAATGCATCGGAAGCCGAGGAGACTTGGAGTTAATATGGTTTTAGAAGCCAAAGAGGTCTTCGGAAATTGGGTTGACACAGAAAGCCAAAACAACCTTGAAGACTGTCCGGTATTGATCCAGGAAGAGAAAGGATATTAAGGTTTCGCTTCGAGCTGGAAGAAGTATCTAATCCTCATATGAGATATGGGTCATAGCCACGAAGCTACCCGCAACAAACTTGTCAGACGGAAGATTGTAATCAGTCGGAGCAAGAAATCAAAGGTTTTATTCGAGTCCTTCATAATCCCCTTGCTGCAAGAATAAGCTTTCAAATAAAATGAAGAAACCAGTTGGAAGTTTACACTAGAAGTTGAGAACAATGATTCAAAGTTGAGACCCAGATAGAGACATAGCAATCGGATCATGAATCACTAGGGAGCTACTGTGGAATATATGAAACCAGGTATCTTCATGACCAGCCCAGCATCGCCTGAGGAGAAGACAGGCCCAAGTAGAAGGCCTAGAGGATGAGCTTCGCGCCAAGCCTTGCTGCCGTGCGCAAGGGGGTACATCCCATAGACAGTTGAATGCATATTTAGATATAAAAGATACGATTGTAATCTGAGTTGTTAACAGGGTAGATAAAGATGTAAACTCTATCCTGTAACCGATTAGAATCACATAACCGATCGGAATCTCTTAACCGATCAAAACTCTATAAACCGCCCCACTCCCATTATATAAGGAAAGGGCGGGCAACAACAAGGAAGGATAGCACATCGCATATCGCATCATAGAGCTCATGAGCAATCTTAGATCCAAGAGATCCACATAATCCCAACACACAGGACTAGGGTATTACCTCCTCCGTCGAGGGCCTGAACCTGTCTAAACCTTTGTCTTGTGTGACCTTCGAGTTTGAGATCTAGCGTCTGCCCCATAAATTTATTGCCGACTACAAAAGTCGACAAATAGGCTTGCTCTGAATTATTCTACATTTGACAAAGAATTGTATGCTTTAGTGCGTGTGTTAGAAACGTGGCAACACTACCTTTGGCCCAAAGAATTTATTATTCATTCCGATCATGAATCTTTGAAATATATTAGAAGTCAAGCTAAACTAAATAAATGACATGCTAAATGGGTTGAGTTCATAGAGTCGTTTCCATATATCATTAAGCACAAGAAAGGTAAGGACAATGTAATTGCCGATGCGTTGTCTCGAAGATATACTTTGTTATCACAACTTGATCATAAAATGTTTGGCTTAGAAACAATAAAAGAATTATATGCTAATGATTTGGATTTTAAAGATGTTTATATGAATTGCAGAGAAGGAAGAACATGGAATAAATATGTGCTGAATGATGGATTGTTGTATCGTGCTAACAAGCTATGTGTTCCAGCTAGCTCTATTCGTTTTTTATTTTTGCAGGAAGCGCATGGAGGTCGTTTGATGGGATATTTTGGGATGAAGAAGATAGAGGATGTACTTGTTGCACATTTCTTTTGGCCAAAGATGAGGCACGACGTCGAGCGTTACGTGTCACGATGCACCACTTGCAATAAAGCTAAATCTCGTTTGAACACGAATGGTCTTTATATGCCTCTTCCTATTCCTAGCGCTCTGTGGGAGGATATTTCAATTGATTTTGTATTAGGATTGACTAGAACTAAGAGAGGGAGGGATAGTATATTTGTGGTGGTTGATCATTTTTCTAAAATGGCACATTTTATACCATGTCATAAGAGCGATGATGCTACAAATGTTGCTGAATTATTTTTTAGGGAGATAGTTCATTTACACGGTGTGACCAATACCATTGTTTCAGATCATGACGCAAAGTTTTTGAGTCATTTTGGAGAAGCTTATGGAACAAATTGGGGACAAAGCTACTTTTCTCTACTACTTGACATCCCCAAACCGACGGATAGACGGAGGCCGTCAATCGCTCATTGTCAACTATGCTACGGGCTGTCCTAAAGAAGAATTTGAAGATGTGGGAAGAGTGTCTACCTCATATTGAGTTTGCGTACAACAGGTCAGTACACTCCACCACCAAGGTAAGTCCATTTCAGGTAGTATATGGGTTTAATCCACGTGCTCCTAGTGATTTACTACCTTTACGTACTTCTGAAAAATCTAATTTTGATGCTAAGAAAAGAGCTGAATTGGTTCTGAAAACGTATGAATTGGATAAATAAAATATTGAAAAGATGAATGAGAAATATAGAGTTTATGGTAGCTAGGGTCGAAAACATTTAACCTTTGAACCTGGTGATCTTGTTTGGTTACATTTGCGTGAAGATAGATTTTCCGAGTTGAGAAAGTCTAAAGTAATGCCTCGAGCCGATGGTCCTTTTAAAGTGCTTGAATAGATTAATGACAATGACTATACATTTTGTTGCCTATAGATTTCGGGGTTAGTCCCACGTTTAACATTTCAGATTTAAAGCCATATGTGGGAGAAGAAGTTGAGCTTGAGTCGAGGATGACTCCAGTTTTAGAGGGGGAGGATGATGAGGACATCCATTCCTTAGATATACACACTACACCCGCTATTTCTCTTGTTTCACCACTTCATGGTCCAATGACACGAGCTCATGCTCGTCAATTAAATCATAAGGTGAGCTCGTTCCTTGCTATTAATAATCATTTTAATAGGGATGGTATGCTACCTAATCGACATCGTGATTTGTTGTTACTTAGGAATATTGGTGAAGATATCACGCCAAGTTTCCATCCTCAATTCGGAGAGCAAGATATTTCGGGCTGCAATTCGAGTTGGAGTCAGCCTAACAGGCTTGGATTCAAATGGCCTTAACTTTCTCGTACAGCATCAATCGGAGGTGTATAAGTACTGTATTGAAAGTTTATTGCATGATCTTTCCAATGGATCTAACCTCACCTCCAAAATTGTATGAGGAAGGCTTCCAAATAGTCGTAACAATTTTCTGCTCTTTTCTAGAAGGTGATGCGCCACCTTTTCTTTGGGCCACGAGCCTTGTATCTCGAGAGAGGGTCCAAGCCCAGGTTGTGGACATGGGAGGCAACCCTAGCACGCCCCCTCCCTGGCCGTGGCTACCCTCTCCCTTTCCACATCACTAAAACAAGCCGTCGTCATCAGATTAGGTAATGTTATTTTGCTAAGTTTGTTCTCCATTGCGTGCGAAACACTTGTTCATCGGAGTAGTGTCGCAAGACCTGGTTTGGTGAAAGAGATAACCTCAACTTTGATCGTTTTGAATTGTCAGGTTGCTTTCTTTCTCATTCTTGCTCGTTTCTTCTACGGCGTGCAGGAATTAACCTTCGTGGTTAGGTCATCCAGGCATGAGCACGGTTGATAACGACTGGTGCGTGACTGTAGCGATTGCAAAGATTCAATATTCGCTGATTGGAAGCCCTTGGAACGTGAACGTCTCTATTCCGCAAAAGTTGAACCTATCGGAAGACCGCGCTATTGTCGCATCACTCTATCTACATTGCGGGTGGTCCCCTTTAGATTATCAAGTTTTGGTTGTACTCTATCTTCAGCTGACCTTTTAATATCAAAACAATCTTGATGACTCCTTTTCCCCACAAAGAAGTTCCAGAAGATCAGAATATGCAATTCAAAGATAACCGATCCTTTGGGAAGAGGACCATTCTTTGCTCCTGTGGTGACACCAAGATTAGTCCTATTGGAGCAAGAAAACATTTATATTTCTTTTTCTGACTGAACAATGAAGAATTTCCTTAAAGGGAATTCTTTTGATATAGAGATGCCGACGGTTATCCTTGTCCGTCTTTTCTTCACTTAATAGCCGATAGTGAAGACATGTCTCAAGAGACGTTGGATTTGTACAATATCTTTATTTCTCCAAGTGTGCATTCTGTCCACTTGTACTCAAAAGGACGAACGTTCTAGCCTTCAAATGAATTTTACCTTCTGACGATCTATGAAAGGCAATTGGGCTTTGGATAGATCCCTCCTAGCTTCTGCTTCCTTGATAGGCTATGCCCAAGGGATCGGGTGCGCTGCACCTCAGGGGCTGAGGTTGCCCTTCATACTACTGGTGACCATCAAGTTTGTAACTTGACTCGTTTTCTGCTACACAATTGACAAGCAGCCATGTTCCTTAACTAGTGGTCTACCATCTTTGATGCACTCTACCCCAGGAGCATAAATTGTTGGGAATCATTTCCAACTTATTTATAGATCTCTTGCACAAGCAGATGATCTAAACTAACTCCGCTAGTAGTGGCTCAAGTTTTAGCAATGATGCTAGCTCAGTGGGGTATATTAACTCGAGTTACATTAATATAACTGGCGATAGGCTAAGGTAGTGTGTAACCCAAAAATATGAATCGATCCTCACTCGTGCGTTGGACTAGAAGTGACACCCATACTCGACTTAACTCTATGCTCACTGCCACCAATAGTCTCGTGCATGGAGTATTAACCAGATGGCCCTCACTCAAATAAGTAGGAGCCACCCGGTTGCACCATACACACTTACACACGACCAAGAGAGTTCTGCTTCTTTTCTAAATAACCATACTTGGATTGAAACAAACCCATCCGGGCGTAGCACAAGCTGTCTGCCTCAGAACCTTGGTATCGCCCACACCCACCGAGGGTTGCGTGTCACAATAGACAAGGAACAACGATCACTCGTGTCTATGCGTCAGACAGTTGAGAACAATTCTAGGTACCCGGATATGTGGCCAACGCTAGTTCCCAAGATCAATGTCTAAAACCCACATATACCGTATTTGAGATGTATCATT
Organism: Otatea glauca; assembly: GCA_036346275.1. NCBI lineage: Eukaryota > Viridiplantae > Streptophyta > Magnoliopsida > Poales > Poaceae > Otatea > Otatea glauca. Next base: position 9,542,641 of record CM070716.1, on the reverse strand, counting down.
ACACATACATACATGTCTAAGCATTTGACATAGCATAAACATAGACTAGAAAGCTAGTACAACTACTTAATGTTACAAGTATGCGGCCGACTGGCCAAATATTACACACAAAAGTAGATTGCAGCAGAAATTAAGCATAAAGAAAAAGTAGGATAGCAGTATGCCCATCCAAAACCCAAAGGCAACCGATTAGGAAGAGCCCTAGTTCATCCATTCATGTAGTTGTCAGACCCCGGTGCGAAGTACGAATCATTGGGGATTTCTTCTGTACTTTCGTCTATATATTATGAATTAAGAAACGGTAGTACACGTATGTACTCGCAAGACCTTAGTGTGGAAATAAAATAAGTTGCTCATGACCGTGAGCACAGCTAATTAATCAGATTTAAATCTCTCTAGAGAGGGTACACTTTACCCACATGACACATTCTAGCAATCATGTCAAACATGCCTCGCGATACCATCAGTACCCGATTTGCTAGATTGTGATGAAACCGTTTAACTAGCTAGAGCCTAGCCCTGCACCAGCCCAGTAATGACAACCCTTGCTATAGCACCGGAAATCCAGACCCGTACACATAGTACTAACGATGGTTTATGCCCCATCGAGTCCTTTCGCCCACAGCAAGGCATACACCGTTATACTGGAATGCTCTAACCACAACACCTCGGTGAAGGGAGCACCTACGAGCGATACTGTACCCCGACATGCCCTTACTACTTTGGCCTACCAAAATGAAAGGCTAAGCCCTAATCTATCTGCTAAGCTAAGGTTATCCCATACTAGCACATGTGGTTGCACTATTTCGCTTAGATGATAGTGTCAAGTTCGGTCCTTAAATGGCCTGGGCAAGAATCTCCCCCTAACTACGTGTGTGGTGTCTCCTCACTCCTAAAGTTTAAATGGTAACTCGCCCGTGTCTAAACCATAAGTTTTTAGGCTAGATTTTTATCAAAATACACGGAGACCATAACTCGGCTCTGTACCTTTAAAAATTTGCTCAATTCTGAATAAGGGTGCAGCTCAACATTCAAATCACGTTCTAAGTAAGCGTGGCTAAGCATATACATAATGTATCTCATAATCAACACCCATAGTGACATTAAACTAATGTCTAAACCATAGTGACATAGGTATCAAAGACTATTTGCAATCTTTTCTCTTATTTCATATTTTAACACTATTTGATCCTTGCTAAGTCATGAATATGTGCAACCAGAGCATAAAACCTAAATGGTTTTGCATAAAAAGAATGAGCATCATTTTAAAAGATCATAGGAATTGATTTCACTGAATTTGAAGTTAATTTACAAAATTTGTGAGCATTTGAACTTTTGCATGTATTGAAATTAGCCTATTTAAGCATTTGATACAAACTAGTTCAAAATCTAAATATTTTTATATATTTGGAGATCTTGTGATTTCAGGAACATGGAAAAATTGGTTTCATCATTTTTATATTTGATTTGTGGAAATTTTGTATTATGCACATTCTAGGCCTAAAGCATATATTTGAGCTCATTTACTGCATAGTGACCGAAACAAAATTATTTTTTCATATTAGTGGGTCTGCAAAAGAGAAGTGGAGCAAAATAGGGGTGTAAAGGAAAAGTCTGAGCTCCGTGACAATTTAGCATGGCTCAAGACACGTACCTCCTAGAAAGCAAAAGAAAGACTCGATGTCGTTGGGGTAGGCATACCGAACCACCTCCCCTGCGGTAGCCTTGACCGAGGAGGTGATCGGCCCATCGGTCTCAATATCGAGGAGACCCTCAATCTCCTGGGCAAGCTACTAGGAGCGCCCGTCGAAGCTCCCCTACTCAGCATTCGACGCGGGCTCATTGGAGAGCTGGATGTCGTAGATGGGGAAGGCGAGGGAGTGCACCTGCTTGCCCGCTTGGTAGAGGAGCCTGTGCCCTCCTTGACGGGTGCTTTCTTCTTCTCAGGGACCCTGGTGCCCCTACCCTTGGCGGCAGGAGATGGCAGGGGCCCCCAGGGAGCCACCCAGGGAGGACCCTCTCACCCGCGGCACGGGTCGAAGTGACAGCGCCCTGTTGAGGGGCACTCCTGCATGACCCCCGGTGGCTCCCTTGGCGCATGCCTTGGCAAGTGAGGCCTGGGTGTCCTCCTCCACGGCTGCGGCTCGAGCCCTCTTCCACTTAGCTTGGTCAGGGGCAAGGTCACCTCATGGTGGAAGGCGTAGGCTGAACGCCTCGGCCATAGAGTTCACCCTCTCCATGAGGATGCCCGCAGCCTCGTAGCCCCATGCCTCATACACATACTGCCTCCCTAGGATCACCTCAGCCTCTTCTCTCGCCGCCTCCACGGAGTGAATTGCACATGAAAAGGAAAACAAGGACAACAGGAGGCCCTTACCCTTCCCAATGCCTAGGTGTTGGCCACCATGAAACCCCAGCCTAGCACGTTGAACAATAGTGCTAAGGTTGAGGAGGGTCATCTCCTCCATCAGATCACGGGCACCTTTCCTTGCGTGCACCTCTCAGATTGCGTTGCGTAGCTTCCAATCATCGTTGGTGAGACAACCAATCTCGGGGTACATCCGTGTTGTCAAGGCCGGGTGCGACCCGGTGTAGACAAAGTCCTCGGCCTTCAAGTAGAACCACTTCTTCGTGGCAGAGGGCCAACACTCCTTCAAGGTGTGCATGGGGAACTCTTCCTCGTGCCGCGGGGTAGTGAAAATTGACCCCAGGTGCCCTCTACTAGTGTCCCCCACTAAGAGTAGAAGAATTAGTCAAACATGGCAATAGTCGACTCCATGGGCATCCCTGGGATGGCCGTCTCACACAGCCATAAGAAGATCCTTAGCCGAACAAAGAGGTTCGTGCTAAGGTGAGAGAGCTCCACATCGAGCATCTGAGTATACCTCTTGATGAAGGGGTGCATCGGGAGCCGAAAGCCAACATCCACCCAAGCCTTGAGAGCCACGACGTACCCTGGCAGGCGGTTAGGGCTCTCCCTGGCATTGGGAAGTCCACATCCTCGGGAGAAATATGACTCCCTTATCAGAGGAGGGAGTTTCTCCCCATCAAAAAGCTCTGATGGCCCAGGATTTACCCTCACTTCCACCGAGACAAGCCCTTCATTGCCAGTCAGTTCAGCAAAGGTGGCGGAATCAACAGGACCCATCATGTCCACGTCTCTCACATGGTGGCCCTCTCTGTGGGGGCTTTCTTTCCCATACCCTTCACGGGCGTGGCCTCATCCACCTTGTCCTTGCCCTTAGCAAGGGCATCGCGAGGATGGTCACCTGCAAGCAAAAATGGAATCATCCTTAACAATGCCCTATTGTGAGTGGCCACCAAAAAGGGTAAGGGAGAAATGTTGTGTCCGCAAACTTACCCATGCAAATGTAGTAGTCCTCTTTTCTACCGCATGTCTTGTGTGAAGGCGCTCTGATCGCAAGCACACAGTAACCTGAAAGACAATCAACAATAATAGCCTAATTATCATGTTCAAGGGAAATGGCGAGCCTCAAAGCTGGGGGAAAACAATGAGCGTCCACGGGCATCACTACTAGTGCCTAGGTGAAGGGCGCTCGGCACATCCCCGTTGCACGAGTAACATCCCTAGAGGTAAGTCTTAAACCCCTCATAGCGTACCCGTGAGTGGGGCATGGCGAATAGCCTCTGTTCGGATACTAGGGATGGCAGCCGGGGATTAATACTATTGGAAATATGCCCTAGAGACAATAATAGAGATGATTATATTTCAATAAATGTTCATAAACTATGAGATTGTTCTTTGAATAACATCATGGATATTGATTAACAAGTACGTGACTTGTTTGTGAAACTCTGTATTCATCTTTATGATGTTCATTCTAAAAGGGATCCCAAGTCGATAATCATATGAGGACACATATGAGTAGACTACCATACGTATTGGTCGATGACCATGTTTCATGGGTCATAGATATGGAGATATGAAACCAATAATATGGACACATGTTAGAGAACGTGGTGTTGAACATCGACTGTCGGGACCCGAATATGCAAATTTGGACCCTCTGTGTATTCTGCACTAGTCCAGGATCACGATAGTGCACACAGTCTCAACATAGATGAATATCACAATCATACACAGCGGAAATATAACAAAATACTTCATATATTAAATAAGACATAGTTGAACGACCTTAAGGTCAAACTTACACTTATTAAGCCTCGATGGCTCTGAATCAAAGCAAATAAACAGCAGCGAAACGAAGAACGTCGGTGAATCCCATCAACATGCACATGCATCCGACAAGGTTCAACTCCTAGATAATCATCTCATCGTAGAACTCCATCTCCTTCAAAGGTCTAGACTTCTCCTCAACTGATGATTTGGTTGTTGGCAGGGTGAGTACTTAAAGCACTCCACAAGTTGTGTACATAATGCATTTCTAGCATAACTATAAGCAAAGCTTATTCCAATGGAAGGGCTAACATGGCTATTTTGCAGTAAGCAGCATTTATAAATGAGTACATTAAATAGATTGAAAAGACAGTAAAACGAATAACAGTAAGTAATAACTTTCAACTGTTTCTCAAGTAAACCTGGCATCCAGCCCTAAATCATATTTCCAACTTTCCAATTTCATCCAACCTTCTCATCCAAGTTTCATTTTATAAAGTCTAACCCTTGACTGTAATTCCCGAGCATTGCTCAATACCGCGAGCACGGCTATTCAAATAGATTTTACACTTTGCAGAGGTTATGCTCTTTACTGTAAGGACCCGAATCCACTGATTCGAACCCACTGTGTTTACCGCACTAGTCCCAGGATCAACGCTAGTGCACACAGCTCAACATTGGTACATATCACATCATACTCAACGATAATAGAAATAATAGTTCATTTATTGATATAGCTAAATGTATGATCTTATGACCAACTTACATTATTAAGCCACGCAGGGCAAGACTGGAAATATAAGCTAGTACTTAAGCAGCGGACAGAAGAAAACTTAGATAGCTCATCAGTTTACCACAGGCAACCGACAAAGCTCGGAGCCTAATGACTCGCGTCCTCTTGGACTTCTTCTTCCAACACAGGTGTAGATTCTTCAACTGTTGATTATTGTTGTTTGGCAAGGGTGAGTACTTAAGCACTCAACAAGTTGTGCACAGAATGCAATTCTATGTATCTATATGCAAGGTTTATTCCAATGGATAGTCTATCATGGCTATTTTGCAATAAGCAGCATTTATGAACAAATATGATAATAGATTGTAAAGACTATAAAACAAATATCAATAATAAATAAATTCAGCATTTCTCAAGTAAACCCAGTTTCCAATCCTAAGTCAAATTCCATGTCCATATGGCATTCCGCCATCCCAACCAAATTGTCCATTTAATTAAGCTAACCCTTAACTGTAATTCTCGAGCATTGCTCAATACCGCGAGCACGGCTATCCGAATAGTTTCACACTCTGCAGAGGTTATGCACTTTACCCACGTGATAGAACCAAACAATGCGCTGGCTTAACCCGATACTACCCGCTAAGGTTTCAACACTGGTGGGACTGGTGAAGGGAAACGCGGTATGCTACGCTAGCACAAAAAAAAAAACTACCGCGCAACCAGAAAACTACTCGCAAGAAGGGGATCATAGATAAGATTACCACTAGACGCGCAGTTGCGGAATCCTTCGCGCGTCGATGTAGTGGTTCGTCCTCGCCGCGATCGTTGCGCCGATGTAGTGGATCGTCCTCGCCCGCCGTGGATCGCCCTCCCACGCCGCAGCCGCAGCAGCGCCACCGCATGAGTCCACACGCCCAGAGATGGAACGCCGTGCGCCGGTGTGCAAGCACCTAGTCGCTCGGCAGGCAGCGAGAGGAGGAGGCTAGGGTTTCAAGTGAATCAAACCTAAACCGTGGAAAGCACACCTGCGCCTCCTCCTCCTCCTTATATAGCCACGAGATGAAACCCAAAACAGGGCCCACCAAAGATGCTAAGCCCACGAGGTTCATTAATTACGGATCCAATCCAAATTAATGCGCCCCACCCATTAAGTGTGTGACCTGCAGGTTCACATACGCTTGGACATGGATTCGAAAACTCCTTTTCAATCCAATAGTTGGTAGCGGCTTCTTGCAAAGTATGCCAACTCCCAAACATATTGTGATCAAATCGAATGTAACCTATCAAAAGAACTCATGTAATAATCCCTTTGCCAAGTATATGAAGATTGATCTCAAGGCGAGAAGCATGTCATCCTTTGATGATTCAATCCATCTCTCGTATCCGTGATATATTAATAAGTTGTGATTGACTCTCAATCACGGCATGGCCATGCACTTTCTTAATCATATCACACGAGTGGCCTTGTCATATATCTCCATTTCATTGGAGTGGCAAATTCCATCTTGATCGCTCACTTCCTCTCGCACGCTTCATAGTAAACATGAAAGCTACCTTTATAACTATCCGTTAGGAAGTAGTGTTTGATAGCCCCAAGGAAAACTATTACACATGTAGGGAATATGACAATCTCGTGTCTAAGGATCATACATCTTCTAGGTATGAGATACATCGATGACACATAAGAATGAAACATTCTCGCAGTGTCCCATAGCGGGTCTATCTAACCCATGTTCTTCAACATGGTCCACAATGTAGAGATGATATCTCCATATCCCATGATCTATGAAGCATGATCATCGATCACTACATGTGCTGATCTATTCATCGTAGTCCTATACGATGATATCCGATCAGAGATATTTATCGAATTACATCATTAAGTAAAGAGCTTCATAATCAAGTCACATACTTGTTGATCAATACAATGATATACATTCATTGGACCAATAATCATATTATTATTCATAAACATAGTCATGTTACAATCATCTAAATGATTGCCTCAAGGGCATAACACTAACAATCTCCCACTTGCACTTGAGTCAATCAATTAAGTATCTAATACCAATAGACCTTGTGTGCGCCTCATGCTTAGGCTGTGGCAATGGCTTTGTCAACGGATCGCCACATTGGCTTCCGTATGTACTTTGCATATATTCGACGCCACCTCTATCCACAATCTCGCGAATAAGGTGAAAGCGACGGAGTATGTGTTTAGACTTTTGATGTGATCTAGGCTCTTTTGCTTGTGCAATGGCACCACTATTATCACAATAGATGTCCATTGACTAGAGACACTAGCGACCACACCAAGCTCGTGGATAAACTTCTTAATCCACACAGCCTCCTTTGCGGCCTCCGGCCGCAATGTACTCCGCTTCGTCGTGAGAGTCGGCCACCGTGTTTTGCTTGGAACTCTTCCACCATCGCTCCTCCATTAAGTGTAAACACAAACCCGGATTGCGATCGAAAATCATCTTTGTCGCTTGGAAGCTTGCATCGTGTAACCCTTTGCAACCAGATCTTCCTCACCTCCAAAAACAAGGAACATACCCTTAGTTCTTCTCAAGTACTTCAGATATTTTTACGGCTATCCAATGACCATCACCAGATCCGCTTGGTATCCGCCGTGACACTTAGAGCATATGAGACATCCGGGCGTGTACAGATCATGGCATACATAATAGACCCAATAGTGAAGCATATGGAATCTTGCTCATCCTGTCTCGCCATCGATGTCGAAGGACACCGATTCTTGCAGAGATCGATGCCATGTGACATTGGCATGAAACCTCTCTTGGATTCATGCATATTGAACCTTTTCAATATCTTGTCAATGTACGCTTCTGACTTAATCCAATTAACCTTTTGATCTATCTCTATAGATTTTTATGCCCAAGATATAGCATGCTTCTCCCAAGTCCTTCATTGAGAAACTCCTTTTCAATGAAGTCTTAACATCTTCAAGCATAGGAATGTCATTCCGATTAATAATATGTCATCCACATACAAAATCGTAAATACAAGTGCGCCCCACTAGCCTTCTTGTAAACACAAGGCTCTTCTTCATTTTTGATAAAGTCAAAACCTTTGACTACTTCATCAAAACGAATGTTCCAACTCCTAGATGCTTGCTTTAACCCATAAATGGATCTTTGAAGCTTGCATACCCTTTTAGCATATTTAGGATCAACAAAGCCTTCAAAGTTGTATCATGTATACATCCTCTAAAGATTCCCATTAAGGAAGGCTGTTTTGACATCCATCCGCCATATTTCATAATCAAAATATGCAAGAATAGCTAAAATGATCCGGACAGACTTGAGCATGGCTACCGTGAGAAAGTTTCATCATAGTCAACTCCTTGAACTTGTTTGAAACCCTTTGCCACCAACCGTGCCTTATAGATCTGAACATTTCCATCTACGTCTATCTTTTCTTGAAAATCCATTTGCACTCAATGGTTTTTACACCATCAGTGAATCGACCAAGTTCCAAACTTGATTGTCATGCATGGATTGAATTTGGATCTCATGGCTTCAAGCCATTTTTCGGAGTTTGGGTCCATCATTGCTTCTTCATAAGTCGTGGGCTCATCATTGTCCAACAATAATATGTCATTCCCATATCTAATAGGTACATGACGTGGCCTCCCGACCTACGTGGGTGGAGTCTCTTCCACAAAGTTGTACAACACTTTGTACATCTTGTGAAGGTTCAGAGGTAGCTTGAACATATTCATGTGATTCTCGAACTTCATCAAGATACACATCACTCCTACTGATTTCTTTTGAAAGAAACTCTTTCTCCAAAAAGACACCATTTCGAGCAACAAAAACTTTGTTCTCGTTTCTTTTGTAAAAGTAATATCCTTTTGTTTCTTTAGGATACCCCACAAAAAAGCATTTTTCCGATTTAGGTGCGAGTTTATCCGATTGTAAACGTTTTACATAAGCCTCACATCCCCATATCTTGAGAAATGACAACATGGGTCTTCTCCATCCATATCTCATATGGCGTCTTCTCAACGGATTTTGATGGGACCCTATTCAAAGTGAACGCAATTGCCTCTAGAGCGAAACCCCAAAAGGATAATGGCAGATCTGTTTGGTGATCATTGACCGAACCATATCTAATAAAGTCCGTTACGCTGTTCGGACACACCATTCCATTGAGGCGTTCTGGCGGAGTAAGTTGCGAACGATTCCACATTGCTTTAAATGATCACCAAACTCTTGGCTCAAGTATTCGCCACCACGATCGGATCGTAAGTGTTTTATTGTTTTGCCAAGTTGATTTTGTACTTCGCTCAAACTCTTTGAACCTTTCAAAAGTTTCAGATTTATGCCTCATTAAATAGATATATCCATATCTATCAAGTCATCGGTAAAAGTTACAAAGCATCAAACCCACCCCTAGCAATGAGCTCATTGGTCCACATACATCCGTATGTACTAGGGCCAATAATTCACTTGCTCTCTCACTAAAAACTGTGAAAGGGCTTTTGTCATCTTGCCAAGTAAACAAGATTCACATGTTTCAAATGATTCAAAATCAAATGAGGTTAGAAGTCCATCACCATGGAGCTTCTTCATGCGCTTCTCATTTATATGACCTAAGCGACAATGCCACAAAAGGTAGGGTTCAAATCATTAGGCCGGTGCCTTTTACATTAATATTATAGATGTGTTTTTCTTCGAGTTCAAGGACGTACAACCCATCCACCATGGGGCAACGACCATAATACATATCATTCAAAAATATTGAACAAACAAAGTTCTTTATTACGAAATCATAACCTTCATGTTCCAAACAAGAAGATGAAATAATGTTTCTACTCAAAGATGGAACAAAATAACAATTATTGAGTTCTAAAACTAACTCAAGGCAAATGCAATGGGTATGTGCCAACGGCAAGACCAAAGAACTCTTGCTTTATTCCCCACGCCAAGATCCACTTCTCCTTTTGCCAAGTCTCTACTCTTTATCACCGCAACGAATTGCAAATGTGAGCAACCGAACCGGTATCATATACCCATGAGCTGAGTGAAGAAGTAGCAAGATTAATTTCTATAACATTAATACCAAGTGGAAACCACATTTCCATTCTTCTTATCCGCTGTACTTTTCGCAGATTCCGCTTCCAATGCCCCGATTTCTTGCAATAGAAGCATTGGGTATCGTGTTGAGGGCCAACTTTAAGCTTCAAGCTTAGTTTTGAGGCTCGCGATCTCATCTTGAGCCTTGCCCTTGCCCTTGCCCTTGCTCTTTCCCGTTCCCCCACCTTAGCCTTTCTCTTTTTGAAAGCGGTTGTTTTTCAACCATCATCACATGATTGGGTTTTTCTTAATGCTTTCTCCAGCCTTGAGCATCCCATGTAGCTCGGTTAGGCTCTTCTCCATGCTATTCATATGAAAATTCATAATGAATGGCTCAAAGCTCTGAGGCGTAGACCTGAGAATAACATCTGTGGCCAAACCGAGGCTAAGGGAAACTCAAGTTTTTCCAATCTCCCAATGTAACCAATCATCTTGATCACATGAGGATCGACCGGATCGCCTTCACCGACTTACAAGCAAATAAAAGCTTTGAGATACCATACCTCTCAGCTCTTGCTTGATTCCCAAACATGCCCTTCAAGCCCACAATCATATTGTAAGCATCCTGGTCCTCATATTGCTTTTGGAGCTCAGAGTCCATTGTGACTAGCATGAGACAATGACCTCATGAAGCATTAACATGCTTTTCATATTCAACCCTCAAATTGCGAGCAAGATTTTCTACGGTTCATCAGAATTGGATTCTCTAGAACATAGTCCTTCTTTTCATGCTTGAGAACAATTCTCAAAGTTGCGATACCAATCAACAAAATTAGTTCCATTCAGTTTTCCTTTCCAAAACCGATCTCAAAGCAAAACCAGTGTAGCAGAGTAGGAGAAGGTGCCATTGAACTACAACAAAAATATGCAAAGATTCTAAGCACTATGTTTATGTAAAACTTTTATTAAACTTTTAATTAAAGACACTCCTATTTTATGTCCTTTTATAGACACATAGTGAGTATTCAAGATCCATATTCATTAAACACTAGTGAGCTTTGGCATCACTGCTAGAAATTTAATGACATAGGTAAGCAACACCTTTGCTAATTACATCATATGTAACTCTTGTTTGTTGAGTATGAAAACAAGTAATGAATGCCTCCATCAACTTGACTCATGGCCAGTCAACTCGCCCCAAGGGCTCACATGAGGAGGAGCACTTCCGTATTCGGGTGCCAATTAAGAAACCCGCCTCATGTGTGTTTTCCTAGACACCAATTGTCTTGTATAGGTTCCTTCATTATCAAATCAAATCCCAACCACTTATGTCCTCAAGCCCAAAACCGTTTTGATAGCTCGTTTAAATCGCCATTGTTATGCGTGATGTGTCCAACACATCCCTATCATCTATTGAGATAGCCATTGATATACTACTTTGGCAATCATATCAATAACGATCTAAATTCTTGATAGGTGCAACAATTGGATGGACAATTTGATTTAAGATTTTTAACTATAAGGATGAACAAAGATTACTATGAACATAGCATCACATGCAATGAGCATAAAGAAAATAGCAAGGATAAAACACACATCCACGTAAAATCAAAATAAGTCGTGAAATAGCATGGCCCTTAGCATTAAGATCTCCATCATCATGCTTGGTTGTTCACCTAGCCACCTTGCTTGATTTGTTCACCTAGCCATCGTCTTCATCATTATGGATGCAACTCCTTACAACTTTTGATAATGAATTTTACATGAGGGTTTGAAGCATCACAAGTCGACACGCAGTCGTTATACAATTTAAATAGCCTTATGGCTTAACACGCACGCAGCCATGTGGAAATTACATGCATCACATACACATAGGCCATACTATTTCACATAATTCCTGCAAAACGAGTTAAACAAAAGCAACCCTACGACCGGGTCCGAGGGCGCCCAAGGGGTCCAAGGGGCGAGCCTCGCGCGGCGGTCGAGGGCGCGCTTGAAATTTTTTAGAGGCATGTCTTCCGCCATGGGAAAACACCTCAAAATTTCCACGGATCAACCAGATTGACCCAATCCGATCTAATATAATTGGCTTGGTCCCATATGGATACGTTTGAAACCCCGATGGCGGTAACCCGGACCGGTAAGGGCAACGTCGCATCATGAACGGACTCACCCAAATCAATATTGAATCTGTTTGCGCTACCATGGATCAACCAGATTGACCCAATCCAACTCGATCCGATTGGCTTGGTCCCATATGGATACGTTTGAAACCCCGATGGCGGTAACCCGACCGGTAAGGGTAACGCCGCATCATGAACGGACTCACCCAAATCAAGATTGAGTCGGTTTGCACTTTCTCAAACCCTAAATCGATCGATCTCATCGATGGCTGCCGTCACCAATTCATCACATGAACTGGCTGAACATGTAATAGATCCAATCTACTAACCTCACACATCATATGTGCAACATCCAGATCACAAAACTATACGAGATGGCTCTGATACCACTGAAGGGAAACGCGGTATGCTACGCTAGCACAAAAAAAACTACCGCGCAACCAGAAAGCTACTCGCAAGAAGGGGATCATAGATAAGATTACCACTAGACGCGCAGTTGCGGAATCCTTCGCGCGTCGATGTAGTGGTTCGTCCTCGCCGCAGTCGTTGCGTCGATGTAGTGGATCGTCCTCGCCTCGCCGTGGATCGTCCTCCCACGCCCAGCCGCAGCAGCGTCACGCGCAGAGTCCACACGTCCAGAGATGGAACGCCGTGCGTCGGTGTGCAAGCACCTAGTCGCTCGGCAGGGGCAGCGAGAGGAGGAGGCTAGGGTTTCAAGTGAATCAAACCTAAACCGTGGAAAGCACACCCTGCGCCCTCCCTCCTCCCCTCCTTATATAGCCACGAGATGAAACCCTAAACCAGGGCCCACCAGCATGCTAAGCCCACGAGGTTCATTAATTACGGATCCAATCCAAATTAATGCGTCCCAGCCCATTAAGTGTGTGACCCTGCAGGTTCACATACGTTTGGACATGGATTCAGAAAACTCCTTTTCAATCCAATAGTTGGTAGCGGCTTCTTGCAAAGTATGCCAACTCCCAAACATACTGTGATCAAATCGAACATAACCTATCAAAAGAACTCATGTAATAATCCCTTTGCCAAGTATATGAAGATTGATCTCAAGGCAGAAGCATGTCATCCTTTGATGATTCAATCCATCTCTCGTATCCGTGATATATTAATAAGTTGTGATTGACTCTCAATCACGGCATGGCCATGCACTTTCTTAATCATATCACACGAGTGGCCTTGTCATATATCTCCATTTCATTGGAGTGGCAAATTCCATCTTGATCGCTCACTTCCCTCGCACGTTTCATAGTAAACATGAAAGCTACCTTTATAACTATTTGGTTAGGAAGTAGTGTTTGATAGCCCCAAGGAAAACTATTACACATGTAGGGAATATGACAATCTCAGTCTAAGGATCATACATCTTCTAGGTATGAGATACATCGATGACACATAAGAATGAAACATTCTCGCAGTGTCCCATAGCGGGTCTATCTAACCCATGTTCTTCAACATGGTCCACAATGTAGAGATGATATCTCCATATCCCATGATCTATGAAGCATGATCATCGATCACTACATGTGCTGATCTATTCATCGTAGTCCTATACGATGATATCCGATCAGAGATATTTATCGAATTACATCATTAAGTAAAGAGCTTCATAATCAAGTCACATACTTGTTGATCAATACAATGATATACATTCATTGGACCAATAATCATATTATTATTCATAAACATAGTCATGTTACAATCATCTAAATGATTGCCTCAAGGGCATAACACTAACAACTGGTTACCACATCTAGGGCCCCCCTCTTGCGCCATGTGAATAACTCCATAACTCGGGAACTCACACTGACCACGATAGTACCAAAATTAAGACATTGCAAATTAATCAGCTAGGCTGGCCCATACCAGACATGTGGTTGCATGATTAACTCAGGTCAAAGGCTTGCAAGGTTAAGTCCTTAGTGTGATCAAGGCAAGACATCCACATACCCTCTGCCCATCGGGCCCACCTTGGCATACTCGCCCCTTGTCACTTGCCCCAATCTAAGTGATTATCACCCAGTTGATTACCAAGCACCACGTGCCATCAACAATTCAACATCGTTGCGTGACATGACTCGCCACAACAACTCAATCTCATCGTGTGATCCCACATGACACACAAGTTCATAACATTGTTCCATATTCCATTAATCAAGATTAATTATCAATGATTCTGACACATGTGACGACGTGGCATGGCTAAGCAACTAGTACGGACTAATCCTCCAATGTTGATTATAATTATTAACCAACTATATTTAACCAATCTAGGGTGACAATGGATCATGGCATACAATGACAAGGTAGGGTATAAATCAATCTGGTATATTAGCTAAACCCAATCTAATTTGAACCAATTGTATACTTGAAATATATGCAATAGGGTAAAACGAATATAGCAATTTTGTAAACATGGGTTCAACATGATCAAAGCACAACTTGCCTTGGAATAGGTCCTGATCTGGTTCTGGAACTTGCTCTTGAGTTGTTGAATCTTCCTCCGAAGCGTCGCACAATTCAACGTCTACGCGTACCGAAGGAGAAAAGCAAATAAATATCAAAACAGAGATCAAATGAACTCCAAAAATTAAATAAAATTCACCATTAAATAGATCTAAATTTTACAAATTTTTAGAAATTTGAATCACTCAAATCCGAGTTAAGATGCAAAAGTTATAGCCTTTTGAAGTTTGAAATAAATACTGAAATTGCAAAAATCAGAAAATCAGAATTAACAAATTTATTTTAAAATCGAAAACAGACTATTGCGTCATCATGACGGCACGCTGACGTCAGCCCTGGCGCCATCCAATCAGAGCTTGCCACGTGGTTCCGGTGCATAGACCCGGTCTACGGCGTTGGGTCGGTTCACCGCAGACGCGGTCCACGGCGCCTCGGCGCCTGTGCCCGACACACGTCGCAGCCCGATTTGTCACAGTGCCACCCCCGCCGATGCGCAACACGCGGCACGCATCCACGGCTTGACCCGATCGAACGGACACGGCTGAATGGCGACGCGGCACGATCTCGACCGAAGGACCTAGATCGGACGGCCCGAAACTTCTGAACCCGGCGATGGCTACGCGACGGCGTGTTCTTACCGGCAGCGAAGAAGAAGACCGGGGCAGCGGCATTTTGGCGTGATTCCGGCGAGATGATGTTGCGGATCTGGTTTGGCGCAAAGAGGCGAATCCGAAACTGGTTCCACTGCGGCGAAGAACATCCCGCTGCCGTCGAATCCCGCGAAAACCTCGGTGGCGCTTGCGCCAACCTCCGTGAGCTTAGTGACAAGGCGACGACGATTCCAAATGACGATGAGCGGAGAAAATGAAGCGGCACAGATGGTTCAACCTCGGGGCGGGGTCCGCGGCTTAAATTGCCCCCTCGACGGCCGTGTCCGAGGCGGAGTTCGTTCCGTACGCGGCGGCGCTGTCCGAGTCCGTTACGGCGACAAGTCCCGGAGAAGACGAAGTCTCGACCATCCACGCGTCGTGGAATGGACGGACACCTGCATGCGTGACGTGGCGAAATCCGAACCCTCCACGCGACCCGATACAACGGTTGAAGATCGCTAGGGTTTCTCCGTTTAAGAAAAAATACTCACCCTCCGATCAAGATCTGACGGATACGGCGATTCCATCTAGAAAACGGGCCGAACGGGCTGGCGGCGCGAAGCACTGGGCTGCACAGAAATGAGCCCCATGCGCACAGTATTTGGGCTCGGCCCGGTACTGTTCATGCCAATTTTAAAAGATTTCTCATTTTAAATAATTACAGAAATTCATTTTATTTATTTTAAGCGATAAAACTATTAGGAAAAATCCAAGAAAAAATCTCAAAAATACTTTGAGACATTCTGGACTCAAATAAAATATTTTTGGCAAAACTTTATTTTAACTTTGCACAAAAGGTCAATAAACCTAAATTAAAATTAATTCAAATAAATCCAGAAAAATCCAAATAAATTCCAGAAAATCATAAATGCACATTTAAGCAATAAAATAATATTTAAGCCAATTTTTGGGATGTTACAAACCTCCCCCCTTAACAGAATCTCGACCCCGAGATTCAGGGCTAGCTAGAGAATAGGTTCGGGAATTCTGACTTCAAATCTTCTTCACGCTCCCAGGTTGCTTCACTTTCGGAGTAATTGCTCCATTGAACTTTGCAAAAGTGAATAGACTTGTTTCTGGTCTTGCGTTCCATCACATCCAAAATTCTGACCGGTTGCTCTTTGTAAGTCAAATCTTCTTGCAGCTCTATTGCCTCCAACGGGGTTTGCTCTGCTGGCACTCTGAGACATTTCTTGAGCTGCGACACATGGAATACATCATGCACTCCTGCCAAGGACTGAGGCAACTCTAACTGATAAGCTACTTCTCCTCGACGACTCAGAATCTTGAACGGACCAATATATCTCGGTGCAAGCTTCCCTTTAACGTGAAATCTTTTAACGCCCTTAAGAGGGGTAACTCTGAGATACACATAATCTTCTGGCTCAAAGCTCAAATCTCGACGACGGTTATCTACGTAGCTTTTCTGTCTTGACTGTGCTATCTTCAACCTTTCTCTGATCATTGCGACTTGATTTTCGGCTTCGTCGAGAATATCTGGCCCAAAAACCAAACGCTCTCTTGTTTCATTCCAATTTAACGGAGTACGACAAGCACATCCATACAACGCCTCAAATGGTGACATCTGCCAACTAGCTTGATAGCTATTATTGTAACTGAACTCTGCGTATGGCAAACACTTATCCCAAGATGTAGCATAAGCTAAAGCACAAGCTCTCAACATATCCTCTAAAATCTGATTTACTCTTTCAGTCTAACCATCTGTCTACGGGTGATATGCTGTACTGAAGTTCAGGCGAGTCTCCATTGCTTCATGCAACTTGTTCCAAAATCTTGAGGTGAATTGGGTACCTCTGTCCGACACAATCTTCTTGGGCACTCCATGCAAACATACAATCCTTGACATATACAGCTCTGCTAAACGATCTCCGGAGTAAGTGGTCTTCACTGGAATGAAATGGGCGACCTTGGTTAGACGATCCACAATAACCCAAATGGAATCGTAACCTCTCTGAGTTTTAGGTAAACCGGTGATAAAGTCCATTCCGATTTCCTCCCACTTCCATTCCGGAATTTTCAACGGCTGCAACAAACCAGCGGGTCTTTGATGCGTGGCCTTTACTCTCTGACATACGTCACATAAAGCAACATGCTCAGCTACTTCACGCTTCATATTAGGCCACCAAAATCTCTCTTTCAAATCCTGATACATCTTAGCACTTCCTGGATGAATCAAGTACTTAGAATCGTGAGCTTCTTCAAGAATGAGCTGTTTTAGTTCCTTTTTATCCGGCACGCAAATTCGGCCTTTGAAGAACATGGTTCCTTGCTCATCCATAGTGAAATCTACGGCTAGGTCTTCTTCCTTTTTAGCCTTGATCTTAGAAATTTTATCATCATCCTTCTGGCCTTCTCCAATCTGATCCTCCAGTGTTGGCTTCACTTCCAGTGCAGCTACCATTCCTTGCGGTACGACTTCCAACCTTAGTTTCTGAATTCCTTGCATAGTTCTGGTTGATCCTCCATTGTTAGCGTGTTTGCGCTATGGCTCTTTCGACTCAAAGCATCTGCTACCACATTGGCTTTTCCGGGATGATAATGAATTCCCACATTATAATCCTTAATTAGTTCTGGCCACCTTCGCTGTCTCATATTCAGATCCGCTTGAGTGAATATGTATTTCAGGCTTTTATGGTATGTATATATCTCACATCTATTTCCTATGAGATAATGACGCCATATCTTTAAAGCATGCACTACGGCAGCTAACTCCAAATCGTGCGTTGGATAATTCACTTCATGCGGTCTTAACTGTCTCGACGCATAAGCAACGACTTTGCCTTCTTGCATTAACACACATCCCAGGCCTTGCTTTGAAGCATCACAATAAATATCAAATCCATTCTGCACATCCGGCAACACTAATACGGGGGCTGTTGTTAAACGCTTCTTTAATTCCATGAAACTTGTCTCGCACTCCGGCGTCCATGCAAACTTCTTTTCTTTCTTCAACAACTGCGTCAGGGGTTTAGCAATCATTGAGAATCCTTCTATGAACCGACGGTAATATCCC
This sequence comes from Otatea glauca, assembly GCA_036346275.1. NCBI lineage: Eukaryota > Viridiplantae > Streptophyta > Magnoliopsida > Poales > Poaceae > Otatea > Otatea glauca. The sequence continues at coordinate 9,524,440 of CM070716.1, read as the reverse complement.
ACCATTCCCAAAAAACTACGGATCTGGGTAACAGACTTCGGTTGCTCCCAATGCAACACTGCATCCACTTTGCTTGGGTCGACTGCCACTCCTTTAGTAGTCATTACATGACCAAGAAATTCAACTTTCTCCTTCCAAAATTCGCACTTGCTATACTTAGCGTATAGCTGATGTTCTCGCAGCCTCTCCAAAACCATCCTCAGATGTTCTGCATGCTCTTCCTCTGTCTTCGAGTAAACCAGGATATCGTCTATAAAGACTACAACAAACTTATCCAAATATTCCATGAAAACCTTATTCATCATGTTCATGAAATATGCAGCGGCATTCGTCAATCCAAATGACATGACTGTGAACTCATAATGTCCATATCGCGTAGAAAACGCAGTCTTAGGCACATCCTCCACTCAGATCTTCAACTGATGGTATCCTGAACGAAGATCTATCTTGGAGAAAACTCCAGCTCCTCTTAACTGATCAAATAAGTCGTCGATCCTGGGCAACGGATACTTATTCTTGATCGTTACTTCATAAGTGCACGGTAATCAATGCACATCCTAAGGCTTCCATCCTTCTTACAAACAAACAAAACTGGTGCTCCCCATGGTGATGAACTAGGTCTAATGAAACCTTTCTCTTGCAGTTCCTCGATCTGCTTCTTCATTTCCACTAACTCGTCGGTAGGCATCCGATATGGTCTCTTTGATATCGGTGCTGACTCTGGCGCTAACTCGATAACAAATTCTATATCGCGGTCTGGCGGCAGTCCTGGTAAATCTTCTAGAAACACGTCAGGGTATTCTCTGACTACTGGCACATCTTCCATGCTGATGGCTTTCACACTGTTGACCACTAACTGCCCATCTCGAACTGCGGTGGCTTGAAATTCTACCTTCTTGCCACTAGGGCCTTCCAATGTTACAATCCTTCGGCCACAATCCAAAACAGCCTTATGCTTAGACAGCCAATCCATCCCAAGGATGACGTCTAGGGATTGCGCATCTATCAAGATAAGATTCGCTAGAAATTCTATCCCATCCATAAGCAACTTAGCTCCAAAACACCCAAGGCTAGATCTAAGCTCAGATCCTGGGGCCTGGACTAAGAGCACACACTTAAGATTCACCACTTTAAATCCATTCTTGGTTGCAAAACTTTGAGAAACAAACGAATGCGAAGCTCCAGAATCAAACAAAGCAGTAGCGGTAATCGAGTTAACGTAAACTTACCCAGTACAACGTCCGTAGCTTCCTGAGCTCCATCTGCGGTGATGTGGTTGATCCTCCCGCGCACTGTTGATTGTGGTGTTGCTCCAGCTTGACCTGGCGCACGATTTCCTCCTGAGGCTGGTGCCTTGGCAGGTGTTGTTCCCATGTTGAAACGAACCGGCGTGATGCCTCCCTTCTGTGGACACCTATTAGAAAAGTGCCCTGGCTCATTGCATGTATAGCATCTTTTCACTGCAGATCACGACTCTCCCGCGCATTGTTGCCCTGTGCTGGTGTCTGAAAGTTCTGATTGGCAGGCGAGGTGCAGGGGTTGATGTCTTGTTCACGGCTGTCGGTTGGAATCTAGCAAACTGTTGTGGTGACATTCTCAGACGTAGGTGGTTTGGACGTCCACCCTGATTAGTCATCAAGCGCTTACTGTTTTCACCCAACTCTTTGCGCTTATCCTCTAGGATCAAAGCCTTATTGACTAGCTCCTGAAAATCTGGAAAATTATGGGTGATCAGTGCCACCTGCAGTCCTGAATTCAGTCCCTTCATGAAACGAGACTGCCTAGCTTTATCTGTCGCTACGTCTTTAGGGGCATAGCGAGCTAACTGGGTAAATTTATTCAAGTATTCGGCCACTGGCTGGCCTCCTTGTTTCAGAGCCCTGAACTCTTCCTTCTTAAGATCCATCATTCCCTCTGGAACATGGTATTGGCGGAAAGCAGTAGTAAAATCCTCCCAAGTAATCTCTTACGGGGCTCCATGTGTGGCACAATAATTCTCCCACCATTTTGCGGCGATTCCTTCCAGTTGATGAGAAGCGTAGAGCACCTTCTCATTGCCTTCACATTGCGTGATGTGCAGCTTCTTCTCAATAGTCCTAAGCCAGTCATCGGCTTCCAAAGGGTTCACATTTCCTGAAAAAGTTGGTGGCCGGGTCCTCATGAAATCTGACAGCTTGGAGTGAGGTCGAGGTCCACCATTGTTGTTCTGAACTGCATGGTTGTTGTTGGTTGCTGCTGCGTTGGTCATCTGCTGCATCATAGTCTGCATCAGTTGAGTCTGTGCGGCAAGAAACGCTGCCAGATTCTGCATGTCGACTGGCGGTGGTTGAGGGCTGCCTCCGTCATTGGGGTTGTCATTCTGGCGCAGCCCACTTCCTGAAGCACCGTTGTTTCCTCGAGTATTCACCATCTGATGATTGCCTCTTGGGTTAGGAAAGGTAGATGTAGCATAGATAAGAAGCAAGAATTTCTAAAGCGGGGAGATAGGTTATACCCAACTGAAATAATTCTTTATTTATTCTTGGTATGGCTGCTTATTTAAGCCTACAATCTTTGCAACACATACTGCACACTCAGCATTACAAAGAAGCAAACTAAACACGAAACCATAACGTCAACTAAAGAGGTAAAGACTAACTTAAAGACGCGACTCACACTCGAGTCTCAACACAGCTCCAAGGCTGACACTCACTCATCCAGCCACCCTGGCTGAGGCTGATCCGGCGCATACACCGGCGGGTGAGCTGGCATAGGAGTGAACCTATCCTGATGACCTACTGCTGGCTCCTCTGCAACAACAGGGTCTGCACTCCCCTCCGGCTCCCACTCTCGCTCCTCTGGATCCTCCTCGGACTCCTCAGCTGGCTCCTGAACTCCTCGAGTCACGCGCTCCAACTCGTCCTCGACCGCCTCTAGGGCCTCTCCCAGCTCAGTGATCATCCCGATGGCTGAAGCACGGGTCACCTCAAGCTCCTGCTCTGCCACTCTGAGCGCCTCGTACACAGTCTCCAGCTCCTGAGTAGTCTACCTCATATGCTCCTCCTGGGCAAGGGCGAACTCCGCAAGGTGTACCGCAGTAGCACACTCGTCCTCCACGATCCGTCGGCGTCGGCATGCTTGAACGTCTGGGTGAAGTCAGAATACTGAGTCGTGAAGCTCGTCGGTGTAGTCGCGGCAGACACGGCGAAGAGCAAGTCGGGCAACCTCCTGGATCGCAACCTCGTACGAGAATCTTCTGGCGGAGAGGTTGATTGGTCTGCTGGCTTCATCATTCTCCCGGGCGTAGATAATCAGCTTGCAAATAAATCCTCGGTGTACACCATTGACGGTCCAACTGCCTCCACGGTAAAGCGGACGATAGAAGCCTCCAAGCGTCTGAAGAACTCTCCACAGCTCCATGGCGTAGCCACCACCGACTCCTCAAGGTTGGAACGATCGGCATCTGCTCCATAAGAACTTTGAATAAGTCCTCCACCCAGAACGGCAAGTAAATCGGTAAATTCAGCAAAGGCGAGAAGTAGAGAATGAGATGAGTCGAGGGTGTTTTATTAGTCAAATTTAAATTTTCCTTTAGAAAATAGTTTTGGACTCACACAAGACACCACCATACTATCTAGGGCCAAGACCTACAGCCAGTATGCTCCGATACCACCTCTGTAAGGACCCGAATCCACTGATTCGAACCCACTGTGTTTACCGCACTAGTCCCAGGATCAACGCTAGTGCACACAGCTCAACATTGGTACATATCACATCATACTCAATGATAATAGAAATAATAGTTCATTTATTGATATAGCTAAATGTATGATCTTATGACCAACTTACATTATTAAGCCACGCAAGGCAAGACTGGAAATATAAGCTAGTACTTAAGCAGCGGACAGAAGAAAACGTAGATAGCTCATCAGTTCACCACAGGCAACCGACAAGGCTCGGACCCTAATGACTCGCGTCCTCTTGGACTTCTTCTTCCAACACAGGTGTAGATTCTTCAACTGTTGATTATTGTTGTTTGGCAAGGGTGAGTACTTAAGCACTCAACAAGTTGTGCACAGAATGCAATTCTATGTATCTATATGCAAGGCTTATTCCAATGGATAGGCTATCATGGCTATTTTGCAATAAGCAGCATTTTTGAACAAATATGATAATAGATTGTAAAGACTATAAAACAAATATCAATAATAAATAAATTCAGAATTTCTCAAGTAAACCCAGTTTCCAATCCTAAGTCAAATTCCATCCCCATATGGCATTCCGCCATCCCAACCAAATTGTCTATTTAATTAAGCTAACCCTTAACTGTAATTCCCAAGCATTGCTCAATACCGCGAGCACGGCTATCCGAATAGTTTCACACTCTGCAGAGGTTATGCACTTTACCCACGTGATACAACCAAACACCACCAAGGCGAGTGATTATAACAAAGCCTTTACAATGCGCTGGCTTAACCCGATACTACCCGCTAAGGTTTCAACACTGGTGGGACTGGTTACCACATCCAGGGCCCCCCTCTTGCGCCATGTGAATTACTCCATAACTCGGGAACTCACACCGACCACGATAGTACCAAAATTAAGACATTGCAAATTAATCAGCTAGGCTAGCAATACCAGACATGTGGTTGCATGATTAACTCAGGTCAAAGGCTTGTAAGGTTAAGTCCTTAGTGTGATCAAGGCAAGACATCCACATACCCTCTGCCCATCGGGCCCACCTTGGCATACTCGCCCCTTGTCACTTGCCCCAATCTAAGTGATTATCACCCAGTTGATTACCAAGCACCACATGCCATCAACAATTCAACATCGTTGCGTGACATGACTCTCCACAACAACTCAATCTCATCGTGTGATCCCACATGACACACAAGTTCATAACATTGTTCCATATTCCATTAATCAAGATTAATTATCAATGATTCTGACACATGTGACGACGTGGCATGGCTAAGCAACTAGTACGGACTAATCCTCCAATGTTGATTATAATTATTAACCAACTATATTTAACCAATCTAGGGTGACAATGGATCATGGCATACAATGACAAGGTAGGGTATAAATCAATCTGGTATATTAGCTAAACCCAATCTAATTTGAACCAATTGTATACTTGAAATATATGCAATAGGGTAAAACGAATATAGCAATTTTGTAAACATGGGTTCAACATGATCAAAGCACAACTTGCCTTGGAATAGGTCCTGATCTGGTTCTGGAACTTGCTCTTGAGTTGTTGAATCTTCCTCCGAAGCGTCGCACAATTCAACGTCTCACGCTGCATCAAGGAGAAAAGCAAATAAATATCAAAAAAGAGATCAAATGAACTCCAAAAATTAAATAAAATTCACCATTAAATATATCTCAATTTTACAAATTTTTAGAAATTTGAATCACTCAAATCCGAGTTAAGATGCAAAAGTTATAGCCTTTTGAAGTTTGAAATAAATACTGAAATTGCAAAAATCAGAAAATCAGAATTAACAAATTTATTTTAAAATCGAAAACAGACTATTGCGTCATCATGACGGCACGCTGACGTCAGCCCTGGCGCCATCCAATCAGAGCTTGCCACGTGGTTCCAGTGCATAGACCCGGTCTACGGCGTCGGGTCGGTTCACCGCAGACGCGGTCCACGGCGCCTCGGCGCCTGTGCCCGACACGCGTCGCAGCCCGATTTGTCACAGTGCCACCCCCGCCGATGCGCAACACGCGGCACGCATCCACGGCTTGACCCGATCGAACGGACACGGCTGAATGGCGACGCGGCACGATCTCAACCGAAGGACCTAGATCGGACGGCCCGAAACTTCTGAACCCGGCGATGGCTACGCGAAGGCGAGTTCTTACCGGCAGCGAAGAAGAAGACCGGGGCAGCGGCATTTTGGCGTGATTCCGGCGAGATGATGTTGCGGATCTGGTTTGGCGCAAAGAGGCGAATCCGAAACTGGTTCCACTGCGGCGAAGAACATCCTGCTGCCGTCAGAATCCCGCGAAAACCCTCGGTGGCGCTTGCGTCAACCTCCGGCGAGCTCTAGTGACAAGGCGACGACGATTCCAGCGACGATGAGCGGAGAAAATGAAGCGGCGCAGATGGTTCAACCTCGGGGCGGGGTCCGCGGCTTAAATTGCCCCCTCGACGGCCGTGTCCGAGGCGGAGTTCGTTCCGTACGCGGCGGCGCTGTCCGAGTCCGTTACGGCGACAAGTCCCGGAGAAGACGAAGTCTCGATTGTCCACGCGTCGTGGAATGGACGGACACCTGCATGCGTGACGTGGCGAAATCCGAACCCTCCACGGCTTGATCCGATCGAACGGACGCGGTTGAACGGCGACGCGGCACGATCTCGACCGAAGGACCTAGATCGGACGGCCCGAAACTTCTGAACCCGGCGATGGCTACGCGACGGCGAGTTCTTACCGGCAGCGAAGAAGAAGACCGGGGCAGCGGCGTTTTGGCGCGATTCCGGCGAGATGACGTTGCGGATCTGGTTCGGCGCAAAGAGGCGAATCCGAAAATGGTTCCACTGCGGCGAAGAACGTCCTGCTGTCGTCGGAATCCCGCGAAAACCCTCGGCGGCGCTTGCGTCAACCTCCAGCGAGCTCTAGCGACAAGGCGACGACGACTCCAGCGACGATGAGCAGAGAAAACGAAGCGGCGCAGATGGTTCAACCTCGGGGCGGGGTCCGCGGCTTAAATAGCCCCCCCGACGGTCGTGTCCGAGGCGGAGTTCGTTCCGTACGCGGCGGCGCTGTCCGAGTCCGTTACGGCGACGAGTCCCGGAGAAGACGAAATCTCGACCGTCCACGCGTCGTGGAATGGACGGACACCTGCGCGCATGACGTGGCGAAATCCGAACCCTCCACGCGACCTGATCCAACGGCTAAATATCGCTAGGGTTTCTCCGTTTAAGAAAAAATACTCACCCTCCGATCAATATCTGACGGATACGGCGATTCCATCTAGAAAACGGGCCGAACGGGTTGGCGGCGCGAAGCACTAGGCTGCACAGAAATGGGCCCCATGCGCACAGTACTTGGGCTCGGCCCGGTACTGTTCATGCCAATTTTAAAAGATTTCTCATTTTAAATAATTACAGAAATTCATTATATTTATTTTAAGCGATAAAACTATTAGGAAAAATCCAAGAAAAATTCTCAAAAATACTTTGAGACATTCTGGACTCAAATAAAATATTTTTGGCAAAACTTTATTTTAACTTTGCACAAATTTAAATAGATTTGAACAAAAGGTCAATAAACCTAAATTAAAATTAATTCAAATAAATCCAGAAAAATCCAAATAAATTCCAGAAAATCATAAATGCACATTTAAGCAATAAAATAATATTTAAGCCAATTTTTGGGATGTTACATTTACCCACACGACATGATAGTCTCTTGTTGCCAAGCAATTAACACACTTCCTTTGGTGTGTCGGTAGAGAGATCATGAAAAAGCCTTTACAGAGCTCTGTCTTAACCCAATACTACTCGCTAAGGTTTCAACATTGGAGGGACTGAGAGCATCTAGGCTCCTTATTTGTGTAAATTTCTTATTATATAGGTTTTGGTGTTGATGACTAAAAAGGATACTCAGTGTAAATCGAAAATAGTCAGATTTGATGATTAAGGCTAAGGTGTTTTTCTAGTTTTGCCTTGAGAGTTGATTCAAGTCATATAGTTAAAATCACCGTACTATTAAGAGGGATTATACATAAGAAATGATCTTGGTTCATATGCAAAATCACTACGATTACTTGGAGCATAGGCCTTTTCATATTTTTCACTCAAAAATCCAGTGCTTTATCTTGATAGCCAAAACAATTCTCTCTGGACCAAACTTCTTTTTACACAGGCGCTGAAAGATCCTAAGTTCATTATTCTAACCGAGCATACAACATGTACGCCGGACCGATATTTTCGGTCCGGCGCTAAGAACCACCTTCACCGAGCGTATTCCATGTACGCCGGACCGACTTTTTCAGTCCAGCGTTGAGGATTCTTCCTTGTTTCTATTTAAACCAAGAATAACTATGTTCGTCGGACCAATCTAAATTCTTTCTTAAAATTAGTCCGGCATAAGTTATATTCTCACTCCAAATGAAATTCTAGTCTGTGTTAAAATTTATTTTAACCAAAAATATGAAGTCTAATAAAGACCAGAATTCCTTGAGTACGCCGGACCAACTTTTTCAGTCCGGCGCAAACTTGTTTCTCTCTGTTTTAACCAGCCGTTTTACCATGTACAACGGACCAACGTTTTTGGTCCGGCACAAACTTGTTTTTCTCTGTTTTAACCAGCCGTTTTCCCATGTACAACGGACCAACATTTTTGGTCCGGCGCAAACGTTATTTGCTGGTACTCAAAAGAAACAAATACATGTGTCTCCGGACCAACTTTTTGGGTCCGGCGCAACCATTGTCTTACTGATATCAAAATTAAGCGATGCATGTATACGACGGACCAATATTTTCGATCCGGTGTAAATGGGTCATTCTAAGCACAATGATGCTTCTCAAAACTATGTACCCCGGACTAAAATTTCCGGTCCGACGTGTGTGTAGTTTGTCTTATGGTTCATACACCATAAAATTCTTGCAACAAGGTAGCAGTTGACCTACCCCATCTAACCTACCAACCACCAATGGGCAAATGGCAGGTGTAACGGTTATCTCTGTTCAGGATCTATATATATAGAATGCCTAGGTTCACAAACAAGGAGAGTTTTTGCACATTCACATCTTTTGATATCTTGAACATCTTTGACATCATTCAAATCATATACAACTCTTTGATCTTTAGAATTCCTGAGCTTCATTCCATCAAAGAGTTTTGAGCTTCAACTCAGAAAATCACAAATACTCATTCTAAACATTTAGAGTGCTTGCTCCAAGCTAAGTCTAGTTTGCATCTAGCTACTGAACCAAGAGACAGGTCTTGTGGATAGTCTATTACTCTTGGAACTAGCTATTCCTAGACGGTTGGAGAAGTTGTTGGTGCAACCTGTCCAACAGTGATTGTGGAAGGCCACCATTGCTGTGAAAGGTTGAGACTCACCTCACTAGAGTAGTGAAAGAGTCAAGATAGTGGAAAACCAAAAGCTATTAAGATTGGCCATTTGGTGGAGCAATACTTCTGAGGAAGTGCTCTAACGAGGACGTCGGAGTTATCTCTGAACCTCGGTGGAAAATCATTGCGTTCTCCTGTGTTTGTTTTTAATTGCTCTTTATTCTCTTATAGTTTCTCATTCGAAATTCCCTTTCTTACAAAGTTTTCTTGAAACAAGTGTTGTTCTGAATTTTTATACTAATTGCTTCCGTTTCTGGTTTTCATTGAGAAAAGTTTTTTGTAATAATTAAAAAGTTTTAAAGTTGCCTATTCACCCCCACTAGGCCAACTTGGTCCTTACAAGGACTGGTTACCACATCCAGAGTCCCCCTCTTGCACCAATGAGTTTACCCATAAAGTCGGGGCTCACAACACCACTAGTAATACCAAGCTAAAACATTGCAAATTAATCAGCTAGGTCCGTCCCATTACAGACATGTGGTTGCATCCTTGACTCAGGTCAAATGCTTGCAAGGTTAAGTTCTTAGGTTGACCAAGGCAAGACTAACCAAAAATTCATTATTACCGTTACCATTATAAAAAACAAGCGATCGCCCAAATGCAATGTTGGCCCACCATAAATTCTTGCCACACACCTCAATCTAAATCATTTTACCACCCTAGTTGATTACTGAAAGATCGAAATGGCGATCAGAGGGGAGGGGGTGAATGATCCCAAATAAAATTTTCCACTACTCAAAGTACTCCAAACAATATCGCAATAAAAATCTGAAACACTCAAAGATTTTCCTTCAAACAGGTGTTTCTCAGATTCGCACACCCTCCAAAACCCGAAGAATTAGACAACTATGTGTACCCGTAGCTTGCATGGATGAGAACCATGAATCATGCGAGGAATTTTTTAATCACAATCCTGATTATCAAGTGTCCAAACAAAGAGGAATCAACTCAAAGATTACGTTTCTAAAAGAGATAAAGCTAAAACACCAAACTCTATTTCCAGAAAAGTAAAAGCAGATTTTCCAGGAATTGTCCTCAATTGGAGCTAGTGGTTGGTGAGTTTCGGTTGCTCTAAAATTTTTGAAAAATTTTCTTCATGTGAGCAGTTGAGTCATCAAACACTCCACCAAAAATCACGTCAAAAAGCTTTGTAGACTAAATATGAAAAATCAAGCATTACAGACAGTCAGGAACTTCGACCAGAATGTTTGAGGCTCGGTTTTCACTTCATAGCGCTCAAACGGTGCAACCAGTGGACTCACAAATTTTTCCAAAGATGGATATATGAGTCGTGCACCTTCTCCAAGAATCACTTAAAAAGGATTTTTATATATTTTTATAAAAATCAAAGACTGACTGCTGCGCGAAGAACAATTTCTGGACAGATTTGCAATTTGATAAAAACATGATCTCTAGTCTATCCTAGGGTACAAGAAAGATGTAAAACCATATGAACACCCTCAAGACATCCTAGAAGAACATCATTTATAAGGAGGGGAGGCAAATCCAAATTGTGATAAAGTAAATTGTGAGAATGTAAATGCGGGAAAGTAAATGCTGAATTTAAATGCGTAATGTAAATGCGTAAAGGAAATGAAACATGAAGATAAATGAAGAACATTTCATTTCTGGAAGGAGAGGTTACAAAGCCTCACATTTTATGTGGGAAAAGCTCAAAGGAGCATCAAAAACCTCAAAACCTTCAAGGGGGGCCTTCAAGGGGGGAAGGCTACCCCTCCACCCCTATTTATACAACTCTTGGGCTACCTACCACCCTTGGATGAGCCTCTAAACCCTAGAGCATCCATCAAGGGCTAGGATTTACCCACTCAACCAGCCATGCAAGGGTTCACCCAAAACCCACAACACATAATGGGTTTTCTTGCACGGTTCTCAAAGCACACAAACTAGACCCGCTAACCTATCAACTAGACCAACATCCAATGGCCCTCATTGATCCATGCAGCTTCTGACTAGCATCTCAAACGTTCCTTGTCTTCACGGCTTGCCACGACTCCGTCTCCGATCATCTTCCGGCGATCATCGACCGTTTGGACCTCCGACGCTCCTCGCCTAGTCCCGGTTATCCTTCGTCTCACCATGATATAGCATCGTCGACCTGCAACCATCAAAAACAAGGAAACTCCTCACATAGCAATGCCCACAATGATGTGCAATAAATCCATCAAAGTCCACTCATTAAAATTCATTTTTACTCGATCTGACCGGTAGCACCGGGAAAACAGAGAAGACCTCAAATTGCTTCCAATTGAAAACCTATTTCAAATCAAACTCAATCAAGACCAACCCAAGCTCAAATTTAGACAAATACTCATCACAAATCTGGATAGACCTCCACATGGTCCTTCAATCTCCCCCTTGATGAGTATATTGACAAACACAACAAATGGCATATGATTTGAGTTTGAAGAGGATGAAGAAGAAAGCAATTTTTTAGTTGCAAAGTCAAACTTGGTCCAAAGATAGAAATTGGAACCATGACCCAAGTTGACGAAGAGGAATTTAGATTTTAGAGTTAAATTTAAGAAAGAGCAAGTTTTCAACAAAAACTCTAAAATCCAACTAAACATGTCAAATGTGATTATGAGATTATGATCCAATAGAAGTAGTAGCATAGTTTTACAAAGATCATAATAACCAAATAAGCATTCATATTTTTATCTTTTTAGTGATGCCTTTTCTACGTTTTCTGCCCCTTTTGGCAATATAGGCATCAATTTTTTTATGTATGCATGAAATGCAATCGAAAGAGCTTTGAAGATTATCCATTTGATCAAAATGGTAAGATATTTCTCCAAGCTTGTCAATTTCAGAATATGACTAAACTAAGACATGTCCAAGACTAACACATTTTATGAAAAAGCTTAGTTTTACAATATTTCATTTTATCATGATTTGACAAGTGCAAAACTTAGCAAAATTTCAAAGCTAGAAGCAAAACCACTCAAGGATCAAATGGAAAACCTAGAGTTCAACCTACTCAACACTTTGGAGAATTTTGAAGTGCATATAAGATCCTTCAAGCTCATTTTTCAATTTATGCAAATTTTCTTTAAGACTTTTAAAAAACATAGCGGGGTGCAAATGTTTGACATTATTTGCATTCTTTACCCACTTATGTGTTTGATATTTGCATTTTTTTTAAATTGACTCAAGCCATTTTCGATCATCTCAAGAGTAACTCTTAAGAGAATGATCTTGGTCATACACAATATATTCCAAGTTCATCCCAAGTGCAATGGGAAGCAATCTCGTGAATATAAAGAGTTGAGATCAATTCTGCACAAAAGAGTCATTTTTTTTAATTTTTAATTTAGCACATATGAGCAATTCTGAAGGACTCAAATATGGATCAAACAAATTTCACCCAATTTGCTATAGGGACTCTAGAGAAATCCAAAATTTCACAATTCATAGTAAAAACCCCTAGAGAAGAAACTTAGTAAGTAAAAGCAACATGTTTCGTCAAGTTTTCATGTAAAGCTTTCAAATTTGATTTTAATAACCTTAGCATGATAAATGGACTTGGACATATCTAAGCTAGTGATTTTCTTCAAAAGATATAGCATGATGTATTTCATGAAGATTGAGTCAATTGCATAATAGACAAACCGCATAAAACAGAAAATGCAGTCTAAATGCAATGCATGAACAGATTCCCAAACTCCCCCTCAACAAATTAATCAATTTTAAGCTCAAATCTGGTTAAAGTTGAGTTATTATCACGATTAGGCATAAGGACAACCCAAATAAACTAAATAATAACCAGAAAAACAGAATGAGGAGAAGAAGTGGAGAAACTGCAAAACTGGATGACTATTGAGCATAGATGAGATAGAAGAGACTCACTACGGCTCAGACTCGCTCTTATATTCCCCAGTGACTGACATAGGGAAGCTGACTCTAGATCCCAACTAAGGAGTGCACACAAACCCTGTCTACCCAGGAGGCCCAATACCTGCTAGACTTATAAGACTGTGAGGAAACTCAACCTAGAGAGAAGAGAGAACAGCTAATCACGTATGATAGCAACCTAAAGCACTAGATAAGAGGTCCATGCAAGGCATGCCAGAAGTCTAAGTGAGTGAACTCAACTCAAGAAAACAAGCCTAAAATCACCCAGAAGAAACACAAAGAAGAGAAAAACTGGAAGAGAAAATATTATACATAATATACAAACCAGCTCCCCCTCACGAAAGGCTGTACGGGATCATGACTCCAAGCTCACTCCTAAGGCAACAAATCTGGACCTATCCAAAGGCTTGGTAAAGATATCGGCTAACTGGAGGTCACTCTCTACAAACTGAAGCGCGATATCTCCCTTCTCCACAAGGTCTCTAAGTAAGTGATATCTAATATCAATGTGCTTGGTCCGGGAATGCTGCACTGGGTTCTTAGCAATGTAAATAGCAGAAGTGTTGTCACGGAAAAGTGAAACACTCTCTATCTCTAACCTAAAGTCCCGCAAGGTCGATCTCATCCAGAGTACCTGGCTACAACAACTTGCTGCAGCAACATACTCGGCCTTAGTGGTGGACTATGCAACTCCGGACTGCTTCCTAGATGACCAAGAAACAAGAGAAGTGCCAATGAATTGGCAAGTCCAGAAGTGCTCTTCCTATCTATCCTACAGCCAGCAAAATCAGCACCGGAAAAGGCTCGAAGGGATAGACGAGAAGAAGAAGAGTACAAAATACCATAATCAGTGGTAGCACGAAGGTACCTGAAGATGCGCTTCACCGCCTGGCGGTGAGAGACACGAGGAGAAGCCTGAAATCGAGCGCACATACACACAGCAAAGTTTATGTCCAACCTCGATGCAGTGAGATATAGGAGAGAGCCAATCATGCTCCGAAACTCCTTCTGATTAGCAAGCTCAACATCCAAAGTAAGAATTCTTGAACTCCGTGCCATTATCACTGCGTATAGCTCGTAATGCACTTGGGAGCTCAATAGATAACCTACTGACCAAACCCCTGAAGTGAGAAAAAGTCTCATCCTTCGAGGCCATGAAAAACACCCAAGAATACCTCGAAAAATCATCAACAATGACAAGAACATACCACTTCCCACCCACTGACTGCACTCTAGCTGGACCAACAGTGTCCATGTCTAAAAGTCAGTCTGGTGCATCACGATCACAACAAAGGATGGGGATGAGAAGCAGCAACCATCTTGCCATGTCGGCAGGGAGAGCAAACTAAGTCTTTGAACATTTTGAGTTTGGGCAAACCACGAATGAGACCGTGGCTGCTAACTCGGGTCAAATGATCAAATCCAATGTGACCAAGTCTCCTGTGCTAGAAGGAGAGATCACGGGACTCTGAAGCAACAGAGAAATCAGCACGGATGACTCTCCCAAATCTAGAAATCCTGCAAACTAACCCTCCTGATGAATCAAGGATTCTACAAGCATTACTCTTAAAACTCACCTCGAAAAGAGTCATCAATAAGCTGGGAAACAGAAAGCAAATTGTATTGCAACTTACTCACTAAGGCAACATCTTTAAGAATGAAATTGTCAATAATGCAAATGGTACCTTTAGCAATGACTCTACTTGAAGAAGCATCCCCGAAAGTGATCAACTCATCACTGGGGGCTAGGACTAGGGAAGAGAACCTTCGAGAATCTCCGGTCATATGACGAGAACAACCGGAGTCGACAATCCAAACATCTCCCATCCTCATCCGACGAACCTGATCAAAACACAAGAGAGAAATATGACTCAGTACTGGGATAGAGTGAAGACTTAGGAACCCAATACTGAACCATACGACACCTCAGAGTACCAGTCACAAAAGAAGATTGGACTCGAGTGTCTCTCTGGCGTTTAACCCTAACAAGATTAGTAGCAACTCTAGTATATGATCTAGGAGCTGAAACTGGGTTGGCCTGCCGTGGTGTAAAAGCCGAACCACCCCAGTGAAACTGCCTAAAACTCCTACCAGAAAACACCTCACGCCGCTGATATTAACTTCGATGAGAAAAACGAGGAATATCAAGAGGACGGCGGAAAGACTGACTACGAACAGCTCCAGGACTAAAACTCGAAGAACTAGCATGAAAACCGAGTCCTAAATATTGCCCAAAACAGGTGACTCTCTAACCTATCTAGAAGCAGTGTATGCCTTAGGAGCACTCAAAGTCTGGGGATGACCCTGAATACCCCTAAGAGCAGCAACATGCTCACGCTGAGTGATCTTGGCGCGCCTGAAGCAGAAATCTACTAGGTGACCATCCTTCTTACAGAAGGTCATGTGTACTTCGCTTGCTAGAGGCAGAAGCAACAAGAGTAACACCCTTCTGGTCAGAAGTCCTATGGACTACCCCAGCAGACCTAAACACGGTGGTACTCACTCTGGGAGCTACCACAATCTCACCACTCTTGGAGCCGCGCACAATGGTGGGAGGATGCGCCCGAGCGTGCTCCAAGGGATCAAATCCTAGACCTTGATTGAATCTACTAATCTTGGATTGGTCTAGAATAAGATTGAGCTTCTTCTTACCTCCAACAAACTTCTGGAGAGTGCTCATAAGATACTGGAAATCTCGAAAGAAAGAGGCATGAGAAGAACAGGGGGAAGAAGAAGAAGAACCAGAAAGATGAGCTCTCTCAGCACGTGCATTTTTCTCCCTCAGCATGACTGCTTCAATCTTGAGGGCCTCACAAGAAACGCAAGACGCATTTCTAATTCTATAGGCTTGGTCTTCTAATTTCTTCCTAAGCTCGACATGGATTTTATCCAAGTCCCCCACAATCACAGAACATCGCAAGCAATTTTCTTGTCACTTATCTAGTAAGTCCTTAGCAAGTTTAGCACACTTGACATTTAAGGATTCATTGTCAAGTTTTAGTTGCCTACAGCCCTCACATGAGCTGACTGGGTCCTTAGAAGCATGCATTTCAAGTTCATCGTTTCTTGAAGAAAGCTTCCTAAGGTGATCGCTCATGGCATCAATTTTGGCAAGCAATTTAGGGCAATTTGAATATGAAGTAGTAGAGTGAGCATGTAGAAAACTAGCCTCAACAGGAATAGCATCAACAAAACTAGTGCTAGCATTCTTCAACCTAAGACCATCAAGTTCAACAAGCACACTATCATGTATGGTCAATAGTTTCTCTAACTCCTCAAGCACGGCATCACACAAAGAACAATCATTAGTGACTCGAGAGGGAGAAGATCTAAGAGAAGCTAACTCCCGAGTCAAGGTACCTACTTCCTTCTCTAGCTCCATACACCTAGCTCTAGCTCTAGCATGAAATTTTCCTAATTTACAGAAAGCTTCATTGAGCTGGTCATAGGAGGGTACCTCGTTCGAGTCGCTGTAGAGATCGGAGTCGCTGATGCCGTTGGCGTCGGCCATGAAGCACATGCCGGAGAAGTCGTCGCCGCCTTTCTTCTATTGCGGATCATCCTCGCCCTCGTTGCTCCATGTCTCTGTGTCGGAGAGGTTGATGTCGTCAAGCGCGCCGAGGACGCGGTGGAAGAGCTTCTTGTTCTTGGAGAAGTTGCGGTACTTCTTCTCACGCGCCGGCTCGTGAACTGGAGGCTTCTTGTTGAGGTTCTTGTCGATGTAGTCTTTCTTTGCCGAACCGCTGGTGTCATTCTTTGTCTTCTCCAGTTTGGGGCAATTAGCCCAAATGTGGTTGGGGCCTCCACACTCGAAGTATGTGATCATGCCACCTCTCTTTTTCTCACTCACCCTCTTGTATGCATGAGAAAACATGCGAGCAAGAAGAGCAAGCTCATTTTTTGGAAATTTTTCCAGTTGGTCATCGCTTAGCTCGCAAAGGGCGAAAAGAGAGAAACCAGCAGAAAGATCAAGGGAAGATCCGGTGGAATCAGTGACCAACACTACTACAGAACGACACATCACTATCGCTTTATCTGTGTCGGTTCTTAAGTTTTTAGGAAAAAACGATTGTGATAAATAACTTCGGAGAGGTGTTAGTACTAATCACTATCGGTTCTGAGATTATTAGTGATTGTGATGTAACATTGGGCATATCACTATCGGTTCTAAACTAAA
Source organism: Otatea glauca (assembly GCA_036346275.1). Classification (NCBI taxonomy): domain Eukaryota; kingdom Viridiplantae; phylum Streptophyta; class Magnoliopsida; order Poales; family Poaceae; genus Otatea; species Otatea glauca. The sequence continues at coordinate 9,507,311 of CM070716.1, read as the reverse complement.
AAGCGATAGGGATGTGAACGGTCATCACTATCGGTTCCAACAAAAGAAGTGATAGTGATGATCACGTTCACATCACTATCGGTTCTTTTGATATAAGCGATAGTGATGTGCATATACATCACTATCGGTTCTAAGAAAAGAAGCGATAGTGATGTGCACGTGATCATCACTATCGCTTCTATAAAAAGAACCGATAGTGATGACCGTGCACATCACTATCGGTTCTAAGAAAAGAAGCGATAGTGATGTGCACGTGATCATCACTATCGCTTCTATAAAAAGAACCGATAGTGATGTGCACGTGATCATCTCTATCGCTTCTCTAAAAAGAACCGATAGTGATGACCGTGCACATCACTATCGGTTCTAAGAAAAGAAGCGATAGTGATGTGCACGTGATCATCACTATCGCTTCTCTAAAAAGAACCGATAGTGATGACCGTGCACATCACTATCGGTTCTAAGAAAAGAAGCGATAGTGATGTGCATGTGATCATCACTACCGCTTCTCTAAAAAGAACCGATAGTGATGACCGTTCACATCACTATCGCTTCTTGAAAAGAATCGATTCTGATGTGCCTCGCTAGGTCATATATAGCACTCGCGCTGAACTCTTCTCTGTTGTTGCTCCAGAGGAGATTTCTCTGCCGCCACCTGAGAAAACATCTCATATTGTTTGGTTGGAAGCAATTCTTGGGTGAGAAAATTTGAAGTCCTCATGGGTGGGTATTAAGAGGGCAAATTTGAAATCCTATCTTGAGGAGATTCCCCTCTTTTTGCCCTCATTTGCGGTTTTCTTCAAAATGTGAGCAATTTTTTAAACCCCTTCAATTTTGCCCTAGGTAATTTCGACATGTCGTGAATAAATTTTAGGTTGCATTGAAATTGTGTACGTGCCTTCAGATTTCACACTCTTTATTTGACAAGCACACATCTATTTAATTATATATTGTAGTGCTCTCGTGTTAATATGGAATTATTGTTAGTATCATGTGATAAATGTTAGAGTTTAGGCTGTGGAACCTACGTATCCCGTTCGAGGATGCTTATTTATAAATATGCCAAATGAAATGGCATATTTATAAGCGAGTAGTCTCAAATTGTCCACGTTTTTTGGACAGTTCGAGGATATGTGGTTCGGGCAAGTTCCTGAGCTGTGTTGTACAACTTCAGAGTAGATTTCGGTAGCATCACCCTGGTGTTCTCCATATGCACACCCCTCTTGACCTATTGTCAAGACGTGTATATGGAGAACAGCGGGGAGATGCTGCCAAAATTTTCTTTGGAGTTGTACAACGGCTTAGGAACTTGCCCGAACCACATATCCTCGAATGGGATTAGGACCTAACCTATTTAGATATTAGGAGTCATCGTTGGTACCCTTGTTTTGTTTCGTTGTAGTAAAAAGATTTGCAACCTACTGTACTAGCTATATAATTAGATTATTTGATATCATTGTTGATTTTAAAAATTTATGTCTCCTATCTAGGGAATTGGAAGCTCTAAACCAGGGAAGAAGCTAGGTATCGATCGGGAGTACATTTATATATCTTGGAACCTGTCCTCTATTTTGCAAAGGTAATATTAATTGAAATGATGTCTCAATATTTAAAATAGCTAGCTAGTTGTCACTCCAGTTTTTACTTAATTTATTGTGCGAAATTTAATTGCAGATTGTAACACCCTAATTTTTGCTCTAACTTAAATTTTGGAGTATTTTTATTTTTGTGATTTTTTTGGGAATTTATTTAAATTTAATTGGATTTATTCAAATAGGGCTTTTCTTGAAAACAATTGAATAATGGAAAAGTTTTTGCAAAGTTTTATTGCAAATATTTTAATTGAGTTCCAAATATCTCAAAGTAATTTCTGCATTTTTCTAGAATTTTTCTTGCTATTTTAAAAGCTCCAAATGATTTAATTGAATTTCTAGAATTATTTTAAATGTGAAATGATTTTAAAATCAGTTGAACAGTAATGGGCCGAGCCCATTTCTTGTGCGTGTCGCCGCCCAACCGCGCCGAAAACCTAGCGTCGCCGGTCCGAGCCGCTCAACTCGACGGATGCTCGTGAGTGAGCCACGTCGTCGCGTCGCGCGCGCGCCGGATCATCGCCGCACAAACGGGCCGAGAGGGCCACGTCGGTCGTCTTCGCGAGATCACCGGAGCTAATGCCGCCGACCGCTTCCGCTGCTTTCACCGCTTTGAGCGCGCACGCCGAGGCCCTTAAAGTGCACCGAGTAGCGCGTCGATGAGCTCCTTCGCTGCGTCTTTTGACTCTCGCGCGCGCCGAGACGCTCTAGAGACCACGGAGAGCTCGCCGTAGTTGTTCCTCTGCGCCGCCATCGTTTCTCCGCCGCTTGCTTATTGCCGGTCCATTTCGCCGCCGAGGTCACGAGTTGTTCGCCCGAGTCAAGCCTCGCCGAACGCGCTAGATCTTCTCACCGGGAACCACCGAACGCCGTCGACTACGCCGTCTTCCTCATCTCCGCAAGCTTGCACCGCCGACGCCATCGCCGGACTCGAGCATCGCTGACCCTGACCGCAAGGAGGGGTAAGGATCGTGCCACGCCGCCTTCTCGGTTACATTTAGTTTGTATCCGTGCTGTTAGATGCGTTATGGACGGTCCGGATTAACCCTAAGGTTTACACGTTAGTTGATCTTGATCGTTAGATCTAGAGCGAACGGCTTGGATTAGATCTAGTTTCGCGATGTGTTTTTGTCTTAGCCGCTGGATCGTTAGTGAACGAGTGAGATTGTGCTGCGCGTAGCGGCTCAATAGTAAACAGCCGGTACCGTGGGCCGCTGGATTTAGATCTCAACGGCGGCCGTGAGTAGATCGGTGGCGCGGATCCGCGCCGCTCAAATTTGAACGCTGGCGGAGATGACGCCGCACCCCATCAAATCACGCGGCGCGCGCGTGAGCGCGGATCGAGGGTGAGACCAGATCGAGCCGTTGAGTTCGGGCGCACTGCTGATGCGTGACGCGTGGGGCGTGGAGTGCGGCGCGCCGAATCGCGCGGGGTGAGATCCGACCGCTGGATGAGCGCGATGCGGATCTTGCCGCGTGTCGCGTCGGGATTGGTGCGCGATCGTCGCCGACACCACGGCTTGCGCCACCCGTGCATGAGCGCGATCGCCATCCACGGTGGACCAGAGCCGAACCGTGGACCCAGGCCATGAACCAAAGCAACGTGGCGGCACTAGAGGCTGCCACGTGTCGTGCTGACGTCATCGGTGACGTCATAAATATGTTATATATATAAATATTTTGACCGAAATTCATTTATGTTCTGACGTCATCATGATGCAATGCTGACATCATAAATGCGAATTTTCAGTATAGAAATAATTGGGAAAAATCGGATTACTTAATTTCTGTATTTTCAGATTTTATTCAAACTTCAAATGACTATAACTTTTGCATTTTAACTCGGATTTGGGTGATTCAAATTTCTAAAAATTCATAAAATTATGATCTATGTAATGATGAATTTTATTTGAATTTTTGAGGCCATTTAGTCCTCTGTATTAGATTTTTATTGTATATTTTGTTTGTCCGTGTAGACGCAAATTTGCCGGAAAGTTTCGAGGAAGAATTCGTCACTCAAGACCAAGCTTCGGAACACGACCAGCAACTCTTTGAAGGCAAGTGATGCTTTGATCATTTTGATCCCAGGTTTTTAAAATGTAGTTTATGCTTTGAAACTATGCATGCTTATTTATTTAAAATGAATTTAAATGGATTTGGGATAATGTAGTTAATCAACCCATTTTGTTATGCCACCTTGAATTATTAATTGTATGCCCTAAATCTTTGTCACCCTAAGTTTGATTATATTAGTTGGATGTTAATATTGTGCCAACACGGAGGCTAGACCGTGAGTAGATGCTTAGCCTTGCAACGAGTCATGAATGATCTTTCGTAAAAATGCTACAAAATTGACTAATGGAATATTAAATGTATTTTGGAAGTGGTGTGATGATGCCACATGATGATATGGAAGTATGGTGACTGTGGTTCCATCGATGTTGAGTTATTCTTGGCATGTGTTGCACAATAATCAACTGGGTGGGAAATGATTTAGACTGGGGCAAGTGGCAAGAGGCTGTGTGCCATGTGGGCCTGTGTGGCATTGGGTTGATGAGTGTTGTGAGTCTGTGTGCTACAATGGGCTGTGTGCCACTGTTGAGTGTTGGAAGTCTTGCCTTGGTGGAGTTAAGGACTTCACCTTGCAAGCCTTTGATCCGAGTCACCCGTACAACCACATGTCCGATATGGGATGACCTAGTTGACTAGGGTTCGATATCTTTCCTCCGATACCTCGGGGTGACAATACAGGGTGTATTTGTATGGGGGAGCGTACCTGTGCTACGGCTTGGTGCCCATCCAACGGTGATTGGCCGGTCCTATACTTCGGCTCTGTGTGAGGGAAGTGATAGTGAAGGCAATACCGGAGAGGTTCTTTGGTTAAGGTAGAGGTTCCTGAAAAGCTTTGTTGCGGACAATCACCTGTGTGGTGAGCGGCCGATCTTGTGGGTAAAGTGTACAACCTCGCACAGTGTCAAAACTATTCGAATAGCAGCGCCATGTATTGAGCATTTCTCGGGGATTACAGTCAAGGGGTAGATTTTCATAAACAAAATGTGGGAAGGGTGGCTGTGTGCCAAGTGTTAAAAATGAACTGTTAAGGCTGTGTGCCGAGAATCTGCGATGAAAAACCATTTGAAGAAATTAGTATTACTTATAACTGTTCCAATGCTTTAATCTAATTAAGATATGGTTTAAAAATGTGTTGATGCAAAAGAACCATTTAAGCCCAACCTTTGGAATAAGCTTTGCATATAGTAATAGCGTTGCATCCTGTGCATTACTTGTTGAGTGCCTTGTGTACTCACCCCACCTTGCTTATCAACCCCAACATCGTGGATGAGACTACACCGGCTTGGGAGGAGGAGTACATCGAGGATTCGAACAACTAGGGGCAAGCCCACTGGTTGCTCTGTGGCGGATGAAGGCTTCCACGACCTTTTCTTATGTTCCGCTGCTATTTCTTTACTTTGAATAATGTAAGCCCTGTGTGGTTGACTTATCTGTAAGGAGACCATAAGGTCGTACAACTCGGTTTATATACATGTTGGCACTAATTATTCTTATATCTTCGTGAATGTCTGTGATGTGCAACCCTGTATGACTGTGTGTGCTAGCGTGATCCTGGACTGGCACAGAATACACAGAGGGTCCGGATCTGCAGGTTCGGGGCCCGACACAGATGGACCGTGAGGAATGGATGTATCAGAAAAGCCGTGTGAGTGCTGAATTTCAGGGGGTGTTAAGGAGTTCAAAAACATTGCAGAAGAGGACATGGTGAGGAGGGGTGTAAACTTCATATATTGTCCTTGCATTGATTGCACCAATCTGAGAAGATTTAACAACTCAGCTCAAATTGAGAACCACCTGATTCGACGTGGCTTCGTGAGGAATTACACATGTTGGATCCATCATGGGGAGGCAGGAAGTACCCTTCCGGTATGCAACGAAGACACGGTTGAATCGGATGACGAGTTGCAGTTTGATATGTTTGAGGGGGATAATTTGGAGCAAATGTTGCGGGATGTGGAGGGTAATTACATGGAAAGAGAGTTTGAAAAGTTTAAAAGCTTGATGGAAGACGATGCGAAACCGCTGTTCACAGGTTGCAAAGCGGAATACACCAAGTTGGGTTCGGTCCTTGCATTATTCGAACTGAAGGCAAAACACCGTTGGACAGATACAAGTTTCAATGCACTTCTAGTTCTTCTATCGGATCTGCTTCCGGAGGGAAACGAGTTACCAACAAGCATTTATGAAGCGAAGAAGCTACTATGTCCCATGGGAATGGAAATAGAAAGGATACATGCATGTTCGAATGATTGCATCTTGTACCGTAATGCACATCAGGAGCTGCACGTTTGTCCAGTTTGCGGTGTGCCCCGGTACAAACAAAAGGAGAAGTGTAACGACAAGAAGCGTAAGAGTCGGGGCAACGACGGTGAAGAGATCACTAAAGGTGCACCGACCAAGGTATTGTGGTACTTTCCCATCATTCCCCGTCTAGAGCGGTTGTTTGCAAATCCCAGAGAGGCAAAATTGTTGCGTTGGCATTATGAGTCTCGAATGGAAGATGGCAAGCTGAGACACCCTACTGATTCGGCTTCATGGAGAAACATCGATTTGAAACATGAGGAGTTTGGTGCCGAAATGAGGAATATAAGATTTGGGTTGAGTACCGATGGAATGAATCCGTTTGGTAACATGAGCAGTCGTCACAGCACCTGGCCAGTTCTGTTGTGTATCTACAACCTCTCTCCTTGGTTGTGTAACTATTATAATGTTTGTTAATTGTTAATCTCATTGTTGTATTATGTATGTAAAATAGTTTGCAATGCTTTCGAAGTAAAAATCCATGGTGAATTGCTGTTGGAGGCTTTGATGGAAATGCAATGTCCCTTTATGCCTGCACTTTGTGCCATATGTTGTGAAAGAAAATTCTATTTGACGAAATTATTGTTGGGAAAGCTTGTAAATAGTCGAATCATCATTTATGGAAATTACCGTGCAATTCCGGATTAATTTGAAAAAGTTTTGACTTTTCTACGCTTTACGCACAAATCATCTCTACGAAATGAATTTTGGCATATTTCTTGAACGAAGTCGCTTTTTCCCAAAATTCTTTTATGAAAAGATTTGCAGTATCCCAAAATATGTTTCTTGAAATTTCCTAATAATTTCGACAACGAACGAAAAAGTTATGGCATTTTCTCTATCTGATGAAATGCTGAAAATACAGAACTTGCAGTATTATGAAAGTTTAGATTTCATGGTTTGTCTGAAAAGGGAATAGTGCAATGAACTACATTTGTGTCGGTTTTTTCTGAGAACCGATAGAGATAATTATGTATCAGTGTCGATTTTATTTACAAAAGCGATACAGATATATTAGTGTCGGTTTTCTTTAAAAAAAGTGATACGGATATTGAGCTTATCAGTGTCGGTTTTGCTAAAAGAAGCGATACTGATTACTATACACATCTGTGTCGGTTTTTTTAAAATAAGCGATACTGATGACTATACACATCTGTGTCGATTTTGTTTGAAAAAGCAATACGGATGTTGATTGACACATCTGTGTCGGTTTTCTTCGAAGAACCGACACGGATATTTATCTTATCAGGGTCGGTTTTCCTAAAAAACGATACTGATGACTCAAAGCCCCCATTTTATTCCCACGCCAAGTTAATTCAGCGGTAGCAAAAGATTTCATTAACCCTAGCGCAAGCCGCCCCGCCGCCCGCCGCTGCGCCACGCCCTACCCCGCCGCCCGCCCGACCCGCCACCCCGCCCGCCGCCCCACCCCGCCGCCGCCCGACGCCCACCCGGACGCCCTACGACCGCCCGACGACTCGCCACCCGCCCCCGACCCGCCCGACGACTGCCGCCCGCCCTAACGCTCCGCCCGACTTCGACGCCCGACCTGCCCGCCGACCGCCGCCTCGGCCCGACGCCTTCGGCCTCCTCCGCCGCTCCTGCTCCGCTGCTCAGGTTGGCCTCCTCCTGCCTGCTCCCCCCGTGAGTTACATTTACCCATCTACATTCACCCATTTATGCTGGTCAGATGTATGATGACGCTTCAAGTTTCTTCCAAAGTTAGTATGAAGATGCCCACATAAGTAAACTGAGAATGAATGCTTTAGAAAAACATCTCTAAGGCTTCCTCCTGAAGTTGTCAATGCAGAAAAGGATATAGGAAAATGTCCAAAGGCAATCTTTGTTATGGGGGAAGTCATAGATTGATATCCCACTGCGAAAGTGCTGCATCTATATCAACAAGTAACCGATCTGTTGGTTGCCCAAATACATTTGTCAGGCTTCGAGACCAATGCTCATTGTAATCACAAATCCAACAAATAGATGCTTCAAACCACTATTACGCACATTTTAAATAACAAATAAGATTATGTAAACTTTAGCCAAACCCATAGTTAATTCTATACTAAACCATACCAAAGAATCGGTTTCACAAGATATATGTTTTTTGTCAATATTAATAACTTAATTGCATGTCATGCCCATCGAATCTCGAACCAACTCAGAACGTTATGCTTTGGACATTACCTGTCCGTCCCAATCTTGCATTGATGTTGTGCTTTTGGTAGAAATCAAATATGCCACCAACCTCAGGGACACCAAACGAATCATGAATACCTCGTAAATTATAAAAGATTTCCTTGTTGAGACCGCTTCTGTAGCAACATCATCAATCACTTTCTCATACTCCATCCATTCAGACTTTTCTTGTCTTGATGACAACAAATCCTTGCTTTTTGCATCTGAGCATAAGAATGAACAATCATTAAGCCTCAGTTTCCACCTTTCCACGCAACGAAAATAACCGAAATCTATCTTTGGTAACTTTCTAAACCAATATGAATACATGATACACAGATCATTCTTCTCATTTTGGATTTTTAATTGAGCATCCAAACTACATCATTCCCACGAGATAGAACAAATGAAACTAAAATTGCTCTATCTTTGTATCATGTGCTGAATGTTGATGAAGAAAAACTCTAAGCATTACGTTCCCGGAGAACTTTTAAAAGATTCCCATAGAAATTTTGTACGAAACCTCACATCCAGTGAGAGTGGATGTTTCCCTTTCGAGGGAATTTCGATGTTTCAAATGGGGTAAGTAAATTGACTGGAGCATATTTACTCTATCCAACTCATAAACACAGCAATTAGGCGCTAGCCTCCTCCTGCCTGCTCTTCTTATTTCATTTATGCCTATGCCGTACTTACATTTACAAAACAAAACATTAGACATTGAGCAACTTATTTTCTTCAACTTCGTAACTTGTGGCAACCATCTCTATCTGTGCTTGTTACACTGTAAATGACTCTTAAGTTTATAATTTTCAGTGCTTCCTGACCATATACTATTCTCTATTACACTAGTTACAATGGTTCTGAATCATGTTGTTTCTTATCAGGAAGACATCTTTTTGGATCAGTAGATAACTCATTTGGTTTCATATAATGTTACTGTAATATGATCTACATTAGAGTTCAGAATGCGTAACCTATGTTTCCCCTTCGAGAGTACTTGTTTACGAATATGCCATTTCGGCAAATTCATAAGCATGCAGTCTCGAATTATCCACATTTTTTGGACAATTCGAGGGTATGTGGTTCGGGCAAGTTCCTCAGCCGTCATACAACTGCAGAGTAGATTTCGGTAGCATCTCCCTACGGTGTTCTCCGGGTATACATCCCTCTTGACCTGTTGTCGAGACGTGTACCTGTAGAACAGCAGGGAGATGCTGCCGAAATTTTCTCTGGAGTTGTACAACGGCTTAGGAACTTGCTCGAACCACATATCCTCGAATGGGATTAGGACCAAACCTATTTAGAGAGTAGGGGTTATCATTGGTACGTATTTAGGTGGTCAACAGATAAACTTTTTTTGAAGATCATTCGTTCATTTGTTACTCTACTGAAATATGCTAGAACAGTTACATCTTATTACTTATCTATTCAGCTATTGCTTTACATGATTTATTGTCAAGTTCATAAAATAGGTACGAATTGCTTTCTCTCATGTCAAATATATGACCTTATCAGATAAGAAAACTCAAAATGTCACAATTAGAGAGCATCGGCTCCTCGCCAAACAGAGTAGAAGGTGCTCCCGAGGGGCCGAGCCAAGTTCGAGATGTTGAGGGGCAAAGTAAGGTGAGGAAGGCCCGAGGACCGAACACATGGGCCACAGGGAGAACACCGCAGGTTCTCCACTTCAATGCCACGGGGGTCTGTACAGGCCCTCCCAATTACAAGGGGCGATACCGTTCATTCCTTGATCAATTGGTGAGAGAGAGAGTGCCCATAACGATTAAGGATTGGAGGAAGGAAGTCACACGAGCGTAAGAATCGGCCGTGGGACGAGGTTAAGGGCAAATGGATTATAGAGGAGGAAGATGATTGCAACGCGAGGTGTACGCCTTGAAGAGGATGGGTGTGGCCTTGAGGCACTTCAGTGGTCCTCATGCACAAGTGAGTACGCATCAAAGGTCGTACACCATTCGAGAGGTATCCGTTCACACTACTGGATGTTTGGGAGGAGCTCACGACGATGAAGGGTACGCCTGAGGCGAGCGGCTAAGAGAGAGGAATACCTCTATCCAGAGGCACAACACGCACCCACACCACCTCGGTACAGGCGGCTATGAGGGGAAGAAGGCAGAGTGGGCGCGACTAGCCGAGGAGTGCGCGAACTCCAGGAGACGATACCTTACTCCCATATATGTGAGGAACGGGCACGCAACTGGGTATTAGCGAGGACAAAGAAAACCCCAGATGGGCAGCTTGTAGTCGCAAACCCCGCTATGCAAGACGTCGTCTCGCCATCGTAAGACATCTGACATAGTACATTGCGGTTGGCCCGGCTTGTTGTATTTCGATCTAATTGCACTCGCTTATTGCGGGAGGAGGTAAGCCGGCGGAAAGAGCAGGGACCTTCCAGCCAAGGGTCGAAGGATATCCTGTCGTCTGCGATCGGGAAGCCTGACCATAAGGACCGGGTGCTTGCCGTAGGGTCAGGGCATACGAAGAAGTCCTACTTCCATGATGACGCTTCGAGTGCTAGATCAAGATCATGGAGGCACGTGCGGAGCGCCTCAAGGAGACGCTCAGGGAGCAGTTGAGGGAGGAGATCAAGGATGAGATGAGGGGGGAGATGATGGCACGTGAAGATGAGATAAGGAGGGAGATGATGGCGTGTGAAGATGAGATAAGGGGGGAGATGATGGCACGTGAGGAGCGCCTGAGGGACGAGATGATGGCGATGATCACTCAGAGTCAGAGCCAGATGCCCTCGCCTCTTGTAGAGAAGCCTGTGCCCTGACCTAGTAGCTGTGATTCCAAAAATGATAAGACCGAGCCCCAGTTGAAGGTAATAATTAATTTTTCCTAACTTAAAGCTACAAGTGTAACTCCCACAATGTTTCTCCTCAAGTTGCGTACATCTTGCAGGCCCTGCTAAGTGCCAGCTGACCACCCTGACGGAGTACGAATTTCCCGTTGAGGCTGCACGTGGGGTTGCATTTCCATGCAAGGAGACCGACACTGTGCATGGTCAGCCTTTGGGGAAGGGCTACATGAGGGTGCAGGTGAACTACGTCCACGAACACTTCTTATCTGAAAGATCAAAATGGCGATCAGAGGGGGGTGAATGATCCCAAATAAAATTTCCCCCACTCAAAGTACTCCAAACACTCTTGCAATAAAAATCTAAAGCACCCAAATATTTTCGTTCAAACTGGTGCTTCTCATATTCGCACACCCTCCAAAACCCAGAACAATTAGACAACTATGTGTACCCCTAGCTTGCATGGATAATAACCATGAATCATATGAGGGCTTTTTTTAATCACAATCCTGGTTGTCAAGTGTCCAAACAAAAGAGGAATCAATTCAAAAGACTTCTTTTCTAAAAGAGATAAAGCTAAAATACCAAAGTCTCTTTTTAGAAAAGTTAAAGCAGATTTTCAGAAATTGTCCTCAGTTGGAACAGGTGGTTGGTGAGTTTCTGTTGCTCTAAAATTTTTGGAATTTTTTTTCACTATGAGAAGTAGAGTCATGAAATACTCCACCAAAAATCACCTCAGAAAGCTTTGTAGAATAAGAACGAAAAATCAAACAATACAGAAGGTCAGGAACTTCGACCAGAAAGTTTGATGCTCGGTTTTCACTTCATAGCTCTCAAAAGGTGCAACCAGTGGACTCAAGAAATTTTATAAAGATGTATATATGAGTCCTGCACCTTCTACAGGAAGAATCACTTAAAAATGATTTTTATATATTTTTAGAAAAATCAAATACTGATTGCTGCGTGAAGAACAAGTTGTGGACAGATTTGCAAATTGATAAAAAACTTGATCTCTAGTCTATTGAATGGTGTAAGAAAGATGTAAAATCAAATGAACACCTTTAATAAATCCTAGAAGAACAGCATTTAGAAGGAGGGGAGGCAAATCCAAATTGCATAAATATAAATTGCAAGAATGTAAGTGATGAATTTAATTGCGGAATTTAAGTGCATAATGTAAATTGCGTAATTTAAATGCGTAATGTAAATGCACAAAGAAAAGAAATGATTTGAGGAAACATTTCATTTCTGGAAGGAGAGGTTACAAAGCCTCATATTCATGTGGGCAAAGCTCAAAAGAGCATCAAAAACCTCAAAACCTTCAAGGAGAGGAGGCTAACCCTCCACCCCTATTTATACTACTCTTGGGCCACCTACCACCCTTGGATGAGTCCCTCAACCCTAGAGCACTCATCTAAGGGCTAGGATTAACCCACACACAGAACCATGCAAGGGCTAACCCAAAACCCACACACATACCGGGTTTTCTTGCACATCTTTCAAAGCATACTACCTAGACCCGCTAACCTATCAACTAGACCTCAATCCGACGGCCCTTATTGATCCACGCGGTATCTAGCTAGCATCATCTCCTTTCCTTGTCTTCTTGACTTGCCCGGACTCCGTCTCCGATCATCTTCCGGCGATCTCCCAACTGTCTGGACCTCCGACCCTCCTCGCCTAGTCCCGGTCATCCTCCGCCTCACCATGACCTAGCACCGTCGCCCTGCAACCATCAAAGACAAGAAAACACCTTTCACATAGCAATGCCCACAATGATATGCAATAAACCATCCAACTCATTACTACCGCGCCCATACAGCCGGTACTGCCACTCCTGACAGAGACAACTCAAATTGCTTCATTTTGAAAATCAATCCAAATCAAAGTCAAACTTGAGCACACCTTGCTCAAATAAAGTCAAATACTCATCACAAACATGGATGGACCTTCACATGGTCCTTCATTATCACATGTGCTCAAGTTCCCCCCCAACGAAGATATCAGCACTCTCGGGCAAGCACGCATGTCGTTCATCAAGTGGCCCACGACGGGTGTCGTACTGGTCAAGGTAAAAATCCCCCGTGTCTTCTCTACCATTCCAGTAGTACTGCAATAAGTTAAATATGCGCATGCTTTGCAGGTTCCTAACGTACCTATGCTTGCTCCTGCTCCTGCTTCTGTTCCCACCACCGTGATGAGTCCTACACAGAGTGCAGAGCTCACGTGTAAAAGGACAAGCACGACAGCAACATAACCACAAGAGGCCTCTGAGACTCCTTCCGCCAAGAAGGCAAAGCTGATAAAGGCTACAAAGCCCCTTGAGGTACTTGAAAAGCCCATTACCCTCACCTCGAAGACTCCTTCGGTCCAGAAAGGAAAGTCAGCACAAGCCACAGAGATCCCTTATGATTTTAAGGACTACGTACATGGAAAGCCCCTGCTTGCATCCAACGAACTAAATGATCTAGGCAGGTGGACTCGCAAGCTCCATGGATGGTACATTGATAAGGTGAATGAGAAAGAGCGTCGAGTTGACTTCAATGTGATGTATAAAAGGGTACATTTCCACCGTGACGAGAATGGGATATTCCCTGTCAGTTTTGAGGATCTGTTTCGTGTGTACCAATTAAAAGCCGTCGATATTTCTACTTTACGATCCTGGACGCTGTGAGTATCGCACCATACATCATGAGCTGATGACTTTTATTGGATTTTGCATTATGTTTTCTAATATCAACACGAGTTGCAGGGCAATGAGACAGCGAGCCGTGATGAATCAAAACCAAGTTGGGTTCGTCGACCCCGAGCTTGTGTCTGCGACCACGACTAGGCTACATCCGGTGTTTGTTGTTGGCTACGTCAAAGGGGTATTGCATACTGAGTCGACGAAGGACTTCGTTGTAATACCGTACCACGAGGAGTAAATAGTACAAACCCTTCAATTACTTGTATGCACTTAAACCGTATGCGAACTTATTTCCTTGCACTACATCCCATTTAATAAGCAACCATTGGGTTCTACTCGTCCTCGTTCCGAGTGAAAACACAGTCTACATTTTTAACTCAATCAAGAAGAGACCGATGGCCTACGCGATCAAGTGTCCTTTGCAGAAGTAAGTACATTACCGTAACCTAACACTTTCTGAATTTAACTATATTTTTTTTACTCAATGGCATCTCTCCAATATATGTAGGGGTTTCTCGGACTATGTCGATGAAGGAGGGTCACATGATAACAAAAAGGGCAAGACGCTGGAGTATAAGAAATTCACGGTACAAGTGCATAGCATATATACGATTAATTTTTTCTGACATCTAATCTTCGTGTGTTAATTTCTTTTTCTCTCTTCACAGTGTTATCAACAGGGCAGCGATGACCTGTGTGGCTTCTATGTCATGCAACACATGTTGGTTGTGGTCGGCGGCTCACACCTTTTTCCTAAGGTATATGTACATGCATACTTAGCATTTCACATACAAATTTTGAAACTTAAATTCATGCACTCATTTATGTTTTGCAGAAGATCAATATCCCCCCGAAGAGCTTAGACAACAAAGCACTCAACAATTTACGAGACCACTTATGCTAATGGTACTGGTTATAAGTTATATCGGAAGACGGTAGGTTTAGAGATCCTAAAGCGTCCTACTAGTCCATATGGAAACAATATTAATTGTATATGTCAATGTGATATATATGCATGTGTACAGATTGTTAAGCATGTTTGTGTTTGTATGTTGTGAACGAATGGGCTAATATGTATTGTAATTTAAGTGTTTGTGTTCTGTGAATGTGATATGTGCATTTTGTGTTCTATATTGTGAATGTGATATATGCCCATTGTTAATATGTGCTATTTTGGGTAATATGCAAAATTGCAACACCCCCATGAGGGTCATCAGAATTGGTTCTTATGTGGAACCAATTCTGATAACCACATAATTGAAATCGGTTCTTGTATATATGATTCTGATGACGTCTCATCAGAATCGGCTTTTTGAATAAAGCGATTGTGATGACACCGTCATTAGAATCGGTTCTTAAGAGGAACTGATTCTGATGACCTCTTATCAGAATCGGTTCTTTTAAGAAAGCGATTGTGATGACCACATCAGTAGAATTGGTTCTTTTACAGAAGCGATTGTGATAAACATACCATTACAATCGGTTCTTGGAAGAAAGCGATTGTGATGATCCATCATTAGAATCGGTTCTTTAAAGGAAGCGATTGTGATGACCACATCATTAGAATCGGTTCTTGTGTGGAACCGATTCTGATGAGGGGGTCATCACAATCGCTTCTTTGAAAGAACCGATTCTGATGAGGTGGTCATCACAATCGCTTCTTTGAAAGAACCGATTCTAATGACCTTTATCAGAATCGGTTATTCGAAAAAACCGATTGTGATAAAGTGTTCATCAGAATCGGTTTCACCTAATAACCGATTCTAATGATGCTTTATCACAATCGGGCCAAAACCGACTGTGATAACTCCACGTCATCACTACCTAAAGACTTCGTATCGCCACATAAACCGACTGTAATGGCAAAAAAGAACCGATTCTGATGTACAATTCTGTAGTAGTGCAAGGCCATCGACTGTGATTTCGTCTTGCGAGAGACGACGTCGATCTCATGAGTCTTGACATGGGAGTAAAGCCCATCAAAAGTCAAGGTCGACAAGTCGGTACTGTCCTTGATGGTGGTTTCTTTCATTTCCCAAACACGAAGATCGAGTGCGGTCAAGAAATGTCAAGCATTATCCGAGTCAGGGTATATGCAACCGACTACTCGGAGGTTGCTCAAAATCTTCGTAAACCGACCAAAGCACTCGTCAAGACTCTCACCAGCGTGTTGTTCAAACTTGTTGAACTCACGCTTGAACTGGTCCTGCCTCACGGCCTTGATTCGAGTAGTGCCCTCATGGTAAGCATCGAGAGTCACCCAAATCTCGTGAGCGGAACGGAGGTGAGAAATCGTATAATACTCACTGCAGCTAAGACCCTATATGAGAATGTTCCTTGCCTTAGCATTCGCCTCAACGTCAGCCATATTTCCGGCCATGACGTTTTCATCAGCAGGAACCTCATACGGGAGTTTCACCTTCTGCCATATCAGGAAGCCCTGGGCAGTGATGTATGACTCCATTCGCGATTTCCAAAACGGAAAATCAACTCCAGCAAAAAATAGGAGGCTTGGTGGAATACTTGTCCATCGCCATGGCCCTTTAAACCGGTCAAGATCTAAGAAAGAGCAAAACAGGCTCTGATACCAATTGAAAGATCGAAACGGCAATCAGAGGGGGGGTGAATGATCGAAAATAAAATTTTCCAATACTCAAAGTACTCCAAACAATCTCGCAATAAAAATCTGAAACACTCAAAGATTTTCCATCAAATAGTTGTTTCTCAGATTCGCACACCCTCCAAAACCCGAAGAATTAGACAACTATGTGTACCCCTAGCTTGCATGGATGAGAACCATGAATCATGTGAGGAATTTTTTAATCACAATCCTAGTTGTCAAGTGTCCAAACAAAGAGGAATCAACTCAAAGACTACTTTTCTAAAAGAGATAAAGCTAAAACACCGAAGTCTCTTTCCAGAAAAGTAAAAGCAGATTTTCCAGGAGTTGTCCTCAATTGGAGCAGGTGGTTGGTGAGTTTCGGTTGCTCTAAAATTTTTGGAAATTTTTATTCCTATGAGAAGTTGAGTTATGAAACACTCCACCAAAAATCACTTCAAAAAGCTTTGTAGACTAAACATGAAAAATCAAGCATTACAGACAGTCAGGAACTTCGACCAGAATGTTTGAGGCTCGTTTTTCACTTCATAGCACTCAAACGGTGAAACCAGTGGACTCACAAATTTATCCAAAGATGGATATATGAGTTGTGCACCTTCCCCAATAATAATCACTTAAAAAGGAGTTTTATAGATTTTTATAAAAATCATAGACTGACTGCTGCGCGAAGAACAATTTCTGGACAGATTTGCAATTTGATAAAAACTTGATCTCTAGTCTATCCTAGGGTACAAGAAAGATGTAAAACCATATGAACACCCTCAAGACATCCTAGAAGAACAGCATTTATAACGAGGGGAGGCAAATCAAAATTGCGATAAAGTAAATTGCGAGAATGCAAATGCGGGAAAGTAAATGCTGAATTTAAATTGCGTAATGTAAATGCGTAAAGGAAATGAAACATGAACATAAATGAAGAACATTTCATTTCTGGAAGGAGAGGTTACAAAGCCTCACATTTCATGTGGGCAAAGCTCAAAGGAGCATGAAAAACCTCAAAACCTTCAAGGGGGGAAGGCTACCCCTCCACCCCTATTTATACAACTCTTGGGCCACCTACCACCCTTGGATGAGCCTCTAAACCCTAGAGCATCAATCAAGGGCTAGGATTTACCCACTCAACTAGCCATGCAAGGGTTCACCCAAAACCCACAACACATAATGGGTTTTCTTGCACGGTTCTCAAAGCACACTAACTAGACCCGCTAACCAATCAACTAGACCAACATCCAATGGCCCTATTGATCCATGCAGCGTCTAACTAGCATCTCAAACGTTCCTTGTCTTCACGGCTTGCCACGACTCCGTCTCCGATCATCTTCCGGCGATCACCGACCGTCTGGACCTCCGACGCTCCTCGCCTAGCCCGGTCATCCTTCGTCTCACCATGATTTAGCATCGTCGACCTGCAACCATCAAAAACAAGGAAACTCCTCACATAGCAATGCCCACAATGATGTGCAATAAATACATCAAAGTCCACTCATTAAAATTCATTTTTACTCGATCTAACCGGTAGCACCGGGAAAACAGAGAAGACCTCAAATTGCTTCCAATTGAAAATCTATTTCAAATCAAACTCAAACAAGAGCAACCCATGCTCAAATTTAGTCAAATACTCATCACAAATCTGGATAGACCTCCACATGGTCCTTCAATTACCACGCACCACATGCCATCAACAACATTGTGTGACAACACCAGACACACCTTTCAAAAACATGTTCCATATTCCATTAAGCAAGATTAAATTTTCTCACATAAAATGATATCAATAACTCGTTGCACGGTTAAGCAAACTATTCACGTTCCAGCTACCCCACATTGGCCAATAATAGATACCCACTATAAGGAACCATACTAGGATGACAAATGAATCATGGCATACAAATGGCAAGGTAGATATAACTCAATTTGGACGAATAGCTAATCCCAAATTAATTGAAACAAGTATCAATTGAATTTGCATGCAATAGTTTAAAACAATATAACTTCTAAAACATGGGCTCAACAAGATCAAAGAACAACTTGCCTTCAAAGAGCTCTGAATCCTACTATGGACCTTGGTCTTGGATTAGCTCCTCGCTCACTAATACATCGGGCACTTCAACGTCTACGCGAAACAAATGATAAAGCAATAAATACCAAAAATAGAGCTCAATTTTACAAATTTTTAGAAACTGGAATCACCTCAATCAGAGTTCGTATGAGAGAGAACGAACCCTTTCAAGTTTGAAATAAAATGAAAATCAGAAAAATAGAAAAAACCGAATTACCATAATTATTTTTGTACTGGAAAATAGCATGTATGACGTCATGTTGTCGTCAACAAAGAAAATGATTTTTGACAGAATGTTTTCTGCAGAAAACCTGATTTATGACGTCATGCTGATGTCATGGGACACGTGGCACAACCACAGCCCGACACGTGACTCTGGCACATGGACCTGGTCCACAGCCGACGCTGGTTCAGGGTAGACTCAGCGCACGTCGCCTCGGCTACTACACTCAACACGCGGTGGCACGTGATTGTTCTCGGCGCCGATACGATCTGATCCGCACAGGACTGATCGGATGGCTACGGATTACGCAACGCGTGGGACGATCTCTACCACACAAAATAGATCAGACGGTCTGGATTAAAAGATGAGATTGCAGCTGCAGCAGACATGTGGCAAGATGAGGAGTACCGGATCTGAATCGGACGGCTAGTAACATGGCGACGCAAGAGAGCGACGCGGCTGGCCCGGCGTGCTACGCGTGGACGAAATCCGACGGCCCTTACCAGATCCGACGGTCGATGAAGCTCACGGGTGGTGACGATGGCACGACGGCGTGGTTTTACCGGACTTGACGATGATGACACGGCCCGCGGCAATTCTGAGCACCTCCGACGACGTTTTCACCCATCACAGACGCGTCTCATCGCAGCGAATTCGAAGGCACCAACAGCGATGGCAATGAAGCGACGACGGCGACAAAAACGGTGGTTAAACGCGACAGAACTACGGTGAGCAAGAATAAGCAAATGGCGGCGGCTTGGGCTTGATGAGCTTGGGCAGAAGGACAACGCGACTCAGGCTTCATGCTGCGTAGGGCGGCACATTAAATAAGTGGCTCGGGAGGCGTGCAACGGAAGGTCACGGAGTCCGAGGATCATGGAAGTTCAGCGGCACGACGGATTTGGCTGTGATACGACGAGGCGACGTGGCTCCATCCCACGCGTCCAAGTGGTAGCAAATCAACGGCGCAGAGCGTGGCGATAACGCGACTCAAGCTCAACCGTGAGATCTCAAATCAACGACACAGATCTTGAGCGGCTAGGGTTTTGTGATGAGGCAAGCTGCACAGGCTGTCATCGTGAAGGAGATAGGCTGGGCTGAACAGGTTTTGGCCCAACACTATTTATACCATATAAAATCTTTTTCGAATAAAGATAAATCAACAAATTAAACAAAGCCAAAATAAATATAAAAAATACAAGAATAATTCCAGAAAAAATCTTGAAAATATTCTAGGACATTTGGCACTCAAATAAAATATTTCCAACAAAATTTTATTTAAACTTTTCACATTTTCTAAATAACTTTATAAAGAGGCCATAATTCAATAATTGCAAATTAAATCAAATAAATTCCAAAAAGTTCATAAAAATGCAAAATGCAAAATACAAAATAAATACAATAAATACAAAATTTGGGATGTTACATCGACCCACTATGAGACACTGCGGGAACGTTGCATCATTTCATGTCATTAGTTGGTCTCATATACGATGTGTATGCTATATCCTTCGACTTGAGATTGTCGCATGTTCTCAAGATGCGTAATGGCTTACTTAGGGGTCGTCAAACGCTACTCCATAACTGGGTAGTTATAAAGATGGCTTTTGGGTTGTCATGAAATATGCTACGAGGCGTGGTCGATCAAGATAAGATTTGCCCCTCCATACAATGGGAGAGGTATCTCTAGGCCCTCGAGTGGTCGTATTCTGGAAACGCATGGCCATGCTACTCGAGTAAAGAGTTACTCGAGTTATCGAGTTAAAGAGTTAACTCGATGTATTCGGGGAATCTGTGTCACGGCATCGAGAAAGAGTGGTCGATCCATCCAAATAAGGATGACAACAACTCGCCTTGGATTTGACCGATATCGTGAGGCAAAATGAAATGCATATAGGATATTGTTGAGGTTCGTCTGATCTTTACATGTACTCAGGAGTCGATGAGTCCTGCTGGGGGCCGCTATCGATTATTGGTCAAATGCTCGATGATTAACTAGAAGTACTCGATGGTCGAGTAGGTATACCCAATGGTCGAGTAGGAGTGCTAAATGATCGATAGGGGTACTCCAGCCATGTCCGAGTGCACGTGAACCTATAGGGTCACACACTTAAGGGGTTGTAACCAATTCGGATAGGGATCCAAATTGTAATGGGCTGAGAGTTCCTAATGGGCTTCAAGGGTTGCAACCCGTTATGGGACATCTATATAAAGGGAGGAGGTGGTGGCTTTGTGTGTGTGGGTGAAAACGAAGAGACACAACAGGAATTTAGAATTTCTAAAACCCTAGCCGCCACTCCTCCTCCCCCCAAAACCACACAGTTGGCGCTAGCGCTCCGGCGCATGGTGTTCCTACCCCGTACGTGTGGATACCTTGGAGGCGTTGCTGCGAAGCTTCAACGCTAGGACGATCCGCAGCCTGCGACAGTCACAAGGAGCTATTGGAGAGGCGCGAGGCTAGTACGACTACATCTACACTATCATGCTACATCGACTCTACTTCTGCCATAGGTCTATGCGTCTAGTGGTAATTTTATGATCTACAACTTGTAGTGGATCCTTGGTTATGCGGGAGAAAATTTTGATTTTTCGCTAGAGTAGCCTACCCGTTCCCTTACAAATACTTAGGGCCAGACCCTTACTAGTAGCAATCGCTCGAGTAGAGCTAGCCGCAGCCATTTTCTTTACCATTGGCTACAAATAAGAGCCAATTTATACCCATCCCGGGTGGAATGGTGGTGCACGGCTTTGGGGGCACTCAGTCCACCTGTTTGGCCCACACACTGGATCGGTCAAGGTGGCAATAAAGGAGCTCCTCAACCTATGTGACGGTGACGCCCCTATCCCGGAATCAGTGGTGGCGCCCCACAGCTCGTACGATGATGACGCCCTTCGGCCTGAGCGACGACGTCCCTAGCAAGAAGGCGGTCGTGCCCCGGGCATAAGAGGTCGGCGGCAGGGCAGCTCCCTGTTCTAGCAACATAGCATAGGCCCCTAGTTTCCCAAGGCTAGCGGTAGGCGCCCTAGCACTGGCGGGAGCCAATGCTCAGAGGCACCCTTCGACTTGAGCGGCTGCGTCCCTTGCCCGAGGGTGGTGGCGCCCCCCAGCACAAGCCGCCAACGACAGAGCAGTTCCCATTCCGGCAATGCAACATGGGCCCTAAGCCACCCAAGGCTAGCGGTCGACTCCTCAGTGCTGATGGGGCCCAATGCTTAGGTCGCGCCTCCAGCCCGAATGGCGACGCCCCGGCCCAAATGGCGGTCAAGCCCCACGGGATAAGCGGCCAATGGTAGGGTGACCTCCCTCTCCGGCGGTGCAGGATAATCCCCCTACCGCCTAAAGCCAACGGCGGGACCTCTTCCTCTAGAGTCGGATAGGTCAATGCAGCCTCTTCCCCAAGCAGATCTATAAGGCAAAAGCTCTGCTTGAGCGCGCCCAAGCTGAGGGGCACTACCAGCAGCTCACACCCGCACCAAAGGTAAGGAGTGGTGGTGTCCCTGGCCTAGCCTCCTGCTATTGGTGGGTGGGGATGTTGCTCTTGGTAGCCTTGGGGAAATACCATGTGATGCTAAAAGGGGGGAATGATGAAATAGGACTTTTTGGCTGGAAGGACTGGAGGCAATCTGCAGGCCTCGCATGGATGGAGTGATGCCCTGGGCGCTTGAGCCTCCCACGATCACAAGTCTCACGGGCCTCAACCTAGTGCCCGAATGGTCCTTAGGCACAGAGCGTGATGTGAACGTTGGCCCGATCTTCCGACACGTAGTAGTAAATCGATTGGTGGAGAACTCAACGTTGATGATCCGACTTCAATCAGAACTGATTCGAACCCTGTAATCACGCACAAACACGGTTGACCTCACCAAAAAGGCTTATCCCTGCATGCGAATCGAGAACATAGGCAAGAACGTAAAAGATGCAATCTGAAATTGCGAATTGTATTAAGCACACGAGTTGGGGTTCTACAAACCGATGTACGGCTTAAAACTAACAGAGTGTCTAGTTGTAATCTAAGCAAAACCCAATTATCTAAGATGACAGCTACTGAATATATGACAGGGGGGCGGCGTCTAGGGTTGTGTGCAGCTAGGGGGGTGCACACAACCTGGGCTTGGACCCCCCACACGCTTACAAGGCCCAAAACAGCAAGATGAAACATTGTTTGGATAATTTCGTATGATCTGCAATGAATCTGGGGTTGGGACCAAATCCATTGGAAATATCTCATCGTTATCTTTCTAACAATCATAAGAACTCCTCAATTGGACTCCGTTTGGGGATATATACCTATTTTAATACAGTGCTTTCTGCTGACTCTGAACTGAACACAAAGCCCGAATTATGGATGACTTGGAGTCTAGCTTGATTTGGCATGGCAAGGGTGGAGTCCAGCTAGGGATGTGGTTGTGGGATGTGGTTGTGTGGAGGTGCTTCTTCCATGTTCCTAAGTAGTAAAATATCACAAATATTTAGTAGCATCCTATCCTCAATATCATTATTATGAACAACGAGAAATGAGCTCACCTCATGATTTAATTTACGTGCACGAGCTCTTGTCATAGGACTTGAGCTTGTTTGAGTCTCTGTTTTGTATTTATTTGGTTTCGTTGCTTCTTTTCCGGTAGACGCTAATTCCGAGGGAGCGAACGAAGACTTTGAAGACCAAGACCCAGCATTAGATCAGCAAGGCAAGTCGTAATCCTTGATCATATTGATCCTATGTTTGCAAAAGTAATTTACTTTATTACAATTGCATGCTATTTTGTGTATCAATGCTTATTTAATGGGAGTAGATGTATACCTAGTTGACATTATGCCACCTTGATTAATTGTATGCCATGTATCCATTGATAAACCTAGGTTGGGACATTACTAGTTGGACTTAATCATTATATCAACATCGGGTTATCGTAGCTATGCTTAGACATGCTTAGATATAGTTGGGATTCATGTCACATATTGAATAATGTTAATCTTGACTTAATGAGATATTGAATCATGGCTGTTAGCCACTGTTGTAAAATTTGTTGTACCATGGCGGGGTTTGCCATTGGTCTTGGTTGAATGAATTGTTTTCCCTCAGGCAAGTGATCGTGCAGTAAAGGGGGTGCTTTCTAGCACATTGGGATGTGGATGTCTTGCCTGAGACAACTTAAGGACTTAATCTTGTGTGCCATTGAACTGGGCCTAACCGTACTACCACGAGTCTGGTATGGGATAGATCTAGCTGATTAATTTGCAATGTCTAGCCTTGAGTACTGCCAGTTGGTGGTGTGGGTTCCGGGATGGACGGGTAGATTCGCAAGGCGCAAGAGGGGGCCCTAAGGGGTGAAACCTTAGCGCAGCGACTCGAGTTTAGACAAGGCATTGTAAAGGCTTTGTCATGATATCTCTGCGACACACCAAAGGAAGTGTGTTAAGATCGATTGCACAAAGAGATGGTCATGTCTTGTGGGTAAAGTTGTACAACCTCTGCAGAGTGTAAAACTATTCGAATAGCCGCGTCCGCGGTCATGGACAAGCCCGGGAATTTCACATGGGGTATAGAGTGTTTCATAAAATGAGGAATGTGGAATTATTGCGATGTGAACGGGGAGTCCACTGTTGTTTTGTTGTCTATCATTGATCTATCAGTTATTTTTTTCTCTTTTCATAAATATGCTTTCAATCTATTTATTGTATTTCAATTCAAGTTACTACTTTCTGCAAATGAAACATATAGCCATCCTTGTCAAGCCGTGCATGAATATATTGCATCAATTCCTACGGCTTGTCGAGTACCTTTGTACTCACGACTTTATACCCTTGTTGATCGATTCTTGTCAAGGAGATAATGAATATCATGAGGAGGAATTCTATGAAGACTACGTGGATTAGGAAGGCGTTCCCAGCACGATTGCCTCGTGGCATGTCGAATGGCTCAAGTTATCTTTTCATTGTAATAGTATTTGTTTCTTAAGCCCTTAAGGCATAATGGTGTAAACATTGACCATAAGGTCGCTTGCTTTATTTAATAATAATTTGCTTCTTCTTAGTTAATTCGTTGTATGGAATGGTATTTCATCTATGTTTCCATGTGTGCACTAGCGTGATCTCGACTAGTGCAAGATACACATAGGGTTTGATTTGCAAACCGGTCCCGACAGAGATGGTATCAGAGCCATATCGACTATAGGTCGCTATCCTAGTTAGCATGGTCTTCAAAATTATTTTCTAAATCAAACCAACAAATTGGTACTTAATAGTTTTCGTCCCCTCTCGTCTTATTCTTAGGTTCTTATTTCTCTCCTTTGCTGAAACATTGATTTGAAATCTAAATTGATCTTATCTCATGAAACTTCTCAAAGCCTCGAGTCTTCTGCAAGGAATCAATCAAGGAAGATGATGATCTAGCCATCCAGAGTTTGCCTAGAAGACTACCATATAAGATAGGTTTTCGTTTCTTAGCGATGTTTGAGCATGTACCCCTTTCAGTTAGTTACGTTTAGTCTGCGTATCCTAAGATTTTCTTTGCTTGTGTGCCTGGTATGTTGTACACTTGCCCCAAGCACGGTGTTGCAACCATGCCTTTAATTGAAAAAGCTTTATTTGACTCTTTATTTTGTAGCCTTTCGGCTGTGTTCTTTTGTCCCTGGGTATTACCTTCTCCCCTAGATGATCTTACCACTCGTCTACTGCTTCTCCCTCTTACCTATCAAACCTTGTGCTGGATCTCAGATGGTTGACACTCGTTCTGGAGCCGGTCGCAGTTCACCCGTGGATGCCAGTGCCAGTGCCAACACCAACTCCAACTCCAATGCACCACCGCCAACACCAGTAGTGACAGATCAAAACATGGGACATTTTCTGGCAGCTCAGACTCAGCTAATGAACACCATGATGCAGAACATGAACAATATGATGAATCAAAGATAACTGATCGCAGCTTGTTCTAGCTAACCTGTTGAACCAGCAGAACCAAGCTGCTGCTGCACCTCCTCAAGCTCGTCCCCAGTCCAAGCTAGCAGAATTTATGAGGACTCGTCCGTCAACTTTCTCCAACTCTTCAGAACCATTGGACTCAAACGACTGGATTCGCTCCATTGAGAAGAAGCTCGCAATTGCCCAGTGCACCGATCGTGAGAAGGTTCTCTATGCCGCTCATCAGCTGGAGGGCACCGCCGCTGAATGGTGGGAGAACTACAGTGCCGCCCATGATGACCCTCATACTATCACTTGGGTAGAGTTTCCCAATGCTTTTCGCCACTCCCATATTCCAGATGGTAAAGTGGAGATGAAGAAGAATGAGTTCCGAGAGCTTAAGCAAGAAGGGATGTCAGTGAGTGAATACCTCAATAAGTTCACTCAACTCGCCGCTACGCCCGGAGGATGTAGCCACGATGATGCTCGCGAGAAGAAATTCAAGCGTGGACTCAATCCAGGACTAAAGGTGCAAGTCATTGGCAATGACTATGCAGATTTTCAGCACCTGGTAGATAAAGCTATGCTTATTGAAGAATCTCGCCGTGAATTGGAAGAATCCCGTAAGAGAAAGATGATGCAGCATGGAGCCCATCAGAGTCATCAGCAGAGAGTCAAAACCAATGCTCAACAGCCTGCTCGTTTCACTCCTCCGAATGCATTCAGAACACCTGCACCTCGCCCAACTCCTTCAGGCAATCGCAACCTCAGCACCAACAGCAATCCACATCAGAGGACCAGTAATCCAGCTACAGGAGTCACATGTTTCAACTGTCATGAACTCGGTCATTATGCCAATAATTGCCCAAGCAAGCAAGCTGTGACGCCAGTCCGTTTCAACTTGGGATCTACGCCACCAAGACCCCGCACCAGATCGGGGACGGAGTGCCCTGCACTCCTAACCAAGCCACCAGACTCCGCCGCCACCGGAAGAGACCGTGTGAATCACGCCACCACCGAGGACGCCCACCGCACTGACGTCATACTAGGTAAGCTCCTAGTCAACTCAAAGATCCGCCATGGTTTTGTTTGATTCTCGAGCTACGATTCGCTTGTTTCTGAGTTTTGCTGCAAATCATCAATTAAAGACAATGCCTCTTAAGACTTTTTATTAGTGCAATCACCGGTTTCGATTTGAGTTCGAACCAAGGCCGCCTGAAGTTAAGATGTTAATTGGAGGGGTAGAATTTCTAGCCAACCTGATTGTCCTAGACACCAAATCCCTAGATGTGATCCTAGGAATGGATTGGCTTTCAAAGAACCTAGCAGTTTTGGATTGTGGGAATAGAGAGATCACCTTAACCAGTTCAGATGGAGCCAAGTTAAAAGTTCAAGCCGTTTCAGATCAGATCGAAGGGATAAAAGTTTGTAGTGCCAAAGGAATAAGTTTGAAGATGTGCCATCGCGGTGAATTTCCTGATGTATTTCCAGATGAGTTGCCTGGAATGCCGCCGGACCGAGATATAGAGTTCTTGATAGAACTAGTTCCTGGAACCCCACCTATTTCCAAGAGACCTTATAGGATGCCAGCTAAGGTAAAAAGACAGATTAAAGAGCTGCAGGATGAAGGTTTTGTTCGACCAAGTTCTTCGCCATGGGGAGCGCCAGTTCTTTTAGTTGAAAAGAAAGATGGAACTCAGAGAATGTTTGTAGATTATCGCTCACTCAATGAGGTCACCATCAAGAATAAGTACCCTCTGCCAAGAATCGATGATTTGTTTGACCAACTTCAAGGAGCCGGAGTGTTCTCGAAGATTGACTTAAGATCGAGTTACCACCGCTGAAGATTCGTCAAGAGGATATACCCAAAACAGCTTTTGTTACTCGGTATGGACAGTATGAGTATACTGTGATGTCTTTTGGATTGACCAATGCCCCTGCCTACTTCATGACCTTGATGAATAAGGTATTTATGGAATATCTGGATAAGTTTGTTGTTGTTTTCATTGATGACATTCTGATCTACTCCAAAAGTGAGGAAGAACATGAGGATCACTTGCGCCAAATTTTAACGAAGCTAAGAGAGAATCAGCTTTATTCAAAGTTCAGTAAATGTGAGTTCTAGATGAAAGAAGTTTCTTTCCTAGGACATGTCATATCGGCAGAAGGAGTCGCTGTTGACCCTGGTAAGGTACGCGATGTGCTAAGTTGGGAGTCACCCAAGACGGTACCCCAAATCCGAAGTTTTCATGGAATGGCGGGATATTATCGCCGTTTCATAAAAGGATTTTCTAGAAAGGCTAGACCGCTCACTCAACTCTTAAAGAAGGAGAAGAAATTTGTTTGGACACCAGATTGTGAGCGAAGTTTTCAAGAATTAAAGAAGTGTTTGACAACTGCCCCAGTGCTTATCCTGCCAGATAATAGGAAGGATTTTGAGATATTCTGTGATGCATCCCGACAAGGACTCGGTTGTGTGCTAATGCAAGAAAAGAAGGTTGTAGTGTATGCTTCGCGACAACTAAGGCCACATGAAGTTAATTATCCTACCCATGATTTGGAATTAGCAGCCGTAGTGCATGCTTTGAAGATTTGGCGTCATTATCTCATTGGTAATCGTGGTGAAGTTTATACAGATCACAAGAGTCTGAAGTATATCTTTACCCAAGCTGACCTCAATATGAGACAAAGAAGATGGTTGGAATTGATCAAGGACTATGACATTGGGATTCATTATCATCCAGGTAAAGCCAATGTCATAGCCGATGCTTTGAGTAGAAAGAGCTACTGCAATACTCTGATGATTAAGGAAAGTCAGCCATCCCTTTATAAGGAATTTCAGAAGCTTAGTTTGGAATTGGTTCAGGAAGGGTATTTAGCCACTTTGGAAGTACGTCCTACGTGGGAAGATCAGATTCGAGAAGCACAGGTAGATGATGCTGATGTCAAGGAGATTAAGAGCAATATGAAGAAAGGAAAAGCCCCAGGGTTCACCGAAGATGAACAAGGTATTATTTGGTATGAGAAGCGTATTTGCGTACCAGATCAGAAAAAGCTTAAGGAGTTGATACTTAAAGAAGCGCATGAGACTTTATACTCCATTCATCCTGGAAGTACCAAGATGTATCAAGACCTCAAGGAAAGGTATTGGTGGCCTAGTATGAAGCGTGAGATTGCAGAATATGTTGCACTTTGTGATGTCTGCCAGAAGGTCAAGGCAGAGCATCAGAGACCAGCAGGATTGCTGCAGCCATTGAAGATTCCCAAGTCGAAGTGGGAAGAAATTGGTATGGATTTCATTACCGGATTTCCTAAGACCCAAGCAGGTTACGACTCGATCTGGGTAATAGTGGATCGATTGACTAAGGTAGCTCACTTCATTCCAGTTAAGACTACCTATGCAGGAGAAAAATTAGCAGAATTATATATGTCAAGGATCGTCAGTCTTCACGGAGTGCCTAAGAAGATAGTGTCTAATAGAGGAAGTCAGTTTACCTCTCGTTTTTGGCAGAGTCTGCATGAAGCCATGGGAACTCATCTCAGATTCAGTACTACCTATCACCCTCAAATCGATGGACAGACTGAGCGTGTGAATCAGATTCTTGAACATATGTTAAGAGCTTGTGCCTTAACTTATGGTGCTAAGTGGGATAAGTGTTTGCCCTACGCCAAGTTTTCGTACAACAATAGTTATCAGGCCAGCCTGCAAATGTCGCCTTTTGAGGGCTTATATGGAAGAAAGTGCAGAACCCCTCTCAACTGGAAGGAGTCGGGAGAAAGACAATTGTTTGGCCCTACCATACTGCAAGAAGCCGAAGAGCAAGTTCAATTAATTCGAGACCGTTTAAAGATCGCTCAAAGTAGGCAGAAGAGTTATGCAGATAATCGTGGTCGAGATTTGAGTTTCGAGCCCAATGACTATGTTTATCTCAGAGTCACCCCTCTCAAAGGAGTTAAGAGATTTCAAGTAAAAGGAAAGCTTACCCCTAGATATGTGGGACAGTTCAAAATCTTGGAACGAAGAGGCGAGGTTGCCTACAAGTTAGAATTGCCTCAGTCATTTG
Source organism: Otatea glauca (assembly GCA_036346275.1). Taxonomy (NCBI): domain Eukaryota; kingdom Viridiplantae; phylum Streptophyta; class Magnoliopsida; order Poales; family Poaceae; genus Otatea; species Otatea glauca. The sequence continues at coordinate 9,477,787 of CM070716.1, read as the reverse complement.
CCGGAATCCATGATGTGTTCCATGTATCACAGTTGAAGAAATGTCTGCGTGTGCCAGACGAACAAATGCTATTGGAAGCCATTGATTTGCAAGAGGATCTTACCTACAAGGAGCAACCAGTGAAAATTTTGGATATAGCAGAGAGTATCACGAGGAGCAAGATTATCCGTTTTTGCAAGGTCTAGTGGAGCAATCATTCAGAAGAGGAAGCTACTTGGGAGCGCGAAGAGGATCTGAAGTCCGAGTTTCCCCACCTATTCCCTAGCCAGTCAGAATCTCGGGGTCGAGATTACATTTAAGGGGGGGAGGTTTGTAACATCCCAAAAATTGAGTTTGGAATGTTTGAATCCAAAAATAAACCATTTGCATTTCTCTTGAATTAATTCCAGCTTAATTTGAATTTTCCATTAATGAAAGGATTTAATTTGAATTTTCTATTAATGAAAGGAATTTTTCTGTATTTTTGGGGATTTTTTGAATTTATTTGATATTTATTTGAATTTATTTGCATTTTTTTGAATTTCTGGATTTTTCTTAAATCAGAAAATATTTTAAATTTCAAAAAGCCCTTAGGGCCGAATTTCCGCCGGCCCATCTTTTTCTCCGCTCAGCCCACCGCCTCAGCCCGCGCTCCTGCGTCGGCCTGCTCTGGCCCATCCCTTTTCTTTCGTGCGGCCCACTCGCCGCCTCTCCGGCCACCGCCGCTCGCCCGACCCAGCTCGCGCGCTCGCGGCCCGGCCAAACCTAAGCGCCGCGCTACACTAAACCTTAGCGCCGCCGCATCGAAACCGCGTCCGCCGCCGTCTCGGAGTCCGGGTCGGGCAAGCCTCCCTAGGCTATAAAAGCCCATGCCGCGCGCCTCCCGAGGTTCCCCTCGTGCCACCGCCTCTTTTGCCCTACTTTTCGCTGCCCGAGACGCCGCCGTTGCCCCGCGTGAGCTCAGCATCGATTTTTCGCCATTCCGAGACCTTTCGCCGCCTGTTTCTTCGTCGCCGGTGCCTCTCCGCTGTTGCCGTCTGCTCGCCTAAGCTCGCCGTGTCGCCCTCTCCCCGGTCCACCTTGTCCCGGGTCCGATCCGTCGCATCTTCGCCGTCGGCCGTGGCTTCTTCTCCATTGCTGGTGAGCCCCGCGCCGTCTCCTCGCTGCCGTCCTCCTTCGCCCAACCCCAGCCGTCCGATCTCGCGCCTGCGTCCCGGATTGCGCCACATCGCCTCCGCCGCAGTAGCGCTTCTCGACCGTCCGATCTGGCCCTCCCGCCAAATGTGTGAAGCGTGGCTTGTCCACGTCACTCATCTGCGTCGGCCTTGGCCACGCCACAGCGCGTCCGCCGCCGCCGTCGGCTGCGTCGACCATGCGTCAGGCGCAAGATCGTGAATCGGGCAGAAGGTAGTGAACAGATTGTAACATCCCAAAAATTTGAGTTTTGGAATGTTGGAATTCAAAATTTAACCATTTGCATTTTCTTGAATTAACTCCAGCTTAATTTGAATTTCTAAATAATAAAAGGATTTAATTTGGCTAAACTATTCATCAAAATCAAGAATTTCAGTTTTAGTTGGGTTCCTTGTGCTCCAAGGAATTTTTCTGTATTTTTGGGGATTTTTCTGAATTTATTTGATATTTATTTGATTTTATTTGAATTTCTGGATTTTTCTTAATTTGAAAAAGGTTTTTATTTCTGAAAACCCTCTCGGGCCGAATCTGCTCCGGCCCGGTTTTCCAGCCCGCTAGCCCCGCCCAGTTTCCCTCATGCCCGCCAGCCGACCTGTAGCAGGCCACGGCCGTCCGATGCGCGGCGACGCGTGTGGCTGCGATGCGCCACGTCGCCGCCTCGCGAAACCCTAGCCGCCGCCGCCGCCGTCCGAAGTTCGTGTCGGCGCCGCCTTGGAGTCCGTGCCCGCACGCCCCGAGGGCTATAAATGCAGCGCTGCGCCCGCCCGAGGTCCGCCGTCTCGCGCCGCACCGTCGCCTCTTCGCCATCGCCGAAGCCCGTCGTCTTCGCGTGAGACCTCGCCGTAGCTCCGCCGCCAAAACCGAAGCTTTTCCCGTCGCCTCGCCGCTCGGTGCCTCTCTCCGCCGCAGCCGCGAAGTCTCGTCGAGTTCGCCGCGACGTCCTCTTCGATCCGCGCCGCGCGCGCCGATCCGGCCATCCTCCGCCGCTGCGGGTCATCTTCCTCGCTTCGGTGAGCCGCGCCGCCGCTCGCCGTCGTTCCCCTCCACTTCTTGGCGGCCGTCCGATCGCGGCACAGGCGCTCCCGATGCGCGCCACGTCTCCACCGCCCTTGGCCGTTCGATCCGATCCGCCTCTCGCCAGATGTAGCCGCAGGCCGCGACGACGCAAGCGTCACCCGCTGCGTCGGCGCAATACCGATCGGCCGCTGCGTCGGCCGCCGCGTCGGCCGTGCACCGGTGCACGGTGAACCGAAAGCGCCGTGGACCCAGTCCACCGTAAGCCGGTGGCGTCGGCTATGCGTAATAAATCGCTTTTCAAGACAAAAATAAATCCAAAAATTCTGATTTTCGATTTTCTGTATTTTCTCTGAATTTAATCTTTCGAGGCCGTTCTCGCCATACGAACTCCGATTGAGGCGATTCAAGTTTCTAAAATTTTCTAAAATCAAGATCTATCTTCCAGAGCCATTTATTTTCAGTTTTGAGCTTGTTTGAGTCTCTGTTTTGTATTTATTTGGTTTCATCGTTTTCTTTTCCGGTAGACGCTAATTCCGAGGGAGCAAACGAAGACTTCGAAGACCAAGATTCAGCACTAGATCAGCAAGGCAAGTCGTAACCTTTGATCATATTGATCCTATGTTTGCAAAGTAATTTATTTTATACACTTGCATGCTATTTACGTATCAATGTTTATTTAATGGGAGTAGATGTATGCCTAGTTGACATTATGCCACCTTGATTCGTTGTATGCCATGTATCCATTGTTAAACCTAGGTTGGGACATTACTAGTTGGACATAATCATAATACCAACATTGGGTTATCGTAGCTATGCTTAGACATGCTTACATATACGTTGGGATTCATGTCACATGTTGAATAATGTTAATCTTGACTTAATGAGATATTGAATCGTGGCCGTTAGCCACTGTTGTAAAATTTGTTGTACCATGGCGGGTTTGCCATTGGTCTTGGTTGAACGAATTGTTTTCCTCGCAAGTGATCGTGCAAGATAAAGGGGTGCTTTCTAGCACGTTGGGATGTGGATGTCTTGCCCGAGACAACTTAAGGACTTAATCTTGTGCGCCATTGAACTGGTCTAATCGTACTACCACATGTCCGGAATGGGACAGACCTAGTGATTAATTTGTAATGTCTAGTCTTGAGTAATGCCAATGGTGGTGTGGGTTCCGGGATGGACGGGTAGATTCACATGGCGCAAGAGGGGGCCTTATGGGCGAAACCTTAGCGGGCAGTACCGAGTTTAGACAATGCATTGTAAAGGCTCTGTCATGATATCTCTGCGACACACCAAAGGAAGTGTGTTAGTAACGTTTGCACAAAGAGATGTTCATGTCTTGTGGGTAAAGTTGTACAACCTCTGCAGAGTGTAAAACTATTCGAATAGCGCGTCATGGTCATGGACAAAGCCCGGGAATTTCACACGGGGTATAGAGTGTTTCATGAAATGTGGAATTGTTTGGATGTGAACGGGGAGTTCACTGTTGTTTTGTTGTCTATCACTGATCTATCAGTTATTTATTTATGTTTTCATAAATATGCTTTCAATCTATTTATTGTATTTCAATTCAAGTTATTGCTTTCTGCAAATGAAACATATAGCCATCCTTATCAAGTCGTGCATAAATGTATTGCATCAATTCCCTATGGCTTGCTGAGTACCTTTGTACTCACGGCTTTATGCCCTTGTTGATTAGTTGCTGAAGGAGATAATGAATCTTATGAAGAGGAATTCTATGAAGACTACGTGGATTAGGAAGGCGTTCCCCAGACGATTGCCTGTGGCATGTCGAATGGTTCAAGTTATCTTTTCCGCCGCAATAGTATTTGTTTCTTAAGCCCTTAAGGCACAATGGTGTAAACATTGACCATAAGGTCGTTTGCTTTATTTAATAATAATTTGCTTCTTCTTAGTTAATTCGTTGTATGGAATGATATTACATCTGTGTTTCCACTGTGTGCACTAGCGTGATCCTCGACTAGTGCAAGATACACAGAGGGTTTCGGATTTGTAAACCGGTCCCGACAGAGATGGTATCGAGCCATATCGATCGTAGGTCGCCATCCTAGTTAGCATGGTCTTCAAAATTATTTTCTAAATCAAACCAACAAAATTGGTACTTAATAGCTTTCGCCTCCTCTCGCCTTATTCTTAGGTTCTTATTCCTCTCCTTTGCTAAAACTTTGATTTGAAATTTAAATTGACCTTATCTCATGAAACTTCTCAAAGCCTCGAGTTTCGCAAGGATTCAACAAAAGACGATGATGATCAAGCCATCGAGGTTATGCCAAAAGACTACCATATAAGTTAGGTTTTGGTGCTCAACGGTATTTGAGCATGTGTTACCCTTTTCGGTTTAGTTACGCTTAGTCCGCGTGATACTAGGATTTTCTTTGCTTGTGTGCTCGGTATGTTGTACACTTGCCCAAGCACGGTGTCGCAACCATACCTTTAGTTGAAAAAAACTTGATTTGCCTCCTTAATTTGAAGCCTTTCGGTTGTATCCTTTTGTCCCTGGGTATTACCTTCTCCCCTAGATGATCTTACCACGCATCTACTGCTTTTTTCTCTTACCTATCAAACCCTTGTGCTACATCTCAGATGGTTGACACTCGTTCTGGAGCCGGTCGTGGATCGCCAGTGGATGCCAGTGCGGTGCCAACACCAACTCCAACCCCAATGCACCACCACCACCACCGTGATGCACTGAACATGGGACATTTTCTAGCACTCGGACTCGATTAATGAATACAATGATGCGTAACATGAACAACATGATGAATCGCCAGAACTGCATCGCAGTTGCTCTAGCCAACTGTTGAACCAAAGAAACCAAGCCGCCGCCGCACCTCCTCAAGCTCGTCTCACCCAAGCTAGCGAATTTATGAGGACTCGTCCGCCAACTTTCTCCAATTCTTCGTAACCATTGACGCCGATGATTGATCCGCTCCATTGAGAAGAAGCTTGAAATTGCCCAAAGGCACCAATCGTGAGAAGGTTCTCTATGCCGCCATCACCGGAGGGCACCGCCACGAATGGTGGGAGAACTACTGATCTCGCCATGATGATCCTCGACTATCACTTGGGCGAGTTTTCCACCGCTTCCGCCACTCTCATATTCCCGATGGAAAGGTGGAAATGAAGAAGAATGAATTCGGAGCTTAAGCAAGAAGGGATGTCGGTGAGTGAATACCTTAATAAGTTCACTCAACTCGCCGCTACGCACTGGAGGATGTAGCCACAGATGATGCTCGTCGAAGAAGTTCAAGCGTGGACTCAATCCAGATTAAAGGTGCAAGTCATTGGCAATGACTATGCAGATTTCAAAGATCCGTAGATAAGGCTATGCTCATTGAGGAATCTCGTCGGAATTGGAAGAATCCGTAAGAGAAAGATGATGCAAGATGGAGCCCATCGAGTCACCCAGAGAGTCGAACAAATGCTCAACGACCGCTCGCTTCACTCCTCCGAATACATTCAGACCCTCGCACCAAGACTCGCCCGCCTCCTCCAGCAATCGCAACCTCAAGACCAACAAAGAATCCACCTCGGAGGAGGAAAGAATCCACCGCAGGAGTCACCTGTTTCAACTGTCATGAACTCGGTCATTATGCCAACAATTGCCCCAGAAAGCAAGCTGTGACGCCAGTCCGTTTTAATTTGGGATCTACGCCAGCCAAGACCCCTGCCCCAGGAGCAGGACGTGGAGTGCCCCAAACTCCTAATCAAGCCACCAGACTCGCCGCTCACCGGAAGAGGCGCGTGAATCACGCCACCACCGAGGATGCCCACCGCACTGCACGCCATACTAGGTAAGCTCCTAGTCAACTCAAAGATCCGCCATGGTTTTGTTTGATTTCGAGCTACGATTCGCTTGTTTCTGAGTTTTGCCGCAAATCATCAATTAAAGACAATGCCTCTTAAGATCGTTTTACTAGTGCAATCTCACGGTTACGATTTGAGTACGAACCAAGGCTGCCCAAGTTAAGATATTAATTGGAGGGTAGAATTTCTAGCCAACCTTATTGTCCTAGACACCAAGTCCCTAGATGTGATCCTAGGAATGGATTGGCTCTCCAAGAACCAAGCGATTTTGGATTGTGGGAATAGAGAGATCACCCTAACCACCCAGATGGAACCAAGTTAAAAGTTCAAGCCGATTCAGATCGGTCCAAGGATTAGAGTTTGTAGTGCCAAAGGAATAAGCTTGAAGATGTGCCATCGCCAAATGAATTTCCGATGTGTTTCGGATGAGTTGCAGGATGCCACCGGATCGAGATATAGAGTTCTTGATAGAACTAGTGCCCGAACACCACCCATTTCCAAGAGACCCTATAGGATGCCGCTAATGAGTTAGCCAAGTAAAGAGACAGATTAAAGAGCCGCAAGATCAAGGATTTGTTCGACCAAGTTCTTCGCCATGGGGAGCACCAGTTCTTCTAGTTGAAAAGAAAGATGGAACTCAGAGAATGTGTGTGGATTATCGCCACTCAATGAGGTCACCATCAAGAATAAGTACCTCCGCCAAGAATCGATGATTTGTTTGACCAACTTCAGGAGCCGAGTGTTCTCAAGATTGATTTAAGATCAGTTACCACCATTGAAGATTCGTCAAGAGGATATTCCCAAAACAGCTTTTGTTACTCGGTATGGGCAAGATGAGTATACCGTGATGTCCTTGGATTGACCAATGCCCTGCCTACTTCATGACCTTGATGAATAAGGTATTCATGGAGTATTTGGATAAGTTTGTTGTTGTTTTCATTGACGACATTCGATCTACTCCAAAAGTGAGGAAGAACATGAGGATCACTTGCGCCAAATCCTAACGGCTAAGAGAGAATCACTTTATGCAAAGTTTAGTAAATGTGAGTTCGGATGAAAGAAGTTGCTTTCCTAGGACATGTCATATCGGGAGAAGGAGTCATTTGTTGACCCCGAAAGGTACGAGATGTGCTAAGTTGGGAGTCACCCAAGACGGTACCCCAAACCAAGTTTTCTTGGAATGGCAGGATATTATCGCCGTTTCATAGAAGGGTTTTCTAGAAAAGCTAGACCGCCACTCAACTTTTAAAGAAGGAAAAGAAATTTGTTTGGACATCGGAGTGTGAGCAAAGTTTTCAAGAATTAAAGAAGTGTTTGACAACCGCCCAAAGGCTTATTACGCGGATAATAGGAAGGATTTTGAGATATTCTGTGATGCATCCCGACAAGGACTCGGTTGTGTGCTAATGCAAGATAAGAAGGTTGTAGCGTATGCTTCATGACAACCGAGGCCACATGAAGTTAACTATCCTACCCATGATTTGGAATTAGCAACCGTAGTGCATGCTTTAAAGATTTGGCGCCACTATCTCATTGGTAATCGTTGTGAAGTTTATCTCGATCACAAGAGTTTGAAGTATATTTTACCCAAGTCGACCTCAATATGAGACAAAGAAGATGGTTGGAATTGATCAAGGACTATGACATTGGGATTCATTATCATCCGTGCAAGGCCAATGTCGTAGCCGATGCTTTGAGTAGAAAGAGCTACCGCAACACTGATGATTAAGGAAAGTCACCACCCTTTATAAGGAATTTGAAGCTTAGTTTGGAATTGATTCAGAAGGGTATTTAGCTACCTTGGAAGTACGCCCTACGTTGGAAGATCGATTCGAGAAGCACGGTAGATGATGCCGACATTAAGGAGATTAAGAGCAATATGAAGAAAGGAAAAGCCTCGTGTTTCTCTCAAGATGAACAAGGTACTATTTGGTATGAGAAGCGATTTGCGCACTGATCGTAAAGAGCTTAAGGAATTGATTCTCAAGGAAGCGCATGAGACTTTATACTCCATTCATCCCGAAGTACCAAGATGTATCAAGACCTCAAGGAAAGGTATTGGTGGCCTAGTATGAAGCGTGAGATTGCGAATATGTTGCACTTTGTGATGTCCGCGGAAGGTCAAGGCAGAGCATCGAGGCCGCAGGATTGCTGCAGCCATTGAAGATTCCAGAGTGGAAGTGGGAAGAAATTGGTATGGATTTCATTACGGATTTCCTAAAACCCAAGCGTGTTATGACTCGATCCGGGTAATAGTGGATCGATTGACTAAGGTAGCTCACTTCATTCCGCTTAAGACTACCTATGCAGGAGATAAATTAGCGAGTTATATATGTCAAGGATCGCGGTCTTCACGGAGTGCCTAAGAAGATAGTGTCCGATAGAGGAACCCGGTTTACCTCTCGCTTTTGGCGTAGTCCGCGACGAAGCCATGGGAACTCATCTCGATTCAAGATCGCCTATCACCCTCAAACCGATGGATGATCGAGCGTGTGAATCGATTCTTGAGGATATGTTAAGAGCTTGTGCCTTAACTTATGGTGTCAAGTGGGACAAGTGTTTGCCCTACGCCGAAGTTTTCGACAACAATAGTTATCAAGCCGACCGCAAATGTCGCTTTTGAAGCCTTATATGGAAGGAAGTGCGTAACCCTCTCAACTGGAAGGAGTCGAGAAAGACAATTGTTTGGTCTGCCATACCGCAAGAAGCCAAGAGCAAGTTCAACTAATTCGAGACCGCTTGAAGATAGCTCAAAGCGCATGTAAGAGTTATGCGATAATCGTCGCAGATTTGAGTTTCGAGCCCAATGATTATGTTTACCTCGAGTTACCCTCTCAAAGGAGTTAAGAGATTTCAAGTAAAAGGAAAGCTTGCCCCTAGATATGTGGGACCGCTCAAAATCTTGGAACGAAGAGGCGAGGTTGCCTACAAGTTAGAATTGCCTCGATCTTTTTGTCGAATCCATGATGTGTTCCATGTATCGCATTGAAGAAATGCTGCGTGTGCGGAAGAACAGATGTCATTGGAAGCCATTGATTTGCAAGAGGATCTTACCTACAAGGAGCAACGGTGAAAATTTTGGATATCGCAGAGCGTATCACGAGAAGCAAGATCATCCGTTTTGCAAGGTCCATGGAGCCATCATTCGTAAGAGGAAGCAACTTGGGAGCGAGAAGAAGATCTCAAGTCCGAGTTTCCCACCTATTCCTAGCCACCAATCTCGGGTCGAGATTCCATTTAAGGGGGGGAGGTTTGTAACATCCCAAAAATTTGAGTTTTGGAATGTTGGAATTCAAAATTTAACCATTTGCATTTTCTTGAATTAACTCCAGCTTAATTTGAATTTCTAAATAATAAAAGGATTTAATTTGGCTAAACTATTCATCAAAATCAAGAATTTCAGTTTTAGTTGGGTTCCTTGTGCTCCAAGGAATTTTTCTGTATTTTTGGGGATTTTTCTGAATTTATTTGATATTTATTTGATTTTATTTGAATTTCTGGATTTTTCTTAATTTGAAAAAGGTTTTTATTTCTGAAAACCCTCTCGGGCCGAATCTGCTCCGGCCCGGTTTTCCAGCCCGCTAGCCCCGGCCCAGGTTTCCCTCGCGGCCCAGCCAGCCCGCGCGCGCCACGGCCGTCCGATGCGCGACGCGCGTGTGGCTGCGATTGCGCCACGTCGCCGCCTCGCGAAACCCTAGCCGCCGTCGCCGCCGTCCGAGTTCGTGTCGGCGCCGTCTTGGAGTCCGTGCCCCGCACGCCTCCCGAGGGCTATAAATGCAGCGCTGCGCCCCGCCCGAGGTCCGCCGTCTCGCGCCGCACCCGTCGCCCCCTTCGCCATCGCTCGAAGCCCGTCGTCTTCGCGTGAGACCTCGCCGAGCTCCGCCGCCAAAACCGGCTTTTCCCGTCGTCGCCGCCGCCCGGTGCCTCTCCGCCGCAGCCGCGAAGTCTCGCCGAGTTCGCCGCGACGTCCTCTTTCGATCCGCAGCGCGCGCCGATCCGGTCATCCTCCGCCGCTTGCCGGGTCATCTTCCCCGTTGCCGGTGAGCCCGCGCCGCCGCTCGTCGTCGTTCCCCTCCACTTCTTGGCGGCCGTCCGATCGCCAGCGTGCGCTCCCGATGCGGCCACGTCTCCACCGCCCTTGGCCGTTCGATCCGATCTGGCCTCTCGCCAGATGCAGCCGCGTGGTCGCCGACGTCACCGCTGCGTCGGCGCTGATCGGCCGCTGCGTCACATACCGCTACATACCGTGCACGGGTGCACGGTGAACCGAGCCGCGCCGTGGACCCAGTCCACCGTAAGCCGGCTGACGTCAGCGTTGCGCAATAAATCGCTTTTTCAGTACAAAAATAAATCCAAAAATTCTGATTTTCTGATTTTCTGTATTTTCTCTGAATTTAATCTTTCGAGGCCTGTTCTCGCCATACGAACTCCGATTGAGGCGATTCAAGTTTCTAAAATTTTCTAAAATCAAGATCTATCTTCCAGAGCCATTTATTTTCAGTTTTGAGCTTGTTTGAGTCTCTGTTTTGTATTTATTTGGTTTCATCGTTTTCTTTTCGGTAGACGCTAATTCGAGGGAGCAAACGAAGACTTCGAAGACCAAGATTCAGCACTAGATCAGCAAGGCAAGTCGTAACCTTTGATCATATTGATCCTATGTTTGCAAAGTAATTTATTTTATACACTTGCATGCTATTTACGTATCAATGTTTATTTAATGGGAGTAGATGTATGCCTAGTTGACATTATGCCACCTTGATTCGTTGTATGCCATGTATCCATTGTTAAACCTAGGTTGGGACATTACTAGTTGGACATAATCATAATACCAACATTGGGTTATCGTAGCTATGCTTAGACATGCTTACATATACGTTGGGATTCATGTCACATGTTGAATAATGTTAATCTTGACTTAATGAGATATTGAATCGTGGCCGTTAGCCCTTGTTGTAAAATTTGTTGTACCATGGCGGGGTTTGCCATTGGTCTTGGTTGAACGAATTGTTTTCCCTCGGGCAAGTGATCGTGCAGTAAAGGGGGTGCTTTCTAGCACGTTGGGATGTGGATGTCTTGCCTGAGACAACTTAAGGACTTAATCTTGTGCGCCATTGAACTGGGTCTAATCGTACTACCACATGTCCGAATGGGACAGACCTAGGCGATTAATTTGTAATGTCTAGTCTTGAGTAACGCCAATGGTGGTGTGGGTTCCGGATGGACGGGTAGATTCACATGGCGCAAGAGGGGCCTTATGGGCGAAACCTTAGCGGCGATCGAGTTTAGACAATGCATTGTAAAGGCTCTGTCATGATATCTCGCGACACACCAAAGGAAGTGTGTTAGTAACGCTTGCACAAAGAGATGTTCATGTCTTGTGGGTAAAGTTGTACAACCTCCGCAGAGTGTAAAACTATTCGAATAGCGCGTCATGGTCATGGACAAAGCCCGGAATTTCACACGGGTATAGAGTGTTTCATGAAATGTGGAATTGTTTGGATGTGAACGGGAGTTCACGTTGTTTTGTTGTCTATCATTGATCTATCGCTTATTTATTTATGTTTTCATAAATATGCTTTCAATCTATTTATTGTATTTCAATTCAAGTTATTGCTTTACGCAAATGAAACATATAGCCATCCTTATCAAGTCCGCATAAATATATTGCATCAATTCCTATGGCTTGTCGAGTACCTTTGTACTCACGGCTTTATGCCCTTGTTGATTAGTTGTCAAGGAGATAATGAATCTTATGAAGAGGAATTCTATGAAGACTACGTGGATTAGGAAGGCGTTCCCGCACGATTGCCTCGTGGCATGTCGAATGGTTCAAGTTATCTTTTCCATTGCAATAGTATTTGTTTCTTAAGCCCTTAAGGCACAATGGTGTAAACATTGACCATAAGGTCGTTTGCTTTATTTAATAATAATTTGCTTCTTCTTAGTTAATTCGTTGTATGGAATGATATTACATCGTGTTTCCACTTTGTGTGCACTAGCGTGATCTCGACTAGTGCAAGATACACAGAGGGTTTCGGATTTGTAAATCCGGGTCCCGACACAGATACTGGAAGATATACTCAGAGGGTTTCGGATTTGCAAATCCGGGTCCCGACAAAACTTCACCTCTGTGGCTCAAGATCTTGAATGGTCCGACATATCTGGGTGCAAGCTTCCCTTTTGCATGAAACATCTTGACTCCCTTGAGTGGTGTAACTATAAGGTATACATAATCTTCAGGTTCAAAGCTCAATTCTCTGCGACGATTGTCGGCATAACTCTTCTGCCTTGATTGTGCAATCTTTAATCTTTCTCTGATCATAGCGATCTGTTCTTCCGCTTGCTGAAGAATATCCGGTCCAAAAACATGCCGTTCCCCAGTCTTATTCCAATTCAAGGGTGTTCGACAGGATCGACCATACAGAGCTTCAAATGGAGACATCTGTAAACTCGCTTGATAATTGTTATTGTAGCTAAACTCAGCATAAGGCAAGCACTTGTCACATGAAGTAGAATATGCTAAAGCACATGCTCTCAGCATATCTTCCAGTATCTGGTTAACTCTCTCGGTTTGTCCATCCGCTCGGATGGTATGTCAGATCTTGAAGTTCAGACGAGTTCCCATGGCTTCATGCAGCTTTCCCCAAAACCTTGAGGTAAATTGGGTACCTCTGTCCGATACTATCTTCTTCGGCACTCCATGCAAGCAAACAATTCTTGGCATATAGAGTTCTGCTAACTTATCGCCTGAGTAAGTGGTCTTCACAGGTACAAAATGTGCAACCTTGGTCAAACGATCCACTATAACCCATATAGAGCCATATCCATTCCGAGTCCTGGGTAAACCGGTTATGAAATCCATATCGATCTCTTCCCATTTCCATTCAGGTATCTTTAGGGGTTGCAATAATCCTGCTGGCCTCTGATGCATAGCTTTGACTCTTTGGCATATGTCACATAATGCAACATATTCGGCAACTTCCCGCTTCATGCTTGGCCACCAAAATCTTTCTTTTAAATCCTGATACATTTTGCACTTCCTGGATGAATTGAGTACTTGGAGTCATGGGCTTCCTCCAAAATTAGCTGCTTTAGATCCTCTTTATTTGGCACACAAATGCGCCCTTTAAACCACATAGTACCTTGCTCATCCAGTTTGAAATCCTTTGCCTTGCCTGCATCCATCTTGTCCTTAATTCTCTTGATTTTGTCGTCGTCTTTCTGCCCTTCCCTGATCTGATCTTCCAGGGTAGGTTTTACTCCCAAGGTAGCCAAAAATCCTTCTGGTACCACTTCCAACCCTAGCTTCTCAAAATCCTTACACAACACGGTCTGACTTGGTTCTAACAGCATATTTACGTTGTGGCTCTTCCGGCTCAAGGCATCGGCCACAACATTGGCTTTACCCAGGTGGTAATGAATTCCAACATTGTAATTGTAAGGACCCGAATCCACCGATTCGAACCCACTGTGTTAACCGCACTAGTCCCAGGATCAACGCTAGTGCACACAGCTCAACATCGGTACATATCACATCATACTCAACGATAATAGAATAATAGTTCATTTATTGATATAGCTAAATGTATGATCTTATGACCAACTTACATTATTAAGCCACGCAGGGCAAGACTGGAAATATAAGCTAATAATTAAGCAGCGGAAAGTAGAAAACGTAGATAGCTCATCAGTTCACCACAGGCAACCGACAAGGCCCGGACCCTAATGACTCGTGTCTTCCTGGAACTCCTCCTCCAACACAGGTGTAGATTCTTCGACTGTTGATTATTGTTGTTGGCAAGGGTGAGTACTTAAAGCACTCAACAAGTTGTGTACAGAATGCAATTCTATGTAACTATATGTAAGGCTTATTCCAATGGATAGGCTATCATGGCTATTTTGCAATAAGCAGCATTTATTAAAAAATATAATATTTAGATTGTAAAGCCTTGTAAAACAAATAGCAATAATAAATAGATTCAGTATTTCTAAAGTAAACCAAGTTTCCAATCCTAAATCAAATTCCATCTTCCACATGGCATTCCGCCATCCCAACCAAATTGTTCATTCAATTAAGCTAACCCTTAACTGTAATTCCCAAGCATTGCTTAATACCACGAGCACGGCTATCCGAATAGTTTCACACTCTACAGAGGTTATGCACTTTACCCACGTGATACAACCAAACACCACCAAGGCGAGTGATTATAACAAAGCCTTTACAATGCGCTGGCTTAACCCGGTACCACCCGCTAAGGTTTCAACACTGGTAGGACTGGTTACCACATCCAGGGCCCCCCTCTTGCGCCATGTGAATTACTCCATAACTCGGGAACTCACACCGACCACGATAGTACCAAAATTAAGACATTGCAAATTACTCATTTGGCCGCCCATACTGACATGTGGTTGCATGATTGACTCAGTCAAAGGCTTGCAAGGTTAAGTCCTTAGTGTGATCAAGGCAAGACATCCACATACCATCTGCCCATCGGGCCCACCTTGGCATACTCGCCCCTTGTCACTTGCCCCAATCTAAGTGATTATCACCCAGTTGATTACCAAACACCACGTGCCATCAACAATTCAACATCGTTGCGTGACATGACTCGCCACAACAACTCAATCTCATCGTGTGATCCCACATGACACACAAGTTCATAACATGGTTCCACATTCAATTAATCAAGATTAATTATCAATGATTCTGACACATGTGATGACGTGGCATGGCTAAGCATCTAATACGGACTAACCATCCCATGTTGATTATAATTACTAACCAACTATATTGAACCAATCTAGGGTGACAATGGATCATGGCATACAATGACAAGGTAGGATATAAATCAATCTGGTATATTAGCTAAGCCCAATTTAATTTGAAACAATTGTATGCTTGAAATAATATGCAATAGGGTAAAACAAATATAGAAATTTTATAAACATGGGTTCAACATGATCAAAGCACAACTTGCCTTGGAATAGGTCCTGATCTTGATTTGAAGCTTGCTCTTGAGTTGCTGGATCTTCCTCCGAAACTTCGCACAATTCAACGACTAAGCGTACCGAAGAAGAAAAGCAAATAAATACTAAAACAGAGAGGAAATGAACTCCAAAAATTAATTAAATTTCGCCATTAAATAGACCTCAATTTTACAAATTTTTAGAAACTTGAATCACTCAAATCCGAGTTATGATGCAAAAGATATAGCCTTTTGAAGTTTGAAATAAATACTGAAAATACAGAAATTAGAAATTCGGAATTAACAGAATTGTTTTTATTCTGAAAATAGAATTAATGCGCAAGCGTGACGTCAGCCCTGACTCAGACCAACCAAACACTACCACTTGGCCACTGGTCCATGGACTGCGTCCACAGATCTCCTCGGGTCCACGGTGCACCCGTTTCACGCGGTTCTGGCCATTGGCACGCGGGTCCCGCACGATGCTGACTCGGCGCCAACGCAGGACACCTGCGGCGCCACGCAACTCGCCACGACGCTGCCACCTCGACGGAACTGCTTACGTGGACGACACGCGGCAATGAAGCGTCAAGCCACGTCGACGGCGACGGCACAGGGCCCTAGGGTCGTTGGCGGCGATCGGCCCGGCTACCTACGGCGCCCTCGCGACATCGCCTACCTTCTGATGCGCTTGGATCTGGGTTTTGGGTACTTGGACGACGGCGGCGAGACCTTTCTTCTTGTTGGCGACGACCTCCCCGCGGTTTCTCCTCTCCGGCGATGCTCCGACCGAACTAGCGCGCGCACGGGCTCCCTCTTGACAAGACGCAACCGCCAGCCTTGGTCTCGAGCCTTTAGCTCCACGGAAGACGTCGAAATCGAAGAAGAACAGCGGCGGCGGTGCTCCAAGAGAACCCTCGATTGTAGCAATTTGGCTCCGAGATTGAAAATAAATCCTTGGGGCTTTGGCTTCTTGTACCCTGGCGATGCCGGCGCGCCCCTTATATAGCACTGGGAGTCCCTCCTTCGCCCGCTTCCACGCGGTGTCCATGGCGGACACGGAGAGGAGTTCGGCACGGACACGCGAAGAAGACGACCGGATCGACAACACGCGGCAGATCCGACGGTGACGATAAAACGAAGTCCCGAACCAGTACGCTTCGTCCTCACTCATCCGATCTGGATCCAACGGCAGGGATTAGACTTCTAGAAAATGGGCTGAACGGGCCACGCTACTCCGGGCCACTCCCGCACAGCAAATGTGCCAAGCCCAATACTGTTCAAGCCGATTTAAAATGATTTTTCATTTAAAATAACTGCCAAAATTCATTTAATTTGTTTTAAGCCAATAAATTATCAGGAAAAATCCATGAAAAATCTCAAAAATACTTTGAGACATTCTGGACTCAATAAAATATTTTTGGCAAAACTTTATTTTAACTTTGCATAAATTTAAATAGATTTGAACAAAAGGTCAATATACTTAATTTAAAATTAATTCAAATAAATCCAAAAAAATCAAAATAAATTCCAGAAAATCATAAATGCACATTTAAGCAATAAAATAGTATTTGGGTAAATTTTGGGATGTTACAAACCTCCCCCATTAACAGAATCTCGACCCTGATATTCAGGGCTAACTAGAGAATAGGTTCGGGAATTCTGACTTCAAATCTTCTTCTCGCTCCCAAGTGGCTTCACTTTCGGAATGATTGCTCCACTGAACTCTACAAAAACGAATAGACTTATTTCTGGTCTTGCGCTCCATAACATCCAAAATTTTGGTCGGTTGCTCTTTGTAAGTCAAATCTTCTTGCAGCTCTATTGCATCCAACGGGGTTTGCTCCGTTGGCACTCTGAGACATTTCTTGAGCTGTGACACATGGAATACATCATGCACTCCTGCCAAAGACTGAGGCAACTCTAACTGATAAGCTACTTCTCCTCGACGGCTCAGAATCTTGAACGGACCAATGTATCTTGGTGCAAGCTTCCCTTTAACGTGAAATCTTTTGACGCCCTTAAGAGGGGTAACCCTGAGATACACATAATCTTCTGGTTCAAAATTCAAATCTCGACGACGGTTATCTGCGTAACTTTTCTGTCTTGACTGTGCTATCTTCGACCTCTCTCTGATCATTGAAAACTTGGTTTTCTGCTTCCTCGAGAATATCTGGCCCAAACACCAAACGCTCTCCTATTTCATTCCAATTTAACGGAGTACGACAAGCACGTCCATACAATGCTTCAAACGGTGACATCTGTAGGCTAGCTTGATAACTATTATTGTAACTGAATTCTGCATATGGCAAACATTTATTCCATGACGTAGCATAAGCTAAAGCACAAGCTCTCAGCATGTCCTCTAAAATCTGATTTACTCTGTCGGTCGACCATCATGCATGGGTGATACGCGATCAATTCAAAGCGAGTTCCCATTGCTTCGTGCAACTTATTCCAAAATCTCGAGGTGAATTGGGTACCTCTGTCCGACACAATCTTCTTGGGCACTCCATGCAAGCACACAATCCTTGACATATACAGCTCTGCTAAACGATCTCCTGAGTAAGTGGTCTTTACCGGGATGAAATGAGTGACCTTAGTCAAACGATCCACAATAACCCAAATTGAGTCGTAACCTCTCTGAGTCTTAGGTAGACCGGTGATAAAGTCCATTCCGATTTCCTCCCACTTCCATTCCGGAATTTTCAACGGCTGCAACAAACCAGCTGGTCTTTGTGCATGGCATTTACCCTCTGACATATGTCACATAAAGCCACATGCTCAGCTACTTCACGCTTCATATTAGGCCACCAAAATCTCTCCTTCAAATCCTGGTACATCTTAGCACTTCCTGGATGAATTGAGTACTTAGAATCGTGAGCTTCCTCAAGAATCACCGTTTAGATTCCTTTTATCCGCACACAAATTCGGCCTTTGAAGAACATGGTTCCTTGCTCGTCTAGAGTGAAATCCATGGCTAGGCCTTCCTCCTTTTTAGCCTTGATCTTAGAAATTTTATCATCATCTTTCTGGCCTTCTCTAATCTGATCCTCCAGCGTTGGCTTTACTTCCAGAGCGGCTACCATTCCCTGCTGAACAACTTCCAATCTCACACAAATTCCTTACATAGCTCGGTTGATCTTCCATGGTCAATGTATTCGCGCTATGGCTCTTTCGCTCGAGCATCTGCTACCACATTGGCTTTTCCGGATGATAATGAATTCCCACATTATAATCCTTAATTAGCTCCACCACCTTATTTGTCTCATATTAAGATCCGCTTGAGTGAATATGTATTTGTGCTCTTATGGTCTGTATATATCTCACATCTATTTCCTATGAGATAATGACGCCATATCTTCAAAGCATGCACTACGGCGGCTAACTCCAAATCATGCGTTGGGTAATTCACTTCATGCAGCCTCAACTGCCTTGACGCGTAAGCAACGACTTTGCCTTCTTGCATTAACACGCATCCCAAGCCTTACTTTGAAGCATCACAGTATATATCAAATCCATTCTGCACATCTGGCAACACTAATACGGGGGCTGTCGTTAAACGCTTCTTTAATTCCATAAAACTTTTCTCGCACTCTGGCGTCCATGCAAACTTCTTTTCTTTATTCAACAACTGCGTAAGGGGTTTAGCAATTGTCGAGAATCCCTCTATGAACCGACGGTAATATCCCGCCATTCCCAGAAAACTACGGATCTGGGTAACAGACTTCGGTTGCTCCTAATGCAACACTGCGTCCACTTTGCTTGGGTTAACTGCCACTCCTTTAGTAGTCATTACATGACCAAGAAATTCAACTTTCTCCTTCCAAAACTCTCACTTGCTAAACTTAGCGTACAGCTGATGCTCTCCCAGCCTCTCTAAAACCATCCTCAGATGTTCTGCATGCTCTTCCTCTATCTTTGAGTAAACCAAGATATCGTCTATGAAGACTACAACAAACTTATCCAAATACTCCATGAAAACCTTATTCATCATGTTCATGAAATATGCCGGGGCATTCGTCAATCCAAATGACATGACTGTGAACTCATAATGTCCGTATCGCGTAGAAAACGCAGTCTTAGGCACATCCTCCGCTCGGATCTTCAACTGATGGTATCCCGAACGAAGATCTATCTTGGAGAAAACTCCAGCTCCTCTTAACTGATCAAATAAGTCGTCGATCCTGGGCAACGGATACTTATTCTTGATCGTTACTTCATTAAGTGCACGATAATCAATGCACATCCTAAGGCTTCCATCCTTCTTACGGACGAACAAAACTGGTGCTCCCCATGGCGATGAACTAGGTCTAATGAAACCTTTCTCTTGCAATTCCTCAATCTGCTTTTTCATTTCCACTAACTCGTCGGTAGGCATCCGATATGGTCTCTTTGATATCGGTGCTGTCCCCGGTGCTAACTCGATAACAAACTCGATGTCGCGGTCTGGTGGCAGTCCTGGTAAATCTTCTGGAAACACATCCGGGTATTCTCTGACTACTGGCACATCTTCCATGCTGATGGCTTTCACGCTGTTGACCACTAACTGCCCATCACGAACTGCGGTCGCTTGAAATTCTACCTTCTTGCCATTAGGGCCTTCCAATGTTACAATCCTTCGGCCACAATCCAAAACAGCCTTATGTTTGGATAGCCAATCCATTCCAAGGATGACGTCTAGGGATTGCGCATCTATCAAGATAAGATTCGCTAGAAATTCTATCCCATCCATAAGCAACTTAGCTCCAAAACACCCAAGGCTAGATCTAAGCTCAGATCCTGGGGCTTGGACTAAGAGCACACACTTAAGATTCACCACTTTAAATCCATTCTTGGTTGCAAAACTTTGGGAAACAAACGAATGCGAAGCTCCAGAATCAAACAAAACTATAGCGGGTACTGAGTTAACTAGGAACTTACCCAGTACGACATCTGTAGCCTCCTGAGCTCCATCTGCGGTGATGTGGTTGATTCTACCACGCACTGTTGATTGCGGTGTTGCTCCAGCTTGACCTGGCGCACGATTTCCTCCTGAGGTTGGTGCCTTGGCATGTGTTGTTCCCAAGTTGAAACGAACTGGCGTGATGCCTCCCTTCTGTGGACACCTATTAGAAAAGTGCCCTGGCTCATTGCATGTATAGCATCTTTTCACTGCAGACTGCTGACTCCCTCCTGGCGCATTGTTGCCCTATGCTGGAGTCTGAAAGTTCTGATTGGCAGGGCGAGGTGCAGGGGTTGATGTCTTATTCACGGCTGGCGGTTGGAATCTAGCAAATTACTGTGGTAACATTCTCAAACGTAGATGGTTTGGACGTCCACCCTGATTAGTCATCAAGCGCTTACGGTTTTCACCCAGCTCTTTGCGCTTATCCTCTAGGATCAAAGCCTTATTAACTAGCTCCTGAAAATCTGGAAAATTGTGGGTGATTAGTCCCACCTGCAGTCCTGAATTCAGTCCCTTCATGAAGCGAGACTGCCTAGCTTTATCTGTCGCTACGTCTTCAGGGGCATAGCGAGCTAACTGGGTAAATTTATTCAGATACTCAGCCACTGGTTGGCCTCCTTGTTTCAGAGCTCTGAACTCTTTCTTCTTAAGATCCATCATTCCCTCTAGAACATGGTATTGGCGGAAAGCAGTAGTAAACTCCTCCCAAGTAATCTCTTGCGGGGCTCCATGTGCGGCACAATAATTCTCCCACCATTCTACGGCGGTTCCTTCCAGTTGATGAGAGGCGTAGAGCACCTTCTCATTGCCTTCACATTGCGTGATGTGCAGATTCTTCTCAATAGTCCTAAGCCAGTCATCGGATTCCAAAGGGTTCACATTTCCTGAAAAAGTTGGTGGCCGAGTCCTCATAAAATCTGACAGCTTGGAGTAAGGTCGAGGTCCACCATTGTTGTTCTGAGCTGCATGGTTGTTGTTGGTTGCTGCTACATTGGTCATCTGCTGCATCTGCTACATCATAGTCTGCATTAGTTGAGTCTGCGCGGCAAGAAACGCTCCCAGATTCTGCATGTCCACTGGCGGTGGTTGAGGGCTGCCTCCGTCATTGGGGTTGTCATTCTAGCGCAGTCCACTTCCTGAAGCACTGTTGTTCCCTCGAGTATTCACCATCTGGTGATTGCCTCTTGGGTTAGGAAAGGTAGATGTAGCATAGATAAGAAGCAAGAATTTCTAAAGCAGGGAAGACAGGTTATACCCAACTGAAATGATTCTTTATTTAATCTTGGTATGGCTGCTTATTTAAGCCTACAAGCTTTGCAACACATACTGCACACTCAGCATTACAAAGAAGCAAACTAAACACGAAACCTTAACGTCAACTAAAGAGGTAAAAGACTAACTTAAAGACGCGACTCCACACTCGAGTCTCAACACAACTCTAAGACTGATCCTCCTCGGGCTCCCACTCTCGCTCCTCGGGATCCTCCTCTGACTCTTCCTCGGCTGGCTCCTGAGCTCCTCGGGTCACACGCCCCAACTCGTCCTCGACCGCCTCTAGGGCCTCTCCCAGCTCGGTGATCATCCCGATGGCTGAAGCACGGGTCACCTCAAGCCCCTGCTCTGCCACTCTGAGTGCCTCGTACACTGTCTCCAGCTCCTGAGTAGTCTCTCTCATATGCTCCTCTTGGGCAAGGGCGAACTCCGTAAGGTGAGTTGCAGTAGCACACTCGTCCTCCACGATCCGTCGGTGTCGGCACACTTGAACGTCTGGGTGAAGTCGGAACACTGAGTCGTGAAGCTCGTCGGCGTAGTCGCGGCAGACACGGCGAAGAGCAAGTCGGGCAACCTCCTGGATCGCAACCTCGTACGAGAATCTTCTGGCGGAGATGTTGATTGGCCTGCTAGCTTCATCATTCTCCCGGGCGTAGATAATCAGCTTGCAAATAAATCCTCGGTGAACACCATTAACGGTCTAGCTGCCTCCACGGTAAAGCGGACGATAGAAGCCTCCAAGCGTCTGAAGAACTCTCCACAGCTCCATGGCGTAGCCACCAGCTGACTCCTCGAAGGTTGGAACGATCGGCATCTGCTCCACAAGAACTTTGAATAAGTTCTCCACCCGGAACGGCAAGTAAATCGGTAAATTCAGCAAAGGCGAGAAGTAGAGAATGAGATGAGTCAAGAGTGTTTTATTAGTCAACTTTAAATTTTTCTTTAGAAAATAGTTTTGGACACACACAGGACACCTCCATACTATCTAGGGCCAATACCTACAGTCAGTATGCTCTGATACCACCTCTGTAAGGACCCGAATCCACCGATTCGAACCCCGTGTTTACCGCACTAGTCCGGGATCAACGCTAGTGCACACACTCAACATCGGTACATATCACATCATACTCAACGATAATAGAATAATAGTTCATTTATTGATATAGCTAAATGTATGATCTTATGACCAAATTACATTATTAAGCCACGCAGGGCAAGACTGGAAATATAAGCTAATAATTAAGCAATGGAAAGAAAGCGTAGATAGCTCATCGGTTCACCACAGCAACCGACAAGGCTCGGACCCTAATGACTCGTGTCTTCCTGGAACTCCTCCAACACAGGTGTAGATTCTTCGACTGTTGATTATTGTTGTTGGCAAGGGTGAGTACTTAAAGCACTCAACAAGTTGTGCACAGAATGCAATTCTATGTAACTATATGTAAGGCTTATTCCAATGGATAGGCTATCATGGCTATTTTGCAATAAGCAGCATTTATGAACAAATATAATATTTAGAGTGTAAAGACTTGTAAAACAAATAGCAATAATAAATAGATTCAGTATTTCTCAAGTAAACCAGGTTTCCAATCCTAAATCAAATTCCATCTTCCACATGGCATTCCGCCATCCCAACCAAATTGTTCATTTAATTAAGCTAACCCTTAACTGTAATTCCCGAGCATTGCTCAATACCGTGAGCACGGCTATCTGAATAGTTTCACACTCTGCAGAGGTTACGCACTTTACCCACGTGATACAACCAAACACCACCAAGGCGAGTGATTATAACAAAGCCTTTACAATGCGGTGGCTTAACCCAGTACCACCCGCTAAGGTTTCGACACAGGTGGGACTGGTTACCACATCCAGGGCCCCCCTCTTGTGCCATGTGAATTACTCCATAACTCGGGAACTCACACCGACCACGATAGTACCAAAATTAAGACATTGCAAATTACTCAGCTAGGCTAGCCCATACCAGACATGTGGTTGCATGATTGACTCAGGTCAAAGGCTTGCAAGGTTAAGTCCTTAGTGTGATCAAGGCAAGACATCCACATACCATCTGCCCATCGGGCCCACCTTGGTATACTCGCCCCTTGTCACTTGCCCCAATCTAAGTGATTATCACCTAGTTGATTACCAAGCACCACGTGCCATCAACAATTCAACATCGTTGCGTGACATGACTCGCCACAACAACTCAATCTCATCGTGTGATCCCACATGACACACAAGTTCATAACATGGTTCCATATTCCATTAATCAAGATTAATTATCAATGATTCAGACACATGTGATGACGTGGCATGGCTAAGCATCTAATACAGACTAACCATCCCATGTTGATTATAATTACTAACCAACTATATTGAACCAATCTAGGGTGACAATGGATCATGGCATACAATGACAAGGTAGGATATAAATCAATCTGGTATATTAGCTAAGCCCAATTTAATTTGAAACAATTGTATACTTGAAATAATATGCAATAGGGTAAAACAAATATAGAAATTTTATAAACATGGGTTCAACATGATCAAAGCACAACTTGCCTTGGAATAGGTCCTGATCTTGATTTGAAGCTTGCTCTTGAGTTGCTGGATCTTCCTCCGAAACTTCGCACAATTCAACGTCTACGCGTACCAATGAAGAAAAGCAAATAAATAGCAAAATAGAGAGCAAATGAACTCCAAAAATCAATTAAATTTCACCATTAAATATATCTCAATTTTACAAATTTTTAGAAATTTGAATCACTCAAATCCGAGTTACGATGCAAAAGATATAACCTTTTGAAGTTTGAAATAAATACTGAAAATACAGAAATTAGAAATTCGGAATTAACAGAATTGTTTTTATTCTGAAAATAGAATTACTGCGCAAGCGTGACGTCAGCCCTGACTCAGACCAACCAAACGCTGCCACTTGGCCACCGGTCCATGGACTGCGTCCACAGATCTCCTCGGGTCCACGGTGCACCCGTTTCACGCGGTTCTGGGCCATTGGCACGCGGGTCCCGCACTATGCTGACTCGGCGCCAGCGCAGGACACACGCGGAGCCACGCAGCTCGCCACGACGCTGCCACCTCGGCGAAACTGCTTACGTGGACGACACGCGGCAACGAAGCGTCAAGCCATGTCGACGGCGACGGCACAGGGCGCTAGGGTCGTCGGTGGCGATCAGCCCGGCTACCTACGGCGCCCTTGCGACTTCGCCTACCTTCTGACGCGCTTGGATCTGGGTTTTGGGCACTTGGGCGACGGCGGCAAGACCTTTCTTCTTGTCAGCGACGACCTCCCCGCGGTTTCTCCTCTCCGGCGATGCTCCGACCGAACTAGCGCGCGCACGGGCTCCCTCTTGACAAGACGCAACTACCAGCCTTGGTCTCGAGCCTTTAGCTCCACGAAAGACGTCGGAATCGAAGAAGAACAGTGGCGGCGGTGCTCCGAGAGAACCCTCGATTGCAGCAATTTGGCTCCGAGATTGAAAATAAATCCTTGGGGCTTTGGCTGCTTGTACCTGGCGATCTTGCGTGGCGCTATATATAGCATCGAGTCCTCCTTCGCCCGCTTCCACACGGTGTCCATGGCGGACACGGAGATGAGTCCGGCACGGACACGCGAAGAAGACGACCGGATCGACGACACGCGGCAGATCCGACGGTGACGATAAAACAAAGTCCCGAACCGGTACGCTTCGTCCTCACTCATCCGATCTGGATCCAACGGTAGGGATTAGACTTCTAGAAAATGGGCTGAGCAGCCACGCTACTCCGCCACCTCACCTGCGACAAATGGGCCAAGCCCAACATCATTCAAGCCGATTTAAAAAGATTTTTCATTTAAAATAACTACTGAAATTCATTTAATTTTTTTTAAGCCAATAAATTATCAGGAAAAATCCAAGAAAAATCTCAAAAATACTTTGAGACATTCTGGACTCAATAAAATATTTTTTGCAAAACTTTATTTTAACTTTGCATAAATTTAAATAGATTTGAACAAAAGGTCAATACACTTAATTTAAAATTAATTCAAATAAATCCAAAAAATCAAAATAAATTCCAGAAAATCATAAATGCACATTTAAGCAATAAAATAGTATTTGAGCAAATTTTGGGATGTTACAGTAATCCTTGATTAGTTCTAGACATCATCTTTGCCTCATATTTAGGTCATCTTGCGTGAAGATATACTTAAGACTTTTATGATCAGTATACACTTCACATCTGTTTCCAAGGAGATAGTGACGCCATATTTTTAGGGCATGCACTACGGTAGCTAATTCCAAATCATGTGTCGGATAGTTCTCCTCATGCGGCCTCAATTGCCTTGATGCATATGCGATTACCTTTCGGTTTTGCATCAATACACATCCCAATCCTTGACGCGATGCATCACAATAGATGTCGAAGAATTGATGAACGTCAGGTAAAACTAATACAGGTGCTGATGTTAATCTTTTCTTCAACTCCTGAAAACTCTTCTCACACTCAGGTGTCTATAAGAATTTCTTTTCCTTTTTCAACAATTGCGTAAGAGGTCTCGCAATCGTGGAGAATCCTTCGATGAAACGACGGTAATATCCGCCATTCCTAGGAAACTACGGATTTGGGTTACCGTCTTCGGTGGTTCCCAATGTAATACTGCCTCCACTTTCTTTGGATCTACCGCAATTCCTTCTGCAGTCATTATATGTCCAAGAAATTCCACCTTATTCTTCCAAAAATCACACCTAGATCCCCGTGTCGCCGCCGTCGACGTGGCTTGACGCTTCGCTGACGCGTGTCACACACGTGGATAGCTTCGCCGAGGTGGCAGCTCCGTGGCACGTTGCGTGGCGTTGCGTGTATTCTGCGCTGGTGCCCAGTCAGCGACGCAAGGGCCCACACGGCAGAGAGACGTGGTCGCATGGGCTGGGTCCACAGTGGACCAGATCCAAACCATGGACCGAGTCCATGGACCGCGGCACGTGATTGGCTGGCATCAGGGCTGACGTCACGCTTGCGCAATAATCGGTTTTTCAATTTAAAAATAATTCTGTTAATTCTGATTTTCTAATTTCTGTAATTTCAGTATTTATTCAAACTTCCAAAGGCTATAACTTTTGCATCTTAACTCGGATTTGAGTGATTCAAATTTCTAAAAAATTTTAAAATTGAGATATATTTAATGGTGAATTTTATTTGATTTTTGGAGTTCATTTACTCTCTGTTTTGGTATTTATTTACTTTTCTCCTTCGGTACGCGTAGACGTTGAATTGTGCGACGGTTCAGAGGAAGATCCAACAACTCAAGAGCTAGCTCCAGATCAAGATCAGGACCTATTCCAAGGCATGTTGTGCTTTGATCATGTTGAACCCATGTTTATAAAATTGCTATATTGTTTTACTTTATTGCATAGTATTTCAAGTATACAATTGTTTCAAATTAAATTGGGATCTAGTTAATCTACCCACTTGATTTACATACCCTACCTTGTCATTTGTACGTCATGATCTTTTGTTACCCAAGATTGGTTCATTATAGTTGGTTAGTAATGATAATCAACATGGGATGGTTAGACCGTATTAGTTGCTTAGCCATGCCACGTCATCACATGTGTTTGAATCATTGATAAATAATCTTGACTAATGGAATATGGAACAACGTTATGAACTTGTGTGTCATGTGGGATCACACAATGAGATTGAGTTGTTGTGGCGAGTCATGTCACGCAACGATGTTGAATTGTTGATGGCACGTGGTGCTTGGTAATCAACCTTGGTGATAATCATTTAGATTGGGGCAAGTGACAAGGGGCGAGTATGCCAAGGTGGGCCCGATGGGCAGAGGGTATGAGGATGTCTTGCCTTGATCGATCTAAGGACTTAACCTTGCAAGCATTTGACCTGAGTCAGTCATGCAACCACATGTCTGGTATGGGCCAGCCTAGCTGATTAATTTGCAATGTCTTAGCTTTGGTTCTATCTTGGTCGATGTGAGTTCCCGAGTTATGGAGTAATTCACATGGCGCAAGAGGGGGGCCCTGGATGTGGTAACCAGTCCCACCAGTGTTGAAACCTTAGTGGGTGGTACCGGGTTAAGCCAGCGCATTGTAAAGGCTTTGTTATAATCACTCGCCTTGGTGGTGTTTGGTTGTATCTCGTGTGTAAAGTGCATAACCTCTGCAGAGTGTGAAACTATTCGGATAGCCGTGCTCGCGATATTGGGCAATGCTCGGGAATTACAGTTAAGGGTTAGCTTAATTAACTAGACAACTTGGTTGGGATGGCAGAATGCCATGTGGAAGATGGAATTTGATTTATGATTGGAAACCTGGTTTACTTAAACAATGCTGAATCTATCTATTATTGTTATTTGTTTTACAGTCTTTACAATCTATTTATTGTATTTGTTCATAAATGCTGCTTATTGCAAAATAGCCATGATAGCCTATCCGTTGAAATAAGCCTTGCATATAGTTACATAGAATTGCATTCTTGTAACATCCCAAAAATTGGCTTAAATATTAATTTATTGCTTAAATGTGCATTTGTGATTTTCTGGAATTTATTTGGATTTTTCTGGATTTATTTGAATTAATTTCAAATCAAGTTTATTGCCCTTTTGTTCAAATCTATTTAAATTTGTGCAAAGTTAAAATAAAGTTTGCCAAAAATATTTTATTTGAGTCCAGGATGTCTCAAGGTATTTTTGAGAATTTTCTGGGATTTTTCCTGATTATTTATTTGCCTAAAATCAATTAAGTGAATTTCTGGAATTATTTTAAATGTTAAAATCTGGTAAATCCTGGGAATAGTGTCGGGCCGTAGCCCATCCCTGTTGCAGGCCAGCCCGCTCGCGCGGCCCGCTAGGCCCAGCTTCTAGAAGTTTTTGACGTTGGCTGTTGGATCATCATCCGACGGCTGGGAGCGCGTGGGAAACCCTAGACTCGCGGGCCGTTAGATCCTTGGATTGGCGTTGATTGTGCCACGTTGCAGTGAGGCATGGCCGTTGATCTTAAATCGTAGGGTGTCCGTTTGTCGTCTCCGTTTCGGACTCTTCCGCCGCGCCGCCGTGTCTCCGGTGGACTCGGAGTCCGTGTCCTCCGCCCGCACGCCCCTCTGTACGCCTATTTAAGGAGCCGTCGGGTGCGTTGAGATCCTTGTCCCGCGCCGCATCATAATCGCAAGGCTTCGTCGTCCAGAGCTCGCCGGAGCGCCTCGTGGAGTGTCGTCGTCTTCCTTGCCGGCGGGTTTCATCTCGGCGACGCCATTAGCAGCGGGAGAAGCTTCGGACCGTCGGATCATCGCTCGACGTCTCAGATTCAGCTGCGTGGTCTCGGTGAGCCATAAAACCTCTGTTAACGCTGTCCGTTGGATCTAAAACCCACGCTTGAGATTTTGCTACGTGTGCTTCGGTCGGCAACCGTTCGATGGGATCTGAGTGCGCCAGATCACGTCGCCGCCGCAACCAATTTGGAGCCGACGTGTGGCGGGCGCAGAGGCCGATGCGCCATGGACCGCGTCTGCGGTGAACCGACCAGACGCCGTGGACCGGGTCTATGCACCGGAACCACGTGGCAAGCTCTGATTCGCTGGCGCCAGGGCTGACGTCAGCGTGCCGTCATGATGACGCAATAAATCTGTTTTTTGATTTAAAAATAAATCTGTTAATTCTGATTTTCTGATTTTTCAATTTCAGTATTTATTTCAAACTTCAAAAGGCTATATTTTTTGCATCGTAACTAGGATTTGAGTGATTCAAATTTCTAAAATTTGTAAAATTGAGATCTATTTAATGGTGAATTTTAATTGATTTTTGGAGTTCAATTGCTCTCTGTTTTGTTATTATTTGCTTTCCTCCTTCGGTACGCGTAGACGTTGAATTGTGCGACGCTTCGGAGGAAGATCCAGCAACTCAAGAGCAAGTTTCAGAACCAGATCAGGACCTATAACAAGGCAAGTTGTGCTTTGATCATGTTGAACCCATGTTTATAAAAGTGCTATATTTGTTTTACCCTATTGCATATATTTCAAGTATACACTTGTTTCAAATTAGATTGGGTTTAGCTAATATACCAGATTGATCTATACCCTACCTTGTCATTGTATGCCATGATCTATTGTCACCCTAGATTGGTTCAATATAGTTGGTTAGTAATTATAATCAACATGGGATGGTTAGTCCGTATTAGTTGCTTAGCCATGCCACGCCATCACATGTGTCAGAATCATTGATAATTAATCTTGATTAATGAAATATGGAACAAAGTTATGAACTTGTGTGTCATGTGGGATCACACGATGAGATTGAGTTGTTGTGGCGAGTCATGTCACGCAACGATGTTGAATTGTTGATGGCACGTGGTGCTTGGTAATCAACTGGGTGATAATCACTTAGATTGTGGCAAGTGACAAGGGGCGAGGATGCCAAGGTGGGCCCGATGGGCAGAGGGTATGTGGGTGTCTTGCCTTGATCACACTAAGGACTTAACCTTGCAAGCCTTTGACCTGAGTCAATCATGCAACCACATGTCTGGTATGGGCCAGCCTAGCTGAGTAATTTGCAATGTCTTAATTTTGGTACTATCGTGGTCGGTGTGAGTTCTCGAGTTGTGGAGTAATTCACATGGTGCAAGAGGGGGGCCCTGGATGTGGTAACCAGTCCCACCAGTGTTGAAACCTTAGCGAGTAGTATTGGGTTAAGCCAGCGCATTGTAAAGGCTTTGTTATAATCACTCGCCTTTGTGGTGTTTGGTTGTATCACGTGGGTAAAGTGCATAACCTCTGCAGAGTGTGAAACTATTCGGATAGCCGTGCTCACGATATTGAGCAATGCTCAGGAATTACAGTTAAGGGTTAGCTTAATTAATTGGACAACGTGGTTGGGATGGCGGAATGCCATGTGGAAGATGGAATTTGACTTAGGATTGGAAACTTGGTTTACTTGAGAAGTACTGAAATTATCTATTATTGTTATTTGTTTTACAGTCTTTACAATCTATTTATTATATTTGTTCATAAATGTTGCTTATTGCAAAATAGCCATGATAGCCTATCCATTGGAATAAGCCTTACATATAGATACATAGAATTGCATTCTGTGCACAACTTGTTGAGTGCTTAAGTACTCACCCTTGCCAACAACAATAATCAACAGTTGAAGAATCTACACCTGTGTTGGAAGAAGAAGTCCAAGAAGACGCAAGTCATTAGGGTCCGAACCTTGTCGGTTGCCTGTGGTGAACTGATGAGCTATCTACGTTTTCTTCTGTCAGCTGCTTAATTATTAGTTTATATTTTCAGTCTTGCCCTGCGTGGCTTAATAATGTAAGTTGGTCATAAGATCATACATTTAGCTATATCAATAAATGAACTATTATTTCTATTATCGTTGAGTATGATGTGATATGTACCAATGTTAAGCTGTGTGCACTAGCGTTGATCCTGGGACTAGTGCGGTAAACACAGTGGGTTCGAATCAGTGGATTCGGGTCCTTACAATTCTGTGCACAACTTGTTGAGTGCTTTAAGTACTCACCCTTACCAACAACAATAATCAACAGTTGAAGAATCTACACCTGTGTTGGAGGAGGAGTTTCAAGAGGACGCGAGTCATTAGGGTCCGAGCCTTGTCGGTTGTCTATGGTGAAGTGATGAGCTATCTACGTTATCTACTTTCCGCTGCTTAATTCTTAACTTATAATTCAAGTCTTGCCCTGCGTGGCTTAATAATGTAAGTTGGTCATAAGATCATACACTTAGCTATATCAATAAATGAACTACTATTTCTATTATCGTTGAGTATGATGTGATATGTACCAATGTTGAGCTGTGTGCACTAGCGTTGACCCTGGGACTAGTGCGGTAAACACAGTGGGTTCGAATCGGTGGATTTGAGTCCTTACAAAAGCCAAGAAGGAAGGATGTAAATACATAGAATCACTAGCCAAGTACTGTGATGGCTACTCATGTTGCCGAAAGGATTCATCCCATCCATACTCAACCCGAACCTTATATTCCTCACATCATATGCAAAGTGCTTCTTATATTTTCTGTCGATGTTCCTCCATTGCACAGAATCAGCAAGGTGCCTAAGCATTCCATCCTTTTTACGCTCTTCGGCGTGCCTTCGTAGCAATTGGGCATGGCTTTTGTTCGCAAACAATCGCTTCAAACGGGGGATTATAGGAAAATACCACACCATCTTACGGGGGGACCTCTTCTTCTTATGCTCTACCTCGATATCGTCGTTATGGATATCATCGTTGCCCTTATACCGCTTTGCTTTGCAAACAGCACAGGCATCCAAGTGTGCAAACTCATTGCGATACAACATGCAATCGTTTGGACGTGCGTGTATTTTTTGTACTTCTAGTCCCAACGGGTAGACAACCCGCTTGGCCTGGTATGTAGTTGTAGGCAACACGTTACCCTCTCGAAGCAAGTCCCCCAAGACACATAAGAGCTCAGTGAAGCTCTTATCGGACCAACCATTGCTTGCCTTCAACTGCAGTAGTGTAAGGACGTATGCAGGTTTTTTTGCTCCTCTTTGCAGCCAGTGTACAATGGTGTTGTGAAGTCCTCTACCTACGCTGGAACTTTTGAAACTATCGTTCACTCGTGGAGTCCCCCTCCCCATCACACAACATTTGATCCAGGTCGTCGTCGTGGCTATCGACAAACGTATCTTCGACCGCCGTCATATCGTTGTCTCCGTCATGTTCACCAATATGTTGCCCTTCATGCACAATCTCACCTTCACCATGCTCGGTCCAACAGGTATAGCCAGCCTTGAAACCCCTTCGAAGTAAGTGTGCACGTATCGACTCTATGGTAGAAAACAACTTCTCGTTTTTGCAATCAACGCATGGACAACACATATAGTTTGATGATTCTTCGACTTAGCGCCGCAGCGTTTACAAAACATGTCACACCATTAAAGAACTCTGCGCTGCAACGGTCCATGTCATACATGCACCTTCGGTCCATCTATAATTAATTAAAACAAACATTACATAAGCATATAATTGCAAATAACAATATAATTGTAAATGATAAGATTTAAATATCCATGTAGCAATTTTGAATATGTTAAAATACATCAACCTTTTTTCATTATGTAAATTTCCATCTAGCAATTTTTTATTATTTTATAAAATGAAAAAATACTTAGGACATATTTTTACTATATCAAAATACATCAATCTTTTTTCATTATGTAAATATCCATCTTCCAATTTTTAAATATTTACAAAATAATAAATAATTGTAAATAGTTACGATATATTTTGACTATGTTCAAATACATCAACCTTTTTTCATTATGTAAATATCAATGTAAATTTTTTTTATTATTTTATAAAATGAAAATAATTGTAAATACTTAAGAAATATTTTTACTATATCAAAATACATCAATCTTTTTTCATTATGTAAATATCCATCTTCCAATTTTTAAATATTTACAAAATAATACATAATTTAAATAGTTAGGATACATTTTGACTATATTAAAATACATCAACCTTTTTTCATTATGTAAATATCCATGTAGCATTTTTTTTGCAAAATATCAGTATACATCAACCTTTTTTCACTATGTAAATATCAACCTGGCAAATTTATTTATTTTCAAAATAGAAAATAGTTGTGAATAATTAGGACATATTTTTATTATATTAAAAATATCTAGGTAGCAATTTTTAAATTACTTTCATAATTGATAATATCAATGTTGCAATTTTCTAATGACTTTAATTGTTGAGAGTAAGCATATAAATGAAAATACAGGATATATTTGGTAATATATCGATTTACAAATGTATCTTGCAATTTTCATTATTGCAAAAGTCACCTAGCCATTTTCACCATTCAAAAATCCACTAAATCACTGAAATGAATAAGAATTGTAATGATCTAAATATAAAACAATCTACAAAGTAAAATCCAACTATAAATATAATGTTATTAAAATTACTAACCTTGAAAACAAGTAGATATGAATTTTAGTACAATTTTTGGCAGCAAATGGACACAATAATGGGGTAGAGACTCCTCTCTGTTACGCTCGATTGGTCGGGGGGAAGGGATGGCAGGCATATAAAGGACTTATCATCACGGTTACGCCAAAGCGATGATAGGGCTCGCATTGCGCGGGAAAATGAAATTAGGCGGGAAAATAAATATCACTGCCGGTTCAGGTTTAAAACCGACAGTGGAAATCCCAATATCACTGCCGGTTAAAACAAGAATCGGCAGTGATATATCACTACCGGTTTTATATATAAACCAGCAGTGATATGAGTTTATCACTGACGGTTGTTTCTACGAACCGGCAGTGATAAGTTCACCCCGCCGGCTCAACTTTCGAACTGGCAGTGATATGTTCTCACTGCTGGCTCTATCCTAACCGGCAGGGATGTGCCGGCAAGGATGTGTTGTTCTGTAGTAGTGTGCCATGCTGGACCTTGCTCTCTCCGCCTAGCCCATACCGGGTCACGACTCACGCCAGCGTCACCTGCCTATACTCCGACCACGCCATTACCTGCCCAGCACCTCCCCCTTCCATCAAGCAGTCGCCATTTACATCCCCTGGTTGGAACAACTCCTGAAGCTCCTGTTGAGTTAATCTTGTTTTCAGTTTCAGTATTGGCGTCCAGAAGCATGTCTTAGTTAAGTATTGGCATTGTGCCGGACTAGCAACAGTAATTCGTTTGGTTTGTTCTTGTCGTCAGGGAGTTGGGTCAAGTCAAGTCTTATCTGTTAAGTTGTTGAGTTTGTTTAGATTGCAATCTAGAGTCCGGTCGGTTTGTAACTAATTCTGGGATCTTTTACTTATAAGTATGATGCAATTAAGAAAAGGATGCAAGGCAATAGATGCATCGCAAAAGGAACTCAGCGTCTTCTCTGAATTCTAAAACTCTTGCTTTCCATAGCTATTTTCTTCTGCCTGGCTGGTACTCTGTTGTTTCTCTGCTATTGTTTGTTCCAGGTCTCATTGCCGATAGAGTTCAGAGGACTCTGGAGCACATTGAAGCCTAAAGATCAAGTGCGAAAAGAGAATTGCTGCAACAATTGGTATCAGAGCTTTGTCAAAGGCTTCTGTAATTTGATCAAGGGAGGCAGCAATGTCTGGAGAAAGATCTGAGACGGGCGATCGGTCATCTCAGAGGATAGCGGCTACTAAATTGCCAGCTTCCAGCAGCAAGATTGTGTCAAAGGGGATACCGATTCAGTATCCAATGTTAGATGACACAAATTACGGCCTGTGGGCTGTGAAGATGAGGATTCTTCTTAGATCGCTTGGAGTTTGGCGAGTGATTGAGGGCGACGGATTGGTTGATGAAGAAACTGACCAGAACGCCTTTGCTGCTTTATCTCACACAATTCTAGATCAAGTCAAGATGTCTATTGCTAGAAAGAACACAGCAAGAGAGGCATGGGAAGCAATAAGGTAGATGCGAATTGGTGAAGACCGAGTTAAGAAGGCTCGGATACAAATTTTGAAGAGGCAATTTGATCGTCTGATCATGGAAGATAACGAAAGCATCATTGAGTTCTCACACAAGCTGAATGCTCTTGTTGGAGAGTTAAGATATCTCGACAATGACTTAAAAGAAAGTGTTATCGTTGAGAAGTTATTCAGCTCTGTCCCATATCGTTTCTCGCAAATCATCAGTGTCATTGAACAATTTGGCGACATTGAATCAATGACCTTGCAAGAGGCACTAGGATGCCTGAGAGCGTTTGAGGAGAGCTCCCGAGGAAGACGTCGCGGGCATGGTGGAAAAGAAAGAGAGCAACTCCTTCTGACCCGCACACAATGGGAAGGCTTGAATGCAAATGAGAAGAAAAATAGCGAAGCATCCAGCTCAGTTGTTGGCAGTAGATCATTCAATGGTCGAGGCCGCGGCCGAGGACGCAGTCGTGGAAGAGGACGAGGGTGCGATCACGAGGAAGGTCGATTATGGCGAGATCATGACGAAGGTGATGAACGGAAGTTCAAGAAGTTTGACAAAACGAAGATAAAGTGTTTCAACTGTGATTTGTATGGGCACTTCCGAAGTGAATGTCGCAGACCAAGGCGGGAAAGAGCACATTATGTTTAGAAGAAGGATGATGCAGAATCTGGTTTGATGCTGCTTGAAGTTGTTGAACATAAGATTATTGCACAGGCTGGTTGTGCAATCGCATTATTCAATAAAAACAAAGAAGATGCTGCAGCAGAAGATGTAGAAGCACTGGACAAAGAAGGGCAAAATCACCCGAAGAAAAGATGGTACCTGGATACCAGTGCAAGTAATCACATGGTGGGATCAAGAAGTATGTTTGCTGAACTCAATGAATCTGTGAAAGGTTGAGTTAAATTCGGAGATGGGTCATATATAGACATTCAAGGATGTGGCTCAGTGATCTTGAAGTGCAAAAATCAAGAGCATAGACTACTGACAGAAGTATATTACATACCACAGTTGAAGAGCAATATACTTAGCCTTGGTCAACTCGATCAGTATGGCAATAAGGTGCTAATAGAGGATGGCTACATGAGCATATATGATAGCAATAGAAGCCTGTTAGCTCGTGTAAAAAGATCAAGAAACAGACTGTATGTTCTGGATGTCGAAGCAACCGAGCCAATCTGCTTAATGAAGAAGACAAGCAATTTGGCATGGTCAATACGGCCATTTAAATTTTCGTGCTTTGAGAAACCTTGGTGTAAACAAGATGGCAGAAGGGATACCGATGATTGATCATCCATATCAGGTGTGTGTCGGTTGCTCTTTGGGCAAACACACCGAAAGCCATTTCCACAATCTTCACAACATCAAGCTGAGCATCCACTAGAACTGGTACACAGCGATTTGTGTGGACCGATTACACCAGCAACACCTGCTAGAAATCAGTTCTTCATGCTTTTGATAGATGATTCCAGCAGATATATGTGGGTGGAGTTACTCAAGAACAATTCAGATGCACATCTTTGCTTCAAAAGATTTCAAGCAGCAGTTGAGAATGAAAATGGGATGAAGATCAAAGCTTTTAGAACAGATCAGGGAGGAGAATTTATTTTTGTCGAGTTTGGAGAACATTGTGATGCAGCTGGTATAAAAAGGCTCACAACAGCTCCGTATTCACCACAACAAAATGGTGTGGTGGAGCGAAGGAATCAAACTGTTGTAGAGATGGAAAGGAGCATGTTAAAGAGCAAGTCAGTCCAAGGGAAGTTTTGGGGAGAAGCTGTGAAAACAATAGTATACATATTGAACCGATCTCCAACCAGAAGTCTAGACAGCAAAACCCCATTTGAAGCATGGTATCACCGGAAACCAAAGGTATATCACCTAAGAACATTTGGTTGTGTAGCTCATGTGAAATTGGTCAAGCCAGGACTGTGGAAACTGGATGATCGCAGCATACCTATGGTTTTCATTGGATATGCCGAGGGATCGAAGGCATATCGAGTTTATGAACCAAAAGGCAATCGGGTTCATATATCCAGGGATGTTTTGTTTGAAGAAGAGAAGACGTGGAAGTGGGAGGTCACAGGAGAGGCGAATTGTAGCACGTTTGTATGGGAGTATCCTCCAAGTTCTGATGCAGCACAGGATCAGACAGAGGGACCATCTGAAATGAATGCAGAATATTCTGATGTTGTTGGCTCAGGTCAACTAGAAAGCCATGAAGAGGCATCACCCGGAACTACATCACCAATACAGATCGGCATGTCTCCAGAAGAATCTTCATTCGCATCCAGTAGAACTTCCTCCACATCAATGACTCCAGAGCAGCACCAAAAGATGAGATCATTGCAAGAAATCTATGCCGAGACAAGTCCAGTCGAACTTGCCGAAGACATCAATGTATGCCTGTTGAGTGCTGAAGAACCTGCCAGTTTTGATGAGGCCAAAGATCTGATGTGCTGGAGGAAAGCCATGGAAGAAGAGATCTGCTCCATTCAAGAAAATGACACATGGCTGTTGACAGATTTGCCAAAAGGGCGGAACGCCATAGGCTTAAAATTGATCTTCAAAGCAAAGAAGAATCCACAGGGCGCTATAGTAAAGTATAAAGCGAGGTTAGTAGCTAAAGGCTATGTTCAAAAGATTGGGATTGATTATGAAGAGGTGTTTGCTCCGGTGGCAAGAATTGAAACAATAAGGTTGTTAATAGCATTAACAGCCCAAGAATCATGGGAAGTGCACCACATGGATGTGAAATCAGCATTTCTTAATGGAGATCTCACAGAAGATGTTTATGTGGCTCAACCACCCGGTTTTGAGGAAGAAGGAAGGATAGGAAAAGTGCTAAAACTCAAGAAGGCACTTTATGGATTGAAGCAAGCTCCACGGGCATGGAATGCGAAATTGGACAGCACACTAGCTGCTCTTAAAATTGTGAGATGCTCTTTAGAACCTGCAGTTTACAAGAGGAGCCATGGTGAGAAGAGTTTGATTGTTGGAGTATATGTTGATGACTTGATAATAACAGGCCTAAACATTCAGGAGATTGAGAACTTCAAAGTGCAGATGCAGAAGTGTTTCAAAATGAGTGATTTGGGACTGTTATCATATTACCTCGGAATTGAAGTACAGCAGAAACCAGAGGGCATTACTCTATGTCAGTCATCATATGAGCAGAAGATTTTGAAGAGCTATGGCATGGAAAATTGCAACCCCACAGTAACCCCCATGAAGATCGATTCAAGTTGAGTAAGGTAAATCCAAATCCACCAGTTGATCCAACTACATACAGGAGTATAGTTAGAAGTTTGAGATATTTGGTAAACACTAGGCCCGATATAGCATATGCAGTTGGAGTAGTAAGTCGGTTCATGGAGGCACCAACTACACTGCATATGGCGGTGGTAAAACAGATACTTCGGTATGTAAAAGGTACACTCAATTTTGGGTGTGAATACAAGAAGAAGAAGAAAGGGGAAGCTGTCATAACAGGTTACACCGATAGTGACTTAGCCGGAGATGTGGATGATCGGAAAAGCACGTTGGGAGTAGCATTCCGTTTTGGAGAAAGTTTGGTAAGCTGGACTTCTCAAAAGCAAAA
Organism: Otatea glauca; assembly: GCA_036346275.1. Lineage (NCBI taxonomy): Eukaryota > Viridiplantae > Streptophyta > Magnoliopsida > Poales > Poaceae > Otatea > Otatea glauca. The sequence continues at coordinate 9,439,525 of CM070716.1, read as the reverse complement.
GGTTGTGGCATTGTCTTCACGCGAGGTGGAATACATTGCTGCAACATCCGGAGCCTGTCAAGGTATGTGGCTCAGCAGGCTGGTGGCTGAACTTCTGGAACAACCTAAATTGAAAGTAGTACTGAAGGTTGACAACAAATCTGCCATTTCATTGAGTAAAAATCCAGTTTACCATGATCGAAGCAAGCACATAGAGATGAGGTATCATTTTATATGAGACTGCTTCGAAAAAGGAGACATTGAAATTGAATACATCCCAACACAAGAACAGGTTGCAGATGTGTCAACAAAAGCACTAGGAAGAGTGAAGTTTGTTGACATGCGAAAGAAACTGGGAGTAATACAAGTAGGATGAGGTAAACAAGATTAAGGGGAAGTTATGTTGAGTTAATCTTGTTTTTAGTTTCAGTATTGGCGTCCAGAAGCATGTCTTAGTTAAAGTATCGGCATTGTGCCGGACTAGCAACAGTAATTCGTTTGGTTTGTTCTTGTCGTCAGGGAGTTGGGCCAAGTAAATTTTTATCTGTTAAGTTGTTGAGTTTGTTTAGATTACAATCTAGAGTCCGGTCGGTTTGTAACTAATTCTGGGATCTAGAGTCCGGTCGGTTTGATGAAATACAGAAAAGGATGCAAGGCAGTAGATGCATCGCAAAAGGAACTCAGCGTCTTCTCTGAATTCTGAAACTCTTGCTTTGCATGGCTATTTTGTTCAGTCTGTCTGGTACTCTGTTGTTGCTCTGCTATTGTTTGTTCCAGGTCTCATTGCCGATAGAGTTCAGAGGACTCTGGAGCACATTGAAGCGTGAAGATCAAGTGCGAAAAGAGAATTGCTGCAACAGCTCCCAACTCCACTCAACTGAAGAGCTAGCCTTAATCTCAAGACACCACACCCTCACCCTCCACCCCACTACACCCAACCTCGGATCAGCACCAGGGCGACGCCGGTTCCATCATTTGCCGCAGCCTCGCCGTGAGAAGGGAGACGCCAAACCAAGTAGCCAATGAACTGCATGTCGTTTCTGTAATGCTGAAGCTGTCCTGTACTGTACATCCTTGACCTCCTGCCATTTTCCTTGGAGCTCGAACTGGCCATTCTCCAGCCGCCAGTGCCACCTCCGCTGGGCCCTTCGGCGCTCCTTCCTTCCCTCCAGAAGCCCTTGTCCTCTCCAACAGCCATCCCCGAGAGAGCTCAGCCAAGTCTTGAGCCAACGTTGCCAAACTCCATTGCCAACAGATTGAAGCTCTAGGGTAAGTGTATATTAGCATAAGTATATTTGCATGTAGGTATGTAAGAAGTGAACACTTAGCCCAGTGGTAAGGGCCATGTCGCTGCAACCTAGAGGTTTCATTTTCTTTTTCCTTTTTACCTCATGTGACTCAAATCTCTATAACTTTTGCTACGAATATCCAAATGCAGCAAAATTAGTTTCTAAATTTGAGTTATGAAATAAGGAGTTAGAATCTGCAATAAAAGTTCTTAAGTTACTTGCAATATAAACTTTTAAATAGAGTTTGAATGAAGGTCTCTTTCTAGGTGTTGAAGCAACTATGCCATCCCTAGCTCCATAAATCATGAAACAAATCACATAGGTTCCTGCAACCATAGATGCTCCATTTCTGAAAAAAAAATATTTAGATTCGAATGTATTATGAATCAAAATTTGATTGTTTAAATCCTTACTAGCATCCAAGTTTCAAATGGTTAAAATATTGTTCAAATGAGCTCAAAATTTGATGAAACCAGTTTAGTTGCATTACTAGGATTTCATAGATCATAAGTATTCAAAAATATTTAGATTTCACTTAAGTATGCATTATTTGCTCGTTGTCCAAACATGCAATCGGTAAAATGGTCAAACGGCCGTAACTTTTGCAAACGAGCCTCAAACTCAACAAAACCAAATATTGTGACCTTAGAATGTTATATACTTGCTTTCTGTGTAAAAATGACACCATTTTGAACAACCTTGAGTTAAGCCCATACTAAGCCTTAATGAACGTTTATATGAAAAACACCTCGAATAAATGCGAAGTATCGCAGAACTAACCTTAAAACAGTCTTAGGGATGTCCCCTGCTAATTTATGAAAAATGGTTAGATTATCCCTTAAGGTGCAGCCGCTATAACGAAAAGAAAACTGGACCATAACCGCGTGAACAGCATGGTCGTATTAGCCTTTTCAGCAACCCGTAAAATATCTTATATAAATGAAAATAGTGCAAGAATAGCTTAGTAGCATTCTATGATATACATATTACCATAATCTATAAAAATATTTCATTTGTATGCTGCATTGCATATAAAACTTTTCTCCACAAATACCTTAAATGACCACAAACTGCACCGATCCTTATCACTTAAGCCTTTTTGGCAATCTGTAAAGTATCTCTTCTAAATGTAAATTTAAGGAAAAATGGTACATAATCAGTGTTTAGTATATATACTACCTGTAACATCCCGAAAAATTGAAAAATATGAAAAATGAAGAGTTTGAAATTTAGAAATGAAATTAAATAAAAAGTTCAATTGGAATCAAGATTTTGATTTTAAACAATATCTTTCCCTCTCTTCTTGCATTCTAATCTTAAAAGAAAAGAAATATTTACTTCCTTAAAACTATTTCTTTCAAGACAAAAAAAAGATGAAAATAAGTTTGAGATGTAATATTTAATTTGTATTTTAATTTCCTGAGTTTTCTTAGTTATTGATTCTTTTGAATGTTGCTCTAAAAGAAAAGTAATATATACATATTGAAAAGGTAAATGGTAAAAGTAAAAAGATAAAAATCCAAAACCAATAAAATTTGTAAAAATCTTAGATAAATTACAGATCCATTCATGATCCTGATTATGCAACTTGCACTGATCTGGATTAATAAAATAAATTAAAAAGACAAAGTAATCATGAGAAGATAACCACAATCTGAACCTATAAGATTTCTTCAGAATTTGTCTAAACTTAACATGGGTTAAAATTTTAATCATGCCGACATCTAAACTTTACCCATCCCTGGTAAACATATCAACAATTTATCACTATATTATTAATTTTAGAAATTCAAAAACAGACTATCAGAAAAGCTGAAAATTGTAATGTCAGAATTATTAAAAATAAAATGTCAAATATAAAAATCTGAACATTTTACCCAAGGTGAGGAATAATTTATTAAGTACTCTCAAATTTTTTAATAAAATAATAAACTGATTCTGACCCTTAATAAAATGAAAAACAGAATTTGCACAAAAGTAAAAGCTACATTGTCCGAATTATTTAAATTTATTAACAAATCTTAAAAGTGTGAAATTTTTACTAGAGGCTGGTAATTGTCTTGCCAACTCATGGTAAAATTTTCATAAAAACCTGACCTTGTTTAACCTTTGGATTCACTGCATTTCCCTCGTTCTGTCCAGAACCTAGCCGACCTCTCTTTTTGTCGGTCACTGCCATGTGGGCCCGTGCGGACAGCTGTCCTGTGCCGACCAGCTCTCCCCTCTCTCTCTGCCGACTCGCCCCCACACGTCAGCTCGATCTTCTCCATTTTTCTTCCCCGCAACCACGCCAACCGAGGTCGCTTGCACGTCGCCCTTGCCACGGCGCAGCTACCTCGGCCGACATCGCTGCGCAACATGCTTCAATCGAAACCAAGCCACTATTTTAAACCTCTATTCAAATCATGTTCTCGCCGACTTTGTTTTTTGTTTAAGCGATGCAAGCTTCTGCTAGCACCTATGCCCTCCTCTGGAACCCCCAAGACCACATCAAACCACCGCGACACCGCCAGTCACCCCCTTTCTTCCCCAACTCCAGCAAACACCCAAAAAGGGGAAAAACATCCAATCTCGCTCTCCGCCGCACCATTCTCAGAACCATCAAGACCAAAGCTTCCTCTTAGCCCCTAGTAGACATCCCCACTCCCAATTTGTGGTCTTCTTCCCCGGTGACTCGCCGCGCCAAGCTCCTTCCGCCGCCACCGCAACCGCACGGTGAGAACACCTCCCCGATGCCTATTTCTTTGAATGGAAGCCAAAAATCGATTCCTTGTGACTCACTGATACTCACCGCGGTGATCTTCAAGCCCGGGAGGCCTTGGTTTCGCCGTTGCATCGCCGGCCATGTCCGCCGCCGCCCCCTCTCAGTGACACGCCGTTTCCGGCCACCTCCGACCGAAGTGACACCGTCCCTAGGTGTGCGCGAGTACACTGAGTGCAAAAGTGGAGCCCATTCCACTTCTCCGGAGGTGTTTCGCCGCCAGCGAACTTCGCAACCTTCTCCTCTGCTCGGTGTCGCTGGTAGCCGGGTCCACCATGTCAGTGTCTGAGCCAAGCTGTGTCTTGCTTGCTTCACCGCCACTAGGTCGGCTTTCGACCTCATTTGACGGACAACGTGGTCCCGCATGTCACCGCTGACTAGCGCCTCTCGCTGCCATCTGGGCCTAGCATGTTAGCACTTCAACCCAGCGCAACCAGAAAAGGAAAGACGTATTTCAAACCCGAAGGCGTACTTTCCGATTTTGGTATATTTTCAATTTTCCACATTTTCCTAAACCTAGCACATTCATTTACTTATATCTTTTGCATTTCAGCTCCAAATGAAATGAAATAAATTTCTAACTTAATGATAAATCATGCAGATTCAGAATATGCAAAAATATTTTGGAAATGAACTATATTTAAATTTTAAATTCAATCTAAAGGAAGGGATCTAAAATATGTCATACATAGAATTTTTGCATATAAACTCCAATTTGAATGAAACCTATTTTGTTAGAAATCTTATGTCCCCAGGAACCTAAATATGCATAATTATTTCGATTATTGACTAAATTTACACCATTTTCTAAAGTAAGTTGTTTCCAATGTATTGAATATTCAAATATGAATATCTTTTGCAAAAAGAATTCAAATTATGACAAATCAGTTTTTGTGTGATTAAAAGCTAGTAATCTACCTAGGTATGCATAAACATTTGGAATTGAATCTAGTTTGAATTAAATTTGAAAATAGATTATTTTCCAACACAATAGAAGTTAAAATAAATATAACTTAAAGCATGAAAGTTCAAATTATGGTAAAATGTTTTCTAGGTCTTTAATAAAACCATAGTACCTCTGTTATGCAAGAATATCTCATGTTTGTGCATATTTGAATTAAGCACGTATTAGATCTTAATGTTCATTTGTATGAAATACATCTCGGATAAAAGCAAAATATTGTGAAACCAACTTTAAAACACTCTTAGTGATGTTCCATGCTAAAGCCAGAAAATGAATGAATAATCATGTAAGGGTCAGTCGCAAATTGAGAACTAAAACTGAACCTTTATCGTGTAAACTATAAAACTAATTAAGCATTTTCAACAGCCCGTAGAATAACTCGTCTTATTGTAAATTTTATCAAGATCAGTTTAGAAACAATATTTAAGATATGTACTATCATAATCTAGAAAAATATTTTATTTTCAACTTGCTTTGCATCTGAATCCGGCTAACCCAATACCCTTAAGTATTATGGTCATCGTAACCCTTAATATCATATGAGTTGTTTCGGCAATGAATATAATGTCTCGTCTAAGCACTAAAATGTATGAAATCTGCTTAAAAATGTTGTTCAAAGTATAGACTATAATATTCTGAAGAAATAATCTTATTTCAAATTTTGCATATAAATCCTATTAGGCAAATAACCATAAGTAATATGATTTCTGAACTTCAAATTGTGAATAAATGAATTCGGAAACAATAAAGAAATCCGTAGTTAAGATATTTGTATCACTAGAATCTTCTTAAAAACTGCAAAAATATATAACCAGTAACCTAGCTTAACAAATCTATCATATTCGAAACCACTTATTATGTAAAATAAATTAAAAATGATTAAGTGCTATTCATTTATAGCTTTCAGCTCAATTGTCTAATATGTTAATTCTATTAATCCAAATAATTTTAGCATCTATAATTTGAAGTTATAAATACAAAAATTCATAATTTTAGCCTCTTGAATTCGTAATTCAAGAATAGATAATCTATCAAAGAAACCATGGTTTCTTCATCATAAGTCATTAACAACATGTTTGTATAATTATCTAAATCATAAGATCTTGAAATCATTCAATCCAAACCCTAAAACATTCTTGTTTTCTGCAATGAGTCTTTATTTGGTTTTATGTCTATTTTCTTTTTGCCCTCATTGAAGTTGGATATTTGCTATGTTTCCGATTGAACGACGTGTAGAATCCGACGTCGCTATTTCCGTCGTTGCCTCCGTCAGCCGTGGCTTCGTCTTCGTCGTAAACAATAAATAAGCAAGGCAAGCACCCCCTTTGATCATATTGATCCCAGTTTTACAAATGTTTTCATTAAATGTTTTACTGCATATGTTACTTTTATTAAAATCTGCTATTTTATGGGTATTGTTAGTTGTACCTGTAGTATTATAGAACTTCCTTGATAAGAATGGATTTGTGATCCTTGGTAACCCTAGAATAACTTAGACAGTAATTGATGTCAATCTGGGTTAATCACACCTAGAGTCATGCTTAGCCATGCTTAAGCAACATAAAACTTTGATGCTATTAAAAATGTTGGATATAACATTTAATGGGTATGACCTTCTTTATGGTTGGTATTTTGATCAAAAATGAAAATAAAACTATGGTTTTTATGCGGGCAATAGCCGGGTGTACAAGGGATTTGTACGTAGTGTAGGGGGAGATTATTGCCCGTGTCGGATTAAGGACCGAACTACGTGTTCGTTAAACCCAAGAATTACTGTACAACCACAAGTGCTGGTATGGGACAACCTTAAACCAATTAAGTTATCTGGTTTAACTTTGCACATTGGTAGGCCGGAGTAGTACGAGCTTCTTCAGTGACTGGTTGCTCGGAGGGGCGCCCACACCGAGGTGTTGGGAGTCACGTTCTCGATCTAACGGTGTACGCCATACTATGGATATGCTTATTCATTACTGTGCAGTGACTGTACAAACATTTACACCATAGTATGGGTTTATCGACACCGGGCTGGTGCAAAGTTAATCTTAAGAAATGTAAAGGTTTCCATCATGAACATTCTGGCCACTACGCCAAAGGTGCGTGAAATATGCGGCAAAAGGAAAAGGTCATGACTTGTGGGTAAAGATGTACACCTCTGCAGAGTGTGAAACTTTTCGAAAAGCCATTCCCGCGGTTATGGGAATCTTGGTGCGCCAGCACTAGTTAGCTGTTTTTATTTTCATCAAAACTGGATTCTACCGGGTGTTGGTAGAAGTTGATTCGTGGATATGGTCATGATACCTAGGTACATGAGATCTATTTTATGCTTACATTCTGTTACTTTCCGTATTAAATTGCTTTTACTTAAATTCTGTTTTGCAATCTACTATTCTGTAATTACATTTCAAATTGGCTTTATGCAAATTAACCATAGTAGCCTTTCCTTTGAAATGGCCTGCATATATTATAGGATTTGCAAAAGTCTTGCGGAGTACGAAAGTACTCACCCTTGCTTAATTGTTATTTTTAGGTGAAGAATCAGATTAGTCCGATGCAACATATTTATCGCAGGATTCGGGATATTGATGATGAAGCTTTTCTAGAGATTATGCCTTGTCAGTTGCCTGAGGGTTGGATGGGCACACTACAAGATTTTGCTACTTTCACTGCTATATACTCTGGGATGTAAGATTACAACGTAAATTAGCTTCCGCTTTAATAATATCATGTATGGTTGTGATTTCAATTGTTGTAAATGTGCGTACTAGCTACTGATCATGGGACTAGTACTGTATGCACATGAGATTTCCATTTTTGCATTTATGTGGAAATGGGGGTCATTACACTACCATATTCTGCAAAAATATCTTAATTATAACTTGCTTTGTATCTGAATCCTACTAAAGCAAAACCCCTAAAAGATCACAAACTGCGCAGTAACAGAAACACTTAAGCACTTTCAACTGCTTGAGAAACTACTCGGCTTAACATGAATATTGGGGGAAATGGTCCATAGACATTCCCCAGTATATGGAAAACCAAAATGTGGAAAAACATCTCAATTTCAACTTGCTTGTCATATAAAACATGGTAGAGAAAATACCCTAAATGATAATGTTGCTTGAGTCATGTCGTATGGACAAATGAGATTGAAAGACTTAAGCCAAAACATCTGTTAAGCAAGAATCGTCACCTAACCAAGTAGTATCAACAAATAACCTTAAAATTCCAGATCCACCATGTAGAAATCACTTCCATGCATGAGCACTTAAAGCTAAGTACTAACTAATTAAGCGAAACCTTTCAACTAATGTTTTACTTTCATCAATCCAAATAATTTTAGCATCTAGAATCCGATTAAGTGGATACAAAAAGACATAATGAAGGTCCTTGAAATCATAAACCACCTCATGTAAGTTCATAGCTGTAGTATATAAATAACCAACAAGTGAAAATAACTATTTCAAACAAAGAACCTTTCATGCATTAAATCCTAATGGAAATGTTATGTAAGTGACAACTTGGGAACTCAAAATCACCATGTTCTTCTTGGTAAGTTTTAATTTGGTATTTACATCTGATTTCTTTTTGCCACATTTGATATTGTGTTATTTGCTTTTGTCTCGGTTCTTATTATTCGACGCGTAGACGACGGTATTTCATATTCGATTGATTATGACGTCGACTACGATCCTGATTATATTCCAGAAAAGAGCAACCAGGCAAGCACCCTCCTTTGATCATTTTGATCCCATATTTGCAAAGTTATGTTGTTTTATCAAACTATATGCATGCCTGTATGTTTTAAACTTGCTATGTTGTGGGTGATGGTAGCTAATCCCAATTGTATTCATTTCCTTTACCTTGTCATTTGATTACCTGTCATTGTAACCTAGTATTGGTGTAGACATTACTTAATGTCACCTGGGTAATACTTACGAAATAACTTATGTACTTGCTTAGACTTGCTCACTAGAACGACTTTTATATGATGGGACACATTTCAAACTAGCTTGAGCAACTTTGTTTGAATGTACGGAACCGAGGTATGGTTTCCATGTAATTTGGTAAAATTCCAACTCAAAACTTGAGGCGTGAAAAGGACCTCACGCGTAGATATGGGGAAATCCTCGCCCGGGTCAATTAAGGACCGAACTTGATGCTATCACCTAAGTGTTTTTGTGCAACCACATGTGCTAGTATGGGATAGCCTAAACTCACTAGATTAGTTGAAGTTTAACCTTGCATTTTGGTAGGCCGAAGTAGTATGGACGATCCGACGGACTGGTGTCGTTCTAGGTGCTCCCTTCACCGAGGTGTTGGGGCCAAAGCATTCAAATATAACGGTGCATGCCTTGCCATGTGGAGCAGACCCGATGGGGATGTACCATCGTCTTGCACAGCATGTGTTGGTCCAGGTCTCCAGATCATGGCAAGGGTTTAACATCACTGTCTCTGGTGCAAGGCTAAACTTTAGCTAGTTGAACGGTTTCGTCACAGTCTAGCAAATCGGGTATGATGATTATCGCGGGGCATGGTTGACATGATTGCTAGAATGTGTCATGTGGGTAAAGTGTACACTCTCTGCAGAGATTAAAATCTAATTAATATGCCGTGCTCATGGTCATGAGCAACTTGAGAAAATAATGTCAAGTATAGTCTTGTTTTTGCAAAAACTTTTGGAAATGGTTTTGGAATGGATGGGTATACTCATGAGCCAAGGGTGGCTGTTTTTACTCGCTATTCGCAGTCAAGGAGGGCTGTGGAATGATGGATATGAACTGTACTTACTGTTATTAGCTTCTTATTAAATGCTCTTTACAATTCCGTTACCATTTTATGCAACATTCACTTGTTAAACAAAATCTGCTTTATGCTGAAAAATGAGACTAGTGTAGAAGCTTGTTATCCTTGTTCTAGCCATGCATTTACAATATTTCCATACACTAAAGTCTTGCGAGTACATACATGTACCCACGGTTGCTTAATCTAAACAATATAGACGACGGTATGGAAGAACACCCCGACAACACGTACTTTACTTCGGGATCCGACGAATATGTTGATGGATGAACTTGGACTTTTCCAGGTCGGTTGCCTATGGGTAGGGATGCACATACCATTGACCCGTTTTTGTTATATGTATTATTTTCGCTGCAATTTACTTTTGGCATGTAATATTTGGCCGGTTGGCCACTACTTGTAATATTAAGTAGTTGTAATAGATATAGCTTATGTTTATGCTATGTCAACTACTTAGATTTGTGTGTATGTGTTGCGATACATCTCGAATGCGGGATATGTGGGTGCTAGGCGTTCATCTTGGGAACTAGCACTAGACACATATCCGGGTACCTGGAATTGTTTTCAACCATCTAATGCATAAACTCGAGCGCTCGTCGTTCTTTGGCTATTGATCGCGCTCCCCTTGGTTAGTGCGGGCGATACCAAGATTCTGAGACGGACGGCGGGTGCTATGCTCGGATGAGTTGCTTTCAATCCCGGTATGGTCGTTCGGAATGGAATCGAAACTCCCTTGGTTGCGTAAGTGTGTACGGTGCAACCAGGTGGCTCATATTTGCTTGAGTGAGGGCTATCTGGTTAATACTCCGTGCACGGGACTTTTGGGTGACAGTGATCATACACTTAAGTGGAGTATGGGTGTCACCTCTGAGTCCAACGCACGAGTGAGGATCGTTTCGTATTTCCGGGTGCCCACAGGAAGTTATCTCGGAGGACGGTAGGTTTAGAGATCCTGAAAGCTCCTACTACTCCATATGTAAATAATATTATATATGTGAATGCGATTACATGTGTACTGACTGTTAAGCATGTTTGTGTTCTATTTTGTGAACAAATGTGATATTTGTGTTGTAATAAAGTGTTTGTGTTCTGTGAATGTGATATGTGCATAATGTGTGTAATCTATGCTATGTGAATGTGATATGTGCATATTGTGTGTAATATGTGATGTTTTAGGAGGGTGAATTGAAAAAAAACACACCCCCTCGTATTTATCGCTTCTTTATAAGAAGCGATAGAGATGAGGGCATCATCTCTATCGGTTTTTTGTAGGAACCGATAGTGATAACCATCTCATCTCTATCCGTTCTATAAGAACCGATAGAGATAAAAGGGTCATTTCTATTAGTTCTTTTTAAGAAGCGATAGAGATGATCCCCTCATCATCTTTATCGGTTCTTAGAAAGAAGCGATAGAGATGAGGGGGTCATTTCTATCGATTCCTACAAAAAAGCGATAGAGATGAACACCTCATCTCTATCGCTTCTTATAAAGAACCGATAGAGATGAGGTGATCATCACACTATCGATTCCTACAAAGAACCAATAGAGATGACCCCTCATCACAATCGGATGAGAACCTACTGTGATAGCGCCACCTCATCACTGTTTAATGACTTTATATTGTTATCAGAACTGACTGTGATGACGAAATAGAACCGATTGTGATGTATATTCCTGTAGTAGTAGTAGCGTCATCATGTCATGTTGTCTAGATTCAACCCTTATTTCCTAACAATTCGAAAGGATGAACAACGTGGGATGGTTGCTGGGAGTTTTATAGCTGACGCTCACAACATCGTTGTTCCCACTGAAGTGAAGCAACCGCCAAGATGCAAGTCCGACTTAAACCTACCCGTAACGATATTTACTTTATTTATGGCGAAACAACAAACACATTGCACATGTACTGAAGTTAATTTGTCCCGAAGTTGAAAGAAAGATATTTTTTTGAACTCTGCACAAGTTAAGAGACAGGTCCACAAAAGGTCCCATAAAAAAAGACATGTCGACGAAATTTTCTTGGTTGGACTGAACGGACGATCAGTCATGGAGTCGTATCTTCCATAGATTATCCGCAAGCTGGAGGAACATTCGCCACACCTTGCCTTTGCAGCTCGCCCATGACACTGTCCATTGAAGGAGGCTTGAGGCCAAGAGGCAGTGGCAGCCACGGCTTCAATAAAACTTCACCAATGGCCGAGTCTATGCTCTCACTTGACTAAAAAATGAATACAAAATAAAATTAATTAATTAACACTGCTGCATGCATAGTATGTAAAAAATAGTAAAACAAGAACTTAGTCTTGTTCATGGTGAACTCGAAAATATAACCGTTAATTATAGCTTGATTTTGCATGAGATACATGAAGTGTTAGGTGTATGTACTTACTGGTTGTGCTTGTTGTTGGAGTTGTGCATCTTGCTGGTTCTTGCTCGCCAGTGCTGGCGGGGTAAGCGGTCTATACATTGGACAAGGAAGAAATCCAGTTACCGGTGGAGCAGGAAATCTCTGAAAAGTTGACATTGTTGATTTCATCAGTAGGTGTAGCATAATTACGAAATATTGTCTACGTTATACTATTGAGCTAATGAACATGTACTCAAAATTAAGTGATTATATGAAGTTGCTCACCGCAGCTGGCATTGGCATTGCCATGGAAGGAGTCCCTTGAGTCGGCATATGCGCTGGCCCCTGACAATACCAAAAAAAAAAAAGGTAAGAAACAAGTGCCAGAAAATCTTGCTCCCTAGGCATCATGCAAAACGACATCAGTGTTGTATGTACCCGCATGTAAGGGTGGTGCCAGAAAGCGGAGTCCGACGGAGATGGTGGCGGAGGCGCCCACGGCGGCGTTGGGGCGCGGGGGATAACGTGACGCTGCCAAATCGGCATCCGGGTCGATTCCATCGTGGGGTGGCCCCAGACGTGCAACGGCCGGCCGAAGTGTTGCATATGAGGCGCCGGAGGAGGAGGAGGCGGCGGCGGCGGAGGGAAGCCAATGGTCGGCACGGTCCACACGTTCGAGTCCGGCCTCTTGACGGCTGCACCGGCCCCGGCGGCGTACAGCTGCCGCCGCTGGGTCCAGCTCGCCGCCTCCGCCTCCCTTGCAAGCATGTGCTTCCGATGAGACCGATACTTCTACACCAACATACACAGCACTTGCGCAATTAATAGCACCTCTTCAAATTATTCGATGCTAGTAGCACGAACGTAATCTGTATTTAGGAAGAGATAGATAGCATATAAAAAGTTATAACTACGCCATTGCTACAACCGGAACAGCATCCAGTCTGTCTTGTGCTTCGACCGAAACTGCCGAGTGAGACCTTTTCCTTTTTTAGTTTTTTATTAGTAGTGTTGCTGACGGCAAGAGCCAAGTACATGCATGTGTCATGTATGTTTTGCTGTTTTTCTTTCTGTTAAGAGATATGCATGGGCGGGAACTTCATATTTAGATTTCGTTTCATCTGGAATTACTTTATCTGTACTTCAAGAGTAGAGCATGAGTTAGCAAGTCAAAGTGAGTAGCTCCATATATATATATATAAAATAATTAAATCCTTAAAAGCTCTAGTAGCTATATACTTGCAAAGTACTGTTCCAGTTACAAACCAAGTTCAGCAATTTTACCACAGTTTCACAGTTCATGCATATAATCACAACTAGAGACATTTCCCACTCAAATTTTTCGTGTCCCGAGCTCCGATTTATTTTTGCACGTACCGGGCTCAATCCGACGAACATATAATTTGCCATTCCTATTCGCTCCAGCTAAAAGAGCTATATATATATGTAATTCACTAAAAAGGTTTACACATATTTTGATGATCGTATGGACAGATTTCATTTTAGATCAACAAGCATCACCAATCTATGTCAGAATACCATAATGAAAGCTGTTTACTAGGGTGTAGGGCACAATATGTACACCTGGGTGGACCAGTTACTTTCCTGTTTATGTTGAATAGGAGGCCCCAGTACTGAAACAGAATTGAAGTCCAAACATATAGGGCTTAGAAACTTACAGTTCAATCCGTGAGCCCCTACAGCTCACGGATCTGATGCAGCACACAATACAGGTACTGGCAAGAGAAAAAGGGATGACAACGTGAAATTCTTCACAAGGTCTCCCTGTAACAGTGGCTCTACTTTGGCTCTGTGTACACCAGGTCCAAACATATGTTTATTATATGGGTGCTGCGACACACTTATTTGCAGGGAGAGCTTGTGTACATATGTGATATGTTATACTCTAAATGGAACGTTGTTATGGCAAACAAGTTAATTTGAGGCCGTCGATTTTTGCCTTGTTATAAGAAATTCTGTTCCAACTTTTTCTTGTGTGAAAAGTATGTGAAAAAATAAAAGTTGAGAATTTAATATATACTGTTTTTAGCGCAGCTCATATGGATTTGTGATGGTGGGATTAGTCCTAGGTTGCTTGTCTAAAGTGAGTTGTAGTAGCATATAATACTCTTGTTGGGTCTAAATGTAATATATCCGGGTTAACTCTTTTACACAACAAGAGATGAAAGTGCAAGTAAGGTACTACGCATGCGTGAGCTTACCTCATGATGGACTAGGCTTTGAGCAAAATTTAGTTTGGTGCTTGGTATCAGAGAATGAGCCTTTGTTGTAACACGTGGCACGTATAGGCTAAGAGTGACTACACTACATGGTATATGTGCTGTCACTGGACGCACAGACGTATATTGAAGGATTGTTATGAGCATTTGCCATGTATACCGTGTTATGCCGAGGGCATCACCCCCTAAGGGGGTGAATGAAATACATGGGCCCATTACTAGTGTGGCCCATATGGCCCATGTGGATTTGTAGTGATGAGATTATATAGTCACACGTTACTTTTCTAAAGTGAGTTGTAGTGATATATAACATCTAGTAGTTTCTAATATAACTAATCTAAGTTAACTCTTTTACACGAAGAGAAGGCCAAAGGTTAAGTGGGGTATTGTGTATGTGTTGTACGTGCTACCCTACTGTGGACTAGCCATAGAGTAGAGTTTAGGCTATTCTGTTACAAACATCTTCTTTAGCAGGTGTGTAAGGCTAGTGAACTTTTATTGTCAATTTGAACCAAGACAAAATATAAAATAGAAGTATACGTAAGATAATCTTTATTTCTGCATGTCATACAATTGATAAAAAAAATAGCTAACCAACAAATAGAAGAGCAATTAAGCTTCGTATAATCAATCCCTTGCAGTGATCACTCGATGACAAACTATCCAACTTTGAAATTTGAAAGGCAAACGAGGTCAGAATTTTCAAAATTGAAAGCAGCAGTATGCATCTGATTTTGTTGGGATCTACCAAAATCTGAAAATTAATGGAAAGTTAAATTTAGACTAGTGTTTTAACGTGTCAAATTTATTTCACTATGTATCTTTTTTACCTTATCATCTATTATGTTAGCAGAACCTTTTTTTTAAGCAAAATAACTGCTTATTTGGGAGTTGTTTATAGATATTTGCATATTGACGTTTCGATTACTTTGGAAAAAATGTATATGTTGCTCGTTCTCTTTTCAGCTAATTAGCTTCTAGCTAGTGAATGTGCGCATTATTTTAGAGAATTGAAAATGTATTAACCTAGTCTAAAAAGAATGCTAAAAAACTGATGATGTGCTGTAACAGGAATCTTCAAGAATAATTTGGAGATGCAGTTTTGGTATATATTGACACATTCTAGAGAATATATGAATGCCAATAGTGTCGAGTATTTGTTTTTCTAGTTTTAAACTTTTAAACATAGTCCACACCGGTGAATTGGACTTATATCATTTTGTACTTTATTTGCGTCACAGCAAAAAGTTACATTAATTACAGTCTAGATATACATATTACAAGATAAAGCACAAACAATCTCTAGAGAAATGTTTTACATGTTAAAAACCCAACTAACATCCCTAGAACATATTCAATTTAATCATATTGTACTGCAAAAGAACATTGAATAATACTGTTTTTACGAGCATCGAAGTCCTGAAGAATCAAACGCACCAGGTAACCATCTATTTTAGGTTTCAACAAGTACAGAACTGATTAACGACAGTACCTGCAAATGGCTGGCTATGTTGTGCCGGGTGAGAGAGTCAATCCCCATGATCTCCAGTATCCTCGACGGCACCGCCTTATCGATGCCGAGCTGCTCCACAGCCTGCACGAACCTCCGGTGAAGCTCCGGCGTCCAGTCAACCTGCACATTGAGCACAACATGTAATGCCAAACTATTCAAGTGTGATACTATTAATACTGTAAGCTTTTTTCTAGGGCTTTTGTATGCACCTTTGCTTTCTTCTTTCCTTGGGAGTGCTTGCTGGATGACTTGTGCCGGCTCTCAACCTCCTGCGACGATGACGTCGTTGACGACGCCGACTTTGCCTCTGCCACCACGGCTCCGTCGCCGCCGCCCACGTCGCCATTCCCTTCTACCACCTCCTCGGCATAATTGCACTTTCCCTTCTCCTCTCCAGCCGCAGCAAACGCCATACTATTCTCCTCACCGATGGCACCACCACATGGATTCACAGCTCCAACATCCGCCGCCACAGCAGCAGAGAGCTCGACACTAGGCACCTCCTGGTCCCGCAACCCTTCGTCGCCTGTGGCAACCAGCTCGATGTCGGTGAAGATCTCGGCGGGGTCGACCTCGAGGTCCGGCAGCGCATCGCCATCCTCCAGCCTGAGAAAGAAGTCCCCAAAGTCTATGTCATCGACTGTGAAGTCGAACTCCATGTCCGACATTACACCCCCGACCTCCTCCATGACAGCGCCACCGGCAACTCCCACGCTCTGATCCTCCGCATCGGCGCACCTCACCGGCGACACGGCAAGCATCTCGACTAGCAATAACCAGCAGCGATGTGCACGCGCGTCCGGCTCAGATAACTAACTCACTAATGCAGTGCAGTGCAGTGGAAGTAATGATGTATTTGGTTACGCTTGCCGTTGTTGTTGAGGTACTAACCAGCAGTTGGTGCGGTGGCGTTGTGTTTATGTTGCGACTGCAAGTATGTACTCACCGGGGAGTAGTAGGGGAGCCTGCAGGGAGGAAGCATGTAGACCACAAGCTCGCAAAGATTTCTCCGTTTCGTTTGATGGGTGGCCTTGTCCGCGAGCGCAAGTGCAGCTTGGTCGCTTCTGCGAATTATTGCGGCCAGTGGGTGGACGAGCCTTTTTTGGAGGTTGTTTATTTTTGCTTTACGAAAAACTCAGAGAGAGAGAGACAGAGAGAGTGAGTAGGGTGGGCTCGATCTCGTGAGACAAAGGCGAGGAAGAAGCGAACAAAAGATGACAGCGACTGCATGTATATCGACTGGAGATCACTGTCCTGCATGCCTGCTCCTGCTCATGGCTGTGTTTTTATTTAGGGGAGAGAGGGGCTGCAAGTGGAGCAACGCGTTCAAATTATGGAGGACATATGAGGGGACAAAACTGCAGCGAAAACTACAGCATGCAGAAGAATTCTTCACATAGAGTTGTGTGTGGTCACTACAAAGAGCTTTGGAGATCTTGGTTTAGTTAGTTTAGGAACACTGATTAAGAACCTAGCTAGCTAGCTACGTACTTGTGGCATGTGTACACGAGCCATGTCTTCGTTAAATTCTTCAGTAGTCAATTTTTGCGTTAGTATACGCACTACGCCAAAACCTGCAATAGATGACGGTCTATTTGTGACGATTTTTTTCGAACCGTCACAAATATAATTATCAGTGGCGGTTCTATATTGAAAATGGCGGGAAGAATATCAGTGGCGGTTCTATCCTCGAACCGCCACTGATAATGAATGATCGATGGCGGTTCGAGGATAGAACCGCCATCGATAACAAATACATTATCGATGGCGGTTGGAGGCTAGAACCGCCATCGATAATAATTATCGATGGCGGTTCGAGGATAGAACCGCCACAGATAATGTTATCAGTGGTGGTTCTAGTTAAAAACCGCCACTGATAATATTGCCTATAAATAGGTGGTCGATATGACCTTTGGTCTTCTTCCTCCCAAGAGCAAACCAAAACTTCTAAATTTGATTTCGTTTTCCAATTCTTGTGCTTGTACTTCCTCTAGTTGTTCTTTGGTGAGTTATTTTTTCTCCTCTCTTGATTTGTGTTAATCTTGTTGCAATTTAATTTTTAAACCAAGTTTAATTAGGGTTTATATGTAGATGAGATGAAAAGTTTAGATTTTGTTTATTTTTATTTAGCTACCATTTTGTAGTTGATGAATTTATTTCCTAGCTAGGTTCATTAGATGATGTTGTGTTCATTTTATAAATGATGAATTATGATTAAGCATATATTTAATATTAATTGCATTTTAAGTTAATTTGATACATGATGAATTTATTATCTAGCTCCTTTAGATGATAAGTAATTAGATTGGTTTTTTAATTACTATTAATTGGGTTCTATTAGTGTACGAACATATACATCTTGCATATATATGAATTTATTATCTAGCTCCTTTAGATGATAAGTAATTAGATTAGTTTTTTAATTACTATTAATTTGGTTCGATTAGTGTACGGACATATACATCTTGCATATAATAAATTTAAATGAAATTTTAGTTAATTTGGTAGGTGGGTGCTCATCATTTTTAGATGATGAATTTATTATGTAGCTTCTTTACAGGAAAAGTATTGATTAGTTTTTAATTACTATTAATTTGGTTCCATTAGTGTGGACATATATTAAATTTATTTAATTAAGATTATTGGATATTAATATACATGAAATTTTAGCTAATTTGGTAGGTGGATGCTCATCATTTTTAGATGATGAATTTATTATCTAGCTCATTTAGATGATAAGTAATTAGATTAGTTTTTAATCAATTTTTATATGTTAATTAATTTTAGATGGATGGAGATAGATGTACAATGCGAACCGTTCTGATCGAGATTACATCGACGGGTATCGCTTTCTAAGAGCATTTGAGAGAACAAGTTGCACAAGAAGGCGGAGTACATACATTGTGATTGCATTGATTGCAAGAATGAGAAAATGTTTTCAGACAAAGAGCACATCCACTTGCACTTGATTCGAAGGGGTTTTCTACTTGGCTATACATGTTGGACAAGTCACGGTGAAGAGGAAAACATACATGAAGGTGATAACGTATTGGATGATGGAGAAGGTATTATGGCAGCTGACATCAGTTATGGATCTGATGAGGATAGGTTGGACATTGATGACGATAATAATCTTGCTCGGATGTTGCGCGATGCGGAAGGGAACTACACTAGTCAGAGAGAGTTTAATCAATTCAAGGGTTTGTTGGACAACTCGGACACACCTTTGTTCCCGGGTTGCAAGGAGGAATACACAAAGTTGCACACCGTGCTTTCACTTCTAAAATTGAAGGCAAGTAATGGTTGGTCCGATAAAAGTTTCACGGAGCTATTACATCTCTTAGCGGACATGCTTCGGATGGAAGCGTATTGCCGATAACCACTTATTTAGCTAAGAAGGTTGTATGTCCATTGGGATTGGAAGTAGAAAGAATACATGCATGTCCAAGCGATTGTATACTCTATCGCAAAGAGTATCTGAGACATGCATGTATGTCGATGTGCAAATCATCGCGATACAAGCGTAAAGGCAATGACAATGAGGGCACCGTGGTGAAGAAAGGAGCTCCGTTAAAGTGGTGTGGTATTTACGGTAATACCTCGGTTGAAGCGTTTATTTGGAAACAAAAAACATGCCCAATTGATGCGATGGCACTCGAAGAGCGTAAAGGGATGCAAAGTCGAGACACCTGCGATTACGCCGATGGAGAACCATCGATAGGCTCTTTAGGAATGACTTCGGGAATGAACCGAGGAATATAAGGTTTGGATTGAGTACGGATGGAATGAATCCTTTCGGTAACATGAGTAGTATTCATAGCACTTGGCCCGTGACTCTCTATATCTACAACCTTCCTCCTTGGTTGTGTATGAAACGAAAGTACATTATGATGTCGCTGCTTATCCAAGGGTCGAGACAACTGGCAATGATATTGATGTATACCTACAACCATTGGTGGAAGATCTTGTGATCTTGTGGAGCGAAGGTGTCTGGTATGGGATGAGTACAAGCGAGTACTTCACCCCACGCGCATTGTTGTTTTGCACCATCAATGATTTCCCGCCCTTGGTAACCTATCCGGTCGTGCGGTAAAGGGGCCAAAGCATGCCCCATTGCATGGATGAAACCGCAAGTGTGTGGCTCAATAACTCGAGGAAAGCGTGTACATGCATCACCGCAGTTCCTTCAGAGAATCACCCCTACCGCAATATGAAGAAACAATTCGACGGGACAAAAGAGGATGGTATAGCTCCAAGGCCTCCTCGTGGGGAAGAGGTATATGATATGGTTAAGGATATTAATGTTGTACTTGGAAAGGGAGAGAGTAATAATAAATCGAGGTCTCGTACTGAGAAGATCATGTGGAAGAAGAGATCGATATTTTGGAACTTGCCCTATTGGAAGGACTTAGAAGTTCGACACTGCATAGACGTCATGCATGTAAAGAAAAATGTATGTGACAGCTTGATTGGTATTTTTCTGAATATTCCTAGCAAAACTAAGGACGGACTGAAGGCACGAAGGGACCTGGAACATATGAAAATCAGAACTGAGCTACATCCTCGAGAAAACGGGAAAGGCCGACTTTACCTCCCCCCAGCTTGCTACACTCTATCCAAGAAAGAGAGAACAGACCTCTGCAAATGCTTGCATGGTGTGAAAGTTCCATCCGGTTACTCCGCAAGCATCAAGAAACTGGTGTCGATGAAAGATTTGAAGTTAAGCGGCATAAAGTCTCATGATTGTCATGTGATGATGACACAAATGCTTCCTATTGCAATTAGAGGTATTTTGCCTGAAAAGGTCCGAGAGGCAATCATGAGGTTGTGTTTCTTCTTCAACACGATTTCACAGAAAGTCATCGATCCCATCGGACTTTACGAGCTCGAGAATGATGTGGTGAAGACACTATGCCGACTAGAGATGTATTTCCCTCCATCATTTTTCGATATGATGGTTCATCTCATTGTTCACCTTGTGAATGAGATAAATGTATGTGGCCTGTATTCTCGCATCGGATGTACCCGTTCGAAAGGTACATGGGTATCTGAAGAAGTATATACGCAATCGATCTCGTGGGAGGGCTGCATTGTGGAAGGTTATGCAACCGAGGAGGTTATCGAGTTTTGCGTGGATTACATGGAGGGGGTGGAACCGGTAGGAGTGCCTGTATCTCGCCATGAGGGTAGGCTAGCTGGGAAAGGGACGATTGGAAGGAAATCAACAAATTCTTACGATCATGGATTGTTCGAAAAAGCTCATTTCATAGTCTTGCCTTGATCGGTTGAGGTGTCCTCGTATATGGACATGCACAAGGATAAGCTACGAGAGGAAAATCGTGGACGATCAGAGGCTTGGGTAACAAAAGAGCATAACCGTTTGTTCAATCATTGGTTCAAAGAGCATATGACTAGGAAAGAAATGAGTGTTATGTTGAGGTGGTTGGCAAAGGGCCATCGGTACAATCTTGACATGGCAAGGATCGACATAAATGGATATACCTTTTACGAGATCTTAGGATAGCAAAAGCACTTACCAAAATAGTGGTGTCGCATAGATGCCTATGACAACACAGGCGAGAAGAAGACTAGCTTCTATGGGTTCATAGAAGAGATTTGGGAGCTCGACTATTGTATTTTTAAGATCCGATGTTTGGTGTCATTGGGTACAACTCCCAAAGGGTGTCAAGGTGGACAAATACGGCTTCACTACTTTGGACGTTAAACATGTCGGATCTGAGAGGCGAACCATTCGTACTTGCGAAGCAAGTAGCACAAGTCTTCTATGTAATCGACCGCGAGATAAGGGCGCCATGTAGTTCTTGAGGAAAAGAAGGATCGTCGGAGTTGAGAATGTCGTGGATGAGGATGAGTACAACCAGTTTGTGAGTTGCCTCCTTTCGTAGATGGCAACATTAGGCTCGAGGAAGAAACCACTCAGAAGCTACCTATCATCGCGACGATCATGAAGAAGGGCAAATTGTGAAAGAAAGTAATTAGCTATATACGAGTAATGGCAATGTGATGTAAACAATATGCATTTGTATGGAGTAATGGAAATATGGTGTTATGCATTTGTGTGGAGTAATGGAAATGTGGGTCATTAATATATTTGGATTACATAGGGTATAGTACTATATTAGAATTATATATGGTCAATACTGTATTAGGATTATAGGGTCATTAATATATTAGGATTATATAGGGTATATTACTATATTAGGATTATAAATGGTAATTACTATATTAGGATTATATAGGGTATATAATATTTATTAGGATTATGTAAGGTCATTACTATATTAGGATTATATAGGGTTATTAATATATTAGTATTATATAGGGTATATTACTATATTAGGATTATGTATGGATTAATATATTAGGATAATTATATCAGTAGCGGTTCTTCACAAGAACCGCCACTGATACACTTATCTGTGGCGGTTCGTATCAATAAACGCCACTAATACAAATTATCTGTGGCGGTTCTTAATACGAACCGCCACAGATAAGTGTATCAGTGGCGGTTCTTGTGAAGAACCGCCACTGATAAAGTTATTTGTGGCGGTTCGTATAAAGAACCGCCACTGATAATATGCTCCATATATATGTAAAATAGATACACTTCTTCTGAGTGCCCTAAACCTTTAAACTCCCGCCGCGACGCGCGCATAAACTCCTAAACCCCGCGCCCGCGCCGCGATCGCCGCCCGCGCCGACGCCGCCCTCCAGACGACGCCGTCCACGACGACGCCGCCCAGCGCCGTGCCGTCGCCGCCCCCGCCGCGCCGACGCCGCCCCACGCCGCGCCTAAAGCCTCCCGACGCCGCCCTCCCGACGACGCCGTCCCGACGACGCCGCCCTCGCCGCGCGCCGTCGCGCCACGCCCGTCCCCGCGCCCGCGTCCTCGACCGACGCACCTGACGCTTGCGCCGACGCTGCCCCGACACGCGTGAGCTCTGTTCTACATGTTCTACATATGCTTTTTTAGGTTGATCTTGTAGCTAGGGCCAAACTTTTGGATAATATCTAGTATAATCATTGATATTTTCTATAGGAAAAATGGTTCTATTAGATAATCAGTCGACCCAAAACAAACGAATGCTAAATATTGCGTCACTCAAAGTATCCCTGGAAGCAACAAAATGGAACAGTAGGCAAAAAAGGTTAGCTACAGGGCATGAAGCAGAAGGACAATGAGAATATATATGCACATATTTGCTTTACTCTGTAAACGGAACATAAATCTCTACAAAATTGCGAAGTACAAAAAGTGGTATTTGAGCTTGCATTAACTAATTAGAGATCAAAGCAATCACATGTGTCTCCATTGGCATCAGCCTAAGTATTAGAGGACATGTGAGCTAAGAAACGAACCAAAGCATATCTAACTTCAAGTATATAGTAGATTCTAACTTAGTTGAGCTCTACAAATATTTGAAGCAAGATCGTTAAAACATGAAGTTGAACAGCTATTAGTGGAATCTATAAATGCTTAAAATATTTGAAGCTAGTCCGTTCAAACACGAAGCTGAAGAGCTATGAACGGAATCTATAAATGCTTAACATGAGATTCATAATAGCATGGGCTAACTAAGGTTGCGAGTTGAGACTTGAGAGTTTGGAGAGAGAGTGTGTTTATAAGTTTGTCGTGAAGTCAACACTTTTCTAGCACTCTTGTATTTTTTTGTAAATCGGGCATCCATTGGCATGAGAACTTATCATATATTCCTAGAATGTTAAGCTAAAGACATCGTAGGTTCATTATTGAGTTACGTACTATTTTGAGTTCTTGTCTTACAGTACAATGATTCACTTGCAGTCTTGTATTGTGTACTAGTCATACGCTTTGATATTGTGTACTGCATTTCTTGTATTGTGTACTGCATTTCCATGTGATCATTGGCGACTTCATGATTATGCTTTTGCACAGTGACATATAAGATTTAGTTATTAAAGAGCTAGAGCAAAAAGTTGTTGCTTGCTTTTTTACTTAATAAATCAATTATTTTTTTCACAAAATTGTGCACTCATGTTCTCCTCAATTCCATCTAAATGTGATCGAACTCTGAGCCTCATCTGATGGCTCATTTGGAGAGTCAGTATGTTAGCAACCACAGATGAGTTTTGATTAGATACATCCCTTCGAGCAGTTGCAACGTTTTCAAGCTTTGCAAGGTACATAGGCAGACCAGGTTTTGTAGAGCTTTGTTTGCCATTTGACTTTCTTCCGCATTGCTCTGGTACCTCTCAACTAAGCTTTGCATATTTATTGCATTTTGTGAACAAAAGGAAAGCATCACACAATTGTTGCGGTCACACTTACAAATTTTCTGATACTTTGATCAATAGTTCTGGCGTACATAGTAGTACACATTGTGTTCATCACAAAATGCATATAAGATGGATATGCAGGAAACAATTGGTTGATTTAAAACATGTTACCAGTTTGTATATACAGGTTGTAGCAGTGTAGTCCCAGCAATTTTACGCACACGTGGCAAACAATCTCCTCCCATTTCCATCCTGCAAGCAAAACTCAAAATTTGGGAATATTTCTTTACAAGGAAGAAAAGAAAACAAACTAGGAGATATATTCTAGACTCTAGCACACGGATGAGCGATGGAATGATGCAAACTTCATTTCTAGTTTTGAGTTAAACTTCCGCACTTAACCCAAATGACCGCCAAATTCTAATGGTTCCATACTTTACCTCTTTGATTCACACATCCAAGGTGATATGGCGGAGCAATCCACCCGAGCCCGAGCCCTAGCCCTAGCAGGTTCCTCAACCTCCACCCAACCATCGGTGTTGCGCCGATCTTGACATACCGTGGCAAGACCTCATGGCGAGGAAGAAATAAAAGCCCGAAGGCCGGTATACCATCTCGGAGGTCTCAGAATCTGGGGCCCCTATTGCACCGCCAAAGTTCGTAGCAAAGTACAGAACAACCTGCGGGTATATCGCAAGGGAGAGAGTGCCAATCACCTTTTTGGATTGGCACAAAGTGCCCGATACCATCAAAGCGGATCTATGGTGAGTGAAACAAACCTTGAATTCCCGAAGAAGATGAACACGCGTGCGTCGGGATGCGTTGATGACCATGGATGCGGTATGGAGGAACTTCAAGGCCAGGCTGAATACTACATATGTGAAGAAAAACCGATCGGCCATCGGGGACTACCCAAACTTAGAACCATATTGGGATGATTTCGTGTCGCTGAAGCAAAGTGAAGCAGCAAAGAAGTCCAATGAGGACCACATAAACATCGGAAGAAGGAACATCCATCCACACGGACTTGGTGCGGTGGGTACAGTAAAATCCCTCAATGGGAGGCGGAAGCGAGAATCACTACTGATCATTGGTACAAGTCAATTGGTAGGACTACGGACCGAGTCAAGCACTACGTGCTAGCGAGGGCAAGTGTCACGTCTGGTGGGGCTTATCCTTCGAAATAGCGATGACGAAGCAATGTCGCAAAGGGTCCGGGGAGTCATCGTCGAGTCTTCCCAAGGAACATTCCAACAGATAGGAGAGCGGCGAACTAACACGTGCCACGGGAAACAAGGAGCATCACGGGCGGACACGAGGTGTCGGGGTTAAGGTTCCGTGGAAGGCAGGATTCCCGAGCACCTTCACACTTACAAGAGTCGAAGAGAGCTAGAGAAGCGTTTGCGAAATAGAAATGATGAAGGAAAAGATGCTTGAGAATTACAAGGCACAATAGAACAACAAGTACAACGACAAGTACAACAAGCCATGAGCGATTGCAAGCCGAGAACATTATTACGACCAGACCCTCCGAATCGTCGCGGCGATTGCGCATCCGCCCACTTGTAGAACAGGACATGGGTCATTATCCTGTGGACGACATAAATGACCCCACACCATGCCAGCTCACTTTGCCCGTCATGAACATATTCATTCAGGCTGGTACAGGCATAGCGTACCCATGCCAAGAAGGAGGTGTATTGCACAACTCTGCGATAGCGCCGGGATATGCAAAGGTCCAGGTGGACACGGTTAATCCCCAGTTCGCCAACCTCGGGCTAGAAATGCCCCCGAACAACGAGGTTACAACTCTAGGAAGTGCCGTCCACTCATTCATCCAATGGCGCAAACGTGACATCACCTTGGACCATCATGAAGTGCTTGTTCCTCCTGAGGTGAACCTGCCAGCCCCTCCTGAGGTGACCCTGCTAGCCTCTCCTGCAGTGAACCTGCCGGCCTATCCTCTGATAAACCTCGCACGATCGTCACGAACACATCAGTACAAAAGTTAGTGCGACAACCGGTTGACCGACTTAAAACCCTCCTCTGAAGGCATGGCGAATAGACAAGCCATATCGGTAGTCGGTGAAGCGAGCAGTATAATGTTGTGTGCGAGAAAAGTAAGGGTAAAGCGGTCTCAAAGGACAAGTCTGAAGAAAGAGTGAAATACGAATTGGGAAGCCGTTTGTCACCCCTTGAAGCTTGATAGTCTAACGGTGCAGCTAAAGGCGATTACATGAATGATATATGGGCGATCGAACCAACATGTACTCGAAGGTGATCACGCCATTTTGAGAGAGGAACATTTCCACCATGAGGGGATTGGTGCTTCATGATAGAATTGTGAGTTGCACAACATGTACTATCAAGATGCCCTCGGCGTGTCTCTTATGAGATCTTTGGTCACCGTAAGTGTCAATATAAAAATCATTGTCTACATTCATGTAATACCGATAAATGTGATGTCTAAATCATTTGTTATGTAGATACGAGTTGATCGAACTAAAAAGAACCAAAGGGCCACTGGCGTTCCTCGATCCGGGAACAGTTTGCCAGCCGAAAATCAAAAGAGTACCAAAGGAGGTCGAGGACTATGTATATAATGCTCTCATCAAACTCCAAGACAAGGAGTTCATACTTTTACCATACAATTTCAAGTAAGTGGCTCACTAGCTAGTTCAACTACTTGTTGATCTCGTTCTTTGCTCAGGTTAGGACTAATGACTACGGCATCATACATGTGTATGTAGTTTCCACTGGATTCTCGTCGTAATTACTCCAGATAAAAGCAAGATGCTGATCTTGGACCCGCGGGACAAAGATCCAAAAGAATACAAAGATATGACAAGTCTAGTGAATAGGGCCTTCAAAGCATATTGTAAAAAGTGCTCGAGACACTGTCCTTTCCATAAATCACTGACAATCCGTACTAAATTTCAGTGACGCACAAAACAATTTTCCTATATCGCACCTCGTAGTCAATAACTCCTTCAATGTTGTATAAGTTTATTCAATTTTTGCGATTGCCACAGCGGCCTTGAGAACAAATTTATGTGGGTACTTCGTGTGCCAATACATGCGCGAAATCTTAGGCTCTACAATAGTAAACAATGACGTAGAGGTTTGTCACGCTAACATCACACATTGATTTGCACATCTGATTCTCTATATAAGCTCTTAAGATAAACTTTTTCTATCTATAGCGTTTGATGTTGCCTACGGGAGGACTGGTTCCAAATGAAATCCAAGGCATTCAGGGACAGCTCGCCTACTTCATCATGAAGGAAGTACTCAACAAGAACGGCGAGTTTCATGACCCAGATAATAACGATGAAGTCTTCCATACTCATCTGCCACCTCCTGAGGCCCCTACCAACAGTGAAGACTCGTAGGCTTATAGTTCACAAAACTAGTTAATTTTTTTCTTGCGGTGGTGTAAATTGATGTTTCATTGAATGTCAAGTTTAGTATTGGATGGCATGGCTTGCACATGTTCTAATTTCTGTCATTTCATTTAAGAAGTTGTGATTGATCTGCGCTTGTGTTGTTGCCCTACTCCCGTGCGTGTGTGTGTTGATGGGTGGTGTGTGTGTGTGTGTGCGTGCGCTCTAGACGAGGAGCTCTCCCTCTATTGCTTTTCTCCGTGCCCTTTCATGATGGCTAGTAGAGCTTTTTATCGACGTGGGTGATGGATGAATACGGAAAGAGCTCATTAAAACTGCACCATTACAGCAGGTTTATTTGATTGCTTGATTTAGTTGCCGAAGTTTCCTTTTGCATCTTTACCGTCCATTCATAAGAGATTTGATTACATGGTCCTTATATTTTTAGATTGAGTGTTTTACTCTAATGTATGATAGTAAATGCCATTAAAAATAGCTAAATGGAGATTATAGAAGGAAAAATAGTAAAAAGTAGGATCAAAATTGTAGAATGATATGTATTTAGGAATAAAAATTGAAAAATAGAATGTCACATATTCAAAAATAGAGGGAGTATAAACTAGATAATGCATGTACAACATCTGGAGGATGCCACGACATTCACATGGAATAAGACGGCAATGGATCGGCTAGATTTGTGATACAACAAAAATGATCTATTTAGCTTTCCATAGTATGATATATAATGACTTCATTTACATACTCGAGAAATATTGATGCAAAGATGGTGAGGCGGAGAAGGGAGCAGGTCCAGCGGGAGGCATGCCCTACACCATCACCATGATCGAGCGCCTCATGCATGAGACACTTTAATTGTACATTGTAATTGTGTATATTGTAATTGTGTATATGCAAAATCTGTGATTGTAATTGTGATTGATGTATTATATGTAATTGTGATTGATGTATTATATTGTAGTTGTGTATATGCAAAATCTGTGATTGTTGTACATTATAATTGTGTATATGCAAAATTGCAATTGTGATTGATGTATTATATTGTAGTTGTGTATATACGAAATCTGTGATTGTTGTACATTGTAACTGTGTATATGCAAAATCTGTGATTGATGTATTATATGTTTCAGAGGGCATGGCTAGCAGCACCTAAGGCTAGCCCAAAATGCAGTTTTTTATTTTTTCGATCAGATACTATCTGTGGCGGTTGGTGGATAGAACCGTCATAGATAATATAGTTATCTGTGGCGGTTGGTGTATAGAACCGCCACAGATAATATAGTTATCTGTGGCGGTTGTAGGAAAGAACCGTCACAGATAGTGTAGTTATCTGTGACGGTTGGTGGATAGAACCGCCACAGATAGTATTGTTATCTGTGGCGGTTAGTGTGTAGAACCGTCACAGATAACACTTATCTGTGGCGGTTAGAAAACCGCCACTGATAATTCTCGATTATCAATGGCACTATATCTGTGGCGGTTCAATAACCGTCACTGATAACCTTTTCCAGTGTAGTGACGAACGCTATCGACCTTGATCGAACAAACGAGAACTCTCTTAATTACATGCTTGATTATTATTTCATTTTAAAAGCAAACATCCTGTAATAACGGAATTGCTATACATCACTCTGAAATAATGTTCTTTTCTTTTCTACAATTTTAGTCGAATCTCTGATCTTTCGTTATGCTCGGAGATTCATGCACCGCCATGTCCAATTATGGTGAACGTGCACGCGCCAGTGACTCCGAGAAAACCAGCTTCGGCTTGCCTGTAGCCGGACTGATTATTTTGAAAGAAAAACATATATATACACAGACCCTAATAATAATGTGGACTCTTGTGTGGAATATTCTATTATATATATATATATTAATATATATATATACACATACATATACACATATATATACATATATATACATAGGCACACTACTACAGAACAGTACATCACTGCTGGTTCCAAAACGCCATCATTGCCAGTCATTGGAGCCAGCAGTGATACTCGGGATTATCACTGTCGTCTCAGGAACTGGCAGTGATAAGGTCTATCACTGCCGGTTTGGTGTATAGCTGGCAGTGATATATATATAATCAGTCCAAAATCCGGCAGTGATAAGGTCTATCACTGCCGGTTCGGTGTATAACTGTAACGACCCCCATTTTCACATAAATGCAAAAATAGAAATCTAATGCGCATACAGTACTAGTCCCATGATCAGTGGCTAGTACACACATTTTCAACAATTGGAATCACATCTATACATCATTTTATTAAAGCGGAAGCTATTTGCACAACATATTCTTACAACTCAGAGTATATAAATATAGCAACAGAAGAAGCAAAGTCTTATAGTGTGCCCATCTAATCCTTCAGGCAACTGACAAGGCATAAATCCCTAGAAAGCTCGTTTCATTGAAATTTCCGCGTCCTGCGACGAAAGATATTCTTCGGAGCCTCGCTACCTTTTCAACCTAAAATAATAGATTAAGCAAGGATGAGTACTTTCGAACTCCGCAAGACTTAAGTGGTATTTGCAAATGCAATAATGCATGCTATATAAAAGAAGGCTACTACAGTTAATTTGCATAAAGCGATATTAAATTTGTAAATCAAGTTGTCATTTGCAAACGGAATTTGTACGAGCAAATTTGACTGATAAAACTAAGTAAAGCATAAGTAATACTCATAGCCCTTCGCGAGCATTGAATAATTCAATGGTCCAATAATCCAATTCTGTCACAACCATTCCTTTGCCAACACATAACTACTCATCCAATAATCCAATCCTGTCATCATCATTCCTTGCCAACACGTGGAAAACAAATGAAACCAAGCCCTTTTGAAAATAGCAAAACATTTAACTAGTGCCAGTTCACCAAGTTTCCCATAACCGTGGGTACGGCGCCTAATCGATTAGATTTACACTCTATAGAGGTATACAACTTTACCCACTAGTCATGACCTTTTCTTTTTGCCGCATGTTTCACGCACCTTTGCCGTGTGGCCAGAATGTTCATGACGAAAATATTTACATTACCTAGGTTAACTTTGCAACAGCCCGAGACGTTAATCCATACTATATATAGTAGAAGAACTCAGAGCATAGAAATGATGGGAACTCCCCACAGCATGGCGTACACCGTTACATTGGTAAGTAGAAACCCCTACAAGCAGACATTGAAAGGAATGCCTATGGTATCTCCCGCCTTCCATAAATGCAAATTTAAACTAGATAACTTAATTAGTTTAAGGCTGCCCATAACAGTACTTGTGGTTGCACGGATTTATCTTGGATCATACAACACTAAGTTTGGTTCTTAATCTGACACGTGCAATAATCTCCCCCTACACTACGTACAAGTCCATCTCTTGCATAACCGGCTATTGCCAATAATTTCCCGCATCAAAACCACAATTTTGATTTTGGGGTTTCTAACCAAAATACCGACAACCAACATCATGTCATAATCAACATTTTCAATTTTCCCAAGAAACAATCTTGATCTGATCATGTACCACATTGGTTCTAAAGCATGACTAAGCATAATTATTAGATCGTATATATACCCATGTTGACATAATGTATTGTCTAACTTTATTCTAGGGTTATCAAGGTTCACATGTCAATACTTATCAAGGAGGTTTCATGAGACAACAGGTATATCTACCAGTACCACAAAATAGCGAATTTACAGAAAATAAATGCATGCATGAAACAGTTTGATAAATATAAGGAAAATTAAATACTGGGATCAATATGATCAAAGAGGTGCTTGCCTTGCTTAATCGTTGTTTACGACGAAGTCGTGGTCGAAGCCGGTGTTGTCGACGACAGAATTAATGACGTCGGGTTCTACACGTCGTTCACGAAAATATAGCAAATGACGAACTTTAATAAGGGCAAAAAGAAGACAGATAGAAAATCAAATAAAACATGCTATAAGAAACAGATGCTATTCTTTTATAGATTAATTATTCTCGTTTTACGAATTCTAGATGCTAGAATTATTTGGATTAAAGTTATTACATTAGTTAAAGTTTTCATAAACTTAATTGCTCATATATTGTGTTCTTGGTGATCTTATCACTTAAGGTTATTGCATTAGCCGGATTTAGATGAAATATGAATATTTTTCTAGATTATGTTAGATCACATCCTAAATAACATTTCTAGGCTGATCTTCTCAAAATTTGCATTTAGATGAGATGTTTTACAAACTGCCAAAAAGGCTTAAGCGTTTCTGAAAATATAATACTTAGGGTTATTTTGCTATCAAGATTTATATGCAAAGCATGATGAAATGAGATACTTTCTTCAGAATATGATAGCATGTACTTTGGACAGCATTTTTAAACTAATTTGATAAATTTAGTATTTAGACGATATATTTTACTGGCTGCTGAAATAGCATAAATGATCATTCTGGAATAGATGCAGGTACATATCTTTTACACTAGGGTCTCATTCTTTTTCATGAAACAATTCAAGTCAAGATTATTTCTTAAATATTTTAGCCTACTCAGGTAGTCTACTGACATATTAGTATTTGGAATCAATTATTCTCATGTTGGATTTCTTTTGTAAAAAGAATACATTCTTGAATATATAATGCATTGAGAACAACTTCTAATAGAAAAATTATTCAAACAAAGATTATATTTAAATATTTTTATATATTTGGGTTTCTAGAAGTCTAAGGATTCCAACAAAAAATTTTTCATTTAATTCTAAGCAATCTTGCAGAAACTTTGTTCATAGCATATTTTGAACCCCTTTCTGTAACATTAAATTTAAAATTTACACACAGATCATTTTCAAAATATTTTTACATATTCAGAAACTACATGATTTTATATTAATATAGAAATTTATTTCATTCAATTTGGAGCTATGGTTCAAAAGTTATAGCTATTTGTTTCAACTTGGGTTTGGAAAAATAAACTAAATATGGAAATACGTTTTAAAAGATGGAAAGCGTATTTAGGCTTTTTACCCTTTGTTTTCAGGCCATTCGGCTGACATTCCGAGCCCACAGGCCAGAGGCTCAGAACAGAGTGCTTCGGTCATGGCCATGCCGGCGGCGAGAGGAGGCCAGAGAAGGACAGCCGGTGGGAGGAGAAGCACCAGCGGGGTAGCACGCACTCAGAGGAGGTCTCAAATTGATTCGGCGGTGGCCGAAGCAGGGCTACCACTAGAGCAGAGCAGTGACAGAAATGGCGACACACCGGAGAAGAAGAAAAATAGTGTCTCGGTTTGAATCGGTAGAAGATTAAGCATTAGAGAGTTCAAAGTAACCCATTTTGTCGGTTAATGGTGTAGGAAGGTTACCGGAGAGCTCTACCACCACGCATTGGAGTTGGAGAAGAAGCTGCACGGTGGTGGCGAGCTTCGGGCATGATGAACTGAAAATGAAGCTTGCGTTCGAGTTAGTGATGCCCAAGGATGCTCTCCGCTGGTTGATTTGGAAAGGAAATCACCAGGTAGTTGAATTCAGGTTTTTGCCTTTTTTGAATTCTTCTGGCAATGGCAGTAATGGGTAGCAGTGGGGACGAGCTCCAGCAAGGTAGAAATGGTGATGGCTATGTGGAGCTAGTAGAGGCCTTGATGGCTTAAATAGCCGAGCTAAGTTGTAGAGAAGCCACCTCCCCTGGTATGAATTCGCCCAGAACATGCGGTGGGTGTGAGCTGCACCGTCGTGGCAGAGATCCCAGGCTAAATACAGCACAAAACAATGCCGTGGCAAAGATTGGGCATTTCACTGGCTGTTCGATTTGACTTGGATTAATTTGATGTGATGCCCTAATGCGGCCACGGCGACAAAGGGCGGGGAGCGATCTCATGCAAGATTTAGTCGGCCAGAGAAGATGCACGGGAAGATTACAATGGACCAGATAGTAATTGCACGATCAATTGGCAGGGTATGGCGGTTGCATAGGCTTGGTAGGGAGGTGCTTAGGACAACTCAGTTGGCATTGTGCCATTGCTTGGAGTGGCAGTGGCGTGGCAGTGGGGGATGATTTGCTTTCAATGGCTGCGGTAGAGGAAGCTTCGAAGAAGAAGGGAGGAGGATGGGAGAAGTGAGGTTGACATGCAGGGCCTCAATTACTGTTTCAGTGAAGGGATGCAAAACCGCCTCATTTATTCAGGGTTCTGGCAATGATGTTGGGCTTTAAATGATCATCAATTCTAGATGGGAAATTTTTTTATAATTTTTCTCAGAGACGGTTGGATCATTATCTTCACAGTAACATCCCAAAATTCGTCTAAATATTATTTTATTGTTATTTGTGCATTTTATGTTTTTTTCTGGAATTTATTTGGATTTTTTTGGATTTATTGGAATTAACTGCAAATTAAGTGTTTTGATTTTATTTAAAACTATTTAAAATTTGTGCAAAGTTAAAATAAAGTTGTGCCAAAAATATTTCATCTAAGTTCAAAATGTCTCAAAGTATTTTTGAGAATTTTCTTGGAATTTTCCTGACTATTTTATTGCCAGAAATAAATAAAATGAATTTACGTAATTATTTTAAAGAAATCCTTTTAAAAGCTCATGAACGAGAACGTGCGGCCCACTCATGCGGCCCAAATAGCCCGCGCAGCCCGTTCCGTCGAAAAAAAAGAGGAAAACCCTAACCCTAAAACCCGCCAGCCGTTGGATTGAGATCCAACGGCTGCGCCTTCGCCGCATCAGCCGAGGGCCCAGAGCCATTGGATGGATGACGCGTGGACGATTGTGATGAAGCCGCATCGCCTCTCCGTATCGCCGCCGGAGTCCGCCGCCGCCACGAAACCACCTCCGAAATCCGCGCTGCGCACGCCTCCTTGTGCGCCTATTTAAAGCACCGACGCGGGTGCTGAAATCCCCACCTCGTGCCGCGTGTTTGCCGCAACTCCCGAGCCCTGTGCCACCGTCGTCTGTGCGTGGGAGCTCACCGGAGTTGAAGGAGGTAGCCGCTGCTGTTTTTCCCCAAGAACGCCGCCGTTTCGCCGTCTCCGTCGCTCCAAGAGCTAGAGCCGAAGACCCCGCTCCGAGACGCGTTCGCGCTGCTGCTTTTGGTCGTAGGGGAGCACTGTTGCGCCGTCATTGGAGTTGTTGTCTTCAAGTCCGGAGATTACACCGCCGTCGCGCCTCCATCGCCAGGTCCAGAAGTTCCGGGCTGTCAGATCTAGATCCTTCGGTAGACGCGCTGCCACGTCGCAAGCAATCGGTGGCCATCCGATCCATCTTCATCGGGCCAGATCGAGCCGCGTGTGTGAACCAATCGGGCACAGCCGCGTGTCGGGCGTTGAGGCCGAAGCGTCATGGACCAAGTCCACCGTGGTCCAGCGCCACGCCGTGGACCGAGTCTATGCGCCGAGACACGCGTCACGTTCTGGTTGGTTCCAGATCTTTGCTGACGTCATGCTTGCGTCAAAATTGCATTTTCGATTGGAAAATAATCCGATGGGAAATTCGGCAATGCTGACATCATCATGAGGTCACGCTGATGTCATAAATCGTTTATTAATTTAAAAATAATTCGGTTAATTCTGATTTTCTAATTTCTTTAATTTCAGTATTTATTCAAACTTCAAAAAGCTATAACATTTGCATCTTAACTTGGATTTGAGTGATTCAAATTTTAAAAATTTGTAAAATTGAGATCTATTTAATTGTGAATTTTAATTGATTTTGGAGTTCATTTCCTCTCTATTTTGGTATTTATTTGCTTTTCTCCTTCGGTACGCGTAGAAGTTGAATTGTGCGACGCTTCGGAGGAAGATACAACAACTCAAGAGCAAGCTCCAGATCAAGATCAGGACCTATTCCAAGGTAAGTTGTGCTTTGATCATGTTGAACCCATGTTTATACAAATGCTATATTGTTTTACTTTATTGCATAGTATTTCAAGTATACGATTGTTTTAATCTAAATTGGGATCTAGTTACTCTACCCACTTGACTTATATACCCTACCTTGTCATTGTATGCCATGATCCATTGTCACCCTAGATTGGTTCATTATAGTTTGTTAGTAATGATAATCAACATGGGATGGTTAGACCGTATTAGTTGCTTAGCCATGCCTCGTCACCACGTGTGCTGGAATCATTGATAATTAATATTGATAAATGGAATATGGAACAACGTTATGAACTTTTGTGTCATGTGGGATCACACGATGAGATTGAGTTGTTGTGGCGAGTCATGTCACGCAACGATGTTGAATTGTTGATGGCACGTGGTGCTTGGTAATCAACCTGGGTGACGATCATTTAGATTGGGGCAAGTGATAAGGAGCGAGTATGCCAAGGTGGGCCTGATGGGCAGAGGGTATGAGGACGTCTTGCCTTGATCACTCTAAGGGCTTAACCTTGCAAGCCTTTGACCTGAGTCAATCATGCAACCACATGTCTGGTATGGGCCAGCCTAGCTGATTAATTTGCAATGTCTTAACTTTGGTACTATCGTGGTCGGTGTGAGTTCGAGTTATGGAGTAATTCACATGGCGCAAGAGGGGCCACGGATGTGGTAACTAGTCCCACCAGTGTTGAAACCTTAGCGGGTGGTACCGGGTTAAGCCAGCGCATTGTAAAGGCTTTGTTATAATCACTCGCCTTGGTGGTGTTTGGTTGTATCGCGTGGGTAAAGTGCATAACCTCTGTAGAGTGTGAAACTATTCGAATAGCCGTGCTCGCGGTATTGAGCAAACGCTCGGGAATTACAGTTAAGGGTTAGCTTAAATTAAATGGACAACTTGGATGGGATGGCAGAATGCCATGTGGAAGATGGAATTTGATTTAGGATTGGAATCCTGGTTTACTTAAAGAATGCTGAATCTATCTATTATTGTTATTTTTTTCACAGTCTTTACAATCTATTTATTGTATTTGTTCATAAATGCTGCTTATTGCAAAATAGCCATGATAGCCTGTCCGTTGAAATAAGCCTTGCATATAGTTACATAGAATTGCATTCTGCGCACAACTTGTTGAGTGCTTTAAGTACTCACCCTTGCCAACAACGAAAATCAACAGTTGAAGAATCTACACCTGTGTTGGAGGAGGAGTTCCAAGAGGACGCGAGTCATTAGGGTCCGAGCCTTGTCAGTTGCCTGTGGTGAATTGATGAGCTATCTACGTTTTCTACTTTTCGCTGCTTAATTCTTAGCTTATATTTCCAGTCTTGCCCTGCGTGGCTTAATAATGTAAGTTGGTCATAAGATCATACATTTAGCTATATCAATAAATGAATTACTATTTCTATTATCGTTGAGTATGATGTGATATGTACCAATGTTGAGCTGTGTGCACTAGCGTTGATCCCGGGACTAGTGCGGTAAACACAGTGGGTTCGAATCAGTGGATTCGGGTCCTTACAGAGGTGGTATCAGAGCATACTAACTGTAGGTGTTGGCCCTAGATAGCATGGAGGTGTCCGGGTTGTGTCCAAAACTATTTTCTAAAGGAAAAATTTTAATTTGACTAATAACACACTCTTGACTCATCCCATTCTCTACTTCTCGCCTTTGCTGAATTTACCGTTTTACTGCTGGTCCGGATGGAGATCTTATTCAAAGTTCTTGTGGAGCAGATGCCGATCGCCCCGACCTTTGAGGAGTCAGCAGGTGGCTATGCCATGGAGCTGTGGAGAGTTCTTCAGACGCTTGGAGGCTTTTATCGTCCGCTTTACCGTGGAGGCAGCTGGTCAGTTAATGGTGTTCACCGAGGATTTGGTTGCAAGCTGATCATCTACGCTCGGGAGAACGAGGAAGCTAGCAGGCCAATCAACATCTCCGCCAGAAGATTCTTGTACGAGGTTGCGATTCAAGAGGTTGCTCGACTTGCTCTTATTTGTGTCTGCTGCGACTCATGTGACGAGCTTCACGACTCAGTGTTTCGACTTCACCCTGATGTGCAAGCATGCCGACACCGACGGATCGTGGAGGACGAGTGTGCTACCGCATTACATCTTGCTGAGTTCACTATCGCCCCGGAGGAGCATATGAGAGAGACCACCCAAGAGCTAGAGACAGTGTACGAGGCACTCAGAGTGACGGAGCAGAGCTTGAGGAGACCGTCTTTGCAGCTATCGGAATGATCACCGAGCTAGGAGAGGCCACGGAGGGGTTGAGGACGAGTTGGGCGCGTGACCGAGGAGCTCGGAGCCGGTGAGGAGTCGAGGAGGATCAGAGGAGCGAGTGGGAGCCGGAGGAGAGTGCAGACCTGTTGTTCTTGAGGAGCCAGTGAGAGGTCATCAGGATAGGTTCGCTCCTATGCCAGCCCACCCGCCGGTGTATACGCCGAATCAGTCTCAGCCAGGGTGGCTGGATGAGTAAGAGTCAGTCTTGGAGTTGTGTTGAGACTCGAGTGTTGAGTCGCGTCCTTAAGATTAGTCTTTACCATTTAGCAGACGTTAAGGTTTCATGTTTAGTTTGCTTCTTTGTAATGCTGAGTGTGCAGTATGAGTTGCAAAGCTTGTAGGCTTTTATAAGCGGCCATACCAAGAATAAATAAAGAATTATTTTAGTTGGGTTAAACTTATCTTCCCCGCCCTAGGGATTCTTACATCTCACCTATGCTACATCTACCTTTCCTAACCCAAGAAGCTTTCAGTAGATGGTGAACACTTGTGGAACCAACGGTGCTTCAGGAAGTGGACTGTGCCAGAATGACAACCCCAATGATGGAGGCCATCCTCAACCACCACCGCTAGTGGACATGCAGAATTTGGGAGCATTTCTCGCCGCACATACTCAATTAATGTAGACCATGATGCAACAAATGCAACAGATGACTAACGTGGCTGCAAATAACAACAACCAAGTGAACCAGAACAACAATGGTGGGCCTCGGTCTTTCTCCAAGCTGTCAGATTTCATGAGGACTCGGCCACCAACCTTTGCAGGGAATGTTAATCCTTTGGAAGCCGATGACTGGCTTAGAACTATTGAGAAGAAGCTGCATATCACTCAATGCGAGGGCAATGAGAGGGTGCTCTACGCCTCTCAACAATTGGAAGGAACTGCAGCGGAATGGTGGGAAAACTATTGTGCTGCACATGAAGCCCCACAGGAGATCACCTGGGATGAGTTTGCCACTGCTTTCCGCCAATACCATGTTCCAGAGGGAATGATGGATCTTAAGAAAGAGGAGTTCAGGGCCTTGAAGCAAGGAGTCCAATCCGTGTCCGAATATTTGAATAAGTTTACTCAGTTAGCTCGCTATGCCCCTGAAGACGTAGCGACAGATAAAGCTAGGCAGTCCCGCTTCATGAAGGGACTAAATTCAGGATTGCAAGTGCGGCTGATCACCCACAATTTTCCAGACTTTCAAAAATTAGTTAATAAAGCTTTGATTCTGGAGCTTCGCATTCGTTCGTTTCTCAAAGTTTTGCAACCAAGAATGGATTTAAAGTGGTGAATCTTAAGTGTGTGCTATTAGTCCAAGCCCTAGGATCTGAGCTTAGATCTAGCCTTGGGTGCTTGGGAGTTAAGTTGCTTATGGACGGGATAGAATTTCTAGCGAATCTTATCTTGTTAGATGCACAATCCGTAGATGTTATCCTTGGAATGGATTGGCTGTCCAAACATAAGGTTGTTTTGGATTGTGGCCGAAGGATTGTATCTCTGGAAGGCCCTAGTGGCAAGAAGGTAGAATTTCAAGCGACTGCAGTTCGTGATGGGCAGTTAGTGGTCAACAGCGTGCAAGCCATCAGCATAGAGGATGTGCCAGTAGTCAGAGAATACCCGGATGTGTTTCTGGAAGATTTACCAGGGTTGCCACCAGACCGCGATATCGAGTTTGTTATCGAGTTAGCACCAGGGACAGCACCGATATCAAAGAGACCTTATCGGATGCCTACAGACGAGTTAGTGGAAATGAAAAAGCAGATTGAGGAACTGCAAGAGAAAGGTTTCATTAGACCAAGTTCATCACCGTGGGGAGCACCAGTTTTGTTTGTTCGTAAAAGGATGGAAGTCTTAGAATGTGCATCGATTATCGTGCACTTAATGAGGTAACGATCAAGAATAAGTACCCATTGCCAAGGATCGACGATTTATTTGACCAGTTAAGAGGAGCCGGAGTTTTCTCCAAAATAGATCTTCGTTCAGGATATCATCAGTTGAAGATCCGAGCGGAGGATGTGCTTAAGACTGCGTTTTCTACGCGATATGGACACTATGAGTTCACAGTAATGTCATTTGGATTGACTAATACCCCTGCATATTTCATGAACATGATGAATAAGGTTTTCATGGAGTATTTGGATAAGTTTGTTATATTCTTTATAGACGATATCCTAGTTTTCTCGAAGACAGAGGAAGAGCATGCGGAACATCTGAGGATGGTTTTAGAGACGCTGCGAGAACATCAGCTGTACGCTAAGTTCAGCAAGTGTGAATTTTGGAAGGAGAAAGTTGAATTTCTTGGTCATGTAATGACTACTAAAGGAGTTGAAGTCGATCCGAGCAAAGTGGACGCAGTGTTGCATTGGGAGCAACCGAAGTCCGTCACTCAGATCCGTAGTTTTCTGGGAATGGCAGGATACTACCGTCGGTTCATAGAAGGATTCTCGACGATTACTAAACCCCTTACGCAGTTGTTGAAGAAAGAAAAGAAGTTTGCATGGATGCCAGAGTGCGAACAAAGTTTGATGGAACTGAAGAAGCGTTTGACGACAGCCCCCGTATTAGTATTGCCGGATGTGCAGAATGGTTTTGATATTTATTGCGATGCCTCAAAGCAAGGCCTGGGGTCCGTGTTAATGCAGAATGGTAAGGTTGTTGCTTGTGCGTCGAGGCAGTTGAGATCCTATGAGGCGAATTATCGGACACATGATTTGGAATTAACTGCCGTAGTGCATGCTTTGAAGATATGGCGTCATTATCTCATAGGAAATAGATGTGAGATATATACTGACCATAAGAGCCTGAAATACATTTTCACTCAAGCAGATCTTAATATGAGACAACGAAGGTGGCTGGAGTTAACCAAGGATTATAATGTGGGAATTCATTATCACCCTGGAAAAGCCAATGTGGTAGCAGATGCTCTGAGATGAAAGAGCCATAGCGCGAACACGCTGACAATGGATGATCAACCAAAGCTATGTAAGGAATTTCAGAAGTTAAAGCTGGAAGTTGTTCCGCAAGGAAGTATAGCTGCACTGGAAGTAAAACTAACACTTGAGGACCAGATCAGGGAAGGCCAGAAAGATGATGAGAAAATTTCTAAGATCAAGACTAAGAAAGAGGAGGGCTTAGCTGTGGATTTCACTCTAGATGAGCAAGGAACCATGTCCTTCAAAGGCCGAATTTGTGTACCGGATAAAAAGGAGCTGAAGCAACTAATTCTTGAGGAAGCTCACGATTCTAAGTACTCAATTCATCCGGGAAGTGCCAAAATGTATCAAGATTTGAGAGAAAGATTTTGGTGGCCTAATATGAAGCGAGAGGTGGCCGAGCATGTTGCTCTATGCGATGTATGTCAGAGGGTAAAAGCCATGCACCAAAGACCATTTGGTTATTCTGATAGTTGAAAATTCCTGAATGGAAGTGGGAGGAAATTGGTATGGATTTTATCACCAGTTTGCCCAAGACTCAGAGAGGTTACGATTCTATTTGGGTTATTGTGGATCGTTTGACCAAGGTCGCTCATTTTATTCCGGTGAAGACCACCTACTCAGGAGATCGTTTAGCAGAGCTGTATATGTCAAGGATTGTATGTTTGCATGGGGTGCCCAAAAAGATTGTGTCAGACAGAGGTACCCAATTTACCTCAAGATTCTGGAACAAGTTGCATGAAGCAATGGGAACTACTTTGAATTTGATCTGACATATCACCCATGAGCGGATGGTCGATCGAGAGGTAAATCGATTTTAGAGGATATGTTGAGAGCTTGCGCTTTAGCTTATGCCACATCTTGTGATAAATGTTTACCGTATGCGGAATTCAGTTACAATAATAGTTATCAAGCTAGCTTGCAGATGTCACCGTTTGAGGCGTTGTATGGACGTGCTTTTCGTACCCCGCTAAATTGGAATGAAACGGGAGAGCGTTTGGTGTTTGACCAGATATTCTCAAGGAAGCAGAAAATCAAGTTGCGATGATCAGAGAGAGGTTGAAGATAGCGCAGTCAAGGCAAAAGAACTACGCCGATAACCGACGCCGAGATTTGAGTTTCGAGCCAGAGGATTATGTGTATTTCAGGGTTACCCCTCTTAAGGGTATTAAAAGGTTTCACGTTAAAGGGAAGCTTGCACCAAGATATGTTGGTCCGTTCAAAATTTTAAGTCATCGAGGAGAGGTGGCCTATCAGTTGGAATTGCCTCAGTCCTTGGCAGGAGTGCATGACGTGTTTCATGTGTCACAACTTAAGAAATGTCTCACAGTGCCAGCAGAACAAACCCCGTTAGACGCAATAGAACTGCAGGAAGACTTGACATATAAGGAGCAGTCAGTCAGAATTTTGGATGTTATGGAACGCAGGACAAGAAACAAGTCTATTCTCTTTTGCAGAGTTCAGTGGAGCAATCATTCTGAAAGTGAAGCAAACTGGGAGCGTGAAGAAGATTTGAAGTCAGAATTCCTGAACCTATTCTCTAGTTAGCCCTGAATCTCGGGGTCGAGATTCTGTTAAGGGGGGAGGTTTGTAACATCCCAAAATTCGTCTAAATATTATTTTATTGTCATTTGTGCATTTTATGTTTTTTTTCAGGAATTTATTTGGATTTTTCTGGATTTATTGGAATTAACTGCAAATTAAGTGTTTTGGTTTTTTTTTAAAACTATTTAAAATTTGTGCAAAGTTAAAATAAAGTTATGCCAAAAATATTTCATCTAAGTTCAAAATGTCTCAAAGTATTTTTGAGAATTTTCTTGGAATTTTCCTGACTATTCTATAGCCAGAAACAAATAAAATGAATTTCTGTAATTATTTTAAAAGAGAAATCCTTTTAAAAAGCTCATGAACAGTACGGGCCGGCCCACTACTGTGCGGCCCAAATAGCTCGCGCAGCCCGTTCCGCCGAAAAGAAAGGAAAACACTAACCCTAAAACCCGCCAGCCGTTGGATTGAGATCCAACGGCTGCGCCTTCGCCACGTCAGCCGAGGGCCCGGAGCCGTTGGATGTACGACGTGTGGACGCTTGTGATGAAGCCGCATCGCCTCTCCGTATCGCCGCCGGAGTCCGCCGCCGCCACGAAACCGCCTCCGAAATCCGCGCTGTGCACACCTCCCTGTGCGCCTATTTAAAGCACCGACGCGGGCGCTGAAATCCCCACCTCGTGCCGCATGTTTGCCGCAACTCCCGAGCCCTATGCCGCCGTCGTTTGTGTGTGGGAGCTCGCCGGTGTTGAAGGAGGTAGCCGCTGCGGTTTTTGCCCATGAATGCCGCCGTTTCGCCGTCTCCGCCGTTCCAAGAGCCAGAGCCGAAGACCCCGCTCCGAGACGCGTTCGCGCTGCTGCTTTTGGTCGTCGGGGAGCACCGTTGCGCCGTCGTTGGAGTCGTCGTCTTCAAGTCCGGTGAGAACACCGCCGTCGCGCCTCCATCGCCAGGTCCAGAAGTTCCGGGCTATCAGATCTAGATCCTTCGGTCGACGCGCTGCCATGTCGCAAGCAATCGGTGGCCATCCGATCCATCTTCATCGGGCCAGATCGAGCCGCGTGTGTGAACCAATCGGGCGCCGCCGCGTGTTGGGCGTTGAGGCCGAAGCGTCATGGACCAAGTCCACCGTGGTCCAGCGCCATGCCGTGGACCGAGTCTATGCGCCGAGACACGCGTCACGTTCTGGTTGGTTCCAGATCTTCGCTGACGTCATGCTTGCGTCATAATTGCGTTTTCAATAGGAAAATAATCCGATGGGAAATTTTACAATGCTGACGTCATCATGAGGTCACGCTGATGTCATAAATCATTTTTTAATTTAAAAATAATTCGGTTAATTCTCATTTTCTAATTTTTGTAATTTCAATATTTATTCAAACTTCAAAAGGCTATAACTTTTGCATCTTAACTCGGATTTGAGTGATTCAAATTTCTAAAAAATTTTAAAATTGAGATCTACTTAATTGTCAATTTTAATTTATTTTTTGAGTTCATTTCCTCTTTGTTTTGGTATTTATTTGCTTTTCTCCTTCGGTACGCGTAGACGTTGAATTGTGCGACGCTTCGGAGGAAGATACAACAACTTAAGAGCAAGATCCAGATCAAGATCAGGACCTATTCCAAGGCAAGTTATGCTTTGATCGTGTTGAACCCATGTTTATAAAAATGCTATATTGTTTTACTTTATTGCATAGTATTTCAAGTATACGATTGTTTTAATCTATAAATTGGGATCTAGTTAATCTACCCACTTGACTTATATACCTTACCTTGTCATTGTATGCCATGATCCATTGTCACGCTAGATTGGTTCATTATAGTTGGTTAGTAATGATAATCAACATGGGATGGTTAGACCGTATTAGTTGCTTAGCCATGCCTCGTCACCACGTGTGTTGGAATCATTGATAATTAATATTGTTAAATGGAATATGGAACAACGTTATGAACTTTTGAGTCATGTGGGATCACACGATAAGATTGAGTTGTTGTGGCGAGTCATGTCAAGTAACGATGTTGAATTGTTGATGGCACGTGGTGCTTGGTAATCAACCTGGGTGACAATCATTTAGATTGGGGCAAGTGACAAGGGGCGAGTATGCCAAGGTGGGCCTAATGGGCAGAGGGTATGAGGACGTCTTGCCTTGATCACTCTAAGGACTTTACCTTGCAAGCCTTTGACCTGAATCAATCATGCAACCACATGTCTGGTATGGGCCAGCCTAGCTGATTAATTTGCAATGTCTTAACTTTGGTACTATCGTGATCGGTGTGAGTTCCCGAGTTATGGAGTAATTCACATGGCGCAAGAGGGGGCCACGGATGTGGTAACCAGTCCCACCAGTGTTAAAACCTTAGC
The DNA here is from genome assembly GCA_036346275.1 of Otatea glauca. NCBI lineage: Eukaryota > Viridiplantae > Streptophyta > Magnoliopsida > Poales > Poaceae > Otatea > Otatea glauca. The sequence goes on along the minus strand of CM070716.1, from coordinate 9,394,993 downwards.
GGGTGGTACCGGGTTAAGCCAGCGCATTGTAAAGGCTTTGTTATAATCACTCGCCATGGTGGTGTTTGGTTGTATCACGTGGGTAAAGTGTATAACCTCTGCAGAGTGTTAAACTATTCGAATAGCCGTGCTCGCGGTATCGAGCAAACGCTCGGGAATTACAGTTAAGGGTTAGCTTAAATTAAATGGACAACTTGGTTGGGATGGCAGAATACCATGTGGAAGATGGAATTTGATTTAGGATTGGAAACCTGGTTTACTTAAAGAGTGTTGAATCTATCTATTATTGTTATTTGTTTTACAGTCTTTACAATCTATTTATTGTATTTGTTCAGAAATGCTGCTTATTGCAAAATAGCCATGATAGCCTGTCCATTGAAATAAGCCTTGCATATAGTTACATAGAATTGCATTCTGTGCACAACTTGTTGAGTGCTTTAAGTACTCACCCTTGCCAACAACGAAAATCAACAGTTGAAGAATCTACACCTGTGTTGGAGGAGGAGTTCCAAGAGGACGCGAGTCATTAGGGTCCGAGCCTTGTCAGTTGCCTGTGGTGAACTGATGAGCTATCTATGTTTTCTACTTTCCGCTGCTTAATTCTTAGCTTATATTTCCAGTCTTGCCCTGCGTGGCTTAATAATGTAAGTTGGTTATAAGGTCATACATTTAGCTATATCAATAAATGAATTACTATTTCTATTATCGTTGAGTATGATGTGATATGTACCAATGTTGAGCTGTGTGTACTAGCGTTGATCCTACGACTAGTGCGGTAAACACAGTGGGTTTAGAAAATGCAGAAATAGCATTAATTAATATAATTAAATTATAAAATTTAATTTCTTACTTTATTTTAATTTTTGATATGTTACAATAACCGGCAGTGATAAGCCCTGCACAAAATGTTTTTATTGCATATTTTTACTGCATTATTTATTTTTATGCAATATAAAACTAGAGTGTTAGACCATTTCCCCTATTTATCAGTAGATTACTGAAGCCTAGCGAAATTTATTGTATTGAGATGATCGAGATCACCTTCTGGCTAATTAGTGATAAGCCGTGCACCAAATTTTTTTATTGCATATTTTTCCTGCAATATATATATTTTTATACAGTGTCCATATATAGTATATAAAACATCGTTAAAATCATAATTCAAATATATTAAAGCATCACAATATTTGGTTTTTACAATGGTTTGTTTACAAATATATATAGTTTGACTACATCTCATTTCATTCACTTTGATTTTGCACCGGCTACAGTAGAAGGTGTCGTAATAGGCATGTCACGGCTCTAGATCGAAGGAATGATGGCGATGAGGCAACCCATGGAACTCGTCATTTGGATTGATGATCTCATCATGAATGAATCCGGCGATTTGTTCTTGAATTGCTATAATTTCTGTCAATAATAACTTATTGGTTCTCAGCTTGGAGCGCTGTTATTGAAGAAAAGAGAAAGTTAATTAATGATGATATATGTTAAATGAAAGAAAAGTAGGTGGCTCGGGATGCGTGCGCTAGGGCTACGGATGCGTCTCGACGTGCGCGACACAGGGGTGGTAGCGGCGCATTAAATAGAACCCTCGGCTTCCGTGTAGGGCGCGGAAACGAATTCAGATGCAAAGCAAGATGAAATAAGAATATTTTTCCAGATTATGGTAGTACATATCCCAAAGATCATTTCTAGGCTGATCTTCTCAAAATTTTCATTTAGACGAGATGTTTTACAAACTGCCGAAAAGGCGTAAGCGTTTCTGAAAACATGAAACTTAGGGTTGTTTTGCTATCAAGATTTATATGCAAAGCATGATAAAATGAGATTCTTTCTTCAGAATATAATAGTATGTCCTTTGAAGAGTAATTCTAAACTAATTTGATAAATTTTAGTGTTTAGATGAGACATTTTATTTACTGCTGAAATAGCATAAATGACCATAAAGTTAACATTGTAACTAGACGGATTTCGCTTTCCGTTTGCGGCTACACTACACATGATTATTCACTCATTGTTCTGGCATTAGTAGGTTACAAACCTAGAAACATTTTTAAAACTATTTTTGCATTATTTTGATTTTAACCGCGATAAATTATACATACATCTATTGTTGCGATTTGCATTTCCTTTTATTAAAAGAATGTAAACTATGTCTTATTCTAAATATTTTTATATAATTGAGCTTCTACTGATGCCTTAATCTTATACAAAATATTTAATTATTTTATGAGTTATTATATACATATTTTTACTAGTGGCCATATTAGTTCTTATGGATATTTGCAAAGCAAATAATTTAAATTTAGTTCAAAAATTAAATGTTTTTGCATATTTGAGCTTCTTATGCTCTCGGAATCATATAAAAATATATCTTATTATTTTAGGAATTATATTGCACAATCATTGCATAAAGGCCATAATAAGGTTCCTAACAAATCTTAATTTAAATAATTTTTCTGTGATTCACAAGTTAAATATTTTTGTATATTATGAATTAATACACATGATTTTAGATGAATTTTATAATTTGTTTTATCTCATTTGGATTTAAAACGAACAAGTTATACACATATGAAGTTGGCTCGATTTTAGAAATTCAAAGAAAATAGAAAATACGTTTCCTTAGTGGTAAGGCGCCTTTTATCTTTTGAATTATCTCACCTTGTGTCACTGCCGACTAGGGCCCGCCGGTCATGTGCACAAAATAGAGGAAGCACCGGCAGGGACTAGGGCTCCTCGCTGGCGGTGAGAGGCTACCGGAATCGGCAAATGGGTAGCGGGGAGAGCATCTCCGGCTTATTGTGCATCTAGGGATAGGCTTCTCAATCGCCGGCAATGAGCGGAGGTGGGTCGCAATCGAGCTCATGCGGCGGACACCATCGCTAGATAGGTGCGAGCAAAAATGGTGAAAGATAGATTCAAAAGAAGTATTATGAGAGCATCAGGGACCTTACAGCGTTCCATTTTGCCGGTTGATTCGATCGAAAAAGCACTGAGTTGGGGTACCACCGTGCAGTCGAATCTGGGAACGAAGGCGGCGGTGACGGCAAGCTACGGATGATGAAGACTGAAAATGAGGTGCGGGCTGGGTTCCTTAGATTCTCAAGGTGCTAATGGTTCAGTGAATTAGAAATTTATTCACTAAATTGCTTGAATTTGGATTTCCCCTATTGTTCGGTGGAGCTCTAGAAATGGCAAAAGGGATGGAAATGGGGCAGTCTGGGCATAACTGAGCAATGGCTTGTCAATGCACTGCCTTGGACGGCTTGGGATGGCTTTTATAGCTAAAGATGAGGAGGATAAGCCCTTCCCTGAGTAGGACTTGCCTGGTCTCTTGCGGCGCTCGCACAGGGAGAAGCATGGGCAGGGTTTTGGGAAACACGGTGAGGGCGGTAGCGTGGCAGCAAGACGTGGCAGAGGCGATGATTGCACCGCAATTGCTGAATTCAATTCACACGGTGTGGCAAGGCGTCGTTGGCTAGGAGATGCAAATAAGCTGCGGCAGAGGGAATGAACTTAGCTGAGGAAGCTGCGAGGAAGGAGGGAGGAGAAGGGAAGAAGTGAGGCTGACATGCGGGCCTCAACTACTGTTTCAGTGAAGGGATGCAAAACCGACTCATTTATTTAGGGATCTGTCAAGGATGTTGGGCTTTAAATGAGCATAATTCTTGATGGGAAATTTTGATAATTTTTATCAGACACTTTTAGACAATTATCTGCACAATGTATAAATTTGAGGCAAAAATATGCTGTACAGAATTTATAAAAATTCTGACAAGGCACTGTGCTCAAAATTGGGTTTTCAGTTTTTAATTTATCAGAGGACTTATATCTAACCAAAACTTTTTAAAACTTTTTATAGGAGTTCTTCTTGGTCACATAAGCCTTCAGTAAAAATTTAAATTTAATATATTTTTTATTTAATTTATAAAAATTCTGACATTCTAATTCTTAGATTTTCAAAAATTCTATTTGTGAATTGTTAAATATATTAAAAATGATTATTTATTTTTAATATTTTTACTGTAGATGTATTTATCTATCAAGAATATAATATTAAATTTGTATCTCGAGATAAGGTAGGATTATGTTATTTAAATCTGACAAGTTTACTGTTGCTAGTCAAGAAACATTAATTGGGCATTTATTGCATACTTAATTGCTTTGATATGACTTTTAAAATTAAGAATTTAGGTTCTAGTGATTTCTTAAGATTATCCAGAATTTCATACATTTTATTGTTGCAAGATTTTATTATTGTTATTTGTCTATTATTCATAAAGACTTTTCCAATAGAACCAAAATCAAAGAAAATCCAGAAAAACTCAGAAAATGCAGAAAAAGCATAAATAAAGATAATAAAGTTATAAAATTTAATTTCTTACTTTATTCTAATTTTTGGGACACATCATGCACTCCTGCCAATGACTGCGACATCTCTAACTGAAATGAAACCTCTCCTCTGCGACTCAATATTTCAAACGGACCAACATACCTTGGTGCAAGCTTCCCTTTGGCATGAAACCTTTTTACTCTCTTAAGAGGGGTTACTTTGAGATACACAAAATCACCAGGTTCGAAACTCAACTCTCGGTGGCTATTATCAGCATAACTCTTCTTCCTTGACTAAGCAGTCTTCAACATTTCTCTAATCATGATGATTTGCTCTTCGGCCTCCATTAAAATATCTGGTCCAAAAACCATACGCTCCCCCGTTTCATTCCAATTTAGCAAGGTACCATATGATCGACCATACAAGGCTTCAAACGGTGACATTTGCAAACTGGCCTGATAACTGTTATTATATCTAAACTCATCATACACCAAACATTTATCCCACGATGCGGCATAAGCTAAAGCACAAGCTTTCAACATATCTTCCAAAATCTGATTGACCCTCTCAGTTTGACCATCTGTTTGAGGATGATAAGCTGTACTAAAATTCAGGCGAGTTCCCATTGCTTCATGCAACTTATTCCAGAATCTTGAGGTAAATTGCGTACCTTTGTCTGACAATATTTTCTTCGGTACTCCATGCAAACACACAATCCTTGACATATACAATTCTGCCAAACGATCTCCTGATTATGTGGTCGTTACGGGTATGAAATGGGCAACTTTGGTCAAGCGATCGATTATGACCCATATTGAATCATATCCACTCTGGGTTCTAGGCAAACTGGCAATAAAATCCATACCGATTTCCTCCCACTTCCATTCAGGTACTTTAAATGGTTGCAACAACCCTGCTGGCCTCTGATGCATTGCCTTCACTCTCTGGCATATATCACACAAAGCGATATGCTCGGCAACTTCACGCTTCATATTAGGACACCAAAATCTTACCTTCAGATCCTGGTACATCTTTGCACTTCCTGGATGAATAGAGTACTTCGAGTCATGAGCTTCTTTAAGATTAATTGCTTTAATTCCTTCTTATTTGGCACACAAATCCGACCTTTCATCCATAAGGTTCCTTGCTCATCCAAAGTAAAATTCTTCGCTTTACCTTCATCCATCTTGGACTTAATTCTCTCAATTTTGGCATCATCTTTCTACGCTTCTCTAATTTGATCCTTCAAGGTTGGCTTTACCTCTAGGGTAGCTAAAAACCCTTTTGGTATCACTTCCAATATCAGCTTCTGAAAATCCTTGCATAACTCGGATTAATCCTTCTGCACTAACAAGCTACCACTATAACTCTTTCTGCTTAAAGCATCGGCTACCACATTAGCCTTCCAAGGGTGATAATGAATTCCAGGTTATAATCCTTGATTAACTCTAACCATCTTCTCTGCCTCATATTCAGGTCTGACTGTGTGAAAATGTACTTTAAATTCGTATAGTCTGTGTATACTTCACAGCGATTCCCAATAAGATAGTGACGCCATATCTTTAAAGCATGCACTACTGCAGCTAATTCCAAATCGTGCGTCGGGCAATTCTCCTCATGTGGCCTCAACTGCCTTGATGCATAAGCAACAACCTTGCCATTCTACATTAGCACATATCCAAGTCCTTAACGCGAAGCATCACAGTAAATATCAACACTATTCTGAATATTTGGCAACACTAATACTAGTGTGGATGTTAACCTTTTCTTTAATTCTTGAAAACTCTTCTCACAATCTGGTATCCATACAAATTTCTTCTCCTTCTTCAACAACTGCGTAAGGGGTCTAGCAATTGTTGAGAATCCTTCAATGAATCGACGGTAATAGCCCGCCATTCCAAGAAAACTATGAATCTGAGTCACCAACTTTGGCTGTTCCCAATGCAATACTGCCTCAACTTTACTAGGGTCGACTACAATACCTTTAGCAGTCATCACATGACCAAGAAATTCCACTTTATTTTTCCAGAAATCACACTTACTGAATTTCACATATAATTGCTGCTTTCGAAGCTTTTCAAGAACCAGCCTCAGATGTGCGGCATGATCTTCTTATGTCTTGGAGTAGACAAGAATGTCATCTATGAATACGACAACAAACTTATCCAAATATTCCATGAAAACTTTATTCATCAAGTTCATAAAATATGCAGGAGCATTTGTCAATCCAAATGACATGACTGTGAACTCATGATGTCCATATCTTGTTGAAAATGCTGTCTTGGGCATGTCCTCTACGCGAATCTTCAACTGATGATATCTTGATCGAAGATCTATCTTGGAGAAAATTCTAACTCCTCTTAATTGATCAAACAAATCATCTATCCTGGGTAGCGGATACTTATTCTTTATTGTCACTTCATTCAAAGCTCGGTAATCAATGCTCATTCTCATGCTTCCATCTTTCTTTCGAACAAAGAAAACATGTGCTCCCCATGGCGACGAACTTGGCCTTAAAAAACCTTTTTCTAACAACTCCTCAATCTGTTTATTCATTTCTACCAACTCATCCGTAGGCATTCAGTATAGTCTCTTGGCTATTGGAGCTGTACCAGGCACCAATTCAATCACGAACTCAACATCTCGATCAGGTGGCATCCCAAGTAAATCTTTAGGAAAAACATTTGAATATTCATTAACAACTAGCACTTCTTCAATGCTGACTGCTTTAACGCTATTAACCATCATCTGACCATTGTGAACGGCAGTTGCGTGAACTTCCACTCTTTCACCTTTCGGGCTTTCAATTGACACTACTCTTCTACCACAATCCAGCACAACCTTGTGCTTAAATAGCCAATCCATTCCAAGGATAACATCTAATGATTGAGTATCCAAAATAATAAGGTTCGCTAGGAACTCAACTCCATTCATGAGCATCTTAACTCCCATACATCCTAGGTTAGATCGCAATTCTGATCCAGGGGATTGGACCAAAAGCATGCACTTAAGGTTCATCACTTCTAGCCCATTCCCAATAGCAAAATCTCGAGAAATAAAGGAATGCGAAGCTCCAGAATCAAATAGAACTGTAGCAAGTACTGAATTAACTAGAAACTTACCCAGTACGACATCCGATGCTTCCTAAGCTTCATCAGCCATGATTTGATTAACACGACCCCTCACCGTGGCTTGAGTCGTAGCTCTAGATTGAACAGCTCCACAGTTTCCTCCTGGTGCAGGTGTCTTGGCCGGCGTAGATACAAGGTTGAAGCGAATAGGCGTAACACCTCCTCTCTTGGGATAGCTATTGGCCAAATATCCTGGCTCATTGTAGCTAAAACAGCGTCTGACTGCTGACTGTTGATGTCCTCCCGAGGCGTTATTGATCTGAACATGTGTCTGAAAATTCTGGCCACTAGGGCGAGGTGCAGAAGAAGACGTCTTGAAAAATGCCTTGGGCTGAAACCTGACAAACTGCTACGGTGCAACCCTCAATTTTTGTTGGCTTTGGCGAGCTCCTTGTTGTGCTATCCTATGTTTGCGGTTGTCATCTAACTCTTTGCGCTTGTCTTCCAGAATAAGGGCCTTGTTCACCAGTTCTTGAAAACCTGGAAAAACTGTGGGTGATTAACCCAACCTGCAAACCTGAATTCAGTCCTATCATGAAGCGGGACTGTCTTGCCTTATCAGTCGCTACATCTTCAGGTGCATAGCGAGTAAGATGAGTGAACCAGTTCAGGTAGTCTGCCACAGACTGGCCTCCCTACTTGATGGCTGTAAATTCTTCCTTCTTTAAGTCCATGACACCTTGAGGAACATGATACTGACAAAAAGTGGCAGAAAATTCTTCCCAAGTGATATCTTGTAGGTTCTCTTGTGATGCGTAGTACTTCTCCCACCATTCGGCAGTTGTGCCTTCTAGTTGATGAGAAGCATAGAGCACCATCTCATTTCCCTCACACTAGGTGATATGCAACTTTCCCTCAACTGTCCTTAGCCAATCGTCAGCCTCAATTGGGTTAGCATTCCCTGAAAAAGTTGGCAGACGGGTCCTCATAAAGTCTGACAGCTTCGAGTATGGATGGTTCCCATTATTAGCAGCTTGATTTGCATTGATGGCCATTGATTGTTTGGTGAAATGCTGCATTTGCTGCATCATGGTTTACATAAGCTGAGTTTGTGCAGTAAGAAAGGTTCCAAAGTTACTCATGTCAACTAGTGGCGCTGCTTGAGGAATTGGCGACTCATTCTGGTTCTCATTCTGACGGCCTCCACTTCCACCAGCTCCGATGTGTTCCGCAAGTCTGAACCATCTGCTGATTACTCCAAGGTATAGAGAAAAGAGGGAAATAGCATAGACAAGTAATATAAGATCTTATGCGGGGGAAAAGCTTTAACTCAAACTCTAAATATATTAAACTTTATTTAATACTTGGTATGGCTGCTCACAAGTGCCTAAGGGCAATGCAACGCATACTGCACACTCAAAAAGACCATAAAAACTCTCATTAAGCTAATCAAGCATCTCTAATCGACTAATGGCAACACTCTAAACTTAAACTTATGCGACTCGAACACTTGAGTCACTACTACTAAACTCAAGAATCTACCTAGTCACTAAGCCATCCTGGATGTAGGCCTCCAGGTGGACACCACGGCGGATGACGCAGCATCGGGGAAAACTCGTTCTGATGACCGGGGGTCTCGTTGGATGACACTAATCCTTGACTCTCTGGCTCTGGCACAAGCTCCTCTGGATCCTCCTCGGACTCCTCCAGCTCAGCTGCCTCCTCCCTGAGGTAGAGAGCCTCCTCTAGCTTAGCTGTCCACTCAGAAGCCATCCTCCTAGACTCCTGAAGATCCTTTTCGGCCTTCTCCAATGCTTCATATACCTCTGTAAGCTCATGGTTTGTAGTCTTCGTGAGGGTCTCCTGTGCTGAAGCAAAACGTGCTAGGTGGACGATGGTGTCATCTTCCTCCCCCTTTTTCCTGTCCTTAGTGACGGTGCTTCCATTGGGATGATACTTCAATACGGTGGACTACAACTCTGAAGCGTAGTCACGGGCAAGGTGACGAAGTGCAAGACGAGCAGTCTCCTGGATCCTAGACTCAAACGTGGATCTGCTCGCTGAAATGTGGACGGGGTGGCTCCTGATGGTGTTCTCCCTGGCATAGATCGTGATCTTGCAGATTGCCCCTCTTATTTTTTTCATTCACGATCCAGTTGGTACCACGATAGATAGGACGATCAAATCCTCCCAACAGCTGCATCCTCCTCCAAAGCTCAGCGGCAAATCCTCCCTTCTGCTCTCCATAAAGACACTCCATCTCAACCTGCAGAAAGCGGCTCTCGTAAAAACCTCAACTCAAAACTAGAGAAAAGATAGAAAAAAATTCAGCAAAGGTGGAAAGCAAGAAAGAAGGGATAAGTCAAGATCATTTTAATCTTTCAAATTAATTTTGCCTTTAGAAAATAGTTTTGGACACTCCTAAGATGACAAACTAGCTAGGGCTTGACCTACAGTCAGTATGGCTCTGATAGCACCTCTGTCGGGACCCGAATATGCAAATCCGGACCCTCTGTGTATTCTGCACTAGTCTAGGATCACGCTAGTGCACACAAGCTCAACATTGATGAATATCACAATCATACTTAATGGTAACATAATAAAGACCTCATCAATATTAAATATAAATGTTCGACAACCTTATGGTCAACCTTACATAAATATGCCTCGCAGGGCTAAGACTGAAAGTAAATAAATAGCAGAGGAAATAAACACAAGCGTAGAAACTCCTCAATCTACCACAGGCAACTAACAAGGTTCGCACCCTAGTTATTCGCCTCTTCCTGATACTCTTCCTCAAATGCAGGCATTGCTTCTTCTCCAACTGGTGATGCTTTGTTGCAAGGGGGGTGAGTACATAAAGCACTCAACAAGTTGCGCACAGAATGCAAGTCTAATATTCTATATGCATGGCTTAATACAAAGGATAAGCTGACATGGTTAATTTGCATAAACAACATTCGTAAAAGAATAGCATTAATAGATTGAAAGATAGTAAAACAAATAATATCAATAATACATTTTCCATTTGTTTTCCAATAACCAACTCATTACCTTATTCCACATTTCACATCCATACTCCATCTGTTTTTAATAAAATCTAACCCTTCACAGTAATCACCGAGCAATGCTCAATACTGCGAGCACGGCTATTCGAATAGGTTTTACACTCTACATAGGTTATACACTTTACCCACAAGATACAACCATACACCACAAAGGCGAGTGATTATAACAAAGCCTTTCCAATGCCTATCTAAACCCTGTACTATCCGCTAAGGTTTCAACACTGGTGGGATTGGTTACCACATCCAGGGCCCCCCCTCTTGCGCCATGTGAGTCTACCCGTACACCCGGAACCCACACTGCCAAGATAGTACCAAAGTCTAGACATAACAATTTAATCAGCTAGGCCTGTCCCATAACAGACATGCGGTTGTATGAATGACTCAGTTTAAATTCTTGCAACGTTAAGCCCTTAATTGACCAAGGTAAGACTAACTAAAAATTATCATAACCATGAACTAACCATTATCATAAAAAGCAATGCGACAGCCCAAGTGCCGCATTGGCCCACCACAAATACATGCCACTTGACTCAGTCTAAATCATTTTACCACCCCGGTTGATTACCATGCACCACGTGCCATCAACAACAACAACATTGTGTGACAACACCGACACACAATTTGATAAACAAGTTCCATAAACATTAAGCAAGATTAACCACTTTTACATAAAATGATGACTCGTTGCACGGCTAAGCATTCTACTTGCAATCTAACTAACCACATTGGCAATTATGGCTACCAATTAATATTAAACTATTCTAGGGTGACAAATGAGATACGACATAAGACATGACATGGTGGATGTAACTCAAAGTGGATAATAACTAATCCCAATATATTTGAAACAATGATACTTGAATTAATATGCAATACTTTGAAACAATATAATATTTAAAGCATAGGTTCAACATGATCAAAGCACAACTTTCCTTCAAATAGCTCTGACTCCTGCTCTGGACCTTGCTCGAGTGCTGCCTCATTATTCACAAATTCACCGGGCAACTCAACGTCTACGCGTAGCAAGAGAGAAAGTAATAAATAGCAAATACAGAGAGCAAGATCAACTCCAAAATTTAAATAAAATTCACCATTAAATAGAGCATGATTTTACAAATTTTGAGAAACTAGAATCACCTTAATCGGAGTTCAAATACAAAAGATATAGCTATTCAAAGTTTGGAATAAAAGATAATTTTGAAAAATAGAAAAAACGAATTAACCGAATTACTTTTACACTGGAAAATAGCATTTAGGACATCATGCTGACGTCAGCACCGAATATTTTTTTGGCTAATTATTTTTAAAAAGAAAAACGATTTATGACGTCATGCTGACGTCAGCGGACACGTGGCCCAATCGGGTGTTGACACGCCGCAAAACCACGGTGCAACAAGTGTCACAGGCGTATGGACTCGGTCCGCAGATGGTGTTGGTCCACAGTGGACCGGCGGCACTGTGCCTATGCACTGGCTGACGCAAGCACACACGTGGCACCCTTGGATGAATGACACGTGGAACAGATTTAACAGACGCGATTAAACACACAGCGGCGATGATCCCGACCGTTCATTTCAGATCGGACGATGGAGGTCAGAGGTGATGACGTCAGTGAAAATGGTGGTTGCGACGCCTCGGTTTCTACGCGACACGCTACAGCACGGGACTGGCCCAGCGCGCGGTGCGATCACAACCGTTCGGTTTGAATCCAACGGATCAGATCTGAAGACACAGCGACACACCCAGGGACACGCAGCATGATCTGCACCGATCGGTGTGGATCCAACAGTGACAGCGGCTGAAGCAATAGACGACGACGCGACGAGATCTGAACTGCATGATTAAAATCTAATGGCTAAGATTGATGAAGTTGTTTACTGTAGATGAGGCGACGTGGCTTGATCCTTACCACTGGTCGCAGATCCAATGGTCCTCAAGCTTCGGTGCTCGGCGATGGCGTGTGGCGGTGAAGGCTTGCTAGAGACAAGGACGACGACACGGTCGGAGCGTTTCCAAGGTTCTTCGGCGACGTCTTTTGGTGCGTTCAAAGCGGCTCAGTGAGGGCGACACTTTGGTGACCTTGGCGACGATGGAAGCAGACCGGCGATGGCGAAACGGGGCAAAAACTCACGGCAGCACCAAGCGCAACGACGGCGAGCGTTTGCGGGTGAACGGCGGCCGCTCGGGATGCGTGCGCTAGGGCTACAGATGCGTCTCCACGTGCGCGACACAGGGGTGGCGGCGGCGCATTAAATAGGACCCTCGGCTCCCGTGTAGGGCGTGGAAATGAATTTCGAGTCTCACGGGATACAGCGGCGCGGGGATTCGGACGAGTTGACGTGGAGCGATCACAGACGTCCATGCGGATCTGATCGAACGGCTGGCAGCAAACGACGATGTGGCATGATCACAGCCGTTGGGTCAAAATCCAACAGTCATGTGGCTAGGGTTCGGCGGGGCAGGCTGCGCGAAGAAATGGGCGGGATCGGGTGGGTTTCGGCCCAACACTGTTCATCCGATTTTTAAAACGATTTCGAATTAAAATAATTTAGATAAATAGATAAAGCCATAATACATAGCAAAAATATCAGGTGTCGACGACTAGGATCGCCTGACCACAAGGAGGTGAGAGTGATGTGCAAGTAGAGCCCAAGACCGTGCTCGCTCGAATGTAGGAACTCTGATCACAGCTAAAGGTGAGAAGAAGGGAGCGGTTGACGTGAGGAGTTGTACTAGTTTGAGCCCCAGTACGGGTAACAGCTCTACTCCAGTCTTGCACGGAGGTGAAGGGTGAAGGCGATTCACTAAGGTTGAATACAGGAGGTGCTCGAGCCGAGGTCGAACACTGGTTCTTTGTGTCGTGTGTGCTATCTCCTCCTTCATCCCGTCAGGGGGAAGATCTTTATACCTCTACTTCTTAGTTCATTACAGAAAATGGCCAGGTGAGATTCTCGGGGGAGTGGCGCCAGATCCGGACATGATGCACAATGAAGTACGGCAGTAACGGCGCTGGGAACCGTTGCCCACGTTCGCCTTAACTCAACCTTTTAAGGCCCATTCTTGACTCTGTAACTGCCGGTTTCTACAGTCCAACTAAGTCCTTGGTCTAGCGAGCTCGGTCCTTGGTCAACAGTTAGCCGGGTCCTTGGTCTAGCGAGCTCGGTCCTTGGTCGAGTGAGCTCGAGCCTAGCGGGCCATTGCCTGTGCGTGGTAACCAATCCCCGACAGCTACCCCCGAGGCTCAAGCAGTGATCCTGAAGCTCGGGATGACCTTGAGTCTAACGACCTGGACAATGGGACGGCTCCCCGGTCGGGCTTGGAAATGCTCAAGCTCGAGCCCAGGCCTGGACCGCGCGAAAGTCCATGGCGTGGTCGAACCCAGAAACGCTCGGACTTCGACGCCGCGGTCTTTGGGTGGAGAAATTGGGGGAGTAACTCACGACGCTTTGAATCCCGTCGTAGGAACCGCAACACTCCTTTTGAGGCATAATCGGCACCAGTTTCGACATTCAGGCCCTTTAAATCCCGAACGGTTGCCTTCTTTAGAGGATTCCCCAAATCCTACCTACATCAAACCCTAGTGCTCTTTCGTCTTCCTGACCCTCTTTCGCAATCTTCCTCCCTCAACCCAAAACCTTGCCAAAACCCATGGCCAAGATCGGGAGGAGCACGATGAAACTGGAGTGGATGAAGGAGCTCGAGGCACTGGGGATGCTGGAGCCGGCGACATGGCGGCTGCCGGACGCTAAGGACAAGCCGCAACCCCAAGCGGACGAGCTTGTTAGCACCGAGCAATACATGCTCTTTGGGCTGCGGACGCCGGAGAGCGACTTCGTGGTAGCAGTTCTTGCTCAATGCGAGATCGAGCTGGTTAACCTAGTGCCTAACTCCATTCTCCTCCTCTCCATCTTTTCGCACTTGTGCGAGGGGTTCCTGGGAATCCTTCCAACCCCCTCGCTTTTCTTTCGCTTATATTCCTTGTTCCGCACCTCAAAGGACCCCGTGGTTGGGTGTCTCTACTTTCGGCTACGAACGGGGCTTCCTTACTCCAACCCCCACAACCATGCTCGAGACTCCCTTGGTCCATGGACCGAGAGGTGGTTCTACTTGAAAAGGGGAGAAGGCGGCACACTCGTGTACAACAGGACTCCCGTCGACAACAAGCACAAACCCCCGACCCTGAAGACTTGGCGACAGACCATGTAACATCCCGAAAAATTTAAAAATAATTAAAATAAGAATTAAAAATTTAAAAATGACTAAAATAAATATTTAAGATTGAAATGTGACTTAAATTGGAATCTTAGCCTTAAGTTGAATTGTTCTCTACTTATTAAGTTTTTCTGAACTTCTATTCTTTGAAGAAAAGCTTTTAATGGTTAAAAATAGTAAATCCTTAATTCTAAATTAAAACTCAAACCAATCAAAAATCATTCGCACATATATTTCGAATAAAAAAAGACCAAGAGCAACAATTTAATTTACAGATTAGTTCTAACGACATCACAATCCTATAAAAGCCTGTCCAAGAATCCAAATCTCTAAACCATGTTTGTCTCTCCTAAAACATACCTTTAGCATCCATAGTTCATCACATAATTATACTATACAATTTACTCTCTCTCTGAGCGATAACAAACACATACATAATAATACACACACACATTCAGCATTGTGCATACATACACAGATATCAATGCTAGCACCAAATCTTTAAATGCACATAAATATAATTATATATCTACATACACATCTCCACATAGCCTCATGAAAACAAACACATTTCACATATCCAATTAAGCCATGCTACTCAACAGAATACGATATCCAGTTAATTATACAAGATCAACGCAACCAAGTCAGTTAGCATACCCACAAGTGCATACACATCCAATATTAACAAATAACATACACATACAATTACCCAAATCAATACACTTCTTCACATAATGGCATCTTCGGCCAGATTTCGAAAGTCCACAGAATATGATCATTACACAAAACCAAACCAGCACATATCACAAATTACAGGAGACTCTTGCTCTCGAAACACTTCATACAAACTTATTCTAGACTTCATTCAATCTGAGACATACAAATGGGCCCAGATTTCATCTCCTTAGCCCCCAAGCAGCTAGCTGTCCAGCTCTCTCTTTTACCTCTGCCACAGCCAAATGGCAGGAGCAATCGCTGCATGGCCCCAGCTGTCCCATTCCAGCATGAATCTAGCCCAAGCCACAGCTTTACGCCACCATAGCCCTGGTTTCATCAAGCAAAAGTCGGTTCCATTGCCATATAAAAAGATGGTTGGCAACCTTTGCACCCTAAATCTCTACCACCCTACCTCCCTAACCTGAACGTTTGTTGCCCTCTAGCTGCCCTCTTTTGACGTCCAGCAGCAGGCCAGAAGAGGAAGGGGACAAGGCTACATCCAACTGTCCCTCTTCTTCTCCCACATCTTCTTCACTACAAACAAAAGGGGCAAAGCATTAGTCTATATTTCCTTTTATCTTGATCAATTAGATGTCAATGCAAGCCATTTGTACTGATATAAAGCATGAGCAGGAGTACGAAATGACTGAATGATCTACTAAGAATAAAGGCTAACTGAAACCCATGTCAACATTTCAGATTTTAAATCGAGTTAGCTTATGCTGTTAATAAGAGATATAAATGAAGTGACATGTTAATATGCTTTGACTTCAAGAAATCAAGGAAGCTAGTACCAAGCATACATGCTCATAGAAAGGCCTCAATGTCAGTATATAAAAAATTTGAAACTAAACACATCTATGCACTACTCTCTATTCTAAAATGCAAAAAAAAACAGAAGCATTCACTCAGTACCTGAAATACATACACCTATGTTGGCCACATTATACAGAAGGTCAACTTAATTGATCATATACACATGAATTCCAGTTGGCACTCCACAAGCACTAGCAGGATAAGACTCATATTGCAGAAGCCATGCATGAGACACCATCAAGCAATGCACTCTATTTTGAATATGAGCATCCAAATCATCAGTACATGAATGCTTATCACGATCTCAGCACACAAAGACCCTTGACCACTTAATCACAGAAGAATGCTTAGCACAAACTTACACATACATTTCTTGACAAATAACAACATATTATACTAAAGAACCCATTTTTGATAATCAAGCTCAAGGATAGATTGTTCAATAAGCATAATTCGCATTTCACAGAAGAGTAACCAATTTGACCATACACACCTTAGATTACTGGAAACAAGAACACGGCTAATGAATGAACTAACACTCAATGTCTGAAATCTTTAGACCTGATTAATGGCATAAGGTTTAGCATGCAAGTTTAACAATAGTCAGCTTAAGCTAGAATACAATCAGTAGCTTTCAGTAGTAGTAAGAGAGGGGAGGTTGGGTACTTAGCTTAAGAGGCAAGGGGTGTCCTTGGCCGAATTTTTCGTCAGTAGCAGTGATGGCCAACTGCTTGTGGGTGCTGGGCTCCCTATCGAGTAGAGGAAGACACCAGCGTGGGTAGCCATCGCACCCCCATGAGCGCGTGCCCCACCACCGAGCAAATTGCTGGCCAGGCGTCGGCTGCCTGGAAAAAGGGGAGAAGGGAAGATGTGCGGAAGAGTGAGTGGGAGGAAGAGAGAGAGAGAGAGAGGAAAGGAGAGAGAGGGAAGGGGGAGACCTTGGGGAAGTGGCGGCACTGATGGCGTCTGGGGCCAACGGTGGCGTCGCTGGTACCGAAGGCCGCCGGGTCCGCGGCGGAGCACGAGAAACGGTGGCTGGCTCACCGAGAGGGAAGGCGGTGATGGAGAAGTGGCGGAGGCGACGCTCGGTGCAGAGAGGAAGGGTCAGCGCGGCGAGAGCGCGGGGTTCCGGCTGGAGGCTGGTGAAGGCGTAGGAGGAAGCAGCGCCCGGCGTAGAAGAAGGCGCGGCTGGGATGGGGATCCAGCGACTGAGGAATGAGAGAGAGGGAGTGAGGAGCTGCGTGAGAAAGGAGAAGGAAGGGACTGCGGCGGCTGGAGCCTGGAGAATATCGTAGCTAGGGTTAGAAAAGAGGGGTTTCGGCCCGGCCGTTTGGACCGAAGGAAATGGGCTGGCCTGGCCCAAGGAAAATAAATAAATAGATAGATAAATAAATAATTAAATGAGTGAATAAATATATCTCAATCTGGTCTTGAAATAAAAGTAAAATGGACCAAGAGAGCAGTAGAAAACAAATCTAGATTTTATTTTCTTATTTTTCTCTTTTCTTTTCTCTAAATTAATTCAAACTTGAAAACATAGAAATGTTTATAGATGGAACACTAGATGTACATAACTTACACTAGGGTGACTTATAACTAAATTTTATAAATCCAAATAATTTTTGCCTCTTGAATTCATAACAAAACACATGCAATCAAGAAATCCTAACTCTAAAACACACTTGTTCTGTATAATAGATTTCTATTTGATTTTCCATCTGATTTCTTTTTGCCCTTATTTAAAATTGTTATTTGCTATATTTTCAATGAGCTACGTGTAGACTCCGACGTTCCAGTGTCTACAACAGTGGACTCTGAATTCACGACTCAAATCATCAAGCAAGGCAAGCACCCCCTTTGATCATATTGATCCCATTATTAAAATTTTCATTTGTTTATCAAATTGTTTCATGCATGTGCTTATATTCTGTAAATTCTCTATTTTGTGGTATCGGTAGATATACCCATTGATTCATGGAACTTCCTTGATAAGTATTGACATGTGAACCTTGATAAACCTAGAAATAATGTTAGACAATATATAATGTCAATTTGGGTATAAGCGATGAATAATAATCATGCTTAGCCATGCTTTAGATCTGGGTTGAACAAATTGGATAAACTAATCAGATCAAACTTTGGTATTTTGAGACATGATGATGGTTACTGGTATTTTGGTATAAAAACTCAAAACAAAACTACGGTTTAGACGCGGGCGATTATGGCAATAGTCAGAGGTGCATGGACTTGCACGTAGTGTATGGGGAGATTATCGCCCGTGTCGGATTAAGGACCGAACTATGGGTTGCTTTCAAGCCAAGAAATATGTACAACCACAAGTGATGGTATAGGACAGCCTTAACCTATTAAGTTACTTAGAATTAACTTTGCACGTTGGTAGGCTGGAGTAGTACGAGCTTTCAGTGACTGATTGCACGGAGGGGCCCCACACCGAGGTGTTGGGAGCAACGTTTTCTGATATAACGGTGTACGCCATGCTATGGATATGCTTAATCATTTACTATACAGTGACTGTACAAACATTTACACCATAGTAAGGGTTTAACGTCACCTGGCTGGTGCAAAGCTAGGGCTAGGTAATGTAACGGTTATGTTATGATCGCTCTGCGGCACACCAAAGGAAGTGTGCTAATAGCTTGCACAAAGAGCTGATCATTTCTTGTGGGTAAAGCTATACACCTCTGCAGAGGGTTAATCTTTTCGAAAAGCCGCGCCCGCGGTTATGGGCATTTGGCAAAGTCATCACATAGTTAGATGTTTTATTATTTTCAAAAAGACTTGGTTTCATCTGATATGCCTTGTGTTGACAAAGAATGGTGTTGTGCCATGTTTTGGTAGGAATTGTATGTCTCGATGGTCACATCATGGAGGACTGTGAGTTGTTACTATGCTCTACATACTCATTACTTTCATATCAGTCAAATTTGCTTTTACAAATTCCATTTGCAAACTACTACTTGTTTTATAAAAGTTCAATCTTGCTTTATGCAAATTAACCATAGAAACCTCCTTTGACATGACCTGCATTACTGCATTTGCAAATGCCACCTTAAGTCTTGCTGAGTAAGAATGTACTCGCCCTTTCTTATTTGTTGGTTTTAGGTGAGGATAGTGAACCTCCAGACGATATGTACTTTGACACAGGATGCGTGAATTATCTTAGCAAGTTTTTCTAGGGTTTATGCCTTGTCAGTTGCCTGAGGGTTGGATGGGCACACTACAAGACTTTTGCTTCTTCCACTGCAGTATACTTTAAATTGTAAGACTACCCTGTATCAATAGCTTCCGCTTTAATAATATTGTGTATGGTTGTGATTCCAATTGTTGTAAATGTGCGTACTAGCCACTAATTATGGGACTAGTATTGTATGCACATAGATCATCCTTCTTGGTATTCTGTACAAAAAAGAGGGTCGCCACAGACCAGGAGGCCGTCGCAGCCATCCACATCTGCTTGACGCGCGGCCTCACTGGCCAGGCCATCGCATATGACTTCTTGCGGAACGGGGTGTTCCCCTTGCGGAAGAGGGTGCACCCATTCTACGAGATTAAGGGGAGGGACGACCTCACCCGAGAAGGTCCAAGCGGTAAGCACCTTCGAGCTAGGGAACCTTCGAATTCGGCTGAGCTCTTACTGATAGACCCATTTTCACCAGTAGCCCCGCCGGAGTCCTGGATAGCGGTGAGGATGTTCGAGATGTTCGGGAAGGCGGCGTTAAACTACACCAATGATGACCCCGTCCCCAAGAATGTGTTGAGGCGGAGCAGCAGGAACTCATCTCGCGACAAGGTCGAGCTCTGGAGTGCTCGAGCTCGTACTGACCTTTGCTCATAATTGTAGGAGAATGAGGAGCTCTTGGACACGGCGAGGCGGATGCTACCGCTACCTGGAGCAAACAAGAGCAAGAAAGCAGGCAAGAGGCCGGCTCCAGACGCCCTAGGTACCAGCGCCCCGAAGAAGCAGCACATCGAGTGGGGCGATCGGACAGTGGTAAGCCATCTCGGTCGAGCCCGATAATGCTTGAGCTCGATCTCCCGGTTGTTGCCGTCCCTGACCTCCCCTCATCTCTAATAGCAACAAAACGCTACGGCCGCCACGAGGACCTCGGATTCGGGGGCAACACCAAAGTCCCCATTGCTGGGCGCTGGTACAGCCACCGCGGGGAGCTCAGAGCCCCCACGGGTTGCGAGGTCGCCATCGCAGGGCGCCCGGAGAGGGAACGCCCCTGCCGCTGTGGCAAAGGCGGGGCACCAAGATACCCAGCATCCCTCCATGAGACGGAGGCTCGTGATCCAGGTATGTGCGATCTTTTATCTCCTTTAGGTCGTAGCGTAGGTTCCATCTCTTCCTTTGCTTAGCAATTTCCCCACTACAGACATGGAGTGCTCGCTCGCGCTCATCGCGTCATCGGGAGCGCCTCGATCGCTTTGAGCGCCGTAACATCCGGGGTGCGATAGGGGTTGCGTCTGGTCGCCGGCGACCATTGACCATGGTCATTGTCCAGGGCGAGTCTAAGGACAAGGACAACTTCCTCCTGGTCTGCCACCCTCGCTCGCGATAGGCCCAGGTTGCCGCGGGAGGTGGAGCCAAAGGCGTCTCGACCGTCAAAGTCGGGGCCGACTAGGATGAGCCCGAGGTCGAGGCTGATACGACTGGTTGGGGCCCACGCTACCGAGCTTGCCCAAGCCACTGTCACCAAGCGCGAGAAGGCTGTCGAGGCCCTCGAATCTAAGCACGGAGGGCGGCCAAGACCCTCGAGGCCGAGCTCACGAAAGTGGTAGGTACCCTTGAAGCCGCACGCACAGAGGCGGAGGAGCTGCGGAAGCAGGTCGCGGAGCAGGCCGTTGCTCCAGCGAAGGCCTCCGCCGAGCTTGAAACGAAGGTCGCTGAGCTCGAGGAGAAGCTGGGGCGGGTGTCCAGGACAGGAAAGAGCACCCTAGCCCAACTCCAGGACGAGCACAATCGTGCCGCCAGTTCCGCAGCCGAGGCGCACCGCCTTCAGGGGTGAGCTCTCAGCGCTGAGGGTGAAGATCGCCGAGCTCAAGTAGGAGAAGCTCACCCGCGACATGGAGGACCTGTAAACAGGAAATAGGCCGAGGGACAAAAATTTATGTGTCTCGTTGTAAAAATAAGTTTAGTCAATAAAATGTTTTTTGGTCAAAAAAGGGTAGCGCATTTCTCCCTTGTCTAGCCCCGCTGTGGTCTAGGCCGAGCAGGGCCAACCTTGGGCACAATTTGTGGGAGAAAAAACTGGTAGCAGTCGAGGTCGAGCAATGTCATGATGGGTTGTTTAACGTCTCCAACCTATTAGGCAGGCCTATAAACGACTTGAGGTGAAGTCATTTAGTAATAATATCTATGCCCCCTGTGCGAGGAAGGTCGAGCTCGGGAAAAAAAGGTGAACTTGAGCATACAAATGATCTTAATGCGCTCAGGTCGGGCTTAGCAACACTCAGGCCTGACCTTTGCACGAAGCATACATGTTTGCTCGAAGCCGAGCACAGTCTCTGGTCCAAGTCCTGCTACAGGGGGAGCTGTGATGCGATAAGGATCGGCTTACTGCTAGCGTAGCCCCTGAAGGTGTACCTCGAGATCATGACGCTCAGCTCGACGCTCAAAAGATGCAAGGAAATGTAAAAGAGTCACAATCATGGATAATAAAGAAGAACTTTTATTGCGAATTAAGGTAAGAGTGTTACACATAAAATTTTCGAAGCTGGTCGATATTCCACAAGTTCGTGAGCTCTCTGCCATTGGGCATTACCTGTCGGTAAGTTCCCGTGCGATCTGCTGAAACGACGCTGTAGGGGCCCTCCCACTTTGGGGACAACTTGTTGGTGTTGGTCGAGCCCTGAATTCGTCTTAGGGCCAGATCCCCAACTCGAAGCTCCCTAGGTCAAACCAATCGAGACGCATGCCTGCGAAGTGCTTGCAGGTAGCGCACTGATCGTAGTAGTGCAGTGCTCCTTACTTCTTTCGCTAGGGTAAGGTCGAGAGACCACTCTTGCTCGAAGTCGACTTGGTCGATCCAGCTGAATCTAGCGGAGCTCAGCGTGACCACAGCAGGCAGAACGACTTCAGCACAGAACACGAGCTAGAAAGGGGTAGATCCCGTCGCTCGGTTGGACGTGGTGCAAACGAACCAGAGGAAGGTGGGAAGCTCGTCCACCTAGGCCCAGTCGTGTTGTTCGAGCTCATCAAAAACTAGCCTCTTGACGCCCTGGATGATCTGTCCGTTGGTGCGCTCGACCACTCTGTTGCTCTATGGGTGAGCCACCGAGGTGTAGCAGACCCTGGTGCCCATGTCTTCGCAGTATTCTTGGAATAGCTCGCTGGTGAACTGCGAACCATTATCGGTGATGATCCTGCACGGGACTCCATACCTTGTGACCACGAGCGAGTGAAAAAACTTTACGGCGGCTCGGGCGGTGATAGCCGAGACCGGTTCAACTTCGACCCACTTGGTGAAGGTGTCAATGGTGACAAATAGGAACTTCTTCGCCCTGACCGCCCAAGGGAAAGGGCCGAGGATGTCAAGGCCCCAGGTCGAGAATGGCCAGGCGAGTGGTATGGTTTGGAGGACGTAGGCCAGCTGGTGTGATTTTCGGGCATGAAATTGGCAGGCTCGGCAGGTGCGGATGATGTCTCAAGCGTCCTGCAGTGCTGTTGGCCAATAAAATCCCATGTGGAACGCCTTACCGACCATGGTCCTGAAAGAGGAATGCGCACCGCAAAAACCCGAATGGATATCGTTGAGCAGGTACTTACCTTCCTCCGGGGTAACACACTTCGACAAAACACCCAGAGTGCCCTAACGGTATAGTTGCCCGTTAACGAGCTTGTATGAGCTTGCTCAGTGCTTGATTCTGCTCCTCTCAGTCGGGTCATCCGGGAGCTCACCCCGATCGAGGAATTTGGTAATCGGCTCCATCCACGAGGGAACACTCTCGAGGAGGGCAATCGAATCTTCTTGGTTGGTGATGAAGGGTGCCGCCAAGGTCTCGAGGATGACACCTGATGGAAATGTCACCACCAGACGACCCGAGCTTGGATAGGAGGTCAGTAATGGAGTTGTCCTTCCTAGGTACTTGCTTGATTTCCATGTTCTGGAACCACTTCTCCATCTTACGTACCTCAGCTAGGTACCTGTCCATCGAGCCCTCCGATCTCTGGTAGTCTTTGTTGTACTGGTTGACGACGAGCTGGGAGTCGCCGTTGATGACCAACCGGCGTACACCCAGTGACTTGCAGGCTCGAAGACCCGCCAAAAGGGCCTCATACTCCGCCATGTTATTAGTTGCTGGAAAACCGAAGCGAATCACATACCTCAGTTTGTCTACTCGGGGTGTGATGATGAGGATACTAGCCCCCGAGCACTCGAACAACCTAGAGCTATCGAAGTATATTCTCCAAGGCTTCTCTTCCCTGACCTCAGGCTCGGGAGTCAGCTACGATGTCTGCTCGACCACGAAGTCGGCGAGCGCTTGCGACTTAATGGTGGTGCGTGCTACAAACTATATGTCGAATTCTGCCAACTCCATGGCCCACTTGGCTATGCGACCTCCGGCTTTTGGGTTCCTTAGGATCTCACCGAGCGGGAACTCGCTCGGGATAACCATTGTGTGCGCCTGGAAGTAATGCCGGAGTTTGCGCGAAGCCATGAAGAGGGCATAGAGCAGCTTCTCGACTTCGGGGTAGCGCTCCTTTGGTCCATGAAGTACCTCGCTGACATAGTAGATTGGCTGCTACCGGTTGTCGCGTTCGGCCACCAGGACAGCGCTGATAGCCTGGGTCATGGCTGCGAGGTAAAGCAGCAGTGTTTCTCCCTGTCGCGGGGTTGTGAGTAGCGATGGGTTCGAAAGGTATGCTTTCAGCTCATCAAAGGATCGTTGAGCTTCGGGCGTCCATTCGAAGCCCCCGTGCTTGCGCAACATCATGATGAACGATAATCCGCGCTCATCGAGCCTTGAAATGAACTGATTGAGAGTGGCCATGTGGCGGGTGAGGCACTGGACCTATCTTGTTGATATCGGAGGAGCCATCTTCCCGATTGCCTCAATTTTCTCCGGGTTCGGGCCGACCCCCGAGTCCCCGATCATTTGGCCAAGCACTTTGCCCAAGGTAACGCCAAACACGCATTTCTCAGGGTTGAGCTTGATGTCATGATTATTCAGGCTGGCGAAGGTCTCCGCGAGGTCGTTGATGTGGTCGTGTTCAGAAGAGCTATTGACGATGATGTCGTCGACATAGACCTCGAGGTTGCGGACGATCTGCGGGTCGAAGGTTTTGAACATCAGCCACTGAAATGTTGCGCCCGCATTGCACAGGCCGAACGACATGGTCGTGTAGTAGAACATTCCAAACAGCGTGATGAAGGCTGTCTTGTCTTCATCGTCGACTGTGAGCTTGATTTGATGGTAGCCAGAGTAGGTGATGTGCCAACGGCCCGATCTTCCGATAGGTTCTACTTTTGCGGAACAGAGACGTTCGCGTTCCAAGGGCTTCCAATCAGCGGAGATTGAATCCTTGCAATCGTTACACCCACGCACCTATCGTTATCAACCGTGCTCACACTCGGATGACCTAACCACAAAGGTTAATTCCTGCACGCAGTAGAAGAAACGAGTAAGAACGAGAAAGAAAACAATCTGACAATTCAAACGATCAAAGTTGAGGTTATCTCTTTCACCAAACCAGGTCTTGTGACACTACTCCGATAAACAAGTGTTTCGCACGCGTGGGGAACAAACTTAGCAAATAACCTAACCCTAAAAGTAGCGGCGGCTAAGTATATATAAGGGCGAGTTACAAAAAGTGATCAATCAATGGTTCTGATTTGAAGTCTGCAACAGCTGCAAAATTTTGCATTGATTTGGAGGCCTTACCGAAAGAATCTGGAGATAGGCTTGTATTCAATAGATAGGTCTTGAAATAAGCTTTCCAACGAGTGGTGGCTCAGCCCAAACGGACTTCGTATGAGGAAGTTATGGCCTTTTTAGTCTGGCGCTGTCAGGCTGACTCCGAGACGAGTTGTAGTCCGAATTGAAGTGCACGGGCGGCATCAATTAGGCTTGTACTTTAGTTGAACATGGCTTGTAGATGTTCAAGTTGTGTATGACGTCTCCTTGAGTTAAAATCTCCTCTCCCATGCTCCTAAGTAACAACACATCACAAGGAAAATTATGCAGTAGCACATTCTCATTAGAACAAGTATTATCACCTAAGAACGAGCTCACCTTGTAATGAGTTGTCTTGCTCGGGCTCGTGTTATTGGACCAAGAGTTAAAGTTGTATCCATAGG
This sequence comes from Otatea glauca, assembly GCA_036346275.1. Classification (NCBI taxonomy): domain Eukaryota; kingdom Viridiplantae; phylum Streptophyta; class Magnoliopsida; order Poales; family Poaceae; genus Otatea; species Otatea glauca. The sequence continues at coordinate 9,369,444 of CM070716.1, read as the reverse complement.
AGTTATGTCCTCATCATTCTCCCCCTCTAAAATTGGAGTCATCCTCGACTCAATCTCATCTTCTTTGCCTATGTATGGTTTTATATCTGAAATGTTAAAAGTGGGACTAACCCCGAAATCTGCAGGCAACTCAAGGTTATATGCATTATCATTAATCTTTGCAAGTACTTTAAAAGGACCATCAGCTCGAGGCATTAATTTAGACTTTCTCAATTCGGGAAATCTATCTTTGCGTAGATGCAACCAAACAAGATCACCAGGTTCAAAGGTTAATTGTTTTCTACCCTGGCAACCATATGCTTTATATTTTGCATTCATCTTTTCAATATTTTCTTTAACTAATTCATGCATTTTCAAACTCAATTCAGCACGGCTTTTAGCATCAAAATTTAATGTTTCAGAAGGAGGTAAAGGTAACAAATCAATAGGAGCACATGGATTAAACCCATATACGATCTGAAACGGACATACCTTGGTTGTGGAGTGTATGGACCTGTTATAAGCAAATTCAATCTGAGGTAAGCACTCTTCCCACAACTTCAGATTTGTCTTGAGAATCGCCCGTAGTATAGTAGACAATGTGCGGTTGACGACCTCCGTCTGTCCGACGGATTGAGGGTGACAAGTAGTGGAGAAAAGCAATTTTGTCCCCAATTTATTCCATAGGCTTCTCCAAAAATGACTCAAGAACTTTGCATCACGGTTTGAAACGATGGTATTGGGCACACCATGTAAACAAATGATCTCCTTGAAAAACAAATCAGCAACGTTTGTAGCATCATCGCTCTTATGACAAGGTATAAAATGCGTCATTTTAGAGAAACGATCAACCACCACAAATATACTATCCCTTCCCCTCTTAGTCCTAGGCAATCCTAACATAGAATCCATTGAAATATCCTCCCAAAGAATGCTAGGGACAGGAAGAAGCATATAAAGACCATGTGGATTCAAACGGGACATAGCTTTATTGCAAGTGGTGCACCGTGACACATAGCGCTCGACATCACGCCTCATCTTAGGCCAAAAGAAATGGGCAGCAAGTACATCCTCCATCTTCTTCACTTCAAAGTGTCCCATCAAACCACCTCCATGTGCTTCCTGCAAAAACAAAAGGCGAACAGAACTAGCTGGAATGCAAAGCTAGTTAGCACGATATAATAATCCATCATTTAGCACATATTTATTCCAAGTTCTTCCTTCTCTACATTTCAGATAAGCATCTCTAAAATCATTGCATCTCTAAAATCTAGATCAGTGGCAAACAAGTCTTTGATTTTTTCTAAACCAAAAATTTTATGATCAAGTTGTGATAACAATGTATATCTCCGAGACAACGCATCGGCAATCACATTGTCTTTACCTTTCTTATGCTTGATGATATAGGGAAACGATTCAATAAACTCAACCCATTTAGCATGTCGTTTATTCCATTTCGCTTGGCTTCTAATATATTTTAAAGATTCATGATCGGAATGAATAACAAATTCTTTGGGCCAAAGGTATTGTTGCCATGTTTCTAACACACGCACTAAAGCATACAATTCTTTGTCATATGTAGAATAATTCAGAGCAGGGCTATTCAATTTTTCACTAAAATATGCAATGGGTTTACCTTCTTGTAGTAACACTCCTCCTATGCCAATCCCACTAGCATCACACTCTAACTCAAAAGTCTTACCGAAATCGGAGAGTTGAAGTAGAGGGGCATTGGTTAGCTTCTCCTTTAACACATTAAAACATGTTCTTGTGCTAGTCCTCAGTAGAAAAGAATGTCTTTCTTTGTTAACTCATTCAATGGTGCCGCAATGGTGCTGAAATCCTTCACAAAACGCCTATAGAATCCTACAAGACCATGAAAACTTCTCACCTATGTGACTGTCTCAGGCGTCGGCCAGCTCTTGATTGCTTCAATTTTTGCCTCATCCATTTCTATCCCCTGTGGAGTAACAACATATTGAAGAAAAGAGACTCGATCCGTGCAAAAGGTGCATTTCTCAAGATTACCAAACAAATGTGCATCTCTCAAAGCATTAAAAACAGCACGTAAATGTTCCATGTGTTCTCTATGTGACTTGCTATAGATTAAAATATCATCAAAATAAACCACCACAAATTTTCCAATGAAAACACGTAAAACTTCGTTCATTACTCGCATGAAAGTGCTAGGTGCGTTAGTTAACCCGAAAGGCATGACTAATCACTCATATAACCCAAACTTAGTTTTAAAAGCAGTTTTCCATTCGTCTCCCAACTTCATTCTAATTTGGTGTTATCCACTTCGCAAGTCTACCTTAGAAAAAATGATAGAACCACTTAACTCATCAAGCATGTTGTCTAACCTAGGAATAGGGTGACGATACCTTATTGTGATATTATTAATGGCTCTACAATCTACGCACATTCGCCAATTACCATCTTTCTTAGGAACCAAAATAACAGGAACGTCACAAGTACTAAGGCTCTCTCGTACATACCCTCGGTCCAATAAGTCTTGGACTTGGCGCTGAATTTCCTTAGTCTCTTCGGGGTTGGTTCGGTAAGGCGCACGGTTTGGTAAAGTCGCCCTCGGAATCAAGTCAATTTGATGCTCAATTCCCCTCATAGGTTGCCCTGGGGGAAGTTTATCTGGGAAAACATCCTCATACTCTTGCAAAAGAGCTCACCTAAGAATGAGCTCACCTTGTAATTGAGTTGTCTTGCTCGGGCTCATGTTATTGGACCAAGAGTTAAAGTTGTATCCATAGGAGTTATGTCCTGATCAGTAGGCATCGAGAAAGCTCAGCATCATGGCGTTGGCGATGGAATCGACTATCTGGTCTATGCACGGAAGAGGGAAATTATCCTTTGGGCATGCCTAGTTCAGGCCCGTATGGTCGAGCACATCCTCCACTTCCCGCCTTTCTTCGGCACGATAACTGGGTTAGCTAGCCATTCAGAGTAGTCAATCTCACGAATGAAACCAGCCTTCAAAAGCTTGTCTAGATGTTCCTTTATTATCATCATTTTCTCGGGAGGGAAGTAGCGCAGCTTCTGGCGTACAGGTCGGCAACCAGGCCTTATTTATAACTTGTGCTCGATCACCTCCCTCGGAACTCCTGGCATGTCTGCCGGTTCTCAAGCGAATATGCTTTTGTTGGCACGAAGGAATGTGATGAGCTCGAGTTCCTATTTCGAATTGAGCTCAGAGGTGACGTGGACGCTCTTGCTCGAGTTTCCCTCTTCGAGCTACACAGCCTTCGTCACGCAACTGGGCTGGATTGTCATCTTGCGATGCGCACTTTTTGAAGTTACATCGGAGCCTCACTGGGGTAACATGCCGATGAGCACTAAGGCCTTCCCCTCGCAACCATGCACCACCTTGAGGTCGCCGCGGACGGATATGATGTCATTGAGTCCCGGAAGCTTCATGCAGCGGTGGCCGTAGTGGTTTATCACCATGAAATTGATCAGCGCTGGACGCCTGAGTATGGTGTTGTAAGGAAGGTCTCCATCGACCACCTCAAAGGTAACCAGCTAAGTGCGGAAGTTGGCAGAGTCGCCAAAGGTGACAGGCAGAACCACTTGCCCGAGAGATGTGGTGGAACTCCCTGGTACAATGTCGAAGAAGGGAACTGCTACATTCTTGATCTTCGATCGGGGAATCTGCATTCAATCTAGTGTGCTCGCTAAGAGCAAGTTGAGGGAGCTGCCCCCATCGACCATGACTCGTCCGACCACAGTATTGCTTATGGTCGAGGTCACGACCAGAGCGGTCTTGAGATCCTTGGACATTCCTGTGGAAGCATCATCCCAGGAGAAAGTAATCGGGGTTCCAGCCCACTTGCAAGGCTGGTCAGCGGGCTTCCCAGCGGAGGCTTTGTATACGATTCACAAGGCATCTTTGAGCTCACGCTAAGATTGTTACGCCGACGACCCGCTGAAGATTACATCAACACGGCGGTCGCCCTGCTGAAACTCCAGGTCGAGGCCTTCTAAGTCCTTGCCGGCATTGACCCTGTCGTGTCGCTCGTCCTCCTTCGGGAGCATGGAAATCTCTCCATGCCCGTCGTAAAAGGCGTCCAGCTTGTTCTGCTAGGTCCAGCAGTTTCGCAAGTCATGGCCGTGGGCCTTATGGAACAGGCAGAACTTGTCGAAATTATACCTGGGTCCCACCTCGGCACCCTGTGGTCGAGCGTCACCTTGCTGGGGCCCAATCCAATTCCGTCCCTGCTGGGGTCGGTATTGTGTTCATTGAGGTTATGGTCAACCTTGCTGAGGTCGAGGTCTTTCTTGGTCGGGTCGCGGCTGCCCTTGGTAGGGACATCGCACTTCCATTACCTCGCTCTCGCTGTTCATCGCAGTGACCACGCGTAGCTGGCCGCTGTCACTATCATGGTCTCTCTTTCACTTTTTGGTGTGCGGATCTGGGCCGTCGCCCTTGGCGTTAGATGGTTCAGCCGCATCGAAGTTGAAGCCGAGCTTGCCCTGGTCGTAATCGCGCTTCCAGTGTACATCGTCATTTTTGTCCGCGTATCGCTCCGCCATTCGGAACAGCTTGTTGACGTTTAGATTCGCCGTGATCTCCAGGTCCTCAGTGAAGAGGAATGCGGTATGCTACACTAGCACAAAAAAAATCTACCGCATAACCAGAAAGCTACTCGCAAGAAAGGGATCACAGATTAGATTACCACTAGACGCACAGTTGCGGAATCCTTCGTGCGTCAATGTAGTCGATCGTCCTCGCCGCAGTCGTTGCGTCGATGGAATGGATCGTCCTCGCCTCGCCGTGGATCGTCCTCCCACGCCGCAGTCGCAGCAGCGTCACCGCAGCAGTCCACACGTCTAGGGATGGAACGTCGTGCGTCGGTGTGCAAGCACCTGGTCGCTCGGTAGGGGCAGCGAGAGGAGGAGGCTAGGGTTTCGGGTGAATCACTTCTAAACCATGGAAAAGCACACCCTGCACCCACCCTCCTCCCCTCCTTATATAGCCATGAGATGAAACCCTAAACCAGGTCCCATCAGCGTGCTAAGCCCACGAGGTCCATTAATTACGGATCCAATCCAAATTAATGCGTTCCAGCCCATTAAGTGTGTGACCCTGCAGGTTCACGTACGTTTGGACATGGATTCGGAAAACTCCTTTTCAATCCAATAGTTGGTAGCGGCTCCTTGCAAAGTATGCCAACTCCCAAACATACTATGATCAAATCGGACAGAACCTATCAAAAGTACTCATGTAATAATCCCTTTGCCAAGCATATGAAGATTGAACTCAAGGCGAGAAGCATGTTATCCTTTGATGATTCAATCCATCTCTCATATCCGTGATATATTAATAAGTTGTGATTGACTCCTCAATCACGGCATGGCCATGCACTTCCTTAATCATATCACACGAGTGGCCTTATCATATATCTCCGTTTCATTGGAGTGGCAAATTCAATCTTGACTGCTCACTTCCCTCTGCACATTTTATAGTAAACATGAAAGCTACCTTTATAACTATCCGGTTAGGAAGTAGTGTTTTGATAGCCCCAAGGAAAACTATTACACATGTAGGGAATATGACAATCTCAGGTCTAACGATCATACATCTACTATGTATGAGATACACTGATGACACATAAGAATGAAACATTCTCGCAGTGTCCCATTGCGGGTCAATCTAACTCATGTTCTTCAACATGCGTCCACAATGTATAGATGATATCCCCGTATCCCATGATCTATGAAGCATGATCATCGATCACTACATGTGCTGATCTATTCATCATTGTCCTATACGATGATATCCGATCAGAGATATTTATCGAATTACATCAATAAGTAAAGAGCTTCATAAGAAAGTCACATATATGTTAATCAATACAATGATATACATTCATTGGACCAATAATCATATTATTATTCATAAACATAGTCATGTTACAATCATCTAAATGATTTCCTCAAGGGTATAACACTAACAATCTCTCACTTGCACTTGAGTCAATCAATTAAGTATCTAATACCAATAGACCTCGTGTGCGCCTCATGCTTAGGCAGTGGCAGTGGCTTTGTCAACGGATCGGCCACATTGGCTTCCGTATGTACTTTGCATATTCTCACGTCACCTCTATCCACAATCTCGCGAATAAGGTGAAAGCGCCGAAGTATGTCATTAGATTTCTGATGTGATCTAGGCTCTTTTGCTTGTGCAATGGCACCACTATTATCACAATAGATGTCCATTGGACTAGAAGCACTAGCGACCACACAAAGCTCTGTGATAAACTTCTTAATCCACACAACTTCTTTTGCGGCCTCCGAAGCCGCAATGTACTCAGCTTCTGTCGTAGAGTCGGCCACCGTGTTTTGCTTGGAACTCTTCCAGCTTACTGCTCCTCCATTTAGTGTAAACACAAACCCGTATTGTGATCAAAAATCATCTTTGTCAGTTTCGAAGCTTGCATCGGTGTAACCCTTTGCAACCGATCTTCGTCACCTCCAAAAAGAAGGAAACATACCCTTAGTTTTTCTCAAGTACTTCAGGATATTTTTTACGGCTATCCAATGACCATCACTAGCATCCGCTTGGTATATGCTTGTGACACTTAGAGCATATGAGACATTTGGGCGTGTACATATCATGGCATACATAATAGACCCAATAGCTGAAGCATATGGAATCTTGCTCATCCTGTCTCGCTCATCAGATGTCGAAGGACACTGATTCTTGCAGAGACTTTATGCCATGTGACATTGGCAAGAAACCTCTCTTGGATTCATGCATATTGAACCTTTTCAATATCTTGTCAATATATGTTTCCTGACTTAATCCAATTAACCTTTTTGATCTATCTCTATAGATTTTTATGTCCAAGATATAGCATGCTTATCCCAAGTCCTTCATTGAGAAACTCCTTTTCAATGAAGTCTTAACATCTTCAAGCATAGGAATATCATTCACGATCAATAGTATGTCATCCACATACAAAATCAGAAACACAAGTGCGCTCCCACTAACCTTCTTGTATACACAAGGCTCTTCTTTGTTTTTGATAAAGTCAAAACCTTTGACCACTTCATCAAAACGAATGTTCGAACTCCGAGATGCTTGCTTTAACCCATAAATGGATCTTTGAAGCTTGCATACCCTTTTAGCATATTTAGGATCAACAAAACCTTCAAGTTGTATCATATATACATCCTCGGATAGATTCCCATTAAAAAGTTGTTTTGACATCCATCGCCATATTTCATAATCGAAATATGCGACAATAGCTAAAATGACCGAGACGGACTTGAGCATGGCTACGGTGAGAAGGTTTCGTCATAGTCAACTCCTTGAACTTGTTTGAAACCCTTTGCCACCAACCGTGCCTTATAGATCTGAACATTTCCATCTACGTCTATCTTCTTCTTGAAAATCCATTTGCATTTAATGGTTTTCACACCATCAGGAGAATCGACCAAGTTCCAAACTTGATTGTCATGAATTGATTGAATTTCGGATCTCATGGCTTCAAGCCATTTTTCGGAGTTTCGGTCCATCATTGCTTCTTCATAAGTCGTAGGCTCATCATTGTCCAACAATAATATGTCATTCCCATATCTTATAGGTACAAGACGTGGCCTCTCCGACCTACGTGGGGCTGGAGTCTCTTCCACAGGTTGTACAACACTTTGTACATCTTGTGAAGGTTAAGTGGTAGCTTGAACATATTCATGTGATTCTCGAACTTCATCAAGATACACATCACTCCTACTGAATTCTTTTGAAAGAAACTCTTTCTCCAAAAAGACACCATTTCGAGCAACAAAAACTTTGTTCTCGTTTATTTTGTAAAAGTAATATCCTTTTGTTTCTTTAGGATACCCCACAAAAAAGCATTTTTCTGATTTAGGTGCGAGTTTATCTGACTGTAAATGTTATACATAAGCCTCACATCCCCATATCTTGAGAAATGACAACATGGGTATTCTCGGTTCATATCTCATATGGCGTCTTCTCAGCAGTTTTGATGGGACCCTATTCAAAGTGAGCATTGGTTTGTCTCTAGGCGAAACCCCAAAGGATAATGGCGAGATCTGTTTGGCTCATCATTGGCCGAACCATATCTAATAAAGTTGATTTAAATCGTTCGAACCGCCATTCCATTGAGGCGTTCTGGCGGAGTAAGTTGCGGAACAATTCCATATTGCTTTAGATGATCACCAAACTCTTGGCTCAAGTATTCGCCACCACGATCTGGTTGTAAGTGTTTTATTGATTTGCCAAGTTGATTTTGTACTTCGTTTTGAAACTCTTTGAACCTTTCAAAAGTTTGATTTATACCTCATTAAATAGATATATCCATATCTACTAAAGTCATCGGTAAAAGTTACAAAATCTTTGAAACCCACCCCTAGCGATCGAGCTCATTGGTCCACATACATGCATATGTACTAGGGCCAATAACTCACTCGCTCTCTCACTAAAACACTGTGAAAGGGCTTTTGTCATCTTGCCAAGTAAACAAGATTCACATGTTTCAAATGATTCAAAATCAAATGAGGTTAGAAGTCCATCACCATGGAGCTTCTTCATGCGCTTCTCATTTATATGACCTAGCGACAATGCCATAAAAGGTAGGGTTCAAATCATTAGGCGATGCCTTTTTAAATTAATGTTATAGACAGGTTTCTCTTGAGTTCAGGGCGTACAACCCATCCACCATGGGGCAATGACCATAATACATATCATTCAAAATATTGAACAAACAAATTTCTTTATTCGAAATCATAACCTTCATGTTCCAAACAAGAAGATGAAATAATGTTTCTACTCAAAGATGGAGCGAAATAACAATTATTGAGTTCTAAAACTAATCTGAAGGCAAATACAATGGGTATATGCCAATGGCAAGACCAACAACTCTTGCTTTATTCCCCGCGAAGATCCACTTCTCCTTTTGCCAAGTCTCTACTCTTTATCACCCCTGCATCGAATTGCAAATGTGAGCAACGAGCCGGTATCATATACCCATGGTGAGTGAAGAAGTAGCAAGATTAATTTCTATAACATTAATACGAAGTGGAAACCACATTTCCATTCTTCTTATCTGCCAGTACTTTTAGCAATTCCATTTCCAATGTCCTGATTTCTTGCAATAGAAGCATTGGGTATCAGGTTGAGGCCAACTTTAAGCACGAAGGTTAGTTTTGAGGCTTGCGATCTCATCTTGAGCCTTGCCCTTGCCCTTGCAGTTAGATGGCTCAAGATGATATCGCAAGCCTCAAAACTAAGCTTCCTGCTTAAAGTTGGCCTCAACCCGATACCCAATGCTTCTATTACAAGAAATCAGGACATTGGAAACGAACTGCTTAAAAGTACTGGCAGATAAGAAGAATGGAAACGTGGTTTCACTTCGTATTAATGTTATAGAAATTAATCTTGCTAATTCTTCACTCACTCATGGGTATATGATACCTGTCTGTTGCTCACATTTGCAATTTGATGCAGGGGTGATAAAGAGTAGATACTTGGCAAAAGGAGAAGTGGATCTTCGTGGTAATAAAGCAAGAGTTGCTGGTCTTACTGCTACACATACCCATTGCATTTGCCTTCAGGATTAGTTTTAGAACTCAATAATTGTTATTTTGTTCCATCTTGAGTAGAAACATTATTTCATCTTCTTGTTTGGAACATGAAGGTTATGATTTTAATAAAGAACTTTGTTTGTTCAATATTTTGAATGATATGTATTATGGTCGTTGCCCCATGGTGGATGGGTTGTACATCCTTAAACTCGATAAGAAACATGTCTATAACATTAATGTAAAAAGGCATCGCCTAATGATTTGAACCCTACCTTTTATGGCATTGTCGCTAGTTCATATAAATGAGAAGCGCTCAAGAAGCTCCATGGTGATGGACTTCTAACCTCATTTGATTTTGAATCATTTTAAACATGTGAATCTTGTTTACTTGGCAAGATGACAAAAGCCCTTTCATGTGTTTTAGTGAGAGAGCGAGTGAGTTATTGGCCCTAGTACATACAGATGTATGTGGACCAATGAGCTCGATCGCTAGGGGTGGGTTTCAAAGATTTTGTAACTTTTATCGATGACTTTAGTAGATATGGATATATCTATTTAATGAGGCATAAATCAAACTTTGAAAGGTTCAAAGAATTTCAAAACGAAGTACAAAATCAACTTGGCAAATCAATAAAACACTTACGATCGATCATGGTGAAGAATACTTGAGCCAAGAGTTTGGTGATCATCTAAAGCAATGTGGAATCGTTCGCAACTTACTTCGCCAGAACGCCTCAATGGAATGGCGGTCCGAACGATTTAAACCAACTTTATTAGATATGGTTTGGTCAATGATGAGCCAAACAGAACGCCATTATCCTTCAGGGTTTCGCTCTAGAGACAACTGCGCTCACTTTGAATAGGGTCCCATCAAAATCATTGAGAAGACGCCATATGAGATATGGACTGGGAGAAGACCCATGTTATCATTTCTCAAGATATGGGGATGTGAGGCTTATGTAAACGTTTACAATTAGATAAACTCGCACCTAAATCGAAAATTACTTTTTGTGGGGTATCCTAAAGAAACAAAAGGATATTACTTTTTAGTAAGAAACGAACAAAGTTTTGTTGCTCAAATGGTGTCTTTTGGAGAAAGAGTTTCTTTCAAAAGAATTCAGAGGAGTGATGTGTATCTTGATGAAGTTCGAGAATCACATGAATATGTTCAAGTTAACATCGAACCTTCACAAGATGTACAAAGTGTTGTACAACCTGTGGAAGAGACTCTAGCCCCACGTAGGTCGGGGAGGCCACGTCATGTACCTATAAGATATGGGAATGACATATTATTGTTGTACATTGATGAGCCCACGACTTATGAAGAAGCAATGATGGACCCAAACTCCGAAAAATAGCTTGAAGCCATGAGATCCGAAATTCAATCCATGCATGACAATCAAGTTTGGAATTTGGTCGATTCTCCTGATGGTGTAAAACCAATTGAATGCAAATGGATTTTCAAGAAGAAGATAGATGTTGATGGAAATGTTCAGATCTATAAGGCACGGTTGGTGGCAAAAGGTTTCAAACAAGTTCAAGGAGTTGACTATGATGAAACCTTCTCACCGGTAGCCATGCTCAAGTCTGTCCGGATCATTTTTGCTATTTCTGCATATTTCGATTATGAAATATGGCAGATGGATGTCAAAACAGCCTTCCTTAATGGGAATCTATCTGAGGATGTATACATGATACAATCTGAAGGTTTTGTTGATCCTAAATATGCTAAAAGGGTATGCAAGCTTCAAAGATCCATTTATGGGTTAAAGCAAGCATCTCGGAGTTGGAACATTCATTTTGATGAAGTGGTCAAAGGTTTTGACTTTATCAAAAACGAAGAAGAGCCTTGTGTTTACAAGAAGTCTAGTGGGAGCGTACTTGTGTTTCTGATTTTGTATGTGGATGACATATTATTGATCGGGAATTATATTCCTATGCTTGAAGATGTTAAGACTTCATTGAAAAGGAGTTTCTGAATGAAGGACTTGGGAGAAGAATGCTATATCTTGGGCATAAAAATCTATAGAGATAGATCAAAAAGGTTAATTGGATTAAGTCAGGAAACATACATTGACAAGATATTGAAAAGGATCAATATGCATGAATCCAAGAGAGGTTTCATGCCAATGTTACATGGCATCTGAAAGATCGAAAAAGGCGACTAGAGGGGGGGTGAATAGGAGCCAAATAAAATTTTCGAATAAACTCTCCCCCTAGAATTCAAACCACCAAAAGACCAGAAAGAAAGAACTGAACCATCGATCAGGCAATTTCATGAACTGAGGCTTCGACCAGTTAAGGTCGGGTGAACAGTAAAAACTGCACTGGTCGGGTAGCTCTGGTCGGATGAACAGTAGTGCGAACTGGTCGTCAGTACTAGTCGGATGAACAGTGCTCCCGACCTGCAGAGGTCCGATGAACAGTACTCGGGGGTGAATAGTATTCGGATGAACAGTACCACCGACCAGCACTGGTCGGATGAACAGTACTCCCGACCTGCAGAGGTTAGATGAATAGTACTCGGGGTGAATAGTGTTTGGGTGAATAGTAAAATCAGCACGATCTCAAAAACAGAAATCGATGTAACTTCTGATCGACTGATCCAAAAACAGTGAAAATTGGTGTGCACCTCTCTAAGGATGTCAGGAACCTATTTCAATCATCAATTGAAGGAATTGATACCAAGGTTCCGTCCCTTTTCAGTTTAACAAATGCAACACCTAAAACAGAGTCACGAACACAGACCTCACCCCTAACTTGCTGGTGGGAGTTGATGGTCAGAAATCCATGGATGACTCTCCACAAATCATAGCAAGTAAGTACACGAGGAAACAACCCTTCAAACAAATAGAAACACGATCTGAAGGCACTTTCTTCTACTAGGCATAAAAATTGGTTTCTTGCAAAACTGAATAGAAGAGGTTGTAGATTGCCTAGATGATTGGGATATGATCTAAAGAAGATTCATCTAGCAATCTTTCATCCTTGGCAACAAGAACCAGAAGCCAATCAAGACTAAAGAACTGCAAGTCACACGTTTACGCACTTTAAGAACACACAGATTTACAACTTGCAACAAGAACGCAAGGATTGCCTAAATGATTGAAAGCATCGAATCCAGAGAAGAGTTCATCAATCATGAATTTCAACAAAGACTCAATAGCATGTAGAAGGAGATGAGGCAAATCCAAATTACGTAAAGTAAATTGCAAGTAAGTAAATCAGAAATTAGATAACAGAATTTAAGTGCATAATGTAAATACGTAAGGGAAATGAAACAAAACATAAATGAAGAACATTTCATTTCTGGAAGGGAGGTTTACAAAGCCTCACAACAAAGTGGGCAAAACTCAAATGAGTAGCAAAAACCTCAGAACCTTCAAAGAGGGGATGCTGTCCCTACCCCTCTATTTATAGTGACCTGGGATCAATTCCCACCTTTGGATGTCCTGCTTCAATCATAAGCCAACATCCAAGAGCCAGGATTTGATCCTTACATCATCACTCTCAACAACTCTCAACTACTCTCGGTACTATCTCAAGACACTGACAAAGAAGCTATACTTTATCCACTACTTTATCTTCCTAATCGCAACCCTACAGCTCTCCTTGATCCAAGTAGTGACAAGCTAGCTTCATCTCCTTTCCTTGTCTTCTTGACTTGCCCGGACTGCGTCTCAGATCATCTTCCGGCGATCTCCCGACCGTCTGGACCTCCGACACTCATTGCCTAGTCCCGGTCACCCTTCACCTCACCATGACCTAGCACCGTTGCCCTGCAACCATCAAAGACAAGGAAACTCCTCACATAGCAATGCCCACAACACATATCCATCTCAACAGAAAGATATACACTCGACCAAAGATAACCACGACAACACGTGGTCGACCATCGGTCTCCATCCCGACCACTGAGAGTCGACCATCGGTCTCCGACCACCAAGGCCTGACCACTCCGGGTCGGATCACTAGTCTCCATCTCGACCAGCGAAAGCCTCCGACCACTCGAGGTCGGACAACTGGTCTCCGACTGGCCAAAACCCCGAAGCCGGTAGACCAACACTCAAATTGCTTCAAATCCAAATCAATTTAAAACAACACAAGCTCAAAACTCATCAATTACTCATCACACACAAGGATAGACCTCCACATGGTCTTTCAATGTCCCCCTTGATGAGTATATTGACAAACACATGAAAAGGCATAAGTTTTGAGTTTGAATAAGAGAGAAGAAAGCAATTTGAATGTAAAGCCAAACTTGGTCCAGAATAAGGAAATAAGATCATGACCAAGTTGGCAGAAAATGGATTTTTAGAGCTAAATTTTAGAGAGAGCAAATTTTCAACAAAAGCTCTAAAAGATCCAATAAAACTCACTCATAAGAACCAAAGTGGATTAATATTTTTCCTTTGAATATGCCTTTCTTACATTTTCTCCCCCTTTTGGCAATATAGGCATCAAGAATTTTTTCCCCCTTTATATATGTATGCATGAAATGCATCGTAAGTGAGCTTTCAGAATTATCCAAGTGATCATAAATGCAAGATATGACACCAAGCTAGTCAATTTAGAAAATGACTGAACTAGGATGTCTCCAAGAACAAATTCATTTTGCTCATAAGCTTTGTTTACAAGATTTTATTTTAGCAAGATTTGAACAAGTGCAAAACTTAGCAAAAGTTTCAAAGCTAGAAGCAAACACCACTCATAGGATCAAATGGAAAACCTAGAGTTCAACGTACTCAACACTTTGGGGAATCTTGAAGTACATATAGAGTCCTTCGAGCTCATTTTTCAATTTATGCAAATTCTTCTACTTTGATATTTTGAAAGACATAGCGGGGTGCAAATGTTTGACATTATTTTCATTCTTTACCCACTTATGTTTTTGTTATTTGCATTTCTTAATGATTGACTCAAGCCATGTTCGATCACCCCAAGAGTAACTCTTAAGAGAATGATCTTGGTCATACACGATATATTCCAAGTTCATCCCAGGTGCAATGGGAGGCAGTCTCGAGAATATATAGTGTTGAGTTCAATTTTGCACAAAAGAGAGTCAAATATTTCTTAATTTAGAACATATGAGCAATTTTGAAGGACTAAAATATAGATCAAGCAAGTTTCAGCCAAGTTGCTATAGGGACTCTAGAGAACTCCATAAATTCACAATTCATGGTAAAAACCTCTAGAGAAGAAACTTATCAAGAAAAAGCAACATGTTTTTCATTTAAGATTTTCAATTTTAGATTTTAACAAGCTTAGTATGATAGATGAACTTGGATAGACCTAAGCTAGTGATTTTCTTCAAAGATGTAGCAAGGTGCCTTACATGAAGATTGAATCAATTGCATAATAGACAAAGCTCATAAAACAGAAAATGCAGTCTAAATGCAATGCATGAACAGATTCCCAAACTCCCCCTCAACAATTGAATCAATTTTAAGCTCAAATCTCGTTAAAATTGAGTTATTATCAAGATTAGGCATAAAGAAAACCCGAATAAACTCAATAATACCAGAAAAAAAGCAGAATGAGGAGAAGAAGTCGAGAAACTACAAAACTGGATGGCTATAAAGCATAGAAAGATATAAGGAACTCACTACGGCTTAGACTCGCTCTTATCTCCCAAGAGACTGACATAGGGAAGTCGACTCTAGATTCCAACTAAGGAGTGCACAGCACTCTGTCTACCAGGAGGCCCAATACCTACTAGACTTATAAGGCGTGAGGGAACTCAACCTAGAGAGAAGAGAGAACGACTAATCACGCATGATAGCAACCTAAAGCACAAGATAAGAGGTCCATGCGAGGCATGCAGAAGTCTAAGTGAGTGAACTCACCTCAAGAAAACAAGCCCAAAGTCACCCGTAAGAAGAAAGGAAAAGCTCAAGAAAATATATAGTACATAATATACAAACTAGCTCCCCTCAAGAAAGGCCGTAAGGGCTCACGACTCCAAGCTCACTCCTCAAGGCAACAAACTGGAGCTATCCAAAGGCTTGGTGAAGATATCACTAACCGGAGGTCACTCTCTACAAATCAAGCGCGATATCTCCCTTCTCCACATGGTCTCTAAGGAAGTGATATCTAATATCAATGTGCTTGGTCAGGAATATTGCTTTGGGTTTTTAGCAATGCAAATAGCTGAAGTGTTGTCACAGAAAAGTGGCACACTCTCTATCTCTAACCCATAGTCCCGCAAGGTCGATCTCATCCAGAGCACACAGCTACAAACAATCGGTCGCAAACAATATACTCGGCCTCGTGATGGATGTGCAACTCTGACCGCTTCCTAGATGACCAAGAAACAAGAGAAGTGCCAATGAATTGGCAAGTGCCAGAAGTGCTCTTCCTATCTATCCTACAGCCAGCAAAGTCGGCATTGGAAAAGGCTCTAAGAGATAGACAAGAAGAAGAAGAGTACCAAATACCATAATCAGTGGTAGCACGAAGGTACCTGAAGATGCGCTTGACCACCTGGCGGTGAGAGGCACGAGGAGAAGCTTGAAATCGAGCGCACAGACACACAGCGAAATGTATGTCCGACCTCGAAGCAGTGAGGTACAAGAGGGAGCCGATAATGCTCCGAAACTCCTTTTGATCAGCAGGCTCACCATCCTCATCGGGCTCGAGGACAGCAGTGGTGGCCATAGGAGTCATCACCGGCTTCCCATCAGACATATCGAAGCGCCTCAGGAGGTCACGAGTATACTTGCCTTGATGCAAGAAAGTACCCTCCGAGTCGCTTGATTTGGAAGCCAAGAAAGTAGCTCAACTCGCCCATCATACTCATCTCAAACTCAGACTCATCACATCGTAAAAGCGAGAGACAAGAGAATGAGAAGAGCCACCAAAATGATATCGTCCACATAAACCGACAAGAAGAAAATGAGACTCATGGTGTCGATGAGCGAGTTTTGTCTACTATGCCCATTTTAAAGTCATGGTGAGAAGATAAGACTTGAGCCTCTCATACCATGCTCTGGGGGCCTGCTTGAGTCCATACAGAGCTTTGGAAAGCTTGTATACATGACTCGGAAACTTGGGGTTCTCGAATCCTGGAGGTTGCTTGACATAAATCTCTTCCTCAATATAGCCATTGAGCAATGCACTCTTGACATCCATTTGATAAAGCTTGAAGCCTTTGGATGCAGAAAATGCAAGCAGGATTCGAATAGCCTCTAGCCTAGCTACAGGAGCAAAGGTCTCCTCAAAGTCAAGACCCTCAACCTGAGAAAAGCCTTGTGCAACTAGTCTAGCCTTGTTTCTAATTACAACCACATCCTCACTCTGCTTGTTTTTGAACACCCACTTGGTCCCAATGACATTATGACCAGATGGGGGCTTGACAAGCTACCATAACTTGTTCCTCTCAAAGTTCTCAAGTTCCTCATGCATAGCATTAATCCACGACTCATCGGATAATGCATGAGAAACATCCTTCGGCTCAAAGGAGACAACGAAGGCAGAGTGGAGGCAGAAGGAGGACAGACCCGTTCTTGAGCGTGTGACACGCTCGAACAAATCGCCAATAATCTGATCAGAAGGATGACGTCTCTGAATATGACGGGGAGGTCCAGCAACAGAAGTGGCCTCTACCTCTTGAACAGAAGAGGTAGGAACAGAGCCACTCATTTGAAGGAGAGTCGAAAAGCAAATTTGGTCTCCCGAGGTGTAGAAATGGAAGCAGAGGCACCTCGGGTGAAGAGGGGACTAGATCCGGTGGAACACCATCATCTCCATCATCCTTATCTTCTTTAAAGATGGTCTCAGAGGGATAAGAAGAGCCTGAAACATCAGGTCTAGCTCCTGGGCTAGCCTCATCAAAGGTCACATCATAGGTCTCTATGATCCTATGTGCATCAACACTCCAGACCCTATAGCTACGAGAAGAAGACGAGTAACCTAGAAAGATACCATCAGAAGAGCGAGACTCAAACTTATCTAGGTTACCAGACTTCAAGATAAAACACTTGCAACCAAAAACGCGAAAATGAGACACACTGGGCTTTCGCCCATACCTCAACTCATAAGAAGTGCGATGCAAATGTGCTATCAAAAACACGCGATTAGAAACATGGCAAGCAGTAGCTATAGCCTCAACCCAAAACTTCCAAGGAGTATTGTACTCATCTAGCATCGTCCTAGCCATCTCAACCAGGGTCCTGTTCTTCCTTTCCACTATGCCATTCTGTGAGGCGAGGGAGAAGAGAGGCGATGCTCTAAACCGCACTCCACACAAAAACTCTCAAAGTAGGAATTCTTGAACTCCGTGCCATTATCATCACAGATAGCTCGTAATGCACACGGGAGCTCAATAGACAACCCTCTTGACCAAACCCTGAAGTGAGAAAAGTCTCATCCTTCGAGGCCATGAAGAATACCCAAGAGAATCTAGAAAAATCATCAACGATGACAAGAACATACCACTTCCCTCCTGCCGATTGCACTCTATTTGGACCAACGGTGTCCATATGTAAAAGCTGTCCGGTGCATCGGTCATCACTACGGTCCATTGGAGGATGAGAAGCGGTAACCATCTTGCCATGTCGGCAAGGAGAGCAAACTAAGTCTTTGACCATCTTGAGTTTGGGCAAACCCGAATGAGATCGTGGTCGCTAACTCGGGTCAAATGATCAAAACCAATGTGACCAAGTCTCCTATGCGGAAGGAGAGATCACGGGACTCGAAGCAATCAAACATCGAAAAGAGTCTCGGAAGAAGCGGAAAAATCAGCACAAAAGACTCTCCCAAATCTAGAAATCCATAAACTAACCCTCCGATGAATCAAGGATTCTACAGGCATTACTCTTGAAGCTTACCTCGAAAGAGTCATCAATAAGCTGAGAAACAGAGAGCAGATTGTATTGCAGCTTACTTACTAAGGCAACATCTTTAAGAATGAAATTTTGGTTAATGCAGATGGTACCTTTAGCAATGACTCTACCTGAAGAAGCATCCCCGAAAGTGATCAACTCATCACCGGGGGCTCGGACTAGGGAAGAGAACCATCGAGAATCTCCGGTCATATGACGAGAACAACCGGAGTTGTCAATCCAAACATCTCCCTTCCCCATCCGACGAACCTGATAAAGACACAAGAGAGAGAGATGACTCAGTACTGGGATAGAGTGAAGACTTGAGAACCCAATACTGAACCACACGACGCCTCAGAGTACAAGCCATAGAAGAAGACTGGACTTGAGTGTCTCTCTGATGTTTAACCCTAACAAGATCAGTAGCAACTCTAGTAGATGATCTAGGAGCTGAAACTGGGTTGGCATGCCGTGGTGCAAAAACCGAGCCACCCCAGTGAGGCTTCCTAAATCTCCTACGAGAAAACACCACACGCACGATATCTACCTCGATGGGAAAAGCGAGGAATATCAAAAGGACGGCGGAAAGCCCGACTACGAACGGCTCCAAGACTAAAACTCGAAGAACCAAAGATGAAAATCGAGTCTGGACGCTGCCCAAAAGCAGACGATTCTCTAACTTGTCTAGAAGCGGTGTGTGCCTTAGGAGCACTCAAAGTGCCGGGATGACCTTGAATACCCCTAAGAGCAGCAACACGCCACGCCGAGTGATCTTGGCGCGCTGAGCGTAAATCTACTAGGTGACCATCCTTCTTACGGAAGGTGCATGTGTGCCGCCTTGCTAGTGATGCGAAGCAGCAGGAGTAATACCCTTACCGTCGAAGTCCTATGGACAACCCCAGAGACCTAAAATTGGTGGTGCTCACACTGAGCTACCACAATCTCACTACTCTTGGAGCCGTGCACAATGGTGGGAGGATGAGCCCGGCGTGCTACAAGGATCAAATCCTAGACCTTGATTGAATCTACTAATCTTGGATTGGTCTAGAATAAGATTGAGCTTCTTCTTGCCTCCAACAAACTTCTCAAGAGTGCTCATAAGATACCGCAATCTCGAAAGAAAGAAGCACAAGAAGAACAGGGGAAGAAGAAGAAGAAGAACCGTAAAGATGAGCTCTCTCAACACGTGCATTTTCTCCCCAAAGACGGCTGCCTCAATCTTGAGGGCCTCACAAGAAACACAAGACGATTTCTAATTCTATGGGCTTGGTCTTCTAATTTCTTCCTAAGCTCGACATGGATTTTATCCAAGTCCCCTCAATCACGTAACATCGCAAGCAACTTTCTTGTGACTTATCTAGTAAGTCCTTAGCAAGTTTAGCACACTTGACATTTAAGGATTCATTGTCAAGTTTTAGTTGCCTCTGACCCTCACATGAGCCGATTGGTTCCTTAGAAGCATGCATTTCAAGTTCATTGTTTCTAGAAGAAAGCTTCCTAAGGTGATCGCCATGGCATCAATTTCGGCAAGCAATTTAGGGCAATTAGCACAAGAAGGAGTAGAGTGAGCATGAAGAAAACTAGCATCTACAGAATGAGTATCAACAGATTCATTGCTAGCATTCTTCAACCTAAGACTATCTAGTTCAGGTAACACACTATCATGCATAGTCCTTAGGTTCTCTAACTCCACAAGCAAAGCATCACACAAAATCTGACCATCGGTGACTTCAGAGGGAGAAGATCTAAGTGAAGCTAACTCCCGAGTCAAGGTACCTACTTCCTTTTCTAACTTAGAACACCTTGACCTAGCCTTAGCATGAAACTTGCCTAATTTACAGAAGGCAGCATTTAATTCGTCGTAGGTGGGTACCTCGTCCGAGTCGCTGTACAGCTCGTAGTCGCTTGCTTCAATAGCGCCTGCCATGAAGCACATGCCGGAGAAGTCGTCGCCGCTCTTCTTCACTTGCGGTTCATCCTCGCCTTCGTCGCTCCACGTCTCTGAGTCGGAGAGCTCGATATCATCTAGCGCGGCGAGGACCCGGTGAAAGAGCTTCTTGTTCTTGGCAAAGTTGTGGTACTTCTTCTTCGCCGGCTCACGAGGTGGGGCCTTCTTGTTGCGGTTCTTGTCGGTGTAGTCGTTCTTGCCCGAACCGCCTTGTTCGTTTTTGCCTTTCTCCAGCTTGGGACAGTTTGCTCAAATGTGGTTGGGGCCACCACACTCGAAACAGGTGATCATCCCACCTCTCTTCCTCTCTCTCACTCTCTTCTATGCATATGAAAATTTGCGAGCAAGAAGAGCAAGCTCATTTTCTGGAAATTTTTCCAGTTGGTCATCGCTTAGCTCGCAAAGGGCAGAGAGAGAGAAACCAACAGAAGAATCAGAAAGAGAGGATCCAATGGGATCAGTGACCAAAGCCATCTACTGAGACTTCGTCTTCCGCGAGATGACGTCGATCTCATGAGTCTTGAGGCGGGAATAAAGCCAGTGAAGAGTCAAGGTCGACAGGTCGGTGGTGTCCTTGATAGTGGTCACTTTCATTTCCCAAACATGAAGATCAAGTGCGGTCAAGAAATGTCGAGCATTATCTGAGTCAGGGTATATGCAACCGACTGCTCGGAGGTCGCTCAAAATCTTCGTAAACCGACCAAAGCACTCGTCAAGACTCTCACCAGCGTGCTATTCAAACTTGTTGAACTCACGCTTGAATTGGTCTTGTCGAACCATCTTGATTTGGGTAGTGCCCTCATGGTAAGCATCGAGGGTCACCCAAATCTCATGAGCAGAACGAAGGTGAGAAATCCTATCATACTCACTGTGGCTAAGACCCTGCATGAGGACGTTCCTTGCTTTAGCGTTCGCCTCAACGTCAGCCATATTTCCGGCCATATCAGGAACCTCATATGGGAGTTTCACCTTCTGCCATATCAGGAAGCCCTCGGCAGCGATGTATGACTCCATCCGTGATTTCCAAAACGAAAAATCAACTCCAGCAAAAATGGGAGGCTTGGTGGAATACTTGTCCATCGCCATGGCTCTTGAGACCGGTCAAGATCTAGAAAGAGCAGAACCGGCTCTGATACCAATTGAAAGATCGAAAAAGGCGACTAGAGGGGGGGTTAATAGGAGCCAAATAAAATTTTCGAATAAACTCTCCCCTAAAATTCAAACCAACAAAAGACCAGAAAGAAAGAACTGAACCATCGATCAGGCAATTTCATGAACAGAGGCTCCGACCAATTAAGGTCGGGTGAATAGTAAAAACTGCACCGGTCGGGTAGCTCTGGTCAGATGAACAGTATGCGAACTGGTCGTCAGTACTAGTTGGATGAACAGTACTCCCGACCTGCAGAGGTCGGATGAACACTACTCGGGGTGAATAGTGTTCGGATGAACAGTACTCCCAACCTGCAGAGGTCGGATGAACAGTACTCGGGGTGAATAGTGTTCGGGTAAATAGTAAAATCAGCACGATCTCAAAAACAGAAATCGATGTAACTTTTGATCGACTGATCCAAAAACAGTGAAAATTGGTGTGCACCTCTCTAAGGATGTCAGGAACCTATTTCAATCATCAATTGAAGGAATTGATACCAAGGTTCCGTCCCTTTTCAGTTTAACAAATGCAACACCAAAAACAGAGTCACGAACACAGACCTCACCCCTAACTTGCTGGTGGGAGTTGATGGTCAGAAATCCTTGGATGACTCTCCACAAATCATAGCAAGTAAGTACACGAGGAAAAAACCCTTCAAACAAATAGAAACACGATCTGAAGGCACTTTCTTCTACTAGGCATAAAAATTGGTTTCTTGCAAAACTGAATAGAAGAGGTTGTAGATTGCCTAGATGATTGGGATATAATCTATAGAAGATTCATCCAGCAATCTTTCATCCTTGGCAACAAGAACCAGAAGCCAATCAAGACTAAAGAACTGCAAGTCACACGTTTAAGCACTTTAAGAACACACAGATTTACAACTTGCAACAAGAACGCAAGGATTGCCTAAATGATTGAAAGCATCGAATCCAGAGAAGAGTTCATCAATCATGAATTTCAACAAAGACTCAATAGCATGTAGAAGGAGATGAGGCAAATCCAAATTACGTAAAGTAAATTGCAAGTAAGTAAATGCAGAAATTAGATAACAGAATTTAAGTGCGTAATGTAAATACGTAAGAGAAATGAAACAAGAACATAAATGAAGAACATTTCATTTACGGAAGGAGGTTTACAAAGCCTCACAACAAAGTGGGCAAAACTCAAATGAGCAGCAAAAACCTCATAACCTTCAAAGAGGGGAGGCTGTCCCTACCCCTCTATTTATAGTGACATGGGATCAATTCCCACCTTTGGATGTCTTGCTTCAATCCTAAGCCTACATCCAAGAGCCAGATTTGATCCTTACACATGCACTCTCAACAACTCTCAACTACTCTCGTGTACTATCTCAAGACACGACGACAAGCTATACTTTATCCACTACTTTATCTTCCTAATCGCAACCCTACTGCTCTCCTTGATCCAAGTCGTGACAAGCTAGCTTCATCTCCTTTCCTTGTCTTCTTGACTTGCGGACTCGTCTCGGATCATCTTCCGCGATCTCCGACCGTCTGGACCTCCGACACTCATTGCCTAGTCCCGGTCACCCTTCGCCTCACCATGACCTAGCAGTTGCTTGCCGCAACCATCAAAGACCAGAAACTCCTCACATAGCAATGCCCATAACACATATCCATCTCAACAGAAAGATATACACTACGCCGACCAAAGATAACCCCGACAACACGTGGTCTGACCACTGGTCTCCATCCCGACCACTCGAGGTCTGACCACTGGTCTCCGACCAGCCAAGGCCCAAACCACTCCGGGTCGGATCACTGGTCTCCATCTCGACCAGCGAAAGCCTCCGACCACTTGGGGTCGGACAATTGGTCTCCGACTAGCCAAAACCCCGAAGCCGGTAGACCAACACTCAAATTGCTTCAAATCCAAATCAAATTAAAACAACACAAGCTCAAAACTCATCAATTACTCATCACACACAAGGATAGACCTCCACATGGTCTTTCA
Source organism: Otatea glauca (assembly GCA_036346275.1). Lineage (NCBI taxonomy): Eukaryota > Viridiplantae > Streptophyta > Magnoliopsida > Poales > Poaceae > Otatea > Otatea glauca. The sequence goes on along the minus strand of CM070716.1, from coordinate 9,346,004 downwards.
GCATCAGTCTCTGCAAGAATCAGTGTCCTTCGACATTTGATGAGCGAGACAGGATGAGCAAGATTCCATATGCTTCAGCTATTGGGTCTATTATGTATGCCATAATATGTACACGCCCAGATGCCTCATATGCTCTAAGTGTCACGAGTAGATACCAAGCGGATCCTGGTGATGGTTATTGGATAGCCGTAAAAAATATCCTGAAGTACTTGAGAAGAACTAAGGGTATGTTCCTTCTTTTTGGAGGTGAGGAAGATCTGGTTGCAAAGGGTTACACCGATGCAAGCTTCCAAACTGACAAAGATGATTTTCGATCGCAATCCGGGTTTGTGTTTACACTAAATGGAGGAGCAGTAAGCTGGAAGATTTGCAAGCAAAACACGGTGGACGACTCTACGACAGAAGCGGAGTACATTACGGCTTCGGAGGCCGCAAAAGAAGTTGTGTGGATTAAGAAGTTTATCACAGAGCTTGGTGTGGTCGCTAGTGCTTCTAGTCCAATGGACATCTATTGTGATAATAGTGGTGCCATTGCACAAGCAAAAGAGCCTAGATCATATCAGAAATCTAATGACATACTTCGGCGCTTTCACCTTATTCACGAGATTGTGGATAGAGGTGACGTGAGAATATGCAAAGTACATACGGAAGCCAATGTGGCCGATCCGTTGACAAAGCCACTGCCACAGCCTAAGCATGAGGCGCACACGAGGTCTATTGGTATTAGATACTTAATTGATTGACTCAAGTGCAAGTGAGAGATTGTTAGTGTTATACCCTTGAGGAAATCATTTAGATGATTGTAACATGACTATGTTTATGAATAATAATATGATTATTGGTCCAATGAATGTATATCATTGTATTGATTAACATATATGTGACTTTCTTATGAAGCTCTTTACTTATTGATGTAATTTGATAAATATCTCTGATCGGATATCATCGTATAGGACAACGATGAATAGATCAGCACATGTAGTGATCGATGATCATGCTTCATAGATCATGGGATACGGGGATATCATCTATACATTGTGGACGCATGTTGAAGAACATGAGTTAGATTGACCCGCAATGGGATACTGCGAGAATGTTTCATTCTTATGTGTCATCAGTGTATCTCATACATAGTAGATGTATGATCCTTAGACCTGAGATTGTCATATTCCCTACATGTGTAATAGTTTTCCTTGGGGCTATCAAAACACTACTTCCTAACCGGATAGTTATAAAGGTAGCTTTCATGTTTACTATAAAATGTGCAGAGGGAAGTGAGTAGTCAAGATTGAATTTGCCACTCCAATGAAACAGAGATATATGATAAGGCCACTCGTGTGATATGATTAAGGAAGTGCATGGCCATGCCGTGATTGAGGAGTCAATCACAACTTATTAATATATCACGGATACGAGAGATGGATTGAATCATCAAAGGATGACATGCTTCTCGCCTTGAGTTCAATCTTCATATGCTTGGCAAAGGGATTATTACATGAGTACTTTTGATAGGTTCTATCCGATTTGATCATAGTATGTTTGGGAGTTGGCATACTTTGCAAGGAGCCGCTACCAACTATTGGATTGAAAAGGAGTTTTCCGAATCCATATCCAAATGTACGTGAACCTGCAGGGTCACACACATAATGGGCAAGAACACATTAATTTAGATTGGATCCGTAATTAAGGGACCTCGTGGGCTTAGCACGCTGATGGGCCCTGGTTTAGGGTTTCATCTCGTGGCTATATAAGGAGGGGAGGAGGGTAGGCGCAGGGTATGCTTTTCCATGGTTTAGATGTGATTCACCCGAAACCCTAGCCTCCTCCTCTCGCTGCCCCTGCCGAGCGACCAGGTGATTGCACATCGACGCACGGCGTTCCATCCCTGGATGTGTGGACTGCTGCGGTGACGCTGCTGCGACTGCGGCGTGGGAGGACGATCCACTCCTTCGACGCAACGACTGCGGCGAGGACGATCCACTACATCGACGCGTGAAGGATTCCGCAACTGCGTGTCTAGTGGTAATCTAATCTGTGATCCCCTTCTTACGGGTAGCTTTCTGGTTATGTGGTAGATTTTTTTTTGTGCTAGTGTATCATACCGCGTTCCTCTTCAGTAGCGCCATGAGAATGAGCATGCTCGTGCGCAACTGGGGGTGGTACCCATTCAACCGGAGAGGGCCGGGAAGTAGGTCGGGACCATGGAGGGGCGGCGGCTGCCATGGCTACGCGAGCAAAAGCTCGCTGCTGGTCAAGATTTCACCGGGGAAGTACAGTGCGAGCATCAGTGAGATAAGGGTGAGCTAATTCACCTGAGAGAAAAGGCGGAGAAGAGCCGAAGATGGCTGACCACGTGCGCCGACCGGGAAGAAGAAAAGCGGCGGTGGAGATGAACATACGGATAAAAAAAGGGCAAAATAAAGATTGATCAGTATTCTAGGAGGCACGGCGAATCTCCACGACCAAGAAATTTCGAAGATTGATGCCCATTTGGCTTACTTCACCGATTTCCCCCATTTCGGTTCTTCGCGGCAGAACGAGGAGAGGAAGGCTAAGGAAGGCACGGGGCTAAAGGGAAAAGGAGAAGGGAGAGGGGGAGCTCACGGCGACGCACAGGCGGTATTTATAGGTGGAGTGAAGTCGCTCCAAAGGATTTGAACGCGAGCAAAAATTGTGGCTCGGTTCTGTTGCAGAGGCGAGGCAGCGCGAAGCCTCTCACCGGCAAGGAATGACGCGAGGCTGACCGGGCATGGCGCGGGAGACACGAGGCTCAACGTGGCAGCAACCAGTTGCTTGGGCGGCGCGATTGGTGCTGAGACGCAGAGACGGCAAGGACTCGGGAGTGAGCGGAGGAAGGCTCGCGTGAGAGGAGAAGAAGAGAACGGAAAAAGAGAACGGTGACTGACAGCTTGGCCCGGGTTCCACCGGTCGGTGAGCATCATTGCGATACTGCCTTGCGCCAGGGAATGGGCGAGCGCATCGTGGGACCCACAGGTCAACGAGCGCCCACGCTAAAGGAGATGAGCCTCAGCCCAGACAGCTAGTTCTCGCATTGATTTAGCCAACAATTCAATTTGAAAATTTTCAAAACTTTTTTACTCAGGTCTTCTGGTAGATTAAGTATTCTAATAAAAATTTGAGACTAAAATACCGTATGGTTGATTTATAAAAATTCTGACACTGTGCACTGTCCAGAATTTGCATTTCGGTATTTTATTTATTTAAGGGTGTAAAACACACTAATTATTTTTAAAAAAATTTATACGAGTTCAATTTGTGTTATATATATCTCTATAAAAATTTTAAGTCAAAATATTGAGTAAATATTTTATACAAATTCTAACATTATGATTTTTAGTTTTTCAATGCCTCTGTTCTTGAATTTTTAAATGGTCTAAGTGACATGATAAATTCCTGAGATTTTTACCAGATGTATATTCTGATCTGGGGATGTAATGGTAATTTTTGTGGCTCCAGATAAGTTTTTAATAGTTTTCATTAATTCTGACATCACTGTTTTTAGTCAAAAGAGATGGTTAAATATTTTATTTATTTACATTTCAGCACACAAGATTTTTACTAGATGGTTATGCTGGTTTACCAGAATGAATGGGGTCTCCTGGTAATTTTTTTCCCACATTTACTTTTTCCTCTTTATCTTCTTACCATTTTCCATTTAATAATTCTATTTGTTGGACTTTTCATACAAAGCATAAATCCAAGGAAAATCCAAATAAAAACCAATAATTCTAAGAAAACTCAAAAATAAATATATTCAAATCCAAAATATTCATTTGTATTTTATTATATTTTTCTGGATGTTACACTAAATTAGGTAATTGTTGGTTGGTTTATAAGGCAACGTTTCGTTCCTTAAAATTGTAGAAGCAGGGTTCTATCAAGAATGGTTGTTCTGCGCGCACTACCCACCTTTTTGAGTTGCAACCCCCGTTCCTTAGGTCAAAATTTCACGATATCCTATGGGATTAGTCTCAACCCAGTATTGACCCATTCCAGAATTTTAGTGAAATTTTCTATGTCTCTAAGTTGAACAAATAAGAGCCTAGGCTTCCTTAACCTATTTATCTACTTGTGGCCTATCTAGCTTTTGATACAAGGTGAGGCTTTGAAAAAATTTCATTTCCAAGGAGGTGGTTCAGGACAAGGTAAGGTTAGAGAGCCTCGCTGTTCCTAGCAAATGTTAGAATTCAAAAGTTATCATTCATAACTTTGAAACTCGGTTTTGATCAATTTGAAGAGCGTAAGGAGTAGAGCAAAGTTTCATGATGTTGTTTTTCCAGAAAACCAATTTTTGAAGTTTGAGATGAGCTCAAAATCCTTTTGAAAGGTAGATGAGAAGGAAAATCTATGGAAGGGGTAAGAATAGCATTCTACTTTTTCACAAATAAGCTTTTATAACCAAAACTAATCTTTTGAGAGAAAACTTTATCCTCAACTAACGACCATGCTAACTAAGGCTTTTCCCTACAGTTGTATGGGCTCTAATACCAACTCTTGTGGGCACCCGGAAATAAGAATCGATCCTCGCTTGTGCGTTGGACTCAGAGGTGACACCCATACTCCACTTAAGTGTATGATCATTGTCACCCAAAAGTCCCGTGCACGGAGTATTAACCAGATGGCCCTCACTCAAGCAAATATGAGCCACCTAGTTGCACCCGGATATGTGTCTAGTGCTAGTTCCCAAGATCAACGCCTAGCACCCACATATCCCGCATCCGAGATGTATTGCAACACATAAACACAAGACTAAGTAGTTGGCACAGCATAAACATAAACATAAACTAGAGACTAACACAACTACTTAATATTACAAGTAGTGGCCGACCGGCCAAATATTACAAGTCCATAAGTAAAGTGCAGAGGAAATAACACATATAACAAAAGCGGGATAGCGGTATGCCAATCCCTACCCAAAGGCAACCGACTTGGGAAAAACCCAAGTTCATCCGTCAACATGATCGTCGGTCCCCGGAGTATAATACGTGTCGTCGGGGTAATCATCCATGTCTTCGTCTAAATTGTGTTAACCAAGCAACCATGAGTACACGTATGTACTCGCAAGACTTTAGTGTATGGAAATAAGGTAAATGCAGGCTAGAACAAGGATTACAAGTTTCTACACTAGTTTGATTTCAGCATAAAGCAGATTTTGTTTAGCAAGTGAATGTTGCATAAAACAGCGACAGAATTGTAAAGAGCATTTAATAGGAAGTTAAATAACAGTAAGTAGCATTCGTATACAACATTTCACAGCCCTCCTTGGCTGCGAATAACAAGTAAAATCAGCCACCATTGGCTCCCAAAGTTTTCCATACCAATCCAACACCGTTCCCAAACGTTTTGGCAAAAATTAAGACTATACTTGACATTATTTTCCCAAGTTGCTCATGACCGCAAGCATGGCTAATTAATTAGATTTTAATCTCTGCAGAGAGTGTACACTTTACCCACATGACACATTCTAGCAATCATGTCAACCATGCCACGCGGTACTCCCTGTACCCGTTTTGCTAGACTGTGACTAAACCGTTCAAATAGCTAAAGCTTAGCCTTGCACCAGCGACAGTGATGTTAAACCCATGCCATAGTTCCAGAGATCCTGAACCGATGGTGCCCCATCGCGAACTCTCCCCATGGCAAGGCATGGACCGTTGTATTGGAATGCTTGGACCCTAACACCTCGGTGAAGGGAGCACCTAGAACGATACCAGTCCGTCGGATCGTCCATACTACTTCGGCCTACCAAAATGCAAGGCTAAACTCTAACTAATCTAGTGAGTTTAGGCTATCCCATACTAGCACATGTGGTTGCACCAAATTACTTAGGTGATAGCATCAAGTTCGGTCCTTAATTGACCCGGGCGAGAATCTCCCCCTAACTACGCGTGAGGTCCTTTTCACGCCTCAAGTTAAGTAATAACTCGCCCGCGTCTAAATCATAAGTTTGAGTTGGATTTTCATCAAATTAATTGGAAACCATACCGTGGTTCCATTCATTTAAACAAAGTTTGCTCGAAGTAGTTGAAATGTGTCCCATCATTTAAAAGTCGTTCTAGTGAGCAAGTCTGAGCAAGTACATAATTTATTTCGCAAGTATTGCCCAAGTGACATTAAGTAATGTCTACACCAATACTAGGTTAAAATGGCAGGTAATCAAATGACAAGGTAAAGGAAATGCATACAATTGGAATTAGCTACCATTACCCACAACATAGCAAGTTTAAAACATACACGCATGCATATAGTTTGATAAAACAACATAAATTTGCAAATATGGGATCAAAATGATCAAAGGAGGGTGCTTGCCTGGTTGCTCTTCGTCGGGAATATAATCCGGATCGTAGTCGATGTCGTTAATAACCGAATCCGAATTATCGTCGTCTATGAGTCGAATAAAAAGAACCGAGACAAAATCAAATAACACCGTATCAAATGGGGCAAAAATAAATCAGATGTAAATACCAAATTAAAACTTACCAAGAAGAACATGGTTATTTTGAGTTCTTGATTTATCTCTTTCATAAGGATTTCATTACACTTTGTTTATGTGAGGCCTTTTCTTGAATGTGTTACTTTCATCCTCTATTATAAGAAGCTAAAGTTATAATCGTAGCTAAGGCTATTTACGAATTCAAGAGGCTAAAATTATGTATCTTTGCATATATAACTTCGAATTCTAGATGCTAAAATTATTCGGATTAATAAAAGTAAACATTAGTTGAAAGGCTTGCTTGATTAGTACTTAGCTTTAAGTTTTCCTGCATGGGAGTAGTTTCTACAAGTTAGATATGAAATTTAGAGTTATTGGCTGTTTCTACTTGGTTATGTGATGATTCTTGCATTACAGATACTTTGGTTAAAGACTTCCGATCTCAACTATTTACTGCTCCAGCAACATTATCGTTTTTTATGTTTGCTCTAATGAATTTTATATGATAAGCAGGTTGTAATTTGGATATTCTTCTATAATTTGGTTTACCATATAACTTAAGTATGCCTGGGACCAATTCCTCCCAAATTTGTGTTTAGACGAGTAGTTTTACAAGCTATCGAAAAGGCTTAAGTGTTATCAAATCTGTGCAGTTTGTAGTCGTTTAGGGTTATTGTCCTGACAATATTTATATGCTAGTTAAGAAATAAATGTGATATTTTTCCAGATTATGGTTGTATACATATCATAGGATGTTACTGAGCTATTCTTTCACTATTCTGCATTTAGAAGCGATATTTTACGGGTTGCCGAATAGGCTTATGTGACCATATTGTTTGCGCGATTGCGGTCCAGTTTTCTTTTTAAATTTGCAACTACACCAAATAGGATATTCTAACCATTTTTCAGACACTAGTAAGGGACGATAGTAAAAGTGTTTTAAAGTTGGTTCCACGACATTTTGCTTTTATCCGCGATAGTTTATATGCACATGAAGAATGAAGTCTTTTACAAACCTAATTCAGGTTAGGTCTTTTTGCCGGCTAACAAGATCTTGACTTTAGGAATATTTTGAAACTAGCCCTACATGACCTCATATTTAATTATGCCATTTTGTTTGCTTGAACTTGAATCCTAAAGTATACATCTCTAGTATATGAGAGCATATTTTGATTAAATGGCTAAGTGCATGCTATGATTTGTTATAATGAGTGTTACTATATTAAGTGGTCTGGTCATGCAGGTCTTTTAGGAACTAACTTTCATATTTAGCATCTATTCACAGCAGTTATTTATATTTCAACTTTTAGTATATAACAAGTATAGCTATTTGGGAACTTGTCTCATCCTAAGTTAATCATTAATTATTTCAGTATGAATAGATTATATGGACCTATAGGATGATTCAAAACTGACCTCACATATAGCATCCTTTATTTGTGACATTTTGCTTATATCCGTTTTCTTTGTACATGGAGAACAATTTATTTATTAAACTGGATTTAAACTAAACATGAAATGTTTTCGCATATCTAAGGATGCTACAATCTTTATTAAGCTTAAGATTTTGTTTTACCAATATTTGAATTCATTTGACCTAAGTTTTAGCTATTTTAGCCTCTAGGCATTGGAATCCAATTCATTTTCAAATTTAAATTAACTTAGGTTCTAATCTAAATATTTTTACGAAAATGGGACATTTAGCACCTAAGGAACATGACAAAATTAGTTTCATCATTTTTAGACTTGATTTGCGAAAATTTTATGTAAAGCTTATTCTAGGCCTAAAGCATATGTTTGAGCTCATTTAATTCACAGAGATCAAAACTAAAATATCTTTGCATATTCATATTCTATATGACTTTACACAATTTATAAATTTGTTTCATTTAATTTGATATTTGCTAGCAAAAGATATTCAAGTTTGAACACCGGCGTCAGAAGGATGGTGGAGCCGGCGGGCCTGGGGTTCGTGAGCTCAGGGCGACCCATGCGCACGCGTACGGAGGCTCAGTCTGTGTCGGTGATGGCTGGAGATGGGCTGCCACCACGGAGGTGCTGCGCACAGCGGAGGTGAGCACCGGAAGTGGACAAGGAAGCTGCTTGGTTTCAGGTGAGCGTGCGGTGAGCATGAGGGAGCTAATGCTTACCCCGGTGCGGCGAAGAGAGCCCAAGGAAGCTTACCACAGAGCTACCATAAGTGGAGGGGAAGATGTGGCCATGCTACATGCCATGCATGCCGTCTCCGCTTGCATGCACGCCCGCTTTGCATGCATGCTGTAGCCACTTGCATGCACGACTGCATGCACGCTCGGACCGCATGCACGCCGCCACCGCCTGACCGATGAGCTCCTCAGTCCGCAGCCTCGGCCCTGCCATGGGTTGCCATGGCAGCACCACAAAATGGCCGTGCGCTGCCGTGGAAGCAGTTGGCCACGTCACGTTGCCGCCGTGGCACACCACGCCACCACGTCAAGTGCGGTGTCGCCTGGCCACACCGTGCTACGCCTAGGCCACAGACCTCGCACCGCACCATGCTGCTGTTACCACAAGCTACAGCGTCGTCGCCCCCAGTCGGCTGCTTTCGCTGTTATGGCCAAGGGCTTTGCAACCACTGCAACTTCTTCCTCCTCCCTCCAAAACAATCCAAACCAACGTATTTGCGAGAACCTTTTGCAAAAATGGGATGTATGAGTGATGGGGAATGCAATGGTATGACATTCATAAGCTAATCCTTGATTTTTGGTGGTGTTTGGGAGGAGAGAAGATTAGATGGGTTTGGGAAGGGAGCTTGCTTCTTGTGCTCATGGTGCTAGGAAGAAAAAAAAGCAAGCTAGGAAGAAGGAAGCAAGGGGCAGGGAGGATGGGGTCTTATGGTGCTGCATGCCAAGAAGTGCTACCAGGAGAAAAGAGCTTAGAGTCTGCCAAGTCGGGCCTGCTACAAAAAATGAGCATTATTCTACCGGCTGACCAGACTACACTCTTCTTATTGAATGAAAGATCATTTCGAACCTATTCTTTCTGAAACTTTTTGAATGATCTCAACATATAAAAATTGTTATCCCGTAAAAATTTTGTATTAGAATATTTTACAGAAAAATTACAATAATTCTAACAATGCTGATTTAGCATTCTGCTATTTTCAGTTTTTATTTTATTTTAGGATGAAAATGGATTCAATAATTTTCCAAACTTTATGAGATGGTTTAATATAGGCTAAGAATTATTTAATAAAAATTTATGATCAACATCATGCATATTTATTTTCTATTAATTCTGACAATGCCATGTGCAAAGTTAATTCCTTTCAGCTTTTCCTTTAAAATAAGATCTAAATTAATTCATAAATTTTTTTGACCTTTTTTAAAGGTTTCGTTTGGTCTATGTGATCTTGTATAAAATTTTCAGATTTATATATTGGGTATTTATTTTATAATAAATCTGATATCAAAATTTCCAGATTTTCCTATTTTTAGATTTTGAATTTTAAAAGGCATCAAAATTAAATATTAATTATTGATATTTTTACTACAGACTAGAATTACTATGTGGATTGAATGGTAAAATTATCATCCCAAGGTAAGCTGTATAAATTTTTATAAATATCTAAAAATTTCATTTCACATCATGTCATATCTCACATCATTATCTTTTGCATTAATACTCCCATGACAGCTGAGAAGAAGTGGAGACTTTTAAAAATTTAATATGATCTTTTTTAGCTTTTACTTTCACCTTTCTACCTTTTCACTTTTACTCTTTCACTAATTCCGTTACTTTATTTTTCTTCAAGCCAAAAATCTAAGAATGTAAATAAATATAGAAAAATTCAGAAAATATGGAAATTCAAAATAAGATTACTTTTTCAACTCACTTTCAAATTTTGTTTATTTTGGGCAAAAATTTTTAATGATGCAACATGTTCTTTTCTTTTATGTTAAAATACTATAAAATGAAGTAAAAGATTATATTTAAAATAAAAATCTTGTTTTCATTTGAAATTTTTATTCAATTCCATTTTTAAATTTTAGATTTTTTACTTTTCCTATTTTTTTTCAAATATTTGGGATGTCACAATACATCAATATTTTTTCATTATGTAAATATCCAGCTTGAATTTTTATTATTTAAAAAATTGAAAATAATTGTAAATAGTTAGGATATATTTTGACTATATTAAAATACATCAACCTTTTTTCATTATGTAAATATCCATCTAACAATTTTTTATTATTTCAAAATTTGAAAATAGATCAACCTTTTTTCATTATGTAAATATCCATGTGGCAATTTTTTATTATTTAAAAATTTTAAAATAATTGTAAATAATTAGGATATATTTTGACTATATTAAAAATATCCATGTATAAATTTTTTAATTATTTTAATAATTGATAATATCAATGTTGCAATATTTTAATTACTTTAATAATTGAAAATAAGCATATAATTGAAAATAAGAATATATTTGCAAATACTTAGATTTACAAATGTATCTTGCAATTTTCATTATTGCAAATATCATCTACTATTTTTCATTATTTCAATATTCATCTAGCAATTTTCACTATTCAAAATTCATCTAGCAATTTTTACTATTTAAAAATCTACTAAATCACTGAAATGAATAAGAATTGAAATTTTCAAAATCTAGAGCAATCTATAAAGTAAAATCCAACTACAAATATAATGTAGATCAAATTACTAACCTTGAAGAGAAATACGATATGAATTTTAATACAATTTTTCAGCAGCAAGTTGTCACAATCTGGCAATCGAGCAGAGACAGAGTGCCTCTCTGTTATGCTCGATCGATCGAGGGGAAGGGATGGCCAGATATATAAAGGACTTATCACTGCCGGTTCTGCGCAGAACCGGCAGTGATAAGCTCGGATTGCGAGGGAAAATAAATATCACTGCCGGTTCTGGTGTAAAACCGGCAATGAAAATCCCAATATCATTGCCGGTTGATAGACGATCCGTTAGTGATATATCACTACCGGTTTTGGATATAAACCGGCAGTGATATCTGGTTATTAGTGCCGATTGGTTGGACGAACCAGCAGTGATAAGTTCTCCCCCCCCCAGCTTAACTTTCGAACTGGCAGTGATATGTTATCACTGCAAGCTCTATCCCAACCGGCAGTGATATGCCGACAAGGATTGCCTATTCTGTAGTAGTGGCACACACATACACTGGAATGGTGCACCATGATTTCAAATATGAGAATTCAAGCCATATTAGTGTATATACTCATCTATAACAATTCAAATCAAACACACATACCTTTGAAAAAGTATACTCGAATTCAAATATTTTGAACGAATTTAGATTACATGTTTTGCTGATTTATATATAAATTCAGCAAGTACGTACAATCAAACTATCATCAAAAAAGGAAACTCTAGTTTGAATTTCAGTTCAAACTTGTTAGTACTCAAGTTAAACTCAACATGCTAAAAATTTCAAAAAAATTTGCATCAAATACGGAGAAGTTATCTTTGATCTCTTCCCGTGAGGGACAAATTCAGAGCCTAGGAGAATGAGTTCATCAAATAGAGAACCATCAAAATGATCATGTTCCTGCATAAGACCTGAGTAGAAATAGGTTGTCTATAGTATTCTCATTCAGGGATGAGAATGAAGTGGAAGATAAATCATAGCATGCAAACTGTTAGGGCGAATTGTGGATGTAATTGGATTTTGTCTTGGAATCCATCAACATTCGAATAAGAAAGGAGATGAAAGTGCTACAAATATTCATATTTTAAGACGATCTTGATAAGACAAGCTGTTGCCTCAATGCAACTAGGATGTTTAGATATTCAATTACAAAATCTATAATTGTTGTGCCTTGTAAATATTTTGCAGAAATATCTAAGTAGAAGAAACTTTCCAACAACAAATACTAATCATGGAAGTTCTACCAAGAGAGGAAGAAAAACTTTTGGAGAACAGAGTTTTCAATTCATGACAAACTTTCTATCCATCCCTTGTGTAGTAGAATATTCCTATGACAACATTATGGTTTCAACAAGCAAGACAATATTCAGTAATTGGATTCAAGATGAGCAAATATTAAGGCCCTGTTTGGCAGAGCTCCAGATCCCAGATCCACCTCAAATCTGGAGCTTGTAGGCTAAAATAAAGTGAATTAAGTTTATATTTTTAGTCTAAAATGTAAAAAAGATGACCCACCTAATCACTATTAATGTACCCACAGCTCTAGCTCCATAAATTTCTACAGCTAGGAATAACCTATTCCACCAACTCCACAGATTTTGGTGGAGCTGCAGCAATGCCAAACACCCCCTAAGGATAATTTCAGGTGGCAATACATTAAAAGATATGATACCACAAATATCAACAAGCATACATTGAGAAACAACTTTAATTGAGAGATCAAGACAAGGAGGCCTTAGGGCTTTTTCATGTCTGCCATCATATGAGCCATAGCTTCTGCAACATAGGCTTTTCGGTTCTCCTTGAAGATCCACAACTTCGACACAATGCCCATTTGTTTGTGTCGGGATCCGAATAAGCAAATCCAGACCCTCTATGTATATAGCACTAGTCCAGAATCACGCTAGTACACAAAGGCTCAACTTAGATGAATGTCACAATCATACACAATGAAAATATAATAAAAGACTTCATATATTAATTAATAACCTGTTGACTGACCTTATGGTCAACCTTAAATGACTCTGCCACATAGGCTAAACTATGATAACAAATTAAATTGCAGCAGAATGAAAATGTAGATAAACCTCTCAGTACCATAGGCAACTGACAAGGCTAGCACCCTAAACATTCGTCTCTTATGGATACTCCTCCAAAACTGGTGTAGACTCCTCCTCAACTAGTAGTGATGTTGTTGTTTGACAAGGGTGAGTACATAAAGCACTCAACAAGTTGTGCCCAGAATGCAAGTCTAACATACTATATGCATGGCTTGTTCCACACGAATGGCTAATATGGCTATTTTGTAGTAAAACAACAATTATTACAGAATACAATAAGTAGAATGAATGACTATAAAACAAATAGCAATAAGTATTAACTTTCAGTATTTCTCAAGAAAACATGGCACCTAGCCTAACATATTCCAAATTTGCACCAGCACATAGCTTTCCATCCAAGTTTTCATTTTGCAAAATTATATTCCTTGACTGTAATTCTCAAGCATTGCTTAATACTGCGAGCACGATTATTTGAATAGGTTATACACTCTGCAGAGGTAACACACATTACCCACAAGATACAATCATCTCATCACACAGACGAGTGATCATAACAAAGCCTTTATAATGTTCTGTCTTAACCGAGTACTACCCGCTAAGGTTTCAACACTGAAGGGATAGGTTATCAAAGTTAGGGCCCCCCTCTTGCGCCATGTGAGTTTCATTGTTCGGTCAGACCTTACACCACTATTGGTAGTATAAAAGCTAAGACATTGCAATTTAATCAGCTAAGTCTATCTCATTCCAGACAAGTGGTTTCATGTTTGACTCAGGTCAAAGACATGCAAGGTTAAGTCCTTAGATTGACTAAGGCATGACTTCCACATCCCATTCCGCTACATAGACCCACCTTGGCATACTGCCCCTTGACACTTGCCCCAATCAAAATAATTACCAACCCAGTTGATCACCATGCAACACATGCCATCAACAATTCAACTTCATTGTAGAACAACATATGTTACTACAACTCATCATAATCGTATGACAACACATGACACACCAATTCCATAAACATATTCCATATTACATTAATCAAGATTAACTTTGATATTTTAAAAGACATGTGTCATATGTGGCATGGCTAAGCAAACTATACACAGTCTAACCAACTATATTAATCTCTATTAGCAACCAACTATTAAAGATCCACCCTAGGTTGACAATAATCATGGCATACAAATGACAAGGTAAGGTATAACTCAATTGGGATGAGTAACTAAATCCCAAACTAAATTTGGAAACAGAGGTACACGTTTAAATAACATGCATAATTTAAATCAACATAGCAATTTAATAAAACTGGGTTCAACAAGATCAAAGCACAACTTGCCTTGGAAAAGTTCTTGTTCCTATTCTGAACCTTACTTTTGGTTCGACGATTCCTCCTCCGATGCTTCGAGTACTTCAACGTCTACGTGTAATGAGAGAAAACACCAAATAAATACCAAAATAGAGAGCAAACAAATTCTAAAAATCAAATAAATTAGCTATTAAATTGATCTCAATTTTACAATTTCTTAGATATTTGAATCACCTCAATCGGAGCTCGTATGAGGAAGAACAGGCTCATGAAATATTTGAATAAATAAAAAAAATCAGAAAATACTAAATAATTAATTTCCTGAATAAATTTTGTACTGAAAAATCTATTTATGATGTCATTTGACGTCAGCACTCGAGCGGACCAATCACAGCCCGACGTGTGTCTCTAGCGCATGGACTTGGTCTATAGAACAAACACGGTGCATAGTGGACTCGGTGCATGGTGCTTCGGCTAGCGCGCCCGATGTCACGCGGGTGATGCCGGCACGCCTATGTGGCCGAGCCCGCAATCGACACGTGAAATGATCACGACCGCTCTTGATAGATCGGACAGTCTACGAGCTCGAGCCTGACAACATGACTACGTCGATGGAACTTCACTAGCAGTGAAGACGAAGACCGCAGGCGTGGCGAGAAGGCGATCTTTCGGTGACATTTTCACCCAGAATGGTCAAGGACCATGTGGAGGTATACCCAGATTTGTGATGAGTATTTGACTAAATTTGAGCTTGGTTGCTCTTGTTTGAGTTTGATTTGAAATGGATTTTCAAATGGAAGCAATTTGAGGTCTTCTCTGTTTTCCCGGTGCTACCGGCCATGGTAGCGCGGTGCTACCGGGCGAGCGGTAGCACAAGACCTGAGTGCGTTGTGGAAAATCCAAAGAGGGCATTTTTTGGGGTTTTTGCCGGACGGTGCTACTGGCCATGGTAGCCCGGTGCTACTGGGCGAGCGGTAGCACCGGCCCAAAGAGCGGTGTGAAAATTCCAGAGAGGGGTGTTTTCTGGTTTTGCGCTGTGTGGTGCTACCGGCCTGAGAGCGGTAGCACCGGTCCACCATGGGCGGTGCTACCGGCCTGAGGGCGGTAGCACCGGTCAGAATGAGTAAAAATGAATTTTAATGAGTGGACTTTGATGAATTTATTGCACATCTTTGTGGGCATTTCTATGTGAGAAGTTTCCTTGTTTTTGATGGTTGCAGGTTTACGATGCTAGATCATGGTGAGAAGAAGGATGACCGGGACTAGGCGAGGAGCGTCGGAGGTCCAAACGGTCGGTGATCGCCGAAAGATGATCGAAGACGGAGTCGTGGCAAGCCGTGAAGACAAGGAACGGATGAGATGCTATCTAGGCGCTGCATGGATCAATGAGGGCCATTGGATGTTGGTCTAGTTTATAGGTTAGCGGGTCTAGTTAGTGTGCTTTGAGATCCGTGCAAGAAAACCCATGTTGTGATGGGTTTTGGGTTAGCCCTTTCATGGTTGGTTGAATGGGTTAATCCTAGCCCTTGATGGAGTGCTCTAGGGTTTGGAGGCTCATCCAAGGGTGGTAGGTGGCCCAAGAGTTGTATAAGAAGGGGTGGAGGGGTAGCCTTCCCCCTTGAAGGTTTTTGAGTTTTTTGATGCTCCTTTGAGCTTTGCCCACATGAATGTGAGGCTTTGTAACCTCTCCTTCCAGAAATGAAATGTTCTTCATTTATGTTCATGTTTCATTTCCTTTACGCATTTACATTACGCAATATAAATTCCGCATTTACTTTCTGGCAATTTACATTTATGCAATTTGGGTTTGCCTCCCCTCCTTCTAATTGCTTACGATTGTTTTGCTGAGGTTTATGATTGATTATTTGTTGAAATCAGATTTCAATCATCTAGGCTATCCATGCGTTTTTGTTGCAAGAAGTTGATCTTTTGCGTTCTTGAATGCTTGACTTGTAGATTACGTATCCTTGAGTTTCTTTGTGTTCCCTTGCTTGCTAGGACATGTGGGAAGTCATTCAAGATCACTTTGATCATCAAAACCCCACGAGCAAGCCTTGATCGAAGTTCTTTCGATTTTCTTCGAAACTTGGTGCGTTCTTCCTTCCTGGGCAAAAACTGTTAGTGTTATGCCCTTGAGGCAATCATTTAGATGATTGTAACATGACTATGTTTATGAATAATAATATGATTATTGGTCCAATGAATGTATATCATTGTATTGATCAACAAGTATGTGACTTGCTTATGAAGCTCTTTACTTATTGATGTAATTCGATAAATATCTCTCATCGGATATTATCGTATAGGACAATGATGAATAGATCAGCACATGTAGTGATCGATGTTCATGCTTCGTAGATCATGGGATATGGAGATATCATCTATACATTGTGGACACATGTTGAAGAACATGGGTTAGATAGACCTGCAATGGGACACTGCGAGAATGTTACATTCTAATGTGTCATCAGTTGTAACATCCCAAAAATTCGTCTAAATATTATTTTATTGTCATTTGTGCATTTTATGTTTTTCTGGAATTTATTCGGATTTTTCTGGATTTATTTGAATTAATTTTAAATTAAGTATATTGGTTCTTTGTCCAAAACTATTTAAATTTATGCAAAGTTAAAATAAAGTTTTGCAAAAAATATTTTAATTGAGTCCAGAATATCTCAAAATATTTTTGAGAATTTTCTTGGAATTTTCCTGATTATTTTATTGCCTGAAACGAATCAAATGATTTTCTGTAATTATTTTAAATGAAAAATCCTTTAAAAGTATCGTGAACAGTATTGGGTCGGCCCGCGAACTGTGCGGCCCAAGTTAGCCCGTGCGGCCCGTTAGTCGCCGAAACCCTAACCCTAATCTGCCGACCGTTGGATTGAGATCCAACGGCCCCGCTTTCGCTACGTCGCCTGTCGCCTGCAGCCGTCGGATGAAGGCCACGTGGACGCTCCGGATGAAGCCGCGTCACCTCTCCGTATCACCGCCGGAGTTTGCCGCCGCCACGACAACCGACTCCGATTTCCGCGCTGTGCACGCCTCCCTGTGCGCCTATTTAAAGCACCGACGCGGGCGCTGAAATCCCCACCTCGTACCGCGTGTTCGCCGCAACTCCGAAGCCTTGTGCCGCCGTCGTCTGTGCGTGGGAGCTCGCCGGAGTTGAAGGAGGTAGCCGCTGCGGTTTTTGCCCGAGCTCGTCGCCGTTCAGTCGAGTCCGCCGCTTTGAAGACCAGATCCGAGATCCCCTTACCACGCCGCATCGGATTCGTGAAGCAGTGTCGCCGTTTCATCGCCGTTGCACCGTCGTTGGAGTCATCGTCTCCAAGTCTGGCGAAGAAGCGCCGCCGTGCCGCCATCGCTGTGTTAAAGCTTCGGGAGCCGTCAGATCTTCGGCGAAGGGTGAAGATCATGCCACGTCGTCGCGTAAACAGTGAACCCCTCCGGTAAGCGTTAGCCGTTAGATCAGAGTGGTCGGTCAGGATCTAGCCACGTAGCCTTGGATCGGTAGCCGTCGGATGCGTTCTGTACGGTAGATTTCCGTCGCAGGGAGGGGCCAATCGGGTGCGGGCGCGTGTAGGCTCACTCTGCGAAGCGCCATGGACCACGTCTGCGGTGGACCAGAGGCAGTCCTGTGGACCGAGTCCATGGACCAGGGCCACGTGTTACACGTCGGTTAGTCCAGGCCAGGGCTGACGTCAGCATGACGCAGTTAATCGGTGTCGATGTTTCGAGCACCGGCAAGTAAATTTGTAAGTCTTAAGGGGCCACGCGTTCCCTGTCCCTGAATGGTTAGACTCGAGAGTCCAAGATGTATACTGGTTCAGGCCGAATGTCCCTACTCCAGTTCGTGTGGTAGTATTGTATTGCTTTTAGTGCAAAAGACTGCACAGCGTTTACAAGAAAGAACTCGTCCTTCCTCTTTTTCTCTGTCTGTGTCCGTGTGTGTTCGTCCCCCCTTTGTCAGGGGCTCCTGCCACCCCTTTATATAGTAAGAAAGGGCAGGTTACATTTGGAAAAGGGGAGGTGGCCTATGCTAAGAGCTTCAGTCCTTCATTCTGGCGACTGGTCACTGCCTGCCTTGCTGAAGGACCATGTGGAGGTCCATCCATGTTTGTGTGAGTATTTGACTTTATTTGAGCAAGGTGTGCTCAAGTTTGAGTTTGATTTGGATTGACTTTCAAAATAAAGCAATTTGAGTTGTCTCTGCCAGGAGTGGCAGTACCGGTCGTATGGACGCGGTAGTGATGAGTTGGATGGTTTATTGCACATCTTTGTGGGCATTGCTATGTGAGGAGTTTCCTTGTCTTTGATGGTTGCAGGCGGCGGTGCTAGGTCATGGTGAGGCGAAGGATGACCGGACAAGGCGAGAGCGTCGGAGGTCCAGACGGTTGGGAGATCGCCGAAGATGATCAAGACGGAGTCCGGGCAAGTCAAGAAGACAAGGAAAGGAGTTGATGCTAGCTAGATGCGCGTGGATCAATGAGGGCTGTCGGATTGAGGTCTAGTTGATAGGTTAGCGGGTCTAGGTAGTATGCTTTGAAAATCGTGCAAGAAAACCGGTATGTGTGTGGGTTTTGGGTTAGCCCTTGCATGGCTGTGTGTGTGGGTTAATCCTAGCCCTTAGATGAGTGCTCTAGGGTTGAGGACTCATCCAAGGGTGGTAGGTGGCCCAAGAGTAGTATAAATAGGGGTGGAGGGTAGCCTCCTTCCCTTGAAGGTGTTGAGGTTTTGATGCTCATTTGAGCTTTGCCCACATGAATGTGAGGCTTTGTAACCTCCTTCCAGAAATGAAAGTTTTATCCATCCACCTCTGAATTTATTTTATGCATTTACATTATGTCTTTACTTTATAATTTAAATTCAGCATTTACTTTCCCGCAATTACATTCCCGCAATTTACTTTCAAGTAATTTGGATTTGCCTCCCCTCCTTCTAAATGCTGCTGATCTTGGATGTTTTGAGTGTGTTCATATTGTTTTACATCTCTTTTGCACTCTTGGATTGAGTAGAGAACATCTTTTCTATCAAGTACCAACTTTGTTCAGAACTTGTTCTTCGCACAGCAGTTAGTGTTTGATTTTTGTAAAAATATAGAATAATCATTTTTGAGTGATTCTTATTGGAGGAGGTGCGGGACTCTGATATACAACTGCATAAAAATTTTGGAGTTCACTTGTTGCACCGTTTGGGCGCCATGAGGTGAAAACCGAGCCCCAAACTTTCTGCTCGAAGTTCTTGAGCATACTGTGTTCTTAGATTTTTCCTGTTTTTTATGTAAGGCTTTTTGAGGAGAAATTTGGTGGAGTTCTTCACAACTCTGATTCTCATAGGGAGAAAAATTCTCAGAATTTTGTTACAAATTTGGTGGAGTTTTTTATGTAAGGCTTTTTGAGGAGAAATAGGAAATTCTGATTTTGCTTTTCTGAAAGTGACTTTTGTGATTTGAATTGATGTCCTTTCTAAAAGCAAGAGTTTGAATTGATTCCTATTTATCTTTGTAACATCCCAAAATTTGGCGTAATTAAGTTTTATTGCTTAAATGTGCATTTATCATTTTCTGGAATTTATTTGGATTTTTCTGGATTTATTTGAATTAAATTCAAATCAGGTTTATTGCCTTTTATTCAAATCTATTTAAATCTGTGCAAAGTTGAAAAAAAGTTTTGCCAAAAATATTTTATTTGAGTCCAGAATGTCTCAAAGTATTTTTGAGATTTTTCTTGGATTTTTCCTAATAGTTTTATCGCTTAAAATAAATAAAATGAATTTTTGAAATTATTTTAAATGGAAAATCCTTTTGAAAATCAGTGAACAGTGTTGGGCCGAAGCCCAATACTGTGCGCTTGAGGCCTGCACCGGTGCGGCCCAGTCCAGCCTGTGAATCACCGCAGGGCAAAACCCTAGATCTTGACCGTTCGGTTGCGATCCAACGGCCCAGCGAAGGCCGCGTGTGCGCTCGCGTTTTGACCGTCGGATCGGGACACGCGTCGCGCCGTCGGTTGTCGTCTTTGTTCCAGACTCGGATTCCGCCGCCGTAACGACGTCGGACTTCTTTCGCCGTGTAGAGCTCGGACGCCGAGGCTTTAAAAGGAGGGGGTAGCACCCCAAGGTTCGCAGTCGAGCGCCGCGTCTTTTGGTCGGAGGGGTTTCGCCAGGATCGTCGTAAAACGCGCAGAGGAGCTCGCCGGAGTTGGAAGCGCGGAACGCCTCGGTTTTCGTTCGATTTCGTCGGCGCCGTTGGGCCTTCGCCGCAGCTGGTGCCATCTTTGAGTTCGCCGGACTGAACCGCGTTGAAACCGCAGAGTCTCGTTGCCAGAATCTCGCCGGAATGCCGCTACCTCGGTCTTCTACTTCGCTGCCGGTAAGATCTCGCCGTCGCACGGTCATTGCCGGATCCAGAAGCTCGGGACCGTCGGATCCGAACGGAACGGCTGATGCGTTGCCACGTCGCGCGTGAATGCTGACCGCCCGATCGGTTTTCTTCGGATCAGATCGAGCCGCGCAGGTGTCCAACCAGGTCGTGACGCGTGTCGGGTTCAGCAGCCGAGGCGCCACGGACCAAGTTCACGGTGGATCGCCCAGCCGTGGACTCGATCTATGGACCCGACGCGTGTCGCGCTCGATTGGTTTCGATCCGGTGGCCGACGCCACGCCGACGCCATGCTTGCGTCATAAAGGTATTTTTCAATTGGAAAATAATCCGATTGGAAATTCTATGTTGATGACGTCATCATGAGGTCACGCTTACGTCATAAATCGCTTTTTCAGAATAAAAAAAAATCTGTTAATTCCGATTTTCTGATTTTAGCAATTTCAGTATTTATTTCTAACTTCAAAAGGCTATATCTTTTGCAATTTAACTCGGATTTGAGTGATTCCAATTTCTAAAAATTTGTAAAATTGAGATCTACTTAATGGTTAATTTTATTTGACTTTTGGAGTTCAATTGCTCTCTGTTTTGGTGTTTATTTGCTTTTCTTCTTCGGTACGCGTAGACGTTGAATTGTGCGACGCTTCGGAGGAAGATCCAACAACTCAAGAGCAAGTTCCAGAACCAGATCAGGACCTATTCCAAGGCAAGTTGTGCTTTGATCATGTTGAACCCATGTTTATAAAATTCTATGTTTGTTTTACCCTATTGCATATATTTCAAATATACAATTGTTTCAAATTAGATTGGGCTTAGCAAATGTACCAGATTGATCTACACCCTACCTTGTCATTGTATGCCATGATCCATTGTCACCCTAGATTGGTTAAATATAGTTGGTTAATAATTATAATCAACATTGGAGGATTAGTCCGTATTAGTTGCTTAGTCATGCCACGTCATCACATGTGTCAGAATCATTGATAATTAATCTTGATTAATGGAATATGGAATAATGTTATGAACTTGTGTGTCATGTGGGATCACACGATGAGATTGAGTTGTTGTGGCGAGTCATGTCATGCAACGATGTTGAATTGTTGATGGCACGTGGTGCTTGGTAATCAACTGGGTGATAATAATTTAGATTGGGGCAAGTGACAAGGGGCGAGTATGCCAAGGTGGGCCCGATGGGCAGAGGGTATGTGGATGTCTTGCCTTGATCACACTAAGGACTTAACCTTGCAAGCCTTTGACCTGAGTCAATCATGCAACCACATGTCCGTATGGGCCACCTAATGAGTAATTTGCAATGTCTTAATTTTGGTACTATCGTGGTCGGTGTGAGTTCCCGAGTTATGGAGTAATTCACATGGCGCAAGAGGGGGCCCTGGTTATGGTTTTCGACCCACGGTGTTGAAACCTTAGCGGGTAGTATCCGGTTAAGCCAGAGCATTGTAAAGGCTTTGTTATAATCACTCGCCTTGGTGGTGTTTGGTTGTATCACGTGGGTAAAGTGCATAACCTCTGCAGAGTGTGAAACTATTCGGATGTCCGTGCTCGCGGTATTGAGCAATGCTCGGGAATTACAGTTAAGGGTTAGTTTAATTAATTGGACAACTTGGTTGGGATGGCGGAAAGCCATATGGAAGATGGAATTTGACTTAGGATTGGAAACTTGGTTTACTTGAGAAATACTGAATTTATTTACTATTGATATTTGTTTTACAGTCTTTACAATCTATTTACTGTATTCGTTCATAAATGTTGCTTATTGCAAAATAGCCATGATAGCCTATCCATTGGAATAAGCCTTGCATATAGATACATAGAATTGCATTCTGTGCACAACTTGTTGAGTGCTTAAGTACTCACCCTTGCCAAACAACAATAATCAACAGTTGAAGAATCTACACCTGTGTTGGAAGATGAAGTCTAAGAAGACACGAGTCATTAGGGTCCGAGCCTTGTCGGTTGCCTGTGGTGAACTGATGAGCTATCTATATTTTCTACTTTCCGCTGCATAATTATTAGTTTATATTTTCAGTCTTGCCCTGCGTGGCTTAATAATGTAAGTTGGTTATAAGATCATACCTTTAGATATATCAATGAATGAACTAGTATTCCATTATCGTTGAGTATGATGTGATATGTACCAATGTTGAGCTGTGTGCACTAGCGTTGATCCTGGGACTAGTGCGGTAAACACAGTGGGTTCGAATCAGTGGATTCGGGTCCTTACAATCTTGGACACTAGACAACCAGTATTGTGACTCAAAAATCCACACATATTTTATAGTACTTATCCATGCAAGCTTGGGGTACACATAGTTGTCTAGTTTTTCGGGTTTTTCACAATTTCCTTTGAGCGATCTTGTCGAGGTTTTTGTTGGAGTATTTTGGGGAATTTTTATTTGCGACCATTCACCCCCCTCTGTTAATGGTCGCAAATAAAAATTCCCCCAAAATACTCCACCAAAAACCTCGACAAGATCGCTCAAAGGAAATTGTGAAAAAACCGAAAAACTAGACAAATATGTGTACCCCAAGCTTGCATGGATAAGTACCATAAAATATGTGGGGATTTTTGAGTCACAATCCTGGTTGTCTAGTGTCTAAGATAAAGAGGAATCAATTCAAACTCTTGCTTTTAGAAAGGACATCAATTCAAATCACAAAAGTCACATTCAGAAAAGCAAAAGCAGAATTTCCAGAACTTGTCCTCATTTTGCACAGGGGGTTAGTGGGTTTGTGCAGCTCAAAAAATTCTGAGAATTTTTATCCCTATGAAAATGATAGTCCTAAAGATCTCCACCAAATTTCTCCTATAAAAGACTTATAGAAAAAACAGGAAAAATCTAATAACACAGTATGCTCAAGAACTTCGAGCAGAAAGTTTGGGGCTCGGTTTTCACCTCATGGCGCCCAAACGGCGCAACAAGTGAACTCCAAAATTTTTCTGCAGGTGGATAACAGAATTCCGCACCTCCTCCAAGAAGAATCACTCAAAACGGATTTTTCTAGATTTTTACAAAAATCAAATACTGACTGCTGCGCGAAGAACAAGTTCTGAACAAAGTTGGAACTTGAAAGAAAAGATGTTCTATACTCAATCCAAGAGTGCAAAAGAGATGTAAAACCATATGAACACACTCAAAACATCCAAGATCAGCAGCATTTAGAAGGAGGGGAGGCAAATCCAAATTACTTGAAAGTAAATTGCGGGAATGTAATTATGGAAAGTAAATGCTGAATTTAAATTGCGTAAAGTAAAGACATAATGTAAATGCGCAAAATAAATTCAGAGGTGGATAGATAAAACTTTCATTTCTGGAAGGGGAGGTTACAAAGCCTCACATTCATGTGGGCAAAGCTCAAATGAGCATCAAAAACCTCAACACCTTTAATGGAAGGAGGCTACCCCTCCACCCCTATTTATACTACTCTTGGGCCACCTACCACCCTTGGATGAGTCCCTCAACCCTAGAGCACTCATCTAAGGGCTAGGATTAACCCACACACAGCCATGCAAGGGCTAACCCAAAACCCACACACATACCGGGTTTTCTTGCACAGTTTTCAAAGCATACTACCTAGACCCGCTAACCTATCAACTAGACCTCAATCCGACAGCCCTCATTGATCCACGCGGCATCTAGCTAGCATCAACTCCTTTCCTTGTCTTCTTGACTTGCCCGGACTCCGTCTCCGTTCATTTTCGGGCGATCTCCCAACCGTCTGGACCTCCGACGCTCCTCGCCTAGTCCCGGTCATCCTTCGCCTCACCATGACCTAGCACCGTCGCCCTGCAACCATCAAAGACAAGGAAACTCCTCACATAGCAATGCCCACAAAGATGTGCAATAAACCATCCAACTCATCACTACCGCGTCCATACGACCGGACCGCCACTCTGGCAGAGACAACTCAAATTGCTTCATTTTGAAAATCAATCCAAATCAAACTCAAACTTGAGCACACCTTGCTCAAATAAAGTCAAATACTCATCACAAACATGGATGGAACTCCACATGGTCCTTCAATTTCCTCCTTGATGAGTATATTGACAAACCACACAGAAGGCATAAATTTGAGTTTGAAGAAAATGAAGAAGAAAGCAATTTTTAGTTGCAAAGTCAAACTTGGTCCAAAGATAGAAATTAGAACCATGACCAAGTTGATGAAGAGGAATTCAGATTTTAGAGTTAAATTTAAGAAAGAGCAAGTTTTCAACAAAAACTCTAAAATCCAACTAAACATGTCAAATGTGATTATGAGATTATGATCCAACAGAAGTAGTAGCATAGTTTTACAAAGATCATAATAACCAAATAAGCATTCACATTTTTATCATTTTAGTGATGCCTTTTCTACGTTTTCTCCCCCTTTTGGCAATATAGGCATCAATTTTTTTATGTATGCATGAAATGCAATCGAAAGAGCTTTGAAGATTATCCAATTGATCAAAATAGAAGGATATTACACCAAGCTTGTCAATTTCAGAAGATGACTAAACTAAGACATGTCCAAGTGCAAATACGAGCTTAGTTTTGAATATTTCATTTTTAGCAAGATTAGACAAGTGCAACACTTAGCTTTAGTTTCAAAAATACAAGAATAGCCACTCTAAGGATCAAAAGGAAAACCTAGAGTTCAACCTACTCAACACTTTGGGGAATCTAGAAGAGCATACAAGGTCCTTCGGGCTCATTTATCACTTAATGCAAATTTTGATTTATCATCATACAAGACATAGCGGGGTGTAAATGTTTGACATTATTTGCATTCTTTACCCACATATGTCTTTGTTTTTAATTTATTTGCATTTTCTTTTGACAACCAATTGACTCAAGCCGATGTCGACCATCTCAAGATGAACTCTTAAGAGGATGGTCTAGGTCAAACACGATGTATTCCAAGTTCATCCCAAGTGCAATGGGAAGCGGTCTTGTGAATGCAAGGTGTTGAGTCATATGTGCACAAGAAGAGTCAATTTTGTTTAATTTTCATTTTTTTTGCACAATGATTCATGAGCAATTGAAGGACTCTAGCATGGATCAAACTAGTTTCACCCAAGTTGCTATAGGGACTCTAGAGAACTCCTAAATTTCTTAAATTATGGCACAAACCTCTAGAGAAGAAACCTAGCAAGTAAAAGCAACAAGTTTCATCAAGTTTTTCATTTAAGGCTTATTTTATTTTTAAGCTTAACAAGTTAAATGAACTTGGACATACCTAAGCTAGTGATTTTCTTCAAATGATATAGCATGGTGTATAGCATGAAGAAGAAATCAATTGCATAATAGACAAAGCTCATAAAACAGAAAATGCAGTCTAAATGCAATGCATGAACAGATTCCCAAACTCCCCCTCAACAAATGAATCAATTTTAAGATCAAATCTGTTTAAAGTTGAGTTATTATCAAGATTAGGCATAAAGAAACCCGAATGAACTCAATAACAACCAGAAAAACAGAATGAGGAGAAGAAGCCGAGAAACTGCAAAACTGGATGGCTATTGAGCATAGATAAGATAGAAGAGACTCACTACGGCTTAGACTCGCTCTTATCTTCCCCAGTGACTGACATAGGGAAGCTGACTCTAGATCCCAACTAAGGAATGCACACAGACCCTGTCTACCCAAGAGGCCCAATACCTGCTAGACTTATAAGACAGTGAGGGAACTCAACCTAGAGAGAAGAGAGAACAGCTAATCACGCATGATAGCAACCTAAAGCACAAGATAAGAGGTCCATGCGAGGCATGTCAGAAGTCTAAGTGAGTGAACTCAACTCAAGAAAACAAGCCCAAAGTCACCCAGAAGAAGAAAGGAAATGCTGGAAGAAAATATATAGTACATAATATACAAACCAGCTCCCCCTCAAGAAATGCCTTATGAGCTCATAAACCAAAGCTCAAATCCCCCTGAACACACTCTACTCCCATTGAGGCACACTCTAAAACTCTCACCTCACAAGAGATAGGTAGAAAGCTAGAGGAGAAGAGATAAGATCTAAAACCACATGGTCTCTAAGGAGCAAGATGGCTCAAGGTAAGAAGCAACCTAACTATGCTAGAAGTCAAACCAAAAGACTCTAGACAAATAGGACACAAGCTCTACCTACAAAAGAACCACAACCTCCTAAGAGACCCATCACTATCATCAACATTTTCAGAGGTACTTACCTACTGCAGTGTAGAGCAAGTAGTGGCAAATGACCTGAAGTGGATCCAAAAAGCCGAGGAAGAAGACTTAGAGATATTCCTAGGATGATGGTCTCCTCACCACAAAGCCTACACATATGCATCCAACAAATCTATGCTTTCGAAACTAGGGTTAGGCAGATCCAGTTCCTAGGCACGAATGGATAAGATACAGGAAAAGTGTGGCAAATGATCATCTAGAGCATGAACATGATGCAGAAGGTAATGTAAGATCATGATCACAACCAAGCTAAAGATAGCATCAAGATCCATATATCCATAGACAACAGTGAAAACATATCCACATGATAAACAACAGCAAGGTGCATCATAGCACTGTCATGCTGGTAGAAGAAGCTAAGCAAGGTGCATCATAGCAACAAAATGCTAGCAGGGATCATGTGCAAGCCTAGAAATACACGGATCAAGATACTACCCTAAACATGGCAATGAGCATGTAAATGAAGAAATACCACAATGAAGCACAACAACATGCTACTAGATATAACATGAGCAAGATGAATGAAGACAACCAAAGAGGATCATGCATAAAACAAACCAATTAGCAACATCAAGATCCATTTATCCATAGTCTCAATAACAATATTTACATGTGCATAAAAAGGCTGTCAAAACAAGACCAAACAAAAGGTCATGAGGACACAGACAAAGATGAAAATAAATGGTGACCATGGACACAAAGATGAGAAGCTACTTATGGCAACACTCTATGCATGATGATGAATACATGCCATGAATGAAGAACACAAGCTCATGCAAAATAGGTATGAAACATATAAGCATGAAGGACAATAAAAGGTGATCATGAACAATATAAGTCATACAGCGGCAGCTAGATCATATGACCCTAATCTCATGAAAGGCACTCACATGTAGCACAAAGTCTAACAAACAAAGTCTAAACAAAGCTAATCATGGATGTAATAGAAAATCAGGGTCATATAACCTAGATACTACTCATGACAAAATAAAGTAAATGATATATAGCACGTGCCCATTTTTAATACAAATGCTCATACCAAATGAACAATATCATGGACAGGATAAAAACAAGAGAATCACATGCTGGGAAAGAGCTCATGAATTTAGGATATAATACATGAAGTACAAAGATGGTTGGGGAAAACATGCTATGGCACAAAACAAGACAGACAAAAACTAACAAGACCTAGCAAAGTACATATAATACACATGGGAGCAAGAGCAATCACAACATGTCATGGAAATGATGATCACAAGTATAACCGACATGAGGGTATGAGATAGCTCACCATGGAAGTGGAAGTCCCCAATACTGTTATCATGAAGCTCAACACTTGTGGAGCAAAACACGAGGCAAACAAAGTTGAAAGTACATGCAGGTTAGCATGATGCTCATGATGGTCATGCAGGAAGATCCAATCCTCTAGAGACAAGCCGCAAAGGCCAACTCGGAATTCACATCGAGTGCCAACATTGAATAGCGACAAAATGATCCTAGATGAGATTAGTAAGGATCAACATGACCAACATACTTACCTGCAACTCTTGCCGTGAGTGGGTACCTCGAGGAAAAACGAGGTCCACTACTTATGCACGGCGAAGTTGATGCCTCAGGACAACTCATGGACTAAGAATCGAACTAAGAAAAGACAAGTCTACAAGATGACCCAAATCCACTCCACTAGGCAGTGATCACATCCTCAAGCTAGCCTCAAGTGACTCATGCCATGAGAAAGGCAAAAGGCACTTAAAAGCATCATCGCATAGACATGACACAAGGAATTGACACAAGAGAGAAAGATGACTCAGTACTGGGATAGAGTGAAGACTTGGGGACCCAATACTGAACCACTCGACGCCTTAGAGTACCACCATCAAGAAGACTGGACTCGAGTGTCTCTCGACGCTTAACCCTAACAAGATCGTGAGCAACTCTAGTAGATGATCTAGGAGCTGAATCGGGTTGGCTCGCCGTGGCGCAAAGCCGAACCACCCGGTGAAGCTACCTAAAACTCCTACCAGAAACGCCTCACGCACGATATCTACCTCGATGAGAAAAATGAGGAATATCAAGAGGACGGCGGAAAGACTGACTACGAACAGCTCCAGGACTAAAACTCAAAGAACTAGGATGAAAATCGAGTCCTCGACACTGCCCAAAAACAGCGACTCTCTAACTCGTCTAGAAGCGGTGTGTGTCTTAGGAGCACTCAAAGTCCGGGATGACCTCAATACCCCTAAGAGCAAGAACACGCCACGCCGAGTGATCTTGGCGTGCTCAAGCGTAAATCTACTAGGTGACCATCCTTCTTATGAAGGTGCATGTGTACTTCGCCTTGTTAGAGGCAGAAGCAATAGGAGTAACACCCTTCTGGTCAGAAGTCCTATGGACAACCCCAGCGGACCTAAACACGGTGGTACTCACTTTGGGAGCTACCACAATCTCTCCACTCTTGGAGCCGTGCACAATGGTGGGAGGATGCGCCCGAGCGTGCTCCAAGGGATCAAATCCTAGACCTTGATTGAATCTACTAATCTTGGATTGGTCTAGAATAAGATTGAGCTTCTTCTTGCCTCCAACAAACTTCTCGAGAGTGCTCATAAGATACTGGCAATCTCGAAAGAATGAAGCACAAGAAGAACAGGGGGAAGAAGAGGAAGAAGAAGAACTAGAATGAGAAGATTTCTCAGCACGTGCTTTTTGTTCCCTCAGCACGGCTGCCTCAATCTTGAGGTCCTCACAAGAAACGCAAGGAGCATCTCTAATCCTAAGGGTTTGGTCTTCTAACTTCTTCCTAAGCTCAACATGGATTTGATCCACATCATCCTTAACCCCAGCACATAGCAGGCAACCAGATTTTGACTTAACTAGTAAGTCCTTAGCAAGTTCATCACACTTGACATTCAAAGCATCATTGTCAAGTTTTAGTTGCCTACAGCCCTCACATGAGCTGATTGGGTCCTTAGAAGCATGCAATTCCAGTTCATCATTTCTAGCAGAAAGCTTCTTAAGGTGTGAACTAATGGCATCAATTTCAGCAAGCAATTTAGGGCAATTAGCACAAGAAGGAGTAGAGTGAGCATGAAGAAAACTAGCATCTACAGAATGAGTATCAACAGATTATTGCTAGCATTCTTCAACCTAAGACTATCTAGTTCAGACGACACACTATCATGCATAGTCCTTAGGTTCTCTAACTCCACAAGCAAAGCATCACACAAAGTACAGTCATCAGTGACTCAGGAGGGAGAAAATCTAAGTGAAGCTAACTCCCGAGTCAAGGTACCTACTTCCTTCTCAAGCTCCGTACACCTAGCTCTAGCTCTAGTATGAAATTTTCCTAATTTGCAGAAAGCTTCATTGAGCTGGTCATAGGAGGGTACCTCGTCCGAGTGGCTGTAGAGCTCGGAGTCGCTGATGCCGTTGGCGTCGGCCATGAAGCACATGCCGGAGAAGTCATCGCCGCCCTTCTTTTCTTGCGGTTCATCCTCGTCCTCGTCGCTCCATGTCTCCGTGTCGGAGAGGTTGATGTCGTCAAGTGCGGCGAGGACGCGGTGGAAGAGCTTCTTGTTCTTGGAGAAGTTGCGGTACTTCTTCTCACGCGTCGGCTCACGAACTGGAGGCTTGGTGGAATATTTGTCCGTCGCCATGGCTCTTGAGGCCGGTCAAGATCTATGGAAGACCAAAATCGGCTCTGATACTAATTGAAGGACCGAGATGGCGAACAGAGGGGGGTGAATGGTCGCAAATAAAAATTCCCCCAAAATACTCCAACAAAAACCTCGACAAGATCGCTCAAAGGAAATTGTGAAAAACCCGAAAAACTAGACAACTATGTGTACCCCAAGCTTGCATGGATAAGTACCATAAAATATGTGGGGATTTTTGAGTCACAATCCTGGTTGTCTAGTGTCTAAGATAAAGAGGAATTAATTCAAACTCTTAATTTTAGAAAGGACATCAATTCAAATCACAAAAAGTCACTTTCAGAAAAGCAAAAGCAGAATTTCCAGAACTTGTCCTCAATTTGCACAGGAGGTTGGTGGGTTTCTCCAGCTCAAAAAATTCTGAGAATTTGTCTCCCTATGAGCATCAGAGCCATGAAGAACTCCACCAAATTTCTCCTCAAAAATGCATACAAAAAAAATAGGAAAAATCTAAGAACACAGTATGCTCAAGAACTTCGAGCAGAAAGTTTGGGGCTCGGTTTTCACCTCATGGCGCCCAAACGGTGCAACAAGTGAACTCCACAAATTTTCTACAAGTGGATATCAGAGTCTCCCAACTCCTCCAACAAGAATCACTCAAAAAGGATTTTTCTAGATTTGTAAAAAAATTAAAAACTGACTGCTGCGCGAAGAACAAGTTCTGAACAAAGTTGGAACTTGAAAGAAAAGATGATCTATACTCAATCCAAGAGTGCAAAAGAGATGTAAAACCATATGAAAACACTCAAAACATCCAAGATCAGCAGCATTTAGAAGGAGGGGAGGCAAATCCAAATTACTTGAAAGTAAATTGCGGGAATGTAATTGCGGGAAAGTAAATGCTGAATTTAAATTGCGTAAATTAAAGACATAATGTAAATGCGCAAAATAAATTCAGAGGTGGATAGATAAAACTTTCATTTCTGGAAGGGGAGGTTACAAAGCCTCACATTCATGTGGGCAAAGCTCAAATGAGCATCAAAAACCTCAACACCTTCAAGGGAAGGAGGCTACCCTCCACCCCTATTTATACTACTCTTGGGCCACCTACCACCCTTGGATGAGTCCCTCAACCCTAGAGCACTAATCTAAGGGCTAGGATTAACCCACACACACAGCCATGCAAGGGCTAACCCAAAACCCACACACATACCGGGTTTTCTTGCACGGTTTTCAAAGCATACTACCTAGACCCGCTAACCTATCAACTAGACCTCAATCCGACGGCCCTCATTGATCCACGCGACATCTAGCTAGCATCAACTCCTTTCCTTGTCTTCTTGACTTGCCCGACTCCTCTCCGATCATCTTCCGCGATCTCCCAACCGTCTCGACCTCCGACGCCTCGCCTAGTCCCGGCCATCCTTCGCCTCACCATGACCTAGCACCGCCGCCTCGCAACCATCAAAGACAAGGAAACTCCTCACATAGCAATGCCCACAAAGATGTGCAATAAACCATCCAACTCATCACTACCGGCGCCCATACGACCAGCATCGCCACTCCTGGCAGAGACAACTCAAATTGCTTCATTTTGAAAATCAATCTAAATCAAACTCAAACTTGAGCACACCTTGCTCAAATAAAGTCAAATACTCATCACAAACATTGATGGACCTCCACATGGTCCTTCATAATCGCTTCGTTGCGTGCGCCGCGTATGGCTTGGCGTGCCTTGACCGTACGCCTTCTTGGCCGCCTGGGGTTCTGGTGAAGGGCGCTTCGTTTTCCTGTGCTCGCATTTATTTTGGAGACGTTCGATCTCCCTCCGTCTGGGTATATAAGGGTACCACCGTTTGCTTGAACGATTGTCCCCTAAACCAGAGTCCACTTTTTTAATCCTCGAAATGGCTTCGAGGCATCCACTGATCTTTAGCTTTGGCGATGATGTCGAGGTAGAGGAAGAAGATCCCCTGGCCGAGTTCTGGGCTGAGTGCGACCAGGCGATGGCTGAGCTCAGGGAGGAGGAAGAAACCGTAGCCCGAGGTATCGCCGCTGTCGATGCGCTGCTCGAGGCCGTTCCAAGGCTCAAGGGGGTAAGGAGGGCCCTCTTGGAGGCGATGATGCGCAGCGCTGCGTTCGCGATCGGTCTTGGCGGTGGGAACTGACGCGTCGGTCGCTGTCGGTGCGGCGGAGGCGGCGCCGACGGGCTCCGGGGTTAGTAGCCGTTAGTGAGTGCACTGACGCCGCATTGATGCTCAAGATATGATACTTGGTGCAGAAATAGCTCCACCATATCTTGTAGCTTTGCGTAGTGTTTGAGCTTGCCAGGCACCTCGTGTAACATTGTAAAGTTCGAGCCTGTTGGCCTATAATGAAATCTCCTTTTCCTTTACGAATGTCTTTGCGATGAGTTTGTCTCAGCGCTCTTTCGACTAACCCGCCCTCGAGAACGGCAATCGCAAGTGATCGCTCTTTCCCGGTAACGACGTAACGTCAGAGCGCACCGCGCCTTGGTCGGCAGGGACGACCAGATGCGCTCGTTTTACATCGTAGCTGGACGGCGCTCGTTTTACGTCGTAGCTGGACGGGGCCTTGGTCGATCGGGACGACCAGATGCCTCTCGGGAGGTTCTGGTGTCCGAGTGCTCGTTTAACATCGTAGCTGGACGGCGCTCGTTTTACGTCGTAGCTGGACGGTGCTCGTTTTACGTCATAGCTGGACGGCGCTCGTTTCACGTCGTAGCTAGACGGCGCTCATTTTACGTCATAGTTGGACGGGGCCTTGGTCGGCCGGGACGACCAGACGCCTCTCAGGAGGTTCTGGTGTCCGAGTGCTCATTTAACGTCGTAGCTGAATGGCTCTCGTTTTACGTCGTAGCTGGACGTTGGGCATCTCTCCCGAGTCCTCGTCCGGCGAGGGTAGCTGCGAGAGGAGTGGCCGCTCTCTATCCCACGTGTATACGCCCCGTCCGCAGGTGTGGGACCTGGAGGGGGTGAGCAACACGCGTTTACCCACGTTGGTTTGAACGCCGTGCTCGTGGAGCTAATTAACGGGTGGTCCGAGTGGGTCCTGGGAGGTCCCGCCCAAGGGGAACCCTTCCGAGCGGACGGTCCCAAAGTAGGGTGTCCGAGCCCGCTGTGGGGCAACCCATAAAAACCTTTCTTTACTCGATCCCGTATCGGACCCTAGGTCGTCCGCCGACCCAGAGCACAGCTGGCTGTCGCCCATCGATGGGCTCCCGGGAGAGTGTGAAGTGTGGTCTCGGATGCGAGTTTTGGCGATTAGGCCGTCAGCCAGCCCAACTGGAGGCCCACTGGGGGCTCGCCTCACACTCGCCCCTCGCTCAATTTTCACTGGGGCAGCCTTATGCCCACTTGGTGGGATCAGCCTTTAGAACCCACAGCTTTCGGCTGGGCCCCTGGCGTGAGCCATCGAGCTCTTGCCGTTTTGGGGCCTTAGCGACCCAAGGGGCCTCTCGCATGTGCCCCAGGGCAACCGTCCTGGCCAAAAGGAAGAGACCGAGAGGTCTCAGGATGCGCGGCCCGAGGCGGTGTCTTTACGGTTCTTGCGGTCTTGTTAGGATTAAATGCAGAGAGGAATTGGAAACGGGGCGTTACCTAGCACCCGCTCGGGTCGACGCTCGCTCGGTGGCTGGCATGGCAAACGAGGGCGTGCGCGACGCTTCATGCGAGGTGGCGTCTTATTCGGCTGTCGCCCGCTTGGCCAGGCGTCTGTTTGGCTAGGCGTCCGCCCGGCTCCTATAGATAGGGTGCGGGGTCATTTGAGCAAACCCCTTGCCCTTGTCTTCCCCGTCTTCCCGCATTTGCCTGAATCAAGAAAAAAGACCGCAAGAGCAAAAGAGAGAAAAAAGGGAGGGAACCTCCAACTTTCTCCTCTCATCTTCTCACCACTTCTCTCGGAGATGTCGTGGCGCCAGTGCTCCATCCAGCCAAACAAGGACGCGGCCGGGTAAAGAAGGGGTTCCTGCCTCCGTAGGATATCTCTGGGTGGAGAGTGCCGACCGGGGCCGCCGCCCCCGCTCCGGGGGACGGCAAGGTCGTGGTGCTCGCCTCCTTCTTCGAGCGTGGATTCGGGCTCCCGCTGCACCCGTTCGTGCACGGGCTTCTGCACCATTATGAGGCGGAGGTGCATCATCTCAACCCCAACGGATTCCTTCATATCGCCATCTTCATCACACTCTGTGAAGCCTTCCTGGGGATCGAACCCCACTGGGCGCTGTGGAGGCATTTCTTCCAGGCCTGACTGAGGAAAGACAAATCCTCGGATGTATCGGTGCCTGTCGGAGGTGTGCTTTCCAGCTGCGCACGGGGCGCGCATTCGATTATATTGATGTGAAGCTGCCATCGTCCAACCGGGGGTGGCACTCCGAGTGGCTTTATGCCAAGAACTCGGGGACAAGGCCTCCGGCCACACCGGTCGGCCTCGAGATGAAGCCCTCATGGGGTCAAATAACGGAAGGAAAGGAACCGAGTGAACGTGATAACAGACGCATCAAGGCCCGTAAGAAGCGGGGTCTTATTGGTGACGTCGTTGCGCGCGATTCATGAAGATGCGCGTGCAGCCTCTCATGGATCGGCCGTTCCCAATGTTCAAATTTGAGGGACCGATCAACCCATCAAGGATGATGGCGGAGGAACTCCCCTCGTCGGAGGTCAGGGCACGGGTATCCGCCGTTATGGGCGGAAGCGCGACCGAGGTGGCGGCCGCCACCCGAGCTGCTGCTCTGAATCTGCCAACCCGTAATTTGAGTGTAGCTTTCTCCTTTTTTCTTCTCCCCCTCAGTTTGGCGTTCTTTGCCTAATCGAGGTTTTTACGCTCCCTAGGGGCTCGGCGGGATGGTCTCCGGCAAGGCCGCTGGGGAGAAGGAGCTGAGGGTAGAGGCCCGCGCAAAGTTCGCGCAGATTGAGGCGGAGCGCAAGAAGCGCAAAGGGGAGAAGAGGAGGCAGCGGGAGAAGGAGCGTGCGGCAAGAGCCGTGCGCGGGCGAGGACGTGTCGGAGACCACCATCGCGGGTCGACCTCCACCGACGGCAGCGGGAAACCGGGTAATCCGCACCACGGTATCTGCTCGATACGCCGACCGGCTGAGGATCCGGTCGGGGTCCGGTGGGAGCGAAGCGACAAAGCCGCCAACGCCGCACCCTGCGGAGATGTCCCGGTCGGATCGTCCTCGTGGAAGCGGAAGGCCGACTTCGCCCCGCAAGGAGGACCAACGAAGAGGCGCGATCGCCGCGCATCCGCCGGCATAGTAAGTGTCCTTTCTTCGACTTTGGTGACGAGAGGGTAGTTCAGGCAATGTTATCGATCGCCGTGGTGCGCAGATGTTTACTCGAGGCGATTGCAATCGCGACGAAGCTTAGCATTGGCGCGACCGACCGAAAGCGAGCGGAGCACGGGTCGGGAGACGCCGCCGCCCTCCGC
The DNA here is from genome assembly GCA_036346275.1 of Otatea glauca. NCBI lineage: Eukaryota > Viridiplantae > Streptophyta > Magnoliopsida > Poales > Poaceae > Otatea > Otatea glauca. Next base: position 9,309,828 of record CM070716.1, on the reverse strand, counting down.
CGGTGGTCGGTTCCACAGTGCGCGTCGGAGCTGTCGGTGGAGCGGACGACGGTTCCCGGGTCGGTGGTCGAGGCAGAGGGCGAAACGGCTTCGATCGTCCTTGGCGAGCCGGGTCTCCCTCCTTTGGTTGAGGAAGGGCGGGTGAATTGCCGCCGCCGCCACTACGGAGCCCGCCGGCGGATGCGGTCCAGCTCCCCGAAGCGGTGGTGACCCCGCCTACTCTAACTTGGCCGGTGGGCGGCCAACTCGACGGGCCGACCATCTCGATGGACGACCTGGCAGAGGGCCGCGAGTGGGGCATCCTTCGAGATGGTATCAAGCGCGCCGCGGCCGAGACCAGGCGGATCCAGGAGGACCTGGCACTCGTCCTCGAGAGTTCCAGCGAGGCACTGGACGCGGTTACCGATAAGATTCTTCCGATTAGCCTGGTAAGTCGTCGAGACTTGTCTCTTGTGACTTTTGACAGGTTCGTCGTGAGCTAATAGAGTGTTGTGCCTTGCAGTGCTTGCGTACCCGCTCGGGGGACAAGTCGCGGTTCATCAAGGGCGTGCACGGCTGGAGGCTAGCCGCCGAGGAGGCGGCGACGGCCACGCCCGAGCCGCGCGACTTCGGAGGCCCTGGGCCGTGAGCAAAAGGCAGCGGAGGAGGCTCGCCAGGAGCCGCTCGACCCGCCTGTGTCCTCCTCGAGGAGCGCCAGGCGAGCCAGTCTTTGGCTGCGCGGGTGGCAGAGCTCGAATCCCTCTTGGCGGGGGCGAGCGGTGCCAAGGATCTGGCCGTGGCCGGGGAGGCGACTGCGCGGTCGGAGGCGGTCGACCTTCGGGGTGAGATGGCCTAGGTCCGGGAGGCTACCGAGCTGGTGCGACGCGAGCGCGACGCCGCCCAGCGGGAACTGGCCAAGTCCTTGGCCGATCTTCGCGATTTGGAGAGCTCTGCGAGAGGTAAGAGCTCTGATCTTTATGTTGACTCTGCATCAGTAGTTTGTGGGGCGTGTTCTCTGACACGACCCCGACCCGCAGAGTGGCGGAAGAGCCTTGGTGACGCCGTGGAGGCGCGGAAGGACGCCCTGCAGGCTCGTGACGCAGCGTTCACGGCCGACGGGGCCTTGGTGCAGTAGCGCGAAGGGCGTCGTGGCGTGGCGGACCGAGTTGGCCGCGAGCCGAGGCCCTTCAAGGGTCGGCCGTAATGTCGTGACAGTGCTCCGAACCGTGGCGGCCCGAGCGCACTTGCCACCGCGTCTTGGCTCGAAAGCCGGGCACGCGTCGAGAGTCGCGATGATCTGCGGCGCCACGCTTGGAGCCTCCTCGGCGTTGGTCAACACCATCTCCCATTACGATGGCATCGACCTCGCGGTGGTGAGCAGCGGTGTTGCCGGGAATCGGACCGACGACGAGATCGACAGGCTCGAGCTCCAAGTCGAGCCGCACGCTCGAGAGATCGCCAGCCACATCTCGCCGTGGAGTGCCCTCCAAACAGAATAGGGAGAAGTTAGATACGTCCCCCTTTATTGTAAAGACTATTTGTACGTAAATAATCATAAAACTTAGCAATTTCCAGTATGCCTCTTGCCCTCTTTTATGTTGTGGTGAGCGCTTGGCCGGCCATAGCTTTAAGGACCGCTGGGGTCGCTTATGCGTAGGTCGGGTCACTTCGGGAAGGGCGAAGAGGATAGGAACTTTGGCAGCATTCACACGCACTTGTGAGGGATAGGAGTGTTCCCGACCGACCAAAGGTTGCTCCGCTCGGGCACTTCCTTCTTCCGCTAAGTGCTACTTCGCAACCATAGCCGCTGGGGCCTAGGCCGTAGCACTCGGGTCGAGAGGGTTACCACTCGTGAAGGACCTAGTGACTGATCGGGTCACCGACTCGCATAAGCGCGTGAGTTAGCTGTGTTTGCGCGGGGGAGGAGTGTTCCCGACCGACCAAAGGTCGCTCCGCTCGGGCACTTCCTTCTTCCGCTAAGTGCTACTTCGCAACCATAGCCACTGGGGCGTAGGCCGTAGCACTCGGGTTGAGAGGGTTACCGCTCGGGAAGGACCCTGTGGCTGGCCGGGTAACCTACCCAATGGGCGCCGACCGGAAAATTCACTGAGGGCGCTAACGGCAGCCCAGAGGCCGCACGGCGACCAGGTGCTCGGAAGGAAAGGTAAAGACGATGCAAGGAAAAAGGAAGGAACTTAGGGATAGAAACGCCTTAACTTTTCTATGTTCCATGCGTTAGAGAGGACGTGAGCATCCGCGTCCTTGAGTTGAAAGGTGCCGGGTCGAAGAACCTCCACAACGGTGAAGGGGCCTTCCCAGGGTGGCGAGAGCTTATGCCTGTCTTTAGTGGTCTGGACCCGGCGCAGGACCAGGTCACCAGCGTTGAAGGATCGCCCTCGAACCTGACAGTGGTGGTAACGTCGTAGAGCTTGTTGATATTTGGCCGATCGTAGAATGGCCACATCGCGCGCCTCGCCGAGCTGGTCGATGGCGTCTTGTTGTGAGATGAGCCCCCGAGCCTCGTCGAAGGCTTGTAATCTTGGGGCACCGTATTCCAGGTCGGTTGGCAAGACAGCTTCGGCACCGAATACCATGAAGAATGGCGTAAACCCAGTCGCCCGAGTTGGCGTGGTCCGCAGGCTCCAGAGGACGGAGGGTAGCTCAGCCACCCATCGCCCCGCAAAATGCTTCAGTTGACTGAAGATCCGTGGCTTGAGCCCTTGGAGGATCATGCCGTTCGCGTGTTCGACCTGGCCGTTAGTCCGCGGATGGGCCACGGCTGCCCAATCGACGCGGATGTTGAAGTCGTCGCAGAACTCGAGGAATTCCTTCCCCATGAACTGCGTCCCGTTGTCGGTGATGATAGAATTAGGGACTCCGAACCGGAAGACGATGTCGAGGAAGTAGGTGGCCGCCTGCACCGACGTGACGCTCACAACCAGCTTGGCCTCTATCCACTTGGTGAATTTGTCCACCGCGACAAGGAGGTGAGTAGCCCGGCGCTTTTTTTAAAGGTTCGACCAGATCGAGTCCCCAAACCGCAAATGGCCATGTGATGGGGATCGCCCAGAAGGCTCGGTGGCAGATCGTCACGGGCGAAGAATTGGCATCCTTCGCAGGTGCATACAATCTGCTCGGTGTCGGACACGGCGGTCGGCCAGTAGAAACCTTGTCGAAAGGCTTTTCCTACCAGGGACCGGGGCGCGGCATGGTGACCGCAGACCCCGCCATGGATATCGAGCAGTAGCTGTTTCCCTTGGTCGGCCAGGATGCACCTCTGGAGGACTCCGGAGGGACTCCTTTTGTAAAGGTCTGGCCCGACCAAGATGAAGGATTTCGCCCGACGGGCGAGGCGCCGGGCCTCGGTCGGGTCAGAGGGAAGCGATCCGTCCGTCAAACGGTCGATGAAGGGCTTCCTCCAGTCGGATTCAGTCGTTAACACGCTGCGGTCTGACCCGGTCGGATCTACGCCCGACCGCACGGCGATCAGAGTAGCCGCGCCCAGCGGGTCGGAAGACCGCTCGGCCACTGGGTCCATCCGGACAGAAGGCAGCGAAGTCATGACGAAGATCCTGTGGGGCTCTCTGGAGGCAAGATTGGCTAGGTAATCGGCCTCACCGTTGTAGCGTATGTAGCTATGGTGGAGCTCAAAACCCTTGAACCGTTCCTCGAGCTTGCGCACTTCTCGATAGTACGCGGCCATCCGGGTGTCTCGGGACTCCGCAGCCTTCATGACCTGGTCGACGACAATCTTGGAGTCCCCGTGGACGTAGAGTCGGCGAGCGCCGAGGTCGACAGCGATCCGGAGACCGTTGACGAGAGCCTCGTACTCGGCGATGTTGTTGGTCGCATCGAAGAGCAGCCTGATCACGTATTGAAGTCTGTTCCGGTGGGAAACAATAACAACTCTGCGCCGCGCCATTCTTAGTATAGGATCCATCGAAGTACATCGCCCGATGCACGGGTCTTCGGCCCGTGGTGCATGGGCTTCGGTCCACTTGGCGACGAAGTCGGCCAGGGCCTGCGAATTGATCGCCGTTTGGGGAACGTACGATATGCCGTGACCACTGAGCTCGAGTGCCCACTTGGCTATCCTTCCTGAGGCGTCGCGGTTGTGGATGATCTCACCGAGTGGCGACGTGGTCACCACGGTGACGGGGTGCTGGTCGAAGTAGTGGACCAATTTTCTCTTTGTGATGAGTACTGCGTAGAGCAGTTTCTGTACCTGCGGGTACCGAGCCTTGGACTCAGAAAGCACCTCACTGATGAAGTAGACCGGTCGTTGTATCTTGAGCTCACGGCCTTCTTCCGCTCGTTCCACCACGAGGGCCGCACTGACAACTTGGGTCGTGGCGGCGATGTAGAGGAGCAGTGGTTCGCTTGGTACCGGGGCAGCCAGGACTGGGGGTGAGGACAGGAAGGCCTTCAAGCGAGTGAGGGCCTCCTGAACCTCCTGGGTCCAGCTGAAGCGGTCGGACTTCTTAAGCAGCCTGTAGAGCGGCATCCCGCGCTCGCCAAGGCGAGACACGAAACGGCTCAAGGATGCAAGGCATCCGATTAGCCTTTGGACCCCTTTCAGGTTGTCGACCGGGCCCATCCTTGTGATCGCCGAAATCTTCTCCTGATTGGCCTCGATGCCGCGCTCAAAGACGATGAAACCGAGGAGCTTTCCCTTGGGGACCCCGAAGACGCACTTCTCGGGGTTGAGCTTTATGCCGAACCGACGGAGATTTGTGAAAGTCTCTCCTAGGTCGGTGATGAGGTCGTCAGCCTTCTTGGTCTTTACGACGATGTCATCGACGTACGCCTCGATGTTACGGTCGATCTGATTGTTGAAACACGTTTGCATACATCGCTGGTATGTAGCGCCGGCGTTTTTTTAGACCGAACGGCATTGTCACGTAGTAGAACGAGCCAAACGGAGTGATGAAGGAGGCCGCGAGCTGGTCAGACTCCTTTAGCGATATCTGGTGATAGCCCGAGTAGGCATTCAGAAAGAAAAGGAACTCGCACCCCGCAGTAGAGTCGATGACTTGGTCAATGCGGGGCAAGGGGAACGGGTCCTTGGGACATGCCTTGTTCAGACTCGTATAATCAACGCACATTCTCCATTGCCCATTCTTCTTCTTCACAAGTACAGGGTTGGCGAGCCACTCGGGGTGGCGCACCTCTTTTACAAACCCTGCAGCCGAAAGCTTGGCGATCTCCTCCCCTATGATCCTGCGCTTCTCTTCGTCGGTTGGCGCGGTGTTGGACGACCGGCCTTGAGCCTGGTCGGATGCCTAAGGAATGCTCGGCGACTTCCCTCGGAATTCCTGGCATGTCGGAGGACTTCCATGCAAACACGTCGTTGTTGGCGCGGAGGAAGTCGACGAGCGCGCTTTCCTATTTGGCGGGGAGCGTGGCTCCGACCCGCACGATCTTGGTCAGATCGCCGGGATCGACCGCAACCTTCTTCGTGTCCTCAGCGGACTTGAAGGATCCCGCCCCCGACTTGCTAGACCCAGGGGCGAACTCGGAGGCTTCCCTCCGGAGATTGGCGAACTCGGCGGACACGATGACCGCCGAGGATAGCTCGCAACTGCTTCGCTCGCAGTTGTAAGCAAGCTGGAAGGACGAAACCACGGTGATGACTCCTCGTGGCCCGGGCATCTTCAGCTTGAGATAGGTGTAACTGGGGACCGCCATGAACTTGGCATAGCACGGCCTCCCCAGGATGGCGTGGTAGGATCCGGGAAAATCCACAACCTCGAAAGTGAGGGTCTCGGTGCGAAAATTTTCCGGTCCTCCAAAGGTGACGGGCAGGTCGACCTGCCCGAGCGGTTGGGCCTGCTGGCCAGGGATGACGCCGTGAAAAGGCGCCTTGCTCGGTCGGAGATCCGAGCGGGGGACCCCCATGGCGTCGAGCGTCTCAACATAAAGGATGTTGAGACCGCTACCACCGTCCATTAGCACCTTTGTGAGGCGCTTATTCCCCACAATGGGGTCGACCACAAGCGGGTATGTCCCCGGCTGCGGGACGTGGTCGGGGTGGTCAGTCCGATCGAAGGTGATCGGGGACTCCGACCACCGAAGATATTGGGGGACGGCTGGTGTAGCAGTATGGACCCCGCGGTAGGCGAGCTTGAGCCGACGCTTGTCTGCGTAGCATGCCGGTCCGCCAAAGATCATGAGGCAGCCGTCGGGTTCTGGGAACTCGTCGTCCGCCATCTTCTCCGCGGCCCGTGGGGCCGGGGCCGGCTTCTTTCCTTTGCCTCGCGGCGTCGTGGGGGTGCCGGAGAGGAAACGCCATAAGACCTCGTGGTCCCGGTACTTGTGTTTGACGGGAAATCCGTGGTGTGGGCATGGGCTGTCCATCAACTTCTCGAAGTGGTCGGGAACGACGGCCGATCACGCCTACTGCTTGGCAGGGCGGTCGACGGCCGCGACCACTTAGACCTCGCGAACCTATTTTCTGTGCCGCCTCCTCTTGTCGGAGCGGTCGGAAGGGGACCCGGCTCGGACCCCGGGTTCTTGCTTAGTCTTGCCATCTTCGAAGATGGCCCCCACAGCATCCTCGCCAGAGGCGTGGTTGGTGACGATGTCCAGAAGCTCCTTGGTGGTTCTGGGCTTAACGCAACCCAGTTTGTGCACCAAGGCCTTGCAAGAGGTGCCGTAGATGAACGCCCCCACGACGTCGGCGTCGGAGATGTCGGGGAGCTCGTTGCATTGACGGGAGAAGCGCCGGATGTAATCCCGGAGAGTTTCTCCGTTCTGTCGCTGCACTCTTGAGTTCTCAGGAGTTTCAGGCGCTTATAAGTGCCCTGGAAGTTACCGACAAAAAGGGTCTTCAGGTCGGTCCAGTTCCTGATGGTCTTTGCGGGCAAGTACTCGAGCCAGGCTCGAGCCGAGTCCGCGAGGTAGATAGGGAGGTATTGGATGATGAAGAGGTCATCCGTCGCTCCTCCCGCCCGGCACGCGAGCCGGTAGTCTTCGAGCCATACGCCGGGGTTCGTGGCCCCGGTGTATTTGGCTATGTTGTTCGATGCCACGACCGGCGGGAAATCCGCATGGCGGATCCCTTGACAGAAAGCTCGTGGTCCCGGACCATCGAGGCTTGGTCTGCGATTGTGGCGGCGTCCGCTGTCCACAACACGCGAGTGGGCGGCTTTGTCCACCGCTTTTCTTCGCGCCTCGATGGTGGCGCGGACGTCGTAGTCGTCGCCGAGGCGCTGGCGCACCGGGGTGCGTGAGGCCTGGGGTTGTTCTTGACGTGCCGCTACCTTTGCTGGACCCAGCCGGGCCCGAGGGGTGGTGCGGGTCCGGCGGCCAGAGGTGGCGCCAGAAAGGTGAGTTCCGGAGGCTTGCATGTGATGCACAACAGCACGCTCCACCAGCCCCCGGAGATTCTGGTACGTGGCTTTGGCCTCCGGGTCGTCTGGCTCGGGAAGGCCTCGGAGTAGCATCGCAGCTGCAGCCACGTTCTGACTCGCGTGGGGGAAGAACTGAGGGCCATCAGATTCCTCCACCAGCTTGTGGCGCATCTAACGTGCGCGCCCGCGCGCGCCGCCAAGCACCAGTGGGGGCTCGGGCTCGTCCTGCTCCAGGTCGGCCAGGAGCTTATCGAGCTCGGCCCTTCGGTCCTCCAGCTCTTTACGTTGTTGCTGAAACTCGACGCGGCGAGCTTGAGTGCGCTCAGTGCGCTCACGCAGGTATTCCTCCTCCTGCGCCTTAGTGCGCTGGATGGGAGCCCCCGTAGCCGCGGGGGTTACGGTCAGGTTGACCGTGCCTGCCATGTTGCACTCACGAGTGCCGTCATGGGGTTTGCTCGTGTTGAGCCGAGTCGTGGCTAGAAGAATCCTCCAGCAGCTCGTGGACAGAGGCCGGCATATAGCCGGCCATAGCCACGAATTGTGAGCTTGTGGGAGGCGACGTGGTTGTCCTCCTGAGCCCTCGGATGCTACCGCCAAAGACGGCGGGGCGCTCGTTGGGCTCCGGCATGGGGGCCTGCAGGGGGGCCTCAAGCCGGAGGTCGGCGAGGTTGTCGGAGATGGAGCCCTGGCTTCCAGCGGACTTCTGGTCTCTGACGGCGACGGGACTGAGCGCGAGCTCACCCGTTGGAGTGGCGATGAAGTCGAGGGAGCCGAAGCGGATTCGGCCCACCGACGTAGACACGCCGTCGCCGGTGAAGATAGCCATCAGGGAGATGAATGGGAATCCGGAGATGTCGATGAAGACGCGTGAAGCCCCTACCTGGCACGCCAACTGTCGGTGTTTCGAGCACCGGCAAGTAAATTTGTAAGTCTTAAGGGGCTATGCGTTCCCTGTCCCTGAATGGTTAGACTCGAGAGTCCAAGATGTATGCTGGTTCAGTTCGAATGTCCCTACTCCAATTCGTGTGGTAGTATTGTATTGCTTTTAGTGCAAAAGGCTGCACAGCGTTTACAAGAAAGAACTCGTCCTTCCTCTTTTTCTCTGTCTGTGTCCGTGTGTGTTCGTCCCCCCTTTGTCAGGGGCTCCTGCCCCCCTTTATATAGTAGGAAAGGGCAGGTTACATTTGGAAAAGGGGAGGTGGCCTATGCTAAGAGCTTCGGTCCTTCATTACGATCGTCATCGCCGCCTTGCCCACGCCGGTCGGTAGTCCGTTAGGCGAGGCGATTAGCCGCTTCGTCGGAAGCGGGCACCGCTTCGCGAGCTCGACGAGGCCGACGCAGCGATGTATAACGTTGGTACTGCCTCGGGAGGGAGCGTGCCTCCGTGTTGTACGTGACTGGTTGATAGGACCGGAACCTTGACTTCAGCAGCCATTTATGCCTTCTTGGGAAAGAGCCACCTGCTCCCGTACAGTCATTTCGATTGTCCCCATCCGTGGGGCACGCGGCCGTAGACCGGTGGAGGCTTTGACACGCGGCCCTTGGCGGAGGTTGCCTTAATTTGGTCGGAGTCGGGGGATCCCGACCCGCCGCGGGGGTCGGGAGCCTTACTTGGTCGGGGACGCTCTTCCTGATCGGTCGGGGAGGGGCGTCCTTTGTGGTCCCACGGGTCCTTTGGTCGGTAATGGGCTTGAGGCAGCCTGCTTGTTACCCTGGGCCATTGGGGTACCCCTGGTATGAGTATTCGTCAATCGGTTTTTCAGTTTAAATATAATTCGGTTAATTCTGATTTTCTAATTTCTGCAATTTCAGTATTTATTCAAACTTCAAAAGGCTATAACTTTTGCATCTTAACTCGGATTTGAGTGATTCAAATTTCTAAAAATTTGTAAAATTGAGATATATTTAATGGTGAATTTTAATTTATTTTCTGGAGTTCAATTGCTCTCTGTTTTGGTATTTAATTGCTTTTTTCCTCGGTACGCGTAGACGTTGAATTGTGCGATGCTTCGGAGGAAGATCCAGCAACTCAAGAGCAAGCTCCAGATCAAGATCAGGACCTATTCCAAGGCAAGTTGTGCTTTGATCATGTTGAACCCATGTTTGTAAAATTGCATTAATTGTTTTACCCTATTGCATATTATTTCATGTATATAGTTGTTTCAAATTAAATTGGGCTTAGCTATTATACCAAATTAATCTATAACCTACTTTGTCATTGTATGCCATGATCTATTGTCACCCTAGTTTGGTTAAATATAGTTGGTTAGTAATGATAATCAACATGGGATGGTTAGACCGTATTAGTTGCTTAGCCATGCCACGTCATCACATGTGTTGGAATCATTAATAATTAATCTTGATTAATGGAATATGGAACAATGTTATGAACTTGTGTGTCATGTGGGATCACACGATGACATTGAGTTGTTTGTGGCGAGTCATGTCACTCAACGATGTTGAATTGTTGATGGCACGTCGTGCTTGGTAATCAACTTGGGTGATATTCACTTAGATTGGGGCAAGTGACAAGGGGCGAGTATGCCAAGGTGGGCCTGATGGGCAGAGGGTATGTGGATGTCTTGCCTTGATCACTCTAAGGACTTAACCTTGCAAGCCTTTGACCTGAGTCAATCATGCAACCACATGTCTGGTATGGGCCAGCCTAGCTGATTAATTTGCAATGTCTTAGCTTTGGTACTATCTTGGTCGGTGTGAGTTCCCGAGTTATGGAGTAATTCACATGGCGCAAGAGGGGGCCCTGGATGTGGTAACCAGTCTCACCAGTGTTGAAACCTTAGCGGGTGGTACCGGGTTAAGCCAGCGCATTGTAAAGGCTTTGTTATAATCACTCGCCTTTGTGGTGTATGGTTGTATCGCGTGGGTAAAGTGCATAACCTCTGCAGAGTGTGAAACTATTCGGATAGCCGTGCTCGCGGTATTGAGCAATGCTCAGGAATTACAGTTAAGGGTTAGCTTAATTAAATGGACAACTTGGTTGGGATGGCGGAATGCCGTGTGGAAAATGGAATTTGATTTAGGATTGGAAACTGGTTTACTTCAGAACTGCTGAATCTATTTATTGTTATTTGTTTTACAGTCTTTACAATCTATTTATTGTATTTGTTCATAAATGCTGCTTATTGCAAAATAGCCATGATAGCGTATCCATTGGAATAAGCCTTGCATATAGTTACATAGAACTGCATTCTATGCACAACTTGTTGAGTGCTTTAAGTACTCACCCTTGCCAACACCAATAATCAACAGTCGAAGAATCTACACCTGTGTTGGAGGAGGAGTTCCAAGAGGACGCGAGTCATTAGGGTCCAAGCCTTGTTGGTTGCCTGTGGTGAACCGATGAGCTATCTACGTTTTCTACTTTCCGCTACTTAATTCTTAGCTTATATTTCCAGTCTTGCCCTGCGTGGCTTAATAATGTAAGTTGGTCATAAGATCATACATTTAGCTATAACAATAAACGAACTACTATTGCTATTATCGTTGAGTATGATGTGATATGTACCAATGTTGAGCTGTGTGCACTAGCGTTGATCCTGGGACTAGTGCGGTAAACACAGTGGATTCGGGTCCTTTCATCAGTGTATCTCATACATAGTAGATGTATGACCCTTAGACCAAAGATTGTCATATTCCCTACATGTGTAATATTTTTCCTTGGGGCTATCAAACACTACTTCCTAACCAGATAGTTCTAAAGGTAGCTTTCATGTTTACTATAAAACGTGTAGAGGGAAGTGACACTCAAGATGGAATTTGCCACTCCAATGAAACGGAGATATATGATAAGTCCACTCATGTGATATGATGAAGGAAGTGCATGGCCATGCCGTGATTGAGGAGTCAATCACAACTTATTAATATATCACGGATACAAGAGATGGATTGAATCATCAAAGGATGACATGCTTCTCGCCTTGAGTTCAATTTTCATATACTTGGCAAAAGGATTATTACATGAGTACTTTTGATAGGTTTTGTCCGATTTGATCATAGTATGTTTGGGAGTTGGCATGTTTTGCAAGGAGCCGCTATCAACTGTTGGATTGAAAAGGAGTTTTCCAAATCCATGTCCAAATGTACGTGAACCTGCAGGGTCACACACTTAATGGGCTGGGACGCATTAATTTGGATTGGATCCATAATTAATGGACCTCGTGGGCTTAGCACCCTGATGGGCCCTGGTTTAGAGTTTCATCTCGTGGCTATATAAGGAGTGGAGGATGGTGGGCGCAGGGTGTGCTTTCCTACGGTCTAGAAGTGTTTCACCGGAAACCCTAGCCTCCTCCTCTCGCTGCCCCTGCCGAGCGACCAAGTGCTTGCACACTAACGCACGGCATTCCATCCCTGGACGTGTGGACTACTGCGGTGACGTTGTTGCAACTGTGGCGTGGGAGGACGATCCACTGTGAGGCGAGGACGATCCGCTACATCAACGCGCGAAGGATTCCGCAACTGCGCGTCTAGTGGTAATCTAATCTATGATCCCCTTCTTTCGAGTAGCTTTCTGGTTATGCGGTAGATTTTTTTTTGTGCTAGCGTAGCATACCGCGTTCCTCTTCAGTGGTATCATAGCCATCTTGTATAGATTTGTGATCTAGATGTTGCACATATGATGTGTGAGGTTAGTAGATTGGATCTATTACATGTTCAGCCGGTTCATGTGATGAATTGGTGACAACAGCCATCGATGAGATCGATCGGTTTAGGGTTTGAGGAAAGTGCAAACCGACTCAATCTTGATTTGGGTGAGTCCGTTCATGGTACGACGTTACCCTTACCGGTCGGGTTACCGCCATCAGGGTTTCTGAAACGTAACCATATGGGACCAAGCCAATCAGATTGAGTCGGATTGGGTCAATCTAGTTGATCCATGGAAAGTGCAAACCGATTCAATCTTGATTTGGGTGATTCCATTCATGTTACGACGTTGCCCTTACCAGTTGGGTTACCGCCATCAGGGTTTTTGAAATGTAACCATATGGGACCAAGCCAATTAGATTAGATCGGATTGGGTCAATCTGGTTGATCCATGGAAATTTTGAGGGTGTTTTCCTTTTATAGAAGACATGCCTCTAAAATTTTTTCTAAGGGCACTGCCCTCGACCCGCCCACTGACAGGCACCAGGGGCGCTGCCCCTCGGACCCTGTAGTCGTAGGATTGTTTTTGTTTAACTCGTTTTTGCAGGAAATTATGTGAAATAGTATGGCCTATGTGTATGTGATGCATGTAATTTTCACGTGGCCTACGTGTTGTGTTAAGCCATAAGGCTATTTAAATTGTATAACGACCTGCGTGTCGACTTGTGATGCTTCTAACCCTCATGTAAAATTCATTATCAAAAGTTGTAAGGCGTTGCATCCATAATGATGAAGACGATGATATCAAGCATTATGATTAGGTAAACGATCAAGCAAGGTGGCTAGGTGAGCAAACAAGCATGATGATGGAGATCTTAATGCTAAGGGCCATGCTATTTCACAGCTTAATTTTGATTTTCTGTGGATGTGTGTTTAATTCTTGCTATTTTCTTTATGCTCATTGCATGTGATGCCATGTTCATAGTAGATATTGTTCTTCCCTATAGTTAAAATTTTAAATCAAAATGTCCATCCAATTGTTGCACCTATCAAGAATTTAGATCGTTATTGATATGACTGCCAAAGAAGTATATCAATGGCTATCTTAATAGATGATAGGGATGTGTTGGACACATCATGCATAACAATGGTAGATTTAATCAAGCTATCAAAACGGTTTTGGGCTTGAGGAAATAAGTGTTTGGGATTTGATTTTTGTAATGAAGGAACATATACAAGACAATTGGTGTCTAGGAAAGAACACATGAGGCAGGTTTCTTAATTGGCACCCGAAAACGGGAAGTGCTCCCTCCCTTATGTGAGCCCTAGGGGTAGGTTGACCTGGCCATGAGTCAAGTTGACGGAGGCATTCAATACTTGTTTTCATACTCAACCAACAAGAGTTACATAAGATGTAATTAGCAAATGTGTTGCTTATCTATGTCATTAAATTTTTAGTAGTGATGCCAAAGCTCACTAGTGTTTGATGAATATGGATCTTGAATACTCACTATGTGTCTATAAAAGGGACATAAAATAGGAGTGTCTTTTGTTAAAATGTTTAATAAAAGTATTACATAAAATGGCACCTTCTACTCCTACTCCTGCTACACCTGGTTTTGATTTGAGATTGGTTTTGAAAAGGGAAAACTTAATGGAACTAATTTTGTTGATTGGTATTGCAACCTGAGAATTGTTCTCAAACATGAAAAGGACTATGTTCTAGAGAATCCAATTCCTGATGAACCAGCCGAAAATGCTCCTCGCAATTTGAAGGTTGAATATGAAAAACATGTTAATGATTCTGTAGAGGTCAGCTGTAGCTAGTCACCATGGACTCTGAGCTCCAAAAGCAATATGAGGACCAGGATGCTTACAATATGATTGTGGGCTTGAAGGGTATGTTTGGGAATCAAGCAAGAGCTGATAGGTATGGTATCTCAAAGCTTTTATTTGCTTGTAAGCTGGCTGAAGGCAGTCCGGTTAGCCCTCATGTGATCAAGATGATTGGTTACATTGGGAGATTGGAAAAACTTGAGTTTCCCCTTCGCCTCGGTTTGGCCACAGATGTTATTCTCCAGTCTCTGCCACAGAGCTTTGAGCCATTCATTATGAATTTTCATATGAATAGCATGGAGAAGAGCCTAACCGAACTACATTGTATGCTCAAGGCTACCGAGGAAAGCATTAAGAAAAAACCCAATCATGTGATGATGGTTCAAAAAACAACTGCATTCAAAAAGAGAAAGGCTAAGGTTGGGGGAACGGGAAAGAGCAAGGGCAAGGGCAAGGCTCAAGATGAGATCGCAAGCCTCAAAACTAAGCTTTAGAAGCTTAAAATTGGCCCTCAACCTGATACCCAATGCTTCTATTGCAAGAAGTCAGGACATTGGAAACGGAACTACGAAAAGTACCTGGTAGATAAGAAGAAAGAAAATTCGATGCAGGGGCTGATAAAGAGTAGAGACTTGGCAAAAGCAGAAGTGGATCTTCGCGCAGGGAATAAAGCAAGAGTTGCTGGTCTTGCCGTTGGCACGTACCCATTGCATTTGCCTTCAGGATTAGTTTTAGAACTCAATAATTGTTATTTTGTTCCATCTTTGAGTAGAAACATTATTTCGTCTTCTTGTTTGGAACATGAAGGTTATGATTTCAGAATAAAGAACTTTGTTTGTTCGATATTTTTGAATGATATGTATTATGGTCGTTGCCCCATGGTGGATGGATTGTATGTCCTTGAACTCGAAGAAAAACCTGTCTATAACATTAATGTAAAAAGGCCTCGGCCTAATGATTTGAACCCTACCTTTTTATGGCATTGTCGGTTAGGTCACATAAATGAGAAGCGCATGAAGAAGCTCCATGGTGATGGACTTCTAACCTCATTTGATTTTGAATCATTTGAAACATGTGAGTCTTGTTTATTTGGCAAGATGACAAAAGCCCCTTTCACAGGTTTTAATGAGAGAGCGAGTGAATTATTGGCCCTAGTACATACAAATGTATGTGGACCAATGAGCTCGACTGCTAGGGGTGGGTTTCAGTACTTTGTAACTTTTACCGATAACTTTAGTAGATATGGATATATCTATTTAACGAGGCATAAATCTGAAACTTTTAAAAGGTTCACAGAGTTTCAGAACGAAGTACAAAATCAACTTGGCAAATCAATAAAGCACTTACGATCAGATCGTGGTGGCGAATACTTGAGCCAAGAGTTTGGTGATCATCTAAAGCTATGTGGAATCATTCCGCAACTTACTCCGCCAAGAACGCCTCAATGGAATGGCGTGTCCGAATGACGAAACCAAACTTTGTTAGATATGGTTCGGTCAATGATGAGCCAAACAGATCTTCCATTATCCTTTTGGGGTTTCGCTCTAGAGACAGCTGCGTTCACTTTGAATAGGGTCCCATCAAAATCCGTTGAGAAGACGCCATATGAGATATGGATTGGGAGAAGACCCATGTTGTCATTTCTCAAGATATGTGGATGTGAGGCTTATGTAAAATGTTTACAATCAGATAGACTCGCACCTAAATCAGAAAAATGCTTCTTTGTGGGGATCCTAAAGAAACAAAAGGATATTACTTTTACAAAAGAAACGAGAACAAAGTTTTTGTTGCTCGAAATGGTGTCTTTTTGGAGAAAGAGTTTCTTTCTAAAGATATCAGTGGGAGTGATGTGTATCTCGATGAAGTTCGAGAATCACATTAATATGTTCAAGCCACCACTGAACCTTCACAAGATGTATAAAATGTTGTACAACATGTGGAAGAGATGTAACACCCCAGCACCTCCAGTGCCCCGAGTGTCACCAAAACAAGAATAAATAACTACACAAGGTAGATCCATATGACAAAGGTGTCCTCAAACATACTACACCACAAAACAACTCTAATAAATTTTTGAAATCCAACTAAAGAATTTCGGCAGCACCTCCCCTAAAATAGTGGGCATCCACTCAACAGACAAGGTAGATAATAATCATACCAACACAAGCATAATAACTAATATCAACATTTAGAAACTAATAAGCTTAACTACACGATGAAGCTTACAATAACCAAAACCACAAATACAATATCACAAAGATCCCACACTAAACACCAATGTGAAACTTTATTGCAAACTATTATTTGATCATGGCATAAGAGTGAGTGTGGGTGATGCTATTTCCCATCCCGGCCTGGAGTCCTCAGAGTACCTAAAACCACACAAACAGCAAGCGTGAGTCCAAGACTCAACAAGTACATCGAAGAACATAAACATAGCTAAATAGCATAGCTTAAGACGAATAATTGAACTACATAACTTACTTAAATTCAGCAAGTAGGCAAAGCGGTAATATCCTAATCATTTCCCAATTTCAACCCATTTATGAACTGTGATTGAGTTCACAACTCAATGTCTCAACCTTCTTCACATTATTCCTCAAACAATATTAACAATGCAATGCAATGCTGTATGCTTTTATGCTCATGCACCTTTTCATCATTTATACCGGCATACTGAGTGCACGCCCGTCAGTGTACACCCTCTCATCCCCTTCCATCCCGTTGAGGGTGCCTACTCTTACTGACTCGCTCCCATCCATCTTTGTGGATGGGACTACGAGGTAGGACTTTTGTGCTCACTACGTGTGAGCACAGAGGCCCAAATCGACATGGGTCGCCTCTTCCATCATGAATGCACATATGCAATTGACAATGTTTATAAGCATAAAACATGAACATGAATATAAACATGCACGTCATCATATACTTACATTCATCACCTTATCATTTGCACCATCATAAACATAATCACCTGTAACAATCCATAATGCAATGCAACAACTGCAATTAAATACTCACTTTTCATTTGCTATCCTTTATCCATCCTCATCATCACAAGTTTGGAATACATTCTCTACCTGCATAATTCACAAAAACCACCCACGACAAATCCGGGACTTCCGGGTGTACTCAAGTCTAACCGGAACTTTCGGTCTCTATACCGGAACATCCGATCCAACCAGTCAGAACTCCCGACCCAAACGGTCGGAACTTCCGATTCTTCCAGAGAGGGACCACTTTGGGACTAATTGCTACCTACAACTTCCATCATAGGCATTAAGATAGCAATTACACCCCTTTTTGTTCCTAAAAACTGCACTAAACTTCTCATATACATAATCCCTAGAAAACATATTTGTTCATCTAATCTACACACCAAAACACTCAAATTAATCGCAAACTTCACCCGATGTACTTGCCTTTAACCGCGAGGAGTGGAGTGGCATGAGGATGAAGCCACTCCCAAAGATACACCACCTGAAAATAACATTTGCATACTCATTTTTCAAAGACTATATAGTTCATAATAACATACAACACTTCTATACCCAACCCCCAAAACAGCCCCAAAACCCAACAAATGGAATTCTGGACAGCAAGCGCACAAATGAGCAAATCTTCCAAATGGCTAAACC
This sequence comes from Otatea glauca, assembly GCA_036346275.1. Taxonomy (NCBI): domain Eukaryota; kingdom Viridiplantae; phylum Streptophyta; class Magnoliopsida; order Poales; family Poaceae; genus Otatea; species Otatea glauca. The sequence goes on along the minus strand of CM070716.1, from coordinate 9,292,421 downwards.
GAACTTTGAGGCTTATGCTCTAAATGACCACAAGAGGAAAACCTACAGTTGCCCTACAGCCATTCATTCAGGAGCTGACTCCAAAACCCTTAAATTTCACTCTGAATCTCAGTCCAAATTTCTGAACTTTCAGCAGATTCTAATTTCAAGCCAGCGAGCTTCCAAATAGCATAACTTTTGATTCTTGAATCCAAATCAAGCAAACAAGGATATTTTCTTAATCTACAGGAAATTTCCTAACTTTCTCTAGGCAAATATAAATTCTCAATCGACCTACATCTAGTCTTAAACAACAGTTCAAACTTTCAGCTACTAACAAACGCAGATTCAGGACAGCCAACACAAAAACGACCATAACTTTTAAACCGCTAAACTAAAATTAGTGTTCTTGAGCTCTAATGAAACTTAAGATGAAGCTCTACAACATTTTCAACAACCAACCCCTTTGGAACTGCACAAAATGACCCCAATTCTCCATCTGAACCTCGAATCAGCAAAATGCCCAATCTCTGAATTTTCAGCAAAGAGGCTGTTCTGGACAGCGCATTCAACAGGGCATAACTAATGTTATACAACTCCAAATCATGCAAATGAAGACATTTAAGTATATACAGTAAATTTCCCATCTTTTCCAAGTATTTAAAAATTCCAACTCGGCCTCTAACTTGGCTTAATCAATAGATTACTATAACCGCTTCGACTGTCAGCAGATCCAGTGCAGTCTGCGGTAAAACGAGCATAACTTTCAAACGGCTGAACTAAATTGGGAGTTTTTGGTCTCTATTGAATCGCAAGAAAGAGATCTATAACTTTCTCGTTAGTCGTACCCTCAGGAAATGCCTCTAATATCCGCAAAATCGAACCCTAGCAGATGGACAAAATCTGCCTGAAAACAGAACAACCCCTCTCAACTCAAATCCTCAACTAATCCTACCTCAAACTCAAGACCCCTAGCAAAGGAATTCCACCACCCAACAAGCAGGACTAGGGAGCACCAAGGGGAGGCGCCCATGGAGGACAGCTCCAAGGGGAGGAAGCCATGAGGAGAGGAGGAGGAGCTAGGAAATGGAGAAGAAATAGAGTGGGGTGGGGCAGGAGAGAAAAAATTGGGTGAGGGAGGGAGGAGCCAGGAAAAACTCCCACACAGAAAAAATTGACTCTGCAGATCACAGGAAAGTCCACCAAATACACGCACGGAGAATTCCAAGACTTGGAGAAGAATCTGACACATTACAATAAACACCAGCCCTACGTATGGCAGGGAGGCCGTGTCATGTACCCATAAGATATGGGCATGACATATTATTGTTGGACAATGATAAGCCCATGACTTATGAAGAAGCAATGATGGATCCAAACTCCGAAAAATGGCTTGAAGCCATGAGATCCGAAATTCAATCCATGCATGACAATCAATTTTGGAACTTGGTCGATCCTCTTGATGGTGTAAAAACCATTGAATGCAAATGGATTTTCAAGAAGAAGATAGACGTAGATGGAAATATTCAGATGTATAAGGCACGGTTGGTGGCAAGGGGTTCAAACAAGTTCAAAGAGTTGACTATGATGAAACCTTCTTACCGGTTGCCATGCTCAAGTCTGTCTGGATCATTTTAGCTATTGCTGCATATTTCGATTATGAAATATGGCAAATGGATGTCAAAACAGCCTTCCTTAATGGGAATATTTCTGAGAATGTATACATGATACAACCTGAAGGTTTTGTTGATCCTAAATATGCTAAAAGGGTATGCAAGCTTCAAAGATCCATTTATTGGTTAAAGCAAGCATCTCGGAGTTGGAACATTTGTTTTGATGAAGTAGTCAAAGGATTTTACTTTATCAAAAACAAAGAAGAGCCTTATGTTTACAAGAAGGCCAGTGGGAGCGCACTTGTGTTTCTGATTTTGTATGTGGATGACATATTATTGATCAGGAATGATATTCCTATACTTGAAGATGTTAAGACTTCATTAAAAAGGAGTTTCTCAATAAAGGACTTGGGAGAAGCATGCTATATCTTGGGCATAAAAATCTATAGAGATAGATCAAAAAGGTTAATTGGATTAAGTCAGGAAACGTACATTGACAAGATATTGAAAAGGTTCAATATGCATGAATCCAAGAGAGGTTTCATGCCAATGCCACATGGCATAAGTCTCTGCAAGAATCAGTATCCTTCGATAACTAATGAGCGAGACAGGATAAGCAAGATTCCATATGCTTCAGCTATTGGGTCTATTATGTATGCCATGATCTACACGCGCCCAGATGTCTCATATGCTCTAAGTGTCACGAGCAGATACCAAGCGGATCCTGGTGATGGTCATTGGATAGTTTTAAAAAATATCCTAAAGTACTTGAGAATAATTAAGGGTATGTTCCTTGTTTTTGGAGGTGAGGAAGAACTGGTTGCAAAGGGTTACACCGATGAAAGCTTCCAAACTGACAAAAATGATTTCCGATCGCAATCCGGGTTTGTGTTTACACTAAATGGAGGAGCAGTAAGCTGGAAGCGTTCCAAGCAAAACATGGTGGCTGACTCTACGACAGAAGCGGAGTACATTGCTGCTTCGGAGGCCGCAAAAGAAGTTGTGGATTAAGAAGTTTATCACAGAGCTTTGTGTGGTCGCTAGTGCCTCTAGTCCAATGGACATCTATTGTGATAATAGTGGTGCCATTGCACAAGCTAAAGAGCCTAGATCTCATCAGAAGTCTAAACACATACTCCGACGCTTTCACCTTATTCGCGAGATTGTGGATAGAGGTGACGTGAGAATATGCAAAGTACATACGGAAGCCAATGTAGCCGATCCGTTGACAAAGCCACTGCGACAGCCTAAGCATGAGGGCCACACGAGGTCTATTGGTATTAGATACTTAATTGATTGACTCAAGTGCAAGTGGGAGATTGTTAGTGTTATGCCCTTGAGGCAATCATTTAGATGATTGTAACATGACTATGTTTATAAATAATAATATGATTATTGGTCCAATGAATGTATATCATTGTATTGATCAAGTATGTGACTTGCTTATGAAGCTCTTTACTTATTGATGTAATTCGATAAATATCTCTGATCGGATATCATCGTATAGGACAACGATGAATAGATCAGCACATGTAATGATCGATGATCATGCTTCATAGATCATGGGATATGGAGATATCATCTATACATTGTGGACGCATGTTGAAGAACATGGGTTAGATAGACCTGCAATGGGACACTGCGAGAATGTTACATTCTTATATGTCATCAGTGTATCTCATACATAGTAGATGTATGATCCTTAGACCTGAGATTGTCATATTACCTACATGTGTAATAGTTTTCCTTGGGGCTATCAAACACTACTTCCTAACCGGATAGTTATAAATGTAGCTTTCATGTTTACTATAAAACGTGTAGAGGGAAGTGAGCAGTAAAGATGTAATTTGCCACTCCAATGAAACGGAGAAATATGATAAGGCCACAAGTGTGATATGATTAAGGAAGTGCATGGCCATGCCGTGATTGAGGAATCAATCACAACTTATTAATATATCACGGATACGAAAGTTGGATTGAATCATCAAAGGATGACATGCTTCTCGCCTTGAGTTCAATCTTCATATACTTGACAAAGGGATTATTACATGACTACTTTTGATAGGTTCTGTCCGATTTGATCATAGTATGTTTGGGAGTTGGCATGCTTTGCAAGGAGGTGCTACCAACTATTGGATTGAAAAGGAGTTTTCCAAATCCATGTCCAAATGTACGTGAACCTGCAGGGTGACACACTTAATGGGCTGGGACGCATTAATTTGGATTGGATCCGTAATTAATGGACCTCGTGGGCTTAGCACCCTTGTGGGCCCTGGTTTAGGGTTTCATCTCGTGGCTATATAGGGAGTGGAGGAGGGTGGGCGCAGGGTGTGCTTTCCTACGGTCTAGAAGTGTTTCGCCCGAAACCCTAGCCTCCTCTCGCTGCCCCTATCGAGTGACTAGGTACTTGCACACCGACGCACGGCGTTCCATCCTCGGACGTGTGGACTACTGTGGTGACGCTGCTGCGACTGCGGCATGGGAGGACAATCCACTACATCAACGCGCGAAGGATTTCGCAACTGCGCGTCTAGTGGTAATCTAATCTATGATCCTCTTCTTGCGAGTAGCTTTCTAGTTATGCGGTAGATTTTTTTTTGTGCTAGCATAGCATACCACGTTCCTCTTCAAAAAGGTCGGAACTTTGACGTCTATACTTTGGATTGAAGGTTGCAATAAGTTCCTGACATCACGAGGACCTTATCTACCAAGTTTCATTGAGTTTGATTCAATAGATCAAAAGATTCATCAATTTTCCTTTTGAACCCGTGCTGAAAATGTTGTTCATATACCTGATTTTACTGTAGCTACAGTAATCCGGTAGTACCGGCCCCAGTGTGCGGTAGCACTGGCCTCAGGTTGATTTTTATGAAAATTGACTCTTTCGCTTCCATTTGATATCTAAGGGTTTTGGCTTGGTTTCTTTGGGTGAAAATCTGCATTTGTGATCCTCCTTAGAGATCATATTTTAATTTGGGATCATTTACCCCCCTCTAATCGCCATCTCGGTCTTTCAAACGGAAATGGCTTGACACAAATAACTCGGTAGTGCCAACGGCAACGGTGGAGATGACTTGATGACTACGAAAAATTACAAAAACCAATGGCGACGCAAGCTTTAGCTTCGGTGAGCTCGATCTCAACAACCGCGGCTCCTTAGGCCGTGAGACTTAGGGCATAAGGTGCGCAAGGAAATACATCCGACGGCATCCATCGCACAAGACGCGATTAGATCTCACGCGTCCACACCGAGCAAATCCAACAGTCATGATCTGCTAGGGTTTTCCCAAGCTTCCCGCTTCAATCTTGACCGTTGGTTCAAACTAACGGTCAAGATCTTAGGGTTTTCGCTAAAACGGGCCGCATCGTAAATGTGCCGAGCAAAACGCGCACTGTATTGGACCAATTCCATCACTGTAGCTATGACTTTTAAAAGCTTTTCTCTTTAAAATTTATTCCAGAAAATAGTTTAATCCCATTAAAATAGTAAAAATATCAGAAAAATTCAAAAAAATCCTAAAAATATTTTGAGACATTTAGAACTCAAATAAAATATTTTTGGCAAAACATATTAAATCCAAATAATCCAAAAACTGTGATGTTACAAACCTTCCCCCTTAAGACAATCTTGACCCCGAGATTCAAGGCTGACTAGAAAACAGGTTACAAATTCTGACTTCAAATCTTCCTCACGCTCCCAGGTAGCTTCACTTTCTAAATGATTACTCCACTGAATTCTACAAAAGTGAATTGTCTTATTTCTGGTCTTGCTCTCGATAACATCCAAAATCTCATTCAGGTGCTCTTTGTAAGTCAAATCTTCCTGCAACTCAAATGCTTCTTATGGTGTCTGCTCTGCTAAAACTCTGAGACACTTCTTAATCTAAGAAACATGAAACACATCATGCACTCCTGCTAATGACTGCAGCAACTCTAATTGATATGCAACCTCGATGGATCAAGATCTTGAATGGACCAACATATCTTGGCGCAAGTTTTCCTTTAGCGTGAAACCTTTCAACTCCTTTTAGAGGGGTAACTCTAAGATACACAAAATCATTTGGATCAAAACTCAACTCTCGTCGACGATTATCAGCATAAATCTTCTGTCTCGATTGAGCTACTTTCAACCTCTCTATGATCATAACAATATGCTCTTCGGCTTCCTTAAGAATATCAGGCCCAAACAACAAACGCGACCATAAAAAGTTTAAAATGGTGATATTTGCAAACTTGCCTGATAAATGTTGTTATAACTGAATTCTGCATACGGCAAACCTTTATCCCACAGGGTAGCATAAGCTAATTGTAACACCCTAATTTTTGCTCTAATTTGAATTTTGAAGTATTTTTGATTTTTTCTTGTGAATTTTTGGGAATTTATTTAAGTTAATTTGGATTTATTCAAATAGAACTTTTCTTGAAAACAATTAAATAATGGAAAAGTTTTTGCAAAGTTTTATTGCAAATATTTTAATGGAGTTCCAAACATCTCAAAGTAATTTCTGGAATTTTTCTGCTATTTTAAAAGCTCCAAATGATTTAATTGAATTTCTAGAATTATTTTAAATGTGAAATGTTTTAAAATCACATGAACGAGAATGGGCCGAGCCCATTATCAGGCGTGTCGTCGCCCAACCGCGCGAAACCCTAGCGCCGCCACCAAGCCGTCCGATCCGGATCGAGCGCTGTGAGTGTGCCACGTCGCGCGACGCGTGAGCCTTCGGATCGTCGCCGACGGACGCTGCGGGATTGCGCCACGTCGGTCGTCTTCGCGGGATCACCGGAGCTAATGCGCCGACCGTTTCGCTCGTTCGCCGCTTTGTAGCGCGCACACGCCGAGGCCCTTTAAGTGCACCGAGTAGCGCGTCCGACAGAGCTCCTTTCGCTGCGTCTTTTGACTCTCGCACGCACGCCGAGACCCTCTCTAGCGCTGGCGAGCTCGCCGTAGTTGCGTCTTTGTGCCGCCGTTGTTTTTGCTTCTCTCGTCGCCGTCCGTCGCTTTCGCGTGCTCGACCCGTTCGAAGTTCACCGAAGCAAGACGATCGAGTGGACCACTTCTTCTCGCCGGAGAAGCCCGCAGCCGTCGCCGAGGTCCTCTTCCCGACTCCGCAACCTTCGCTTCTTCGCCGTCAACCTCGTCGAACCGCGCCGACCGTCCGATTGCATCATTCGGTTCGGTGAGTCCGCGTAGCCTCCATCCTGTAGATGTTTAGATTGAATCGTGGCCGTTGGATCTTGATGTATACGGCTTGGATTAGATCTAGTTTCGCGATATGTTTTGTCTTAGCCGTTGGATCGTTAGTGGATGCGTAGGATTGAGCCACGTCGCGCCATGAGCGAGAAACCGCCGGTACCGTGAGGCGTTAGATTAGATCTAAGCGGTAGAGATTGGATCTGGTTTTGCCCTAAGGATCCGCGCCGTTCGATTTGAGCGCGGCGGAGATGGCACCGTACCCTCGCCAAATCACGTGTTGACGCGTGGGCATTTTGATCGGGCGAGACCGATCCACCGTCGATTTCGGGCGCATTGCGTCGCGATTGCGCCGCGTGTCGTCGCATGAACCGAGATGTCGCAGTGGCGGCGCGGTGCTGGCCGTTGGATCTGAGCGCGCCGTTGGATGTGCGACGCGTGGAGGCGTGGAGTGCGAAGCGTCGCCGAATCGCGCGGGGGTGACATCCGACCGTTGGATGAGCGAGCGGTCTGGATCTTGCCGCGTGTCGCGTCGGGATTGGCTGCGCATCGTCGCTGATGCCACGGCTTGCGTCACCCGGTGCATGAGCGCGATCTTGCCGATCCACGGTGGACGAGCCGAACCGTGGACCCACCCATGAGCAGAAGCAGCGTGGCGGCACTAGAGGCGCCGCGTGTCGTCTTGGCGTCGACAATGGCGTCATAAATATTTTATATATAAAAATATTTCGACCGAAATTCATTTCTGTGCTGACGTCATCATGACGCGATGCTGACGTCATTTATGCGAATTTCCAGTATAAAAATAATTCAGAAAAATCGTATTTTCTTAATTTCTGTATTTTCAGATTTTATTCAAACTTCAAATGACTATAACTTTTGCATTTTAACTCGGATTTGGGTGATTCAAATTTCTAAAAATTCATAAAATTATGAGCTATTTAATGGTGAATTTTATTTGAATTTTTGAGGTCATCTAGTCTTCTGTATTAGCTATTTATTTTATCTTTTTGTTTATGCAGCAGAGACGCAAATTTGTCGGAAAGTTCGAGGAAGAATTAAATCGCTCAAGACCAAGCTTCGGAACACGACCAGCAACTCTTTGAAGGCAAGTGATGCTTTGATCATTTTGATCCCAGATTTTAAAATGTAATTTATGCTTTGAAACTATGCATGCTAATTATTTAAAATGAATTTAAATTAATTTGGGATAATGTAGTTAATCAACCCATTTTGTTATGCCACCTTGAATTATTACTTGTATGCCCTAAATCATTGTCACCCTAAGTTTGATTATATTAGTTGGATGTTAATATTGTGCCAACACGGAGGCTAGACAGTGAGTAGATGCTTAGCCTTGCAAATGAGTCATGAATGATCTTTCGAGAAATGCTACAAAATTGACTAATGGAATATTGAATGTATTTTGAAAGTGGTGTGATGATGCCACATGATGATATGGAAGTATCTTGACTGTGTGGTTCCATATTGATGTTGAGTTATTCTTGGCATGTGTTGCACAATAATCAATGGGGTGGGAAATATTTTAGACTGGGGCAAGTGGCAAGAGGCTGTGTGCCTGGTGGGCCTGTGTGGCAGTGGGTTGATGAGTGATGTGAGTCTGTGTGCCACTGTTGAGTGTTGGAAGCCTTGCCTTGGTCAGTTAAGGACTTCACCTTGCAAGCCTTTGATCTGAGTCACCCGTACAACCACATGTCCGATATGGGACAGACCTAGTTGACTAGGGTTCGATATCTTTCCTCCGATACCTCGGGGTGACAAGACGGTGGGTGTATCTGTATGGGGAGCGTACTGTGCTACGGCTTGGTGCCCATCCAACGGTGATTGGCCGGTCCTATACTTGGCTCTGTGAGGGAAGTGATAGTGAAGGCAATACAGGAGAGGTTCTTTGGTTAAGGTAGAGGTTCTGAAAAGCTTTGTTGCGGACAATCACCGTGTGGTGGCGGTCAGATCTTGTGGGTAAAGTGTACAACCTCTGCAGAGTGTCAAAACTATTCGAATAGCCGTGCTCACGGAATTGAGCATTGCTCGGGATTACTGATCAAGGGTAGATTTTCATAAACAAAACATGGAAGGGGTGGTTGTGTGCCAAGTGTTAAAAATGAATTAAGGTGTGTCTTTGGGAAACCTCATGGAAAAACCATTTGAAATTATTATTACGTATAAGCGTTCTCTGCTTTAATCTAACTAAGATATTGGTTAAAAATCTTTGCTTGATGCAAAAGAACCATTTAAGCCAATCCTTTGGAACAAGATCGCATATAGTAATAGTCTTTGCATTCATGCATTACTTGTTGAGTGCCTTGTGTACTCACCCCACCTTGCTTTCAACCCCAACATCAGTGGAGGAGACTACACCAGTTTGGGAGGAGGAGTACATCGAGGACACGATGAACTAGAGGACACGATGAACTAGGGCACAAGCTCTCAGCATATCCTCTAAAATTTGATGAACTCTCTCATTCTGACCATCTGTCTATGGATGATACGCTGTACTGAAATTCAAATAAGTTCTCATCACTTCATGAAACTTACTCCAAAATCTCGAAGTAAATTGGGTATCTCTATCTAACACTATCTTCTTGGGCACTCCATGCAAACACACAATCTTTGCCATATATAGCTCTGTTAAATGATCTCCTAAATAAGTCGTCTTAACTGGTATGAAATGGGCAACTTTGGTAAAACGATCAACTACGACCCATATAGAATTATAACCAATTTGGGTTCCTGGTAAACTAGTAAAAAATCCATACCGATTTCCTCCCACTTCCACTCAGGAATCTTCAACGACTGTAACAAACCAATAGGTCTCTAATGCATTGCCTTTACTCTCTGACACACGTCACATAGAGCAACCTGGTCAGCAATTTTACATTTCATATTAGGCCACCACAACCTTTCCTTTGAATAACATAGTTGTAACAACCTCAAAATAAAAAGAAAGAGAAATTTAAAATTTGAATTTTAGCCTTGAGTTGAATTTTCAGTGTTTATTAAATTTTTCTGTACTTTTGCCATTTAAGAAAAAGCTTTTAACTGTTAAAGATATGGATTTCTAATTTTAAAATTTCAAGATCAAACAAACACAGTACTTATAAGCGTGTCATCAACAGCATTGCAAGTGTGTATATTTATACATACAAATGTATACTTGGGCACATCAGCTCATAAATTTCTAGCATACAGAAATACTAGCATATATATAGACACAAGGTCAACCATACACATACACATATCCCAAATATCACTAATAAATATATCAGCATCTGCACACAAATTCAGCACAACCAAAGTACAACCGCACATTAACCATCTAATTTAACCTCCCTCTAGTAAAGAACACCAGATCAAAATAACCACATTCTTAATATATCAAAAGTGAAGACAAAACCATAAATCATGGCCCAGTTAACATACATCAGTATTCACATTTTAGGTTACAACTCCACATTCATACAACAACTATTACAACCAGATCCCAAAAACTTACAAAGGAGTATACTTCCAACTTCACCCCCCAAACTGATCTACCACTCAGCAATGCCCCCAGTTCTGCACTTCACCAGCCAGCGAACAGCTCTACCTTTCATTCACAGCCAAATGGCAGGGGAGGAGGTTGCATGCCCGCCACCTACCCTACTAACCCACAGCCTTGCCAGTCCAGCCCACGGTTTTGCTTCCAAAACCTGTTTCCACAGCCAACAATGTTGGTTAGAGGCCTTAGGGCAGCAGTATAAAAAAAGCAAGAACATCTTTTACACCCTTACCCCATAGCCGTCTTCTACTGCCCTCCTTTGTGTCTTTACTCCCCTTCACTGTTCTTTCTGCTGAAAGCAATCGAAGCCGACCAAGAGGAGAGGGACAGGGACAGCCATCTTGTCTCTCTTCTCCCCCTCCTGCCATTCTTCTTCCACACCTTTCCCTGTAGCAAAAGGTGCCAAGCTTTAGTTTCAATGCCTTTTTCTCTTTACCATTCAATGAAAGTAAGTGCTATCCATTCATGTTAAGTTGAACATGTGAGTCTAAATAGACATTTCAAATGAAGTAAGCACCTGTTATGATTAAAGATGCACATGCACACTAACTAGCAGACCTATATCTATTGGATTTCATTTAGACAAGAAAAAAGCAACAATATAACCTCTGAACCCTTGCATGCCAATAGATCAAAAAGGGGAATCATGACCAAAATATTGTGTTCTAAGCAATATTTCACACCTAATACCAAATTAAGGCTCATAATACAGAAGCCTAACATAAGTTCATTCCCACCAGGGTTTGCAAAGCTGACGAAAACCGGTCGAATTTTGCGAAAACCGAGCATACTGAGCCGGTTCGGCATTAAAAACTGACCGAAAAACTGATCTGATTCAAATTCATATTCAAAAAATTTGAAAAAATTTATGTGACATAAACCGGTCGAAAATCGGTTAAAATAGCTCAATTTTCGATGAAATCAAGCGAAAATCGCTCAAAAATCGGCTGTAAGGAAAATTCACTTGGTTTGTTGGTTTTCGACCAGTTTTTCGAGAATTTCGACCGGTTTTCTGTTTTTTTTTAATTTTTTTCCAAATTTTTTTATTCCTTAACTCTTCTGTTTCTAACGATTTTCGAGCGATTTTCAACTCGATTTTTTTTATTTTTGAAATTTGGTTTTCTAACCAGTTTTTCAAAAACGGTTTTGTGAACCCTGATTCCCACTACACCTCATCACTATGAACACAAACTTGACTCCGAAGCATGTACTCTTAGCTTTCCATTTAACCCTAGATAAACACCGTGCCATAAGGAAATTGAATCCACTTCCTACTCTACCATACACACCACATGTTGATTTTTTTACCAGACCAAAGTGTCCTATTTCAAAACCATATACAAATTTACCCCCATGAGGATCTACTGAACAAAAACCTTAGGTACATTAAGGATTTGATAACATGCATCAAATTAATAGAGCCATGCTCATGCACATAAGGAATCCAACACATCTAAACATTTTATATAATATAGTTCATCATACAAATAAAGCATGCTTTTGTGAATCACATGACACAGAAGCTAGGTGCCTATTTATGTACACTTAAATCACAGCACAAGCATGCATAAATAATTGGCCAAGACAAATAAAGCACTACATTTATTCTGTTAACACAAAGCAGAGATGCCCAATTTAGACACATGCAGATTCAATTAACAGGGGATTGAGAAGAGAGTGAGAGGAGGACTTAGCTTAGGAAAAAGGGGGAGGGAGTATCCATGGCCAAGCCGTGATCGGAGTGATGCGGCCGGCAATACCACCGGCGTTGAGGACCCCGGATTCAGCGGCATCCGGGAGAGGATGACCTAGGGAGGAAAGGAGAAGGGGATGAGCAAAGGGGAAGAGGAAGAAGAGTGAGGGAAAAAGGGGGCCACTTAGCTCAGTCACCGGTGGCGAAGTAAATAAAAAAATAATATAAATAAAATAAAATAATATATGTATATATGTATCTCAGCCTGTGCCGAAAATAAAAGAAAAAAGGTCGAGAGAGAAGTATGTAACATCCCAAAATTTGAGTTTTGGAATGTTTGAATTTGAAAATGAACTATTTGCATTTTTCCTAGATTAATCAAATCTTAATTTGAATTTTCTATTAATGAAAGGATTTAATTTGACTAAATTATACATCAAACAAGAGATTTACAGTCTTAGTTGAGTTCATTATGCTTCAAGGTTTTTTTTATTTTTTGGGATTTTTCTGAATTTATTTGCTATTTATTTGCTTTTATTCAAATTTCTGCAAATTTCTTAAATTAGAAAATATTTTTATTTCGAAAATTCCCCTCGGGCCGTTTCTTCCTCTGACCTGCTTCTATTTCCTTGCGGCCCACATTTTCTGGCTAGCTCCGCAGTCTCGGTCCGGTCCGCTTCGCTTCGGTCCAAACTCCCACGCATCCGCTTCAACCTGCTCCACCCAGCCCAGCCGCGTGGAACGTCGGATCCGCGCCACGTGTGCGGTCTGGATCCCGCACGCACCAGTCACCGCAAACCCTAGCGCCGCCCGTGTTTGAGTCACATCTGCCGCAGCCACCATTGGAGTTCGTGCCGCGCATGCCTCCGGAGGCTATTTAAGCCGCCGCTTTGCCTCGATTCGGGAGCCCCCTCTCACGCTGCATCTATTGCTCCCTCTCCCGTCGCTTAAGCCGCCGTCGTTGCTTCGCCCGAGCTGGCCGAAGTTGCGCCGCCGCAGTCATGTTCTTATTCCACGTGGATCTTCACCGCCGGTCCATCTCCGACATTGCCGCTTGCGTCATCGAGTATGCAGCATCGTCTTCTTCCCGATCTGCCAAAACCCGTGCTCAATCTAGTTTGGTTTCACTGTAACCCATGCCTTCTTCCTCGCGTTCTGCGATTTTGTGCTGTCGCCTCTCATCGGGCCTTCGTCGTGAACCCTGGCCGTCCGATCCACGATGGAGGCTCAGGATCTCTCCACGTCACCGCAACCGCATCCGTGGTCCTCTGCCGCTCGATCTGGTCGTGCTACTGGTTGCGTGACACGCCGTCAGCCTGTGTCAGCTGCCACGTCGATTATGATGTTAGGCCTTCTCCTATATCCATGAACCCGGTCCACCATAGACCGAGCCAAAATCATCGGCATGGTCCATAGACCATGGGCCCACGCGTCAGTCTCTCAAGGTCCATTTCTGATTTATTTATTTTTGTGAAAATCCTATTTGACGTCAGCGGTGATGCAATAAATCTGTTTTCCTTTAGAAAAATAAATCAGAAAATTTAGTTTTTCTCTTTTTTAGCCTTTTTCTCTGATTTAATTTTCCAGGAGGATTCAAATTTCTAAATTTTTCTAAAATCAAGCTCTTCATTCCAGAGCTATTTATTTTCAATTTTGAGCATGTTTTAGTCTCTATTTAGTAGTTATTTGGATTTGTTGCTTTCTTTTTCGGTAGACGCTAATTCTGACATAGCGAATGGAGAATTTGAAGACCAAGACATAGCAACAGATCAGCAAGGCAAGTTGTAACCTTTGATTATATTGAACCTATGTTTGCAAAGTAATTTGTTTTATACAATTGCATGCTATTTGTGTATCAATGATTATTTTGTGGGAATAGCTATATACCTAATTGACATTATGACATTTTGATTGTTGAAATGCCATGTATCCATTGTTAAACCTAGGTTGGGACATTATTAGTTGGACATGATGATATTACCAACATTGGGTTATCGTAGCTATGCTTAAACCTACTTAGTTGTACGATGGGATTCATATCATATGTTGAATAATATTAATCTTGACTTAGTAAGATATTGAATTGTGGCCGATAGCGACTGTTGTAAAATTTATTGTACCATGGTAGGTTGTGCCATTGGTCTTGGTTGAATGAAATTATTTTCCCTTGGGCAAGTGATCATGTAGTAAAAGGGGTGCCATTGGCACATTTGGGATGTGGATGTCTTGCCTGAGACAACTTAAGGACTTAATATTGTGCGCCATTGAAATGGGCCTAACCGTACTACCACAAGTCTGGTATGCGACAGATCTAGCTGAATAATTTTCAATGTCTAGCCTTGAGTACTACAAATTGGTGGTGTGGGTTCCGAGATGGACGGGTAGATTCGCAAGGCGCAGGAGGCGGCCCTGAGGGGCAAAACCTTAGCGGGCAGTACCGAGTTTAGATAGAGCATTGTAAAGGCTTTGTCATGATCTCTCTGCTGACACACCGAAGGAAGTGTGTTAATTGCATGGCAACAAGACACGATTATGTCTTGTGGGTAAAGAAGTACAATCTCTGCGGAGTGTAAAACTATTCGAATAGTCGTGTCCGCGGTCATGGACATGCCCGGGAATTTCACATGAGGTATATATTGTTTTGTGAAATATTGGAAGGTGTTGTTGTTGGGATGTGAACAGGGAATTCACTATTGTTTTGTTGTATAAAGTTACGCTGTTGAACTTGGTGGTTTGATAATTATTTTAGATGGTGTAAGGTGATGCCTCGCTATTCTGTTCATGTTGTCTACTATTGATTTACCAGTTATTTACTATCTTTTCATAAATATGCTTTCAATCTATTTACTGTACTTCAATTCAAGTTATTGCTTTCTACAAAAGAACCATATGTTATTCTCCTGCGGCTTGCTGAGTATTTTTTGTACTCACGGTTATACACCTTTGTTGACCAGTTCTTGGGGGAAGAACTAGGAAATATTGGATCCTATGAGGAGTATTATGAAGACTACGTGGATAAAGAAGGCGTTCCCCAGACGATTGCCTGTGGCATCTTAAATAGCCTAAGTTATTTTATTTCCACTATGACAGTTTATTTGTTTCTTAAGCCTTCAAGGCATAGTGGTGTAAACTTTGACCATAAGGTCCTATGCTGAAGGACCGAGATGGCGATCAGATCGGGGGTGAATGGTCCAAAATAAAATTTTCCCCCAATCAAAATAATACAAACAAGCCCTCAAACAAAAATAATCAAAAGAGATAAATGAGAATGAGCCATTTCGAAAGACCATGTGGAGGTCTACCCAGGTTTGTGATAAATATTTGACTAAATTTGAGCTTGGTTTACTCGGGTTTGAGTTTGATTTGAATTAGATTTGAATCTTGAAGCAGTTTGAGCCTTTCTCTATTTTCCCGGTGCTACCGGCCATGGTAGCGCAATGCTACCGGGTGAGCGGTAGCACCGGCCCAAATGGCCGGTGTGAAATTTCTAGAGAAATACGTTTTTGGGCATTCTGGTTGGGCGGTGCTACCAGCCATGGTAGCCCGGTGCTACCAGGCGAGCGGTAGCACCGGCCCTTTGGAGCGATGTAAAAATTCCAGAGAATGTGTTTTTTAGTGCTAGTGTAGAGCAGTGCTACCAGCCTGGTGGTGGTAGCACCGGTCCACTATGGGCGGTGCTACCGACCTAAGGGCGGTAGCACCGGCCAATATGAGCGAAGATGAATTTTTATCTTGGGATTTTCATGGATTTCATTGCATATTTTTTGGGACATTACTATGTGATGTGTTTCATTGTTTTTTATGGTTGCAGGATGACGGTGCTAGGTCATGGTGAGAAGGAGAATGACCGGGACTAGGCGAGGAGCGTCAGACGTCCAGATGGTCGAGAATTGTCGGAAGATGATCGGAGACGGAGTCGGTAAAAGCCAAGAAGACAAGGAACATATGAGATTTTAGCTAGAAGCTGCTTGGACCAATGAGGGCCGTCGGATCGTGATCTAGTTGATAAGATAGCGGGTCTAGTTAGTGTGCTTTGAAAACCATCCAAGAAAACCCGGTTTGTGTGGAGGGTTTTGGGTTAGCTCTTGCATGGCTGTGTGAGTGGGTTAACCCTAGCCCTTGATGGAGTGCTCTAGGGTTGAGGGACTCATTCAAGGGTGGTAGGTGGCCCAATGGTAGTATAAATAGAGGGGAAGGGGAGGCCTTCCTCCTCTTGATGGTTTTAGAGGTTTTGTGCTCCTTTGAGCTTTGCCCACTTTGTTGTGAGGCTTTGTAAACCTCCCATCGAGAAATGAAAATCATTTTCTCTTATACTTGAATTTACTTTACGCATTTAAATTTCGCACTTAAATTTTTGCAATTTACATTCATATAATTTGGATTTGTCTCTCCTCCTTCTACATGCTTTTGGATTTACCTCCTCTCCTTCTAAAATGCTTACTATTCTTATGCCGAGAATGTTGATTGATGGATGAATCTCTCTTTATATCATATTCCTATACGTTCTTCTTGCAAGAAACCTTTTTGTAAATCCTATTCTTATGCCGAAAAAGAAAGCAATTCATACGTTCTTCTTGCAAGAAACTGGTTTTTGCCTTCTTGAATGAATGATCTTGTAAATCGCGTTTGTGGAAGTTGAGACTTGTGCTTTTGCTTGATGTGACTTGTGGGAAGCTATCCAAGATCATCTTGATCATTAAAATCCCACGAGCAAGCCTTGAGTCGATTTCTTGGGTTCTTGCGTAAACTTGGTGTGTTCTTCCTTCCCGGGCAAAAAGGTTGGAACTTTGACATCAATTCTTGCGATTGATGGTTGGAATGAGTTCCTAACATACCCAGGATCATATCTACCAAGTTTCGCGAGTTTTTGTCCAGCTGATCAGAAGATTCCTCTAAATTTGCTTTTAGGTCGTTCAAGTTTTTAAGAGTGCTTGACAGATAAAAAAATGCAAGTCCATGAATTTGTAATACAAATAGAAGTCCTGTGTGCATATATGGATATGTGTAGAGTATGGCTGGGGTGTTTGCATAAACGGGATTCATTTTGAAATTATGAAAATATTAAAAATGGTTCTAATTATAATTGGTTGAACAAAACAATAAGAAAAGAAGTCATGTAAGCTATCCTCATGCATTTAGAAGGTTAACATGAGGAAATTTAGAATTTGGAACTATATTTTTTGAAAAAGTAAAGAACAACTGAAAAAGGAAAAATTGGTTAAGCACCGAAATAAATTTGGAATTTAAGATATTAAAATATTGTAATATATACATAGATGGAAATAAAAAGTGAGAAAATAATATAATGTTGCCTGTGCAGCTGTACGAGTTGATGACTAGCTAGTAGATAGTAATCTCCATGTACTAGATGAGGGTGCACCTTGGCGAGGGTGAGGGGGCATTCTGATAGCACGCATAGTTTGGGACACCGCTCAATTGTCCCTTTGCTGTGATGGGAGAGGTGTTCCTTTCCCTCAAATTGCATGGCGCTCCTTTTTCCTTGTTTCGCAGTAAACTTCTTTTTCCAATTTTCCTGCATTTTGCATCCTCAAATACGGTAAAACCTGTCCAAATCTCAGTCGACAATTTCCCGCTATACCGCCGCAGAAGTTGCTGCCTGCCTGTACTGGCTTTGCAGTAAAGCATGCTGCTCTTGTGTGTTAACGACCCAAGTTAACCGTTTTGCTTTGTCGAGATCAACGAACCATTTCATTGCACATAGTGTGCTCATCGCAGTGTTGGTATTAATCTTGAATGAATCTTCTTCTCTACCAGTATTCTGATCTTCAGAATACAAGCATCGGCAATTGCTTCGGCAATTCTCTGTACTTCAGAAAGCAGCGACAACAACAGCCTTGTCGCTGTTCTATTCTTCAGAGAAAACTACTGACAACAATACGCTGCGTTGCTTCGTCGTTGTTCTGTATTCCTGAGAAGCAAACGTCAACAGAACAAGATAGTAGAAGAACGATCAGAGCAAATAATAATTGACAAATTGTGATTTTTGGTGCTGCCACAACTGCGCAGTGTTTTCTAAGGTTTATTCACCTTTTTATAAAGCCAAAGTAATAGATAAGTTGAGATTACATTTTTTCAAAGTACATCAAAACTATTTGGATCTCAATCGAACTGTTAATATCAGCTTACTGTTTTCTATCCGACAACGCAAACAAAACGAACTCTGAAACTGAACCAATCTCAACTAATCAGGATTATGTGCAACATTTTTAAGGGTGGCAAGTTCATCACCTTGACATGAAGTTAGCGTTTCTGAATGGAGAACTCGAAGAGGACGTTTATGTGTCTCAACCGGAGGGTTATATTACTGCCGGGAAAGAGAATATGGTGTACAAACTGTCCAAAGCACTCTATGGCTTCCGGCAAGCGCCTAGAGCTTGGAACACTCGGTTGGATCAAACGTTAAAGCATCTCGGTTTTCATAAATGTCCTCAAGAGCAGGCCGTGTATAAACACTGTACAAATAAGGGTCAAATCATTGTTGGCGTTTATGTTGACGACATGATTGTGACTGGAGGGAACCCGGAACAGATCCAAGTATTTAAAGATCAAATGAGAAGGGAGTTTGAAATGAGTGACTTGGGAACACTCTCTTATTACATTGGGATTGAAGTGCAGCATAACAGAAATGGCATAACTCCGAGTCATACTGGGTATGCCAAGAAAATATTGCAGCAAGCAAGAATGTGGGAGTGTAATCCATCTAAATACCCAATGGAGCCAAAATTGCACTTAACCATGGATGAAGGAGGTACACCAGTAAACCCTACAGAATACCGACACTTGATCAGTAGCCTGTGGTACTGTTGGTGTCAAAAATTTGAGGTATGGTTTCGACAACAAAGACACCGCAGCGAACACGGGTTGAGCGTGCGGTCGATTTGACCTGTAACCGACAAGGTAAAAAATATAAAATTCACTCAAAAGCCGATCGTGAAGATCAATCGGCTTAGACCCAATCAGCTTGAAGCCGATCGAGATCGAAGTAACAGGATAAGTCTAATTAGCCGACTAAGGCTAATCAGATGATAAAGGCAGATCGATTCTGAAGAAGGCGATGCGCAGCAAAATCAGAATGAATCAAACCTAGGGCATAATTGATGAAGATCAACAATCGGCGATGCGCAACTTTATTGATCAAATCGATTACAAAGACTAAGTTACAGAAGCTACTCCTAGTCGACAGGAAAAAGTAAGAGTAAAGGCTAATTGATTGTATTGTGTTTGATCCTCTTTTGCATCTTGCTTCGACCCTCCTTTTATACCCGTCGGCCGATCGTATCCTTTTACAATACGTTTGAAGTTCTGATCCGTATCGGCCTTATCTCGGACAGTTATTTCCTTAAAGATTTTGCTGTTACCAAATATCTTCAAATCTTTCTAACCTATTCGTTAACTTCCGGGTATCTGATTTTATTGCCGATTTTGACTAGACTTGCCAAATTTTGGTGCAAACATATGCCCCTCATTTTTTAGAGATGACTTGTCATCTGTCAAAAATCGCAATAATCGGCTTTTTCGATTGGCTTAACTGTTGAACTTCACTCAATAGCTGCCGCTTTATTTGCGTCGTAATTCTCTGACATGCAAGTAGCTTGTTTTAACTGCCCGTGTCTTTTGAGATTCGTTTCTTGCCGCTTCAAATTTTTTCCTCACTATAAAATGCGGCCTCCGCCTCAGTCTTTCTTCACGCCCTCGAGCTCTCGTGATCTTCACAATCGGCTTCGTCCTGCTTGCTTTCTGACCTAAGTCAATAGGCTTCCCTCTGCTTGACCTTGATTCTCCTTAACACCTGAATGGATCTTTCCCAGGTACTAATCCCGATTCCCAACAGTATTGATCAGCTTTTCCTTGGTCCTCTAGGAAATTTAGACGCATCTACAATTATTGATCAAGAAGTAACTCGCCTTCCTTTATCGGCTATAGGGTATAATATTGAGGGCTGGAGTAAGAGTTTTAGGGCTTGGCCGACTGCACTTAACGGGTGGAAGAACTAGTATAACCGTGTAGCATCCCAAAAAAGGGAGTCCTGGGAAAGAATGGGCATAGCCGAGTGCATTCCTTTGTGTTTAGCCGGTCCAAAAGCCAATGAGCCCTTAGTGGCCACGGCTTGTTATTTCTGGTCGGATGCCTTTAATGCTTTTATGTTCCGCACCGGTCTGGTCGGCCCAACCTTGTTGGATGTTACTCAACTTTGCTGCCTGAGACCAGACGGGGAACAAGTATCGGCCTTTAGTGCCAAACCCAAATATAAACTTATTCGGTCCAAAGGTGAAGGCTGGTCCAAGTACATCGCAAACAATAATAAAGTAAATGGATTAGTATCGGATGAAGAGCACGTTGCTTTCCTTAACCTGTGGCTTGACCGATTTCTCTTCTGCGGAGCTTCATTAGGGCCAACCCAAGTGTATCAAACCATTGCAGAAGGATTGGTTGAAGGCCGTCGGCTGGCACTTGGAAAAACGTTTCTCGGAGCAGTGTACCAAATGATGCACATTATCAGAAGTCGGCTTTACACGGGTTTTGCCGATTTTACCGTGGGTAACGTGGGTGGTCCCTTATGGTTTATCCAAGTCTGGCTGCATTGCTTTTTTAGCCGACCCTTTGGTTTGGAGCCCACTGACGATACAACTTTCCCAAGAGAAGACAACCCAGAGAACGCCATTCCCCAATATCGAGCAAGCCGATCTTTTGGTGAACGATTCATCATGTGCTCTGGAAATGAGACAAAAATCACAGCAGCCGATTCTAGGAAGTACATGTCTTTCTTCCTTCACCTGAGCAATGAAGATTTGAAACAGCGAGACTTTTTTAGTTATAGCTCTGTGGCCGATTTTCCTTGGCCTTCATTTCTACATCTTGAAGCCGATAGTTCTTCCATGCCCAAAGAAACTCTCAACGTGTATAAAATTTTCATTTCTCCTTGCATTCTTCACACTGGTCTCCATACAAGAAATTGGACATACCAGCCGTCATACGAATTCTACCACCCGTCTGTTTACGCAAGGCAACTAGGATTTGATCAAGTGATCCCAAGTTTTCAGCTTCTTGATCGGCTCGAGCTAAGAGCCAGAGTCCGCAATGCTATATCGGCCGAGATCGTCCTTGAAGTAGCCGATGACTTGCAAGTCCAGTCTCTACCACACTTTTTTCTGAACACCAGACGAGCAGGAGGTTATACTACATGGTGGTCAGTTATTGCAGAAGCTCTCTATCGGTCAAAGTCTCCATCGAACATTATCAACAAATTCTTTCCGAATCTTTCAGAGATGATGTTAGTATCTGACGTTGATTCCAGCAATGAGGCCACTTCGTCCGGATACACTAACACACACGTAGATGTTTCTAGCGAGGTATCGGCTTTTAGAGTTTAAATCTTTCGTCTTGTCATCTATGAATTCTGCCTTTAATCTAATTTTGTTTCTTCTGTAGAACAAGGCTATCGGAAAGAGGGCGGCTTCAGGCCCATCGGGTGACAGCCAACCCAAGAAACAACAACAATTGGCTGCCATCACAGGTTACGCTTCTGGGTCTTTGGGCATTCAGAGCCCATCTCTGTCGGATTTGGAGAAGCAGAAACAACCCAGTAAGTCCTTTTATCGGCTTTCTCTTAATCTTCAGCCAATCTTCATCTGACTAGATTTATTTATCCGATAAACTCTTCAGAAAAGAAGCGAAAGTATACCAAAGCTGCTGCCAAGAAGGTCCCTAAGCCCAATGAGTAGAGCGGCGAGAGCTCGCCACATGCGTCGGCTACTGGAGAGGTAAACAATCGTACCTTTCTTTTAGTAAATTATGTATTTGGTACGTTGGCTTACTCTGTATTTTACTTCCTTTAGCCAACGCAATCTATTCAAGTCGCGAAGATCTTGGCCGATTTTCTGAAAATTTCTTCTGTGCCTCTCTCTGCGCCACGACCGACGCCGACAGCCCCCGTTGTAGATCTACCCGAGTTCTCTGACCCGACAAATTTGTTGGGCTTTTCTCTGGCTGATCTTGACGATCCTGAGATTATGGCCACCGACAACTATGATGCTGAGATCAGGAAGATACTTGAAGTGTCGAAGGAATCATCAACCGCCGTCACCTCTGCTCCAGGCATGAAGGAAAAGCTGAACAAGCACTTCGATCTGGTTATGAGGCCGCAATCGAAGATCTTGACAAACAACCAACCGATCCGTGATGCCTTGGCAGTTGTTGAAGCCAATCTGCCCCAGAGGCCATGGAAGCTCTCCTCAACGTCTGCTATCTGGACGAGAGGAGATCTGAGGTAGAGGCAGCTGAGGCAAGAATAGCTCGGTGCGAAGTTCTAGAAGCCGATCAGAAAATCTTGGACGAGCTCGTGGCTGATGCTAAGGCCAAGAAGCTAAAGTTCGACGCCAATACAGAGCTGATAAAGACTACGAAGAACTCCCTCGGTCAGCTTGAATCGACTGAGAATTTTCTCATGGAGGAGTTGGCCAAAACGGAGAAGCTAATCATAGAAGGCCAGCAAACACTTGAGAAAACTTCGTCGGCCATCAAGGATCAGAAGCTGGGACTTGCAGTGGCCGTGGTCGGCGTCAAAAAGCAAATGACCAAGGTAGTACCGATACCGGGGAGCGCGAAAGAAGACGATCGCATCATTGATGAAGTTCAGAGTGTGATTGCAAAAGCTGCAAGTGCATTGTCGGCTTTAGGCGTGACTCTCCCCGGCTCAGGCATCTAAAATTAAATCCTAAAATGTAAAACTTCTGTTGGTTGTTTTGGAAATACATATCTGCACTCTTGTAACTCTTATAATCGGCTGTTTAACCGAAACGCAAATTCAAAGTTATGCCCTTTGGGTGATATGAGCACTATAATGATTCCATCGCCTTCTCTGCATACAGACCCATCAAAGAACAATTGCCAAGGAGCTACAGATACCAAGTCTGCAGCAGTGTCATGTCCTGTTATAAAATCAGCCAGAACTTGTCCCTTAACTGCTTTAGCCGATTCGTAAATCAGGTCGAACTCTACCAAGGCATAAGCCCACTTACCGAGTCGACCTCGTAATATCAGAGCTGATAACATATATTTTATAACATCGGTTTTACAAATTACTTTACAAGTCGATGCTAGAATATAATGTCTTAGCTTTGTACATGAGAAATATAAAGACAAGCATAATTTCTCGATGAAAGGGTACCTAACTTCAGCATCAAGAAGGCGTTGGCTTAAATAAAAGATAACCCTTTCCTTTCCATCGACTTCTTGTGCTAAGATAGACCCGATAGTCTCCTTTTCGGCCGATACATGTAACCTGAATGGAATCCCTTTTCAAGGCGCAGCCAAAACCGGAGGATTGGCTAAATAGTCTTTGACGTCGTCGAAAGCCTTTTGCTGATCGGTACCCCATACGAATTCTTGATTATCTTTTAACTTCAAAAGTGGGGTAAAAGCACGAATCCGACCAGAGAGATTCGATATACACCTTCGGAGATAGTTTATTTTGCCGATCAACTTCTGCAATTCGTTTTTGCATGTTGGTGGCATTGTGTCGACTATGGCTTTAACTCTTGCTTGATTGACTTCAATACCTATTTCATGTACCATAAAGCCTAAAATTGCCCGGTAGACCGCCAAAGCGCACATTTGAAAGGATTCATCTTCAAGCCATGTGATCTTATGTTCGGAAAACCTTTTCTAAATCGGCCAAATCTTGCAAATCATCCGCGATTTCACTCATTATCGTCGATATATATTTCAACGAGGTGACTGATTAAGTCATGAAAAATCAGATTCATGGCTCGTTGATATGTTGCCCCAGTGTTTTTTAAGCCAAAAGTCATAACCGTCCACTCGAATAAACCAATGGCACCAGGACATCTAAAAGCTATTTTTGGTATATCGGCTTCTGCCATGAATATCTGATTGTATCCGGCATTCCCATCCAGAAAACTTATGATCTTATTCCCTGATGCAGCATCGATAAGCATATCGGCTATTGGCATCGGGTATTCATCTTTAGGTGTCGCTTTGTTCAAATCTCTAAAGTCGACACATACTCGTAGTTTTTCGTTTTTCATCATGACCGGAACAATGTTGGAAACCCATTCCGCATATCGGCAAGGCCTTATAAATTTAGCTTCCAACAATCGTTCTATTTCTTCTTTTATAATTTTATACAGGGCCGGATTAAAACGCCTAGGGTACTATTTAAACGACCGATAACCTTGCTTAATGGGTAGCCGATGTTCTACCAACTGTCGGCTTAAACCAGGCATCTCGTGATACTCCCAAGCAAAACAATCCTTATACTCTCTAAGAATTTCGATTAACTTTTCTTTATATTTTACATCTAATTTCGCGCTAATAAAAGTTGGTCTTTTTCTATCACCACTACCTATATCAACTTCTTCAAGCATATCGGTGTACGCGAAGCCTTGACCCAACTTTTCAACCTCTTGAAAGTCTTCTATAGCCTCATAGTTATCCGTTGTTTGCAGATAGCTTTCCATTTTGTCTTGCAATGCCTTCACTGTTTTTCTTGTCCCCATCGGCGTAATACTTCGTTTGCTCGATCAAACGTGCCTGGCCTGACACTGATCGGCACAAGTCCTGTTTTGCTTACGCGGATGAAATCGCAGTCTTTTAGTGTTTTTCCCGATATGCATCCGGCTTCTTCATGTTGCCAATTAGCATCAGAACTGGCCATGGCAATATGAACCGATGTGTCGGCCGTGACAACTTC
Source organism: Otatea glauca (assembly GCA_036346275.1). NCBI lineage: Eukaryota > Viridiplantae > Streptophyta > Magnoliopsida > Poales > Poaceae > Otatea > Otatea glauca. The sequence continues at coordinate 9,267,650 of CM070716.1, read as the reverse complement.
AACTTCTTCTCCGTTCCACTTGACAAGCGCTTGATGCATAGTCGATGGGATGCAGCAGTTGGCGTGAATCCAATCTCTTCTAAGCAGAACGCTGTAATTTCCTTTGGCGTCAATAACAAAAAATGCGGTCGACAAAGTCTTACTGCCGACGGTCAGTTCTGTAACCATGACGCCTTTGGATTCTGTTGGATCGCCTGTGAAGTCATTTAAAACCATGTTAGTTTTAATCAAGTCTTCATCGGACTTACCCAGTTTCTTACAAGTCGTATAGGGCATCAAGTTTACTGTGTCCCCTCCGTCTACCATCATCCTTGATATCGGCTTTCCATTTATATACCCTTTCAGATATAATGGTTTCAGATCGATGATCATCTCTTGGTTTTTCAAAGATAGAGTTTTGAACGCCTGAACATGATTGAGTAAAAGTTTCTTTAGCCGACTCAGTTTTGATCTTGAATTCGGCCGGCAGTGTGAACACCATATTGATGTCCATTGGAGGTGTATCGTCCCTAATCATAGGAGAATCTAGATCATCTGCCGATTCAAAATCTTCCTCGGCATGTTCCTTTTTCTTCCACTCTTTCTTGACAACCTTGACCGGACGAAGCTTGTTGAAAGTATCATCCCTCTACTTTTCTGCGTCGGCTTCCTGGATCTCTTGAGTCCTTAGCCTCTGAAGCCGTTTGCGCTGTGATCGGCTAAGGCCAGACGGACACCACCTGTGCTTGGGCTCTACTGGCTTTCGTATCTGGCCAGCCAAATCTTCGCGGTCTGAGTTGGGCCTTAGCGTTTCGACCTGGTCCGGTTTGGATATTCTTTCGTGAACAGGCCTTCTGTAACCTCTGCCTTGATCTCGAATCGGCCCAGACAGCCTATCTCTAGCCGATTGTCTTGGCCAATCGTCTCGGGGGTAATGCTCCATCGGACATATATACGGAGATGGTAGTGCTACTCCCCTTTCCCAACAAAACTGCCAAAAGGGACATCTTCTATGGGCCCTCTCCACATTTTCAGTGTGATATAAATTATCCGACCGGCGAGTAGAGTATTGTGGTTGGCTATTTATCCTTTCATACTTCTCCATCAACTGAGAAAACGTTGGTCCCGGCCTTTTAGCTGATTGCCTTGATGGCGATTTTTCAGCTTTGTACCATTTACCCACCTGATGATTTCCCTTTGGTTTAATGGTCCTCGAATTTTTTCCTTCGTGATCAGCTTCTATTTGTAATGAGCCGATCGTAATTTTCAACATCTGGCCACCGTTTGAATTCGACTGAATATTGACTTGCCGCTCCTTCTTTGGCTCATCATGCATCGGCTCCTTTCCTTTAGCCGAACATTGAACTATGTTAATTGGGAATGGGTCGGCGTCAACTTGCATGGTCGACTCATTAGCAAATTTTAGCCGACCATCTTCAATAGCCGACTAGATCTGTTGACGAAAAATATTGCAATCGTTAGTATTGTGAGAAAAAGAATGGTGCCACTTGCAATACCTGTGTTTCTTGATCTCGTCAGCTGATGGTATAATATGTCCCTCGGGCAACCATATTATCTTTTCTTGTAATAATAAATCAAAAATACGATCACACTTGGAAACATCAAAGGCATACTTAACTTCTGACTTATTTCTAGTCGGCTTTAGCCAAGAACAGACTAGGGATTTTTTAGACCCCTTTACCCATTCGGCTATATTTATTTCTGCTTCATCGTCCTCTGAAGAATCGCTTGGACAATAATCCATCATATTGACTTTAACTTTATCCTTTTCTTTATTGCCATTATTTTTGAATCTATCTTTAAACACTTTGTTATCTGGGAATCGGCTTTCCTGAGCCGTTACACGATGAAGCAAATGGCTTAAATCGTTGAACTCTTGCCCTCCAAACTTCTCTCTAAGTGGCGGAATTAATCCTTGAAAAGCTAAATTAGCAAGCTGGTTATCGGGCAATGTGACACTAAAACATCGATTTCTAGTTTCCCTGAACCTTTTAATGTAATCAGTTATCGACTCTCCAAATCTCTGGCGAACAGAACTTAGGTCGGAAATCCTGAGTTCTAAACTGCCTGAGAAAAAATACTCATGGAATCGACTTTCCAAATCGTTCCATAAGTGGACCGAATTTGGAGGCAGACAAGTAAACCAAGTAAAGGTTGCCCCAGACAATGATAACGGGAACAATCTTATTTTTAGTCCATCGGACTGAGCCGCCTCGCCGCATTGAGCGATAAAGCGTCCGATGTGTTCTAGAGTAGTAGTCGAGTCATCACTAGAGAATTTTGCAAAATCCGGAACTCTGAAATTGTGAGGGTAAGGCATACGATCTATGTAATCAGGATACAACTTTCTGTAGCCGATAACCTTCCCCTTTGGCTGTATGCCGAATTGGTCCCTTAAAACAGCGGAGATCTGGTCGGCCTAGTTTGCATTATCGGCCATTGGCACCGCAGGCCCCTGATAATGTTGATCATAGTTGGCATTCTGCCCCCCGAGTGCAAACTCGGGTTACCAATTATGCTGAGCCGACGGCACACGAGTATACTGATCATACCTATTATGCCTGATTTGTGGTTCTGGTATTGGGATGAAAGACTCTGAATAAGTTACTACCCTATGCGGACCCAGATTTCTAAGCAAGGTAGGTTCGTGTGGGTATCTTTCAGACCCAATCGGCTGTGAAACCGATTGTGGAAAAGCATAGAATGGAGCCGACGGCGGCAGATTTGTTGATGCATCTAACTTAGCGGCGTCGGTGTATGCGTAGTAATGGCTCACCCCACTTGGCCGTGGGTCTCTAGGCAATATTATAGTGGGCTGAGTAGGCATCATGGTAGGAGGTGAGGTTACAGCTGATGGTTTAGGATCGGCCGGCGTGCTCTGCGTATTTTGGGCCACTGAAAAAACAGGATAATTCGGCAGAGCTTGCAATGGGTCAAGCAGACTACCTGATGAGGCTAACTCCTGGGCTATAGTTTTAACACTATGTGCTATCATCGGCTTAAGCGTTGTCACAAGAGCCGATGATTGGTTTATTAAGGCGTGGTGCACAAACTAATTAATCATAGCCGATAATTCGGCTTGAGCTGGTAGGTATCGGCTTACCGGTTCTGTGACACCCGCATCTCCCAGGGTGTTGACCGTCGACAGGGCGGATTTTTGAGTGACGCCACGTCTAGTTTTCTGATAACAGCTTAGCATCATCTCCTCCAACGCAGTCTTCTAAGTTTCAATCTCTTGACGTTGTTCTGCAGTCAAATCGTCCATTGTTGGGACGATTATGGCTTCTGTGTTGAGATCGGATGGCGGAATCGACTTTCCTGATGAAGACATGGTCCCACCGAGCGTGCCAAGAGTATGTTGGCGTCAAAAACTTGTGGTAGGGTTTCTGACAACAGCACACCAGACGAACACCGGGTTCAGAGCGTGCCAATCGATTTGACCTGTAACCGACAAGGTAAAAAATATAAAATCCACTCAAAAGCCGATCGTGAAGATCAATCGGCTTAGACCCAATCAGCTTGAAGCCGATCGAGATCGAAGTAACAGGATAAGTCTAATTAGACGATTAAGGCTAATCAGATGATAAAGGCAGATCGATTCTGAAGAAGGCGATGCGCAGCAAAATCAGAATGAATCAAACCTGGGGCGTATTTGATGAAGATCAACAATCGGCGATGCGCAGCTTTATTGATCAAATCGATTACAAAGACTAAGTTATAGAAGCTACTCCTAGTCGACAGGAAAAAGTAGGAGTAAAGGCTAGTTGATTGTATTGTGTTTGATCCTCTTTTGCATCTTGCTTCGACCCTCCTTTTATACCCGTTGGCTGATCGTATCCTTTTACAATACGTTTGAAGTTCTGATCCGTATCGGCCTTATCTCGGACAGTTATTTCCTTAAAGATTTTGCTGTTACCAAATATCTTCAAATCTTTCTAACCTATCCGTTAACTTCCGGGTATCTGATTTTATTGTCGATTTTGACTAGACTTGGCAAATTTTGGTGCAAACAGGTACCTATTTCACATGGGACCAGACCTAAGTTATGCTATTGGGATGGTCAGTAGGTACATGGAAGTGCCGGAGCAGAGTCACCTGATGGTAGTGAAGCAAATACTTCGGTATCTCAAGGGACAATCGATTTCGGTATTACATACAGAAGAGGAGGAGATGGTGAGTTGATTGGCTATAGTGATAGCAATCTTGTTGGTGATCTCAATGATCCTTCTCTGGAGGTCCAGTCGCATGGTGTTCTCAGAAGGAGAAGACTGGCATTGTCATCCTGTGAAGCAGAGTTTATGGCTTCTAATGCAGTGGCTTGTCAAGCCGTGTGGTTGAGAGGTCTGCTTAGTATCTTGACAGGATGGGCACCAAAGGGAGTTCTACTGCGAGTTGACAATAAGTCTAGAATTGCACTCATGAAGAACCCAGTGTTTAACGGAAGAAGTAAGCACATTGATACAAAATATCATTTCATTCGGGAATGTGTTGAAAATAGACTGGTTTCAGTTGACCAAGTCAGCTCCGAAGAATAGTGTGCGGACATTCTAACCAAAGCACTAGCCAGAGTGAAATTCGCTGAGATGCAAGAGTTGCTGGGCGTCAGGAGCATTGCTGGTGAAAATCAGGATCAAGGGGGAGAATGTTGCACATAATCCTGATTAGTTGAGATTGGTTCAGTCTCACAGTTAGTTTTGTTTGCATTGTCGGAGAGAAAACTGTAAGCTGATATTAGCAGTTCGGTTGAGATCCGAATAGTTTTTATTGAGTTACATGCACCTGTTAGTTCACCCAAAAGTTTAAGCTTATAAAGAAAGGTGGGCTTATAAGTGCTTAAGCTTTTTGATGAATTGGTTGGTGTATGCAACTCAGTATGGTATCAGAGCCAAGAGGTCCTGAATTCAACACCCGGTTGGTGCAATTAAAAAATAATAATTGCAGCCCACTTCTATTCTATGTCCAGTATAAGTGAATTGACCACCTTTTCTCATGAGCTTAAGTTTTTGTGTGAACTGGTTGATGAATGCAACTCAATAGTTTTGATGTACTTTGAAAAACTGTAATCTCAACTTATCTGTAACTTTGGATTTATAAAAAGGTGAATAAACATCAGAAAACGCTGCGCAGTTGTGGCAGCACCAAAAATAACAATTTGTCAATTCTTTGCTCTGGTCGTTCAGCTACTATCTTGTTCTGTTGACGTTTGCTTCTCAGGAATACAGAACAACGACGAAGCATCGCAGAGTATTGTTGTGGGTAGTTTTCCGTGAAGAACAGAACAGCGACAAGGCTGTTGTTGTCGCTGCTTTCTGAAGTGCAGAGAATTGCCGAAGCAATTGCCGATGCTTATATTCTGAAGATCATAATACTGGTAGAGTAGAAGACTCATTCAAGATTAATACCTACACGCAGTACTGATGCAATGTAGATAATGTTACATAATCAAGGCATCATTCATTTGTTTTCTGTTTTTACTTAGGGCAGTGTCTAGTACTTAGTGGGGCAGTTTCTAATTTGCTTTTACTTAGGGTAGTTTCTAATTTGCTTTTACTTAGGGCAGTTTCTAGTTCTTAGTGGGTGAGTTACTAGTTGTTGTTTTCTTGCTATTTAAGTTGAATAAAAGAGCAGAAAAGTAGCGATTCAAGCTGCACAAAAATCCTTTCTGTGATTCACGTCATTTGGTATCAGAGCCACGTCGGCTCCTTTGGCCCGTGGTTCTAGGACTCCTCCGAGGAGGCACCAGGTGTGCTCGCCATCACCACCTCCGCGCCGACCGCGGCACCGCGATGCCGGTGGCCGCGAGGTCATTGTGCAGCGCGTTGTGAGGGAAATTGACGGCGGCGGGTCTTACCCGACGTTGACGAAAACCAACTACTCCGACTGGGCGGCGCTCATGCGTGTCATGCTACAGGCACGGGGCCTGTGGGTGGCGATGGCGGCGGCACCGACGACTACGTCGAGGATCGGATGGCTCTCGAGGCCATCGCGAAAGCCGTGCCGACGGAGATGGTGGGCACCATCGCGAGCAAGGAGATGGCTAAGAGAAGCATGATGACGGCGATGGCTATGCCAGGCTGGTTTTGGGGGGAGGCAGTGACCACGGCAGTGTTCGTGTTGAATCGCGCTCCGACCCAAAGTGTTGATGGGAAGACACCGTACGAGGTATGGCATGGCTCCCGACCACCAGTGCATTTCTTTCGCACATTTGGTTGTGTTGCACATGTGAAGGCGACCGACAAGCACCTCTCCAAGCTCGACGACAGGAGTACGCCCATGGTGTTTGTGGGCTACGAACCAGGGACCAAGGCGTACCGGTTCTACAACCCGCTCTCGCGCCGTGTCCACGTTTCACGTGACGCGGTGTTTGAGGAAGAGCGTAGTTGGGATTGGGGGGAGGACAAAGGAGCCGGGCCAGGTGATGATGCTGAACCATTCAACGTTGAATACATCTCGGTGCCTGCGGAACGGAGTGACATCGACACGTCGGCAACGTCTACACCGCCAGTGACTCCGGCCAGCGCGGCGATGCCCATGTGCGGGTCTGAGCCCCGCACACCGCTAACATCACCTGCGGTTGAGTTCGTGTCGCCACCAAGTGGGGAACTTGATCTGGATAATGATCATGATGATGCGCCACTTCGATTTCGTACTCTGGACAAAGTCATTGGTGCGGCGGCGCCTCCGGGGTATGCCAACCGTGAGCTTGCCGAAGAGCTCATGGTGGCGATCGGCTACGAACCTGCATCCGTGGTGGATGCAAAGAAGAGTGGTGAATGGCGCAAGGCGATGTTGGAGGAGATGGCGTCCATTGAGCAAAACGAGACGTGGTCGTTGGTAAGCTTGCCTCCTGGGCAGCGCGCCATCGGCTTGAAATGGGTGTTCAAGCTTAAACGCAATGAACACAGCGAGGTGGTGAAACACAAGGCGCGCCTCGTCGTAAAAGGGTACGTGCAGCGCCAGGGGATCGATTATGAGGAGGTGTTCGCCCCTGTTGCAAGGATGGAGTCGGTGCGCGTGGTGCTAGCTGTGGCCGCGATTCGTGGCTGGCTCGTGCACCACATGGACGTTAAGTCCGCATTTCTTAATGGTGAGCTGGCAGAGGAGGTCTACGTCGCGCAACCGCCTGGGTTTGTCGCCACCGGACACGAGAGCAAGGTGTTGAAGCTGCACAAGGCCCTGTACGGGTTGCGACAGGCTCCACGGGCATGGAACGCTAAACTGGACGCGAGCCTGCACATGCTCGGGTTCACCAGGAGTGTGTGTGAGCATGGGCTATACACGCGCGACATCGAGCAATCTCGCCTTGTTGTGGGCATCTACGTCGACGATCTCATTATTGTAGGGGAGCTTGCCGACGAAATCGACTCATTCAAGGCAGAGATGATGAAGATGTTCCAGATGAGTGATCTGGAAACCCTCTCTTATTATCTCGGTATCGAGGTAAAACAGGAGGCGCGGGATCGAGCGTGTCAAGCTACCTCGCCAAGAAGTTGCTCGAGAAAGGAGGCATGGGCGAGTGCAATCCGTGTGCGACACGATGGAGACTCGCCTCAAGCTGTCCAGCGATCTTCATCGCGGCCGATTGGCGCAGCGAGTATCGCGATCTCATCGGCGACCTACGGTACTTAATGCACACTCGGCCCGATCTCGCGTTCGCCGTGGGATACTTGAGCGATTCATGGAGGACCCAAGCAGGAGCACATGGCGGCAATGAAGCACTTGCTCCGGTATGTCACAGGCACGATCGACTACGGCTTGGTGTACACACGAGGCGATGCCGAGCTCGATCTTGTGGGCTGCAGCGACAGCGACATGGCAGGAGATGTAGATGACCGGAAGAGCACATCGGCATCATCTTCTTCCTCGCGGTAACCGGTGACTTGGCGATCCACGAAGCGTGGTAGTCGCCTTATCATCGTGCGAGGCAGAGTATATTGCAGGTGCTGCGGCGGCTTGCCAAGGTGTTTGGCTCAGACGGCTACTCAGCAATGTGATCGGCGTCGAGTCGTCTCCACGAAATTGAAGATGGACAACATGTCCGCAATCGCTCTCGGCAAGAACCCGTTCTACACCGAGTAAGCATATCGACACCAAATTCCACTACATCCGTGAGTGTGTTGTGATGGGGCAATTGGCTTGGAGTTCGCGGTGTCGGGAGCAACTCGCGGATATTTTGACGAAGCCGCTCGGAAGGGTTAATTTCCAGGAACTTCGCGGGCGAATCGGCGTCACCAAGCTTAGATGAACGATGCTAGTATTAGGGGGAGATTGTTACATAATCAGGGCATCATTCATTTGTTTTCTGTTTTTACTTAGGGCAGTTTCTAGTACTTAGTGGGGCAGTTTCTAGTTTGCTTTTACTTAGGGCAGTTTCTAATTTGCTTTTACTTAGGGCAGTTTCTAGTTCTTAGTGGGTGAGTTACTAGTTGTTGTTTCCTTGCTATTTAAGTTGAATAAAAGAGCAGAAAAGTAGCGATTCAAGCTGCACAAAAATCCTTTTTTTGATTCACGTCAGATAACAGTTCAATTTTTAGAGATAATGGAAAAAGAATTGCGTTCTACATGTGGCCTTAACGTAGAGGACAATTATACTAGAAATCAGTAAAATACATGTGATGATGATTCGCCCTAAGTTAGCCTCTAACTAACAACTTACAATCCGTTTGGAACACATGATTTCGACATGAATTTCGTAGAAATGTCAGATAAGACTGTTCAATTCTCACAGAAATCTGAAAAAAAATTACGGCTTTCCTAATAATGGGTCCTTACTATATTAGATTCGGTGACGGTATATACTACCACTACTCAAAATAGGCGTATTTTAACCACTGTACTATTGCCATTTTTTTTTCTATGCAATATTTTCCACCAAATTCAACTAATAATTGCTTATTTGTAGTTATTTTAAAGAGATGTACAAACGATTAATAGGAGCAAACTTTGTAAAAAGCTCACAGATTTAATTATTCCTTGTTCTACAATTATAGAGCTAAAATGATAAATAAATAGAACCGGATCGAGGGAGTGTTATTTAGGGGGTGTTTGGGACAGCTCCAGCTCCACCAAAATCCGTGGAGTTGGTGGAGCAGGGTATTCCTAGCTCCAGAAATTTATGGAGCTGGAGCTGTGGGTACATTAAGAGTGATTAGGTGGTCATCTTTTTTATATTTTAGACTAAAAATATAAACTTAATTCACTTTATTTTATCTTACAAACTCCAGCTCTGAGGTGGAGCTGGGATCTGAAGCTCTGCCGAACAGGGATTTAGTGCTCTCTTGTCCAGACAAAACTGGCTGATTACTTTTTTCGATTAAGAGCCTACTTAACTAAACCTAACAACGGATGCGTACCAAGTTCTATCGCAACTTAGATGAAAAGTGTAAAAGCTGCCGGGAACGTGGCTTTCTGACGGAGAGATATGGCCATATTACATTGTGCACAGTCCAAATACATGCATGCAGCTACATACACAAACTCCATTTACAAGAGATATAGCACAAAGATCCAAGACTGAATCATCAAGCCCATTTCAAACCGAGAGCTTTGGACCATGCATTCACACCAAGGACACAATGCTTCCTGGCCAAGGATTTTTCAGCCAATCAAGCAGAGAGAAATTTCGTGAGCCGATCTGCACTTCTGGGAATTGTTGGAAATATGCGCAACATTTTAATTTTAGATTTAATTATGAGGCAAATATTACAAGACACGATAGATGCATAAATCAGCAAGTAACACATTGTACTTCGAAATATACTCAATAATTAAAAACAATAGAGTTGATCGATCACACGAACCACTTACGGTTAGGTTTCATGGAGATCAGGAAGCAGCGTGGATGTGGTCGTGGAAGTTATCGACATCAAGGAAGAAGCCGAACGGTCGCGCAAATACGCTGCCCAGAAACTTTATCGGTGCCATGTGCAGGTGATCTCTGCAGCAACGGCTCAGAGGTGGTGCTCACCTTCCTTCCCTGTGCACGCTGTGGAAGAAGGCCTGTGTGGTTCAGCTACTCAACACCACAGTATAGCTATCCAGAGAGAAGGAATAAGAATACTGGAGAAATTCAATGTCTACTGGCCTGGACGTCTCCGGGTCCTTATATAGACGCGGGGTAATTACTCACTGTAACTAAAGACATTAAATTACTCATTAGTAACCGATGATATTATGTCAATTAACCCAAATTGAAATAGACGTTTAAATCGCATTTAAACATATATAATGAATAGAGAGATCATTGCATGATTCTGAAGCTAGGATGCGGCGTAGCACGGTTGCAAGTCCTAAGTCATGCGATTTTTCACTCAAAAATACGTGAATATGCTCGCGCGTGAGTGTTTAGCCAAAGTCCAGCTCATGCCATATGTGACACTATTTCAACAAGTGGCAATGACTCCACCTTATAAATTATTTTCACTCCACTTGGCTAAGGAATATAGTAGTAAAAGAGGCATGCTTTGGGGTTTTTAAGAAAATGAGCCACTTATGGGCCAAGTTCTAACACTAATTGCATTTCCTGTATTTGAAAATATGAATTTACAGCGCTCCCTTCATTGGCTGGATATACAAGCTGTAATCACTACTACACAAATATACATCACAATCGGTTCTTTTTCGTCATCACAGTCGGTTCTGGTGGTGACACAAAGTCATGAGACAGAGATGAGGCGGGCATTATTACAGTCGGTTCTTGCCCGATAGAGATGATATGGTCATCTCTATCGGTTCTTTGAAAGAAGCGATAGAGATGATGGTATTATCTCTATCGGTTCCGATAGAGATAATACCATCATCTCTATCGCTTCTTTCAAAGAACCGATAGAGATGACCATATCATCTCTATCGCTTCTTTCAAAGAACCGATAGAGATAATACCATCATCTCTATCGCTTCTTTCAAAGAACCGATAGAGATGACTTCATAATCTCTATCGCTTCTTAAAAAGAACCGATAGAGATAATATACTCATCTCTATCACTTCTTTGAAAGAACCGATAGAGATGAATATCCTCATCTCTATCACTTCTTGTAAAGAACCGATAGAGATGAGTTCATTATTCCTATCGCTTCTTTCAAAGAACCGATAGAGATGACCGTCACATCTCTATCATTTTCTTGTGAGAAAGCGAGAGATGAAGGGGTGGTGTGCTATCACATTCTAATCGGCACATATTGCACACAATATGCACATATCACATTCACACGAAATTACAGGACAACATATCACATTCAGCGAACATGAACACCTTGTTTCAACAAACACATATCACATTCGTTAACAAAATAGAACGTAAACATGCTTAACCATAAGTACACATGCAATCGCATTCGGATATGTAATATTTGTTCACATCTGGTCTAGTAGGAGCTTTTGGGATCTCTAAACCGTTAGTCCTCAGACAAGCATTCTATCGATTACCAGGCATAAGTGGTCTCGTATCTTGTTGAGTGCGATCTTTGTCTACACTCTTTTGGGGATAATGGTATTACGCAAGATAGAAACGAGTGCTCTAATTTGAGTTTTCAAATTTCCATGTGAAAGACTAATTGTATATGCATGTACTACCTCGTGGAAGCAGTGCGAGCCGACAATCAAGATCACCATGTGTTGCATGACATACAAACCACAGTGATCGTCGCTGCCTGTTGATGACACTGTGAAGAAAGAAAAATAAATTAAGAGACAAAGAAAATATGTCAGAAAATCTAAATCTTATATATGATAGCAACTTGTACCTTGAAGCGGACATACTCCAGCTTGGAGCCCTTTTTGTCGTCGTGTGTCCCTCACCTTGACGTATTCCTTGAAACCCCTATATACATTGGAAAGATGTCGTTGAGTAAAAAAATAATGAATGTAGTTAAATACAGAAAATGTTAGATAAGAGTGGTGCACTTACTGCTCCAAAGGAGGCTTGATCGCGTAGGCCATCGGTCTCTTATCAACCGAATTAAAAGTGTACACTTTGTTGTCTCGGAAGAGCACGAGTAGAACCCAATGGTTGCTTATTAAATGGTATCAGTGAAGAAAATAAGTTCACATACGGTTTCAAAGTGTGTAGAAGTAATTGAGCAGTGAAGTAGTACTTACTCCTCGTGGTGCGGGAATAGAATGAAGTCTTTCTTCGACTCGACTTGCAATGCCCTCTTGATGTAGCCGCAACCCATTCCGGTTGAAGCCTAGCCATCGTCGCGGACACAAGCTCGTGGTCGGCGAACCCAACTAGTTGTCGATTCGTCATGACCACGCCTCATCGCCTCGCAACTCGCATTGAATGTTAAAAAGCGTAATGCAAAATCCTATGGAAGTCATAAGGTCGCAGCGTGGTGCGATACTCACGGCGTCGAGGATCGTCTGAGTAGAAATATCGATGGCTACGGTTAGTGCAGACGAACAGATCCTCAAAACTAGCGGGAATGTCCCATCCTCCTCGCGGTGGAAATGTCCCTTCGTATCTAACATTGAAGTCGACACGCTCGCTATCTTTCGCTTTGTCAAAGTACCATCCATGGGTATCGAGTCCATATGCCTAGAGCGTTCAATTTCTTTGGGAGGCGAAGGGTTTTCCATGTACGTAGGCCTTAAAATCATAAGGCTTCAACGTGGTGCGTGCCGGCTCTCCTTTTGGGCGAAGGAGTCTCGAGGCAAGGCGATGGGCTTTTCATGTACACGAGGGGCGCTGTGGGCTTTGTGAGCCTAGCCTTTTAGCAGAGGCCTCGGTGGTTACGTGGTTGTCGTGCTAGTCCTTTTATACACGATTACGTACTTTGTGTAGGGCTCGTCACGGTCGTGGGAGCAGCGCAGTGCGGTAGGAACCTACAAAGCACGCGCATAATTAAGTAACTTGTTGCAATACTCTGGAATGGTACGAAGGCGTGAGGATGTTTACCTTGACCCGATCGGCGCTGTCGTGGGCCACTTGATGAGCGACATCGCGCTAGCCCGAGAGTGGTGATGTCTTCGTTAGGGAACTCGAGCACATGTGATAAGAAAGCCGTGGGCGTAGTCCACGGACCCTCATGTAGCCCTTCCCAAAGGTGACCATGCACCGTGTCGGTCTCCTTGCATGGAAATGTAACACGCGCTGCGACCTCAATAGAAATCCGTCTTCGTCGGGTGGTGGCACTTGGTAGGCACACGCAAAAAGTGCGCAACTTGAGAGAAAACATATGAAGAGTTACCCTCGCACCATTAAGTAAGGCAAAATTAATTATTACCTTGGTGGGGACCGGACTTATCATTTTGGAACCGCATGCTACTTGGTGGGGCACAGGTTTCTACTGATGGGTGGGGGCATCGGCTCGACTGGGAGATCATCGCCATCATCTCGGCCCTTAGGCGCTTCTCACGTGCCATCATCTCCACCTCATCTCCTCCTCACGTGCCATCATCCGCACCCTCATCTCCTCCCTCATCTCCTCCGAGATCTCCTCCTCATTTGCTCCTAAGCGTGTCCTTGAGCGCTCCGACGTGCCTCCCATGTTCTTGATCACGGTACTCGAGCGACATCTTGGAAGTAGGACTTCTTCGTATGCCCGACCTGCGGCAAGCACCGGCCCTTATGGTCGAGCTTCCGATCGCGATGGATAGGATGTCATTTGACCCTTGGCTAAGAAAGGTTCCTGCTCTTTCCTCGGCTTACCTCTTCACGCAATAGCGAGTGCGAATTAGATCTGAAATCAGAGGAATGGTCTCTCGCAATGTAGTAAGTTTGATATCTTACGATGGCGGAGGCGACTTGCGATAGTGGGGTTTGGTACTACCGGTGCCCGTCCGCGGTTTTCTTTGTCCTCGCTAATACCCGATCCGTGCCGCTCCTCACATATGTGCGAGTAAGGCATCGCTGTCCGAGTTGGCGCACTCCTCGGCTAGTCGTGCCCTTTACGCTTTCTTCCTTCGTAGCCACGAACCGAGGTGGTGCGGCGTGCGTGTTCGACCTTTGGGTAGCAGCGTTCCTCTGTCTCGGCTAAATGCGCCTCGGGCGTACTCTTGGTCCTCGTGAACTCCTCCCAAACATCGTTAGTCACGAGCGGATACCTCTCGAATGGTGCACGGCCTTTCAAAGACGTACTCACTTGTGCATGTAGACCACGAAGTGCCTCGAGCCACACCCATCCTCTTCAAGGCGTACCGCTTTGGCATTGTTTTCATCCTCCTCTTCTATAATCCATTTTCCCTTAACCTCGTCCCACACCGGTTCTTACGCTCGGCCCGACCTCCTTTCTCAATCCTTAACCGTTATGGGAACTCTCTCCTCACGGTTGCAGGAATGGCGGTATCGCCCTTATACTTGGGAGGATCGGTGCAAGCGCCGTCGCATTGAAGTGGAGAATTTGCGGCGTTCTCGTTGTGGCCCCTTTGCTCGGTCCTCGGGCCTTCCTCACCTTACTCGGCCCCTCGACATTTGGAACTGGCTCCGCTCGACACTTGGAAGTTGGCTTGGCCTCGGGAGCACCTTCTACTCTTTACGGCGATGAGCGATGCTCTCTAATTGCGACATTTTGAGTTTTCTTATCTAACATGGACATATATTTCACATGAGAGAAAGCAATTCGTAGCTATTATGTGAACTTCACAATAAATCATCTAAAATAACAGATCAATGGATAATTCATAGCATGTCATTGTTCTAGCATATTGCACTAGAGTAACAGATGAATGAATGATCTTCAAGGCAAGTCTGTATGTAGACCAACTAAATACGTACGGACGATAACTCCTAATCTCTAAATAGGTTTGGTACTAATCCCATTCGAGGATATGTGGTTCGGGCAAGTTCTAAGCCGTTGTACAACTCAGAGAAAATTTTGACATCTCATTGTTCTCCGGATACGTCTCGACAACAGGTCAAGAGGGTGTGTATCCAGAGAACACCGAGGAGACGCTACGAAATCTACTCGTGAGTTGTACAACGCTTCGAGAACTTGCCCAAACCATATCCTCAGCTATCAAAATCGTGGACAATTCGAGATCGCTTGCTTATAAATATGTCATTCAGACATATTTATAAATAAGCACTCTCGCGGGAGGCGAGGTTATGCAACCTAAACTCTTAACAAATCTTTGAGTACAAAAGCACATATGAGAAAGTAATGAAAAACATCGTAACATACATGGAAGCAGGATGAAGGAACATGTATATCATGAATAATTGAATATAGAGGCAACCCTTCAATTGAATATATAATGGAAACAGGATGAGGAGATTTCTATGTGATAAATAGATAAATCTATATATAAATCTTATCTTGCCAAGTTGTTGTGTTTACATGGGAAGCATCAACATAGATAACCCTAATGTGAGCAGAGAGCGACAATGGTTCATTTACTTGTTCGATATTTAAAACTATGCACAAAAGGGTAGCATTGGAATAAAGGAGAAAATCCTGTACCTAAAAGTCAGTAGATGGGTCTTTCCTTGCGGTTCCAATAAAAGAAGCACACCAAAGGGCTTTGGGGCTTCCTAATTGATGAAAAATAAAAAAACAACGATTTAGAGAACGTATAAAAGAATTCATTGATCCATCCTTTTTTTGTAATAGGTAACATTTACTACAATAGTTGTGTATGATGACCATCGAATTATTTATTTTCTTTTCAGACTGTTTGTAGCACAATATTGTGCGGCACACTTTCATCTTGAAGTTCTCAATGATCCGAGTTTCGTAGTAATCGCCTAATGCGATGGGAAGAGCATTTTCAGGTTATTTTCTCGCTAATTAATTGATGCACTCTATATTTTTGTCCATAGTTACACTGTTGCACATCCAAATATTAAATATATAATTGATGTTCCCACTTAATTGTTGCAGAATGGATGAGTTCTTTGAGAGAACAAGAGTACGAGAGGAATTAAGCGAGTGTAGTGGTAAGGACTATAACGAACAACGACAAGGCTTCTATCCTCGATTGTTTTTGTGTGAAGGTAATATCTCAATTATTTGTATGTAGAAAAATGTAAGATTTTGAAAATCTATTATTTACTTAAGCTTGGATTTTGTTTCAGAGACCATCATATCATGGGCCAATAGATGAAGGATGTACCGCATGTGTGGCTCTCATTAGAGCAACGGATCATTGTTGGAAATCTTTGGTGATTCTCGTTGTGTACTCTCAAGGAATGGTCAAAGTCGGTGGCTTTCTTGTCAAGTGTCTGCACTGGTACATAAACAGACATGCTATCTTGTCATAATAGATGCATTCTAATGGTGCCTTAATTTATTTAAATTGTATTCAAAGGCAATTGATTTATCCACGATTTAGACAACCAACGACAATTTTCAAAATTCGTGATCGACTCCAAATGCTAGCACAACATTACCATCACGAAGCAAAACACGGGATCAAATCAACAAAGAGAAAGCTATCTTCACGAGCAGCGTCAAATCGAAAGAAAAGCGGCGTCATTGCGTAAACAAATCTGGCGCCGTGGCGCGTCGAAGCGGTGGGGTGGCGTCGGGGCGGAGGGTGGCGTCGGGGCGGAGGTGGAGTCGGGGCGGCGGGGTGGGCGGAGGCGTCGGGCGGAGGGGGCGGGGCGGCGTTAGAGCGGCGGGGCAAGGCGCGCTGGGGCGTGGGGGGCGGGGTGGGGAGGCGGCGGCGGGGGGGCGTCGGGCGTGGGGGCGGGATGGGGGGAGAGAGGCGGCGGGGCAAGGCGCGGGCGTGGGGGGGGGGGGGAGGCGGCGGCGGGCGTCGGGCGTGGCGCGGGGGGGGGGAGGAGCGGCGGGCGTCGGGGTGTGGGGGGGCGGGGGGGGGAGCGGCGCAGGGCAAGGCGCGGCGGCGTGGGGCGGGAAAGGCGGCGCGAGAACAAGCCGGGCGCGCGGACTTATGATTTTGCCAAATGTTGAAGTGCAGCCCTAATGAATCACGTGGTCCTCATTTCTCTATCGATTTTCTTGTAAAACCGACACAAATAAAAAGTAATATCTCTATCGGTTTTTTATAAACCGACACAAAAACATAAGATTATTACGGAATAATCATCACTATCGGTTTTGTTTGTAAAACCGACACAAATAAAGAGATTCACATACAGTATCGGTTTTTGAGTAAAACCGACACAAATATAAAAGGTACATCTATACGGTTTTTCAAAAACCGACACTAATAGAAAAGGCCCATCTCAATCGGTTTTATTGAAAACCGACACAAATAGTTTCTCTATCGGTTTTTTCAGAAAACCGACACAACAAACAAAAGATCACTCTGGTTTTCTCAGAATAATCATCACTATAAGTTTTGTTTCAGAAAACCGACACAAATAAAAAAATGCACATCTCTATCGGTTTTTTTCAGAAAACCGACACAAAAAACCTGGAACATCTCTATCGGGTTTTTTCACAAAACCGACACAAAAAAGAAAAGATCACCAGAATAATCATCACTATCGGTTTTGTTTCAGAAAATCGACACAAATAAAACATGCACATCTGTATCGGTTTTTTCAGCAAAACCGACACAAATATAAAAGGGATATCTCTATCTGCTTTTTTCAGAAAACCAACACAAAAAACAAAAGATCACTACGGTTTTCTCAGAATAATCATCACTATCGATTTTGTTTCAGAAAACCGACACAAATAAAAAAAAGGTACATCTGTACCGGGTTTTTTCAGATCGGTTTTATTCAGAAAACCGACACAAATAGTATCTCTATCGGTTTTTCTCAGAAAACCGACACAACAAACAAAAGATCACTCTAGTTTTCTCAGAATAATCATCACTATCGGTTTTGTTTGAAAACCGACACAAAAAAAAATGCATATCTGTATCGGTTTTTGAGAAAACCGACACAAAAAACTGCTATATCTCTATCGGTTTTTGGAAAACCGACACAAAAACTCAGTACATATCTATCGGTTTTAGAATAAAACCGACATAAAAAGAAACATGCATATCTCTATCGGTTTTGTTCACAAAAGCGATACAAATAAACGTTTATATCTCTATCGGTATTCTAATAAACCGACACAAATGTTGTTCAATGCACTATTTGTTTTCGGAGAAACCATGAATTCGAACTTGCGAAATATCGATCAAAGAGTGAAAAGGCCATAACTTTTGCAAACATAGTTGGAATTTTTGAAATTTTGCAGAGCAGGACTTTGTGATACTACAAATCTTTTCCAAAAGTATTACGCAAAAAGTCGACATTGAAAAAGAAGGCCAAAGTCACTTTGTAGGCATGATTTTTGTTCAAAGAGTCTCAAAGTCAAATCTTTCTGAAATGAAGTCCAAGTATTTTGAAAATTGCGAGAAAGGATTTGATGTAGAGCTTCTTTTTCTTGCTTCAAGTAGATGATACATACCACAATCCATTGAAAATTTTTTGCAAAAGTTTCATACGTACACGTAACCTTTGCAAACACGAAACTACAGTTATGTACAATACAAACATTTCAAACACATAGCAACTGATACAATGATGTACTCCTTTTATTTGCAATACAACCCTTCCTGATGATCTACACGCATGTAATTTCTTCCATGTGTGTCATCGTCGCCACTAAGACAGGCCCCATCCGCAAACGGAGGTATTTCATCAAATTGGTCGTATTCTTCTTCATCTATGACATTTTCGACTCCAACGATCCGCCGCTTGCCATGAAGGACGACGTGCAACCTCGGATTGGCCGGATCACGCACATAGAAGACCTGATTTGCTTGCTTCGCAAGTACGAATGGGTCATCTGATAGGAGGATAGGTCCCGACCTTTCGATGAGAGAGGGATAGATTCGATTGGGTGGAAGAAGACGTTGGCGATCCGACTACACCGTCCCCAGACGATGCGCCTTAGCAATCGTTACACCGACTTCGAAGTTGTTATTGATCTTCTTTGGTGCACGATCAACGACGACCCGAAGGCCTTTGTCCCTGCAAGCAATCGAAGAACACGCAAGAACAAGATGAACAAGCACTGAAATTATAATTGAAACCACGAGTTCATTCAGAATCACAAAAGAGGGGTTTCCGATGACAAGTAATTCGGACGGTTTAGCCAACACGCGCGATTACAAGAAGTAGCAACTGCTATCTTTGATCTAAAAAAAAACCCACCATCTAATGGCAGCGGCTGGCTGTTTTTATTGTGGAGAGGCGTCTAGGAACCCTAGGGTGCAGCCTTAAGTGGGCTTTCCTTGTTACAAGGCCAAAGGCCCACTTTTGACTTGGACTGAAAAAGTGACGCTGCTTGATTGAACGATTCCCGTCAACTCAGAAGGAGTTTGGATGTAATTCTAGATCCGTTTGAAAGTAGACTTGATAAGCTTTCAGTGAAGTACAAGAACGCCCAAAACGGAGTCCGGATGTAGCCGTGGCGGCCGAAACAAGTCAGCCCTGTCCTGGAGTCGAATCTGAACCGAACTCGTGCACTTCTCTTCTATCCTTCATCTTGGTTGGTTCCTCACCCAAGTTCCTGAGGCAAAGGACATCATCACAAGAATTAAATAGCATTCCATCCATTAAAATATTCGTATGAAGCCCGAGGAACGAATTCACCTGGTAATTGAGTTGACGTGCGCGAGCTCGAGTAATCGGTCCATGTATTACAGCAACGGGGACCGATTGATGCGTAGGTGATGGATTTGCAGGTGTGGCTATATCCATAGAAGTGATGTCCTCATCATCATCTTTATAGGCGAGTCTGTTTAGATCCACAAGAGTAAAACCTCTCTTGTCGACCTTCACTCCATATAGGAGTCCCACCCACTTACATCGGAACAATGGAATTTGGTATATTCCGTAATCGAGCTCCCAAATTTCTTCGATCACCCAGTAAGAGTTCATTGCCATTGAGGATCCTCCTTTGAATGATGTTCATCGGAAAAAGCATCTATGCTTACACCTTTGTTTTGAGCAGTACTCTTAGCATCGACTTTCGGTGTAAAAGGTGTACCCATTAATATCGTACCCCTGCCATGTATCAGTACATTAAATCTAGGTCCGTCACCAACCATTTGATAGTCTCACTAATGAGACCTCCGCCCTTTGTTTGAACCATGTGAGAAATCTATCGTTGTGTTCTCGCATGATGGAAAGCTCATCCATTTGTGGATTCTCTTCCGTAATATCGACTTGTCTTGCTCGATGTACCTGCAACTTCTGCGCTTCTTTGCAAGATATCCGATGCGCTTTGCAATACATATCAAACCGTGGCCTCGTTAGTTTCGGTCCAACGGTTCCTTTGCCAACAAGTCGCCCTCATGGCGAGATAGAGGAACACCGATTGCTTGTCTTTTCCGAGATAGTCCACGCAGAACTCAATAACCTCTTGATTACCATAACCTTCCACAATACTACCCTCGAGCCGACCGATTCCTCACGTAGGATTTTAATATACCCATGTACCTCTCGAGCGGGTACATATAACGTAGGAATGCGGTCCACATATCTTAATCTCTCTAACGAGGTGAACAACAAGGTGGACCATGACATCGAAGAACGACGGTGGAAATGCATCTCAAGTCGACATAGAGTCCGCACCACCTCACTCGCAAGTTGTCTAGCACGTCGGGTCAATAACTGCAGGAGATCGCATTGAAGAAGTAACACACCGTGATTGCAAACGACATCCTCTGGCGAATATTTCTTATTGCAACCGGGAGCATTTGGGTAATCAAGACATGGCAATCGTGGGACTTCATGCCCAACAACTTCAAATCATCCAAGGACACAAGCTTCTTAATGTTCGCGGAGTAGCGGATGGAACTTTAATACCATGGAGACATTTGCAAAGGTCCTCTTTCTCCTTCTTGGACAGGTGTAGCATGCGGCGGGGATATACGGACCTTTTCCATCCTCCTCTATCACCGCAAGCACGGGCACGATTCCCATGTAGGCCATGTCGCGACGAGCATTCACACCATCCTTTGTCTTTCCGGTATGTTCAGCGGGATACCAACCAAATTGTCCCGGACATTCTTCTCAACGTGCATGACATCAATACAATGCGAACATCTAACTCCTTCGAAGACGGTAAGTCCCAAAATATTGACCTCTTCTTCCAAATGGTCCTAGAACGAACAGATTTCGACTCTTTCCGCATTGAACATCGATATCCTCTACACGTGAATATACTTGCCTTCCACTCATAGGTGCGGTCTTTGAACGGACTTCCTCTTCCCATCAAATTTGTCATCCATCTTACGGTATCGATGACTTCGAGGTAGAAACCTCACGGTGACCCATATACAGTTTTCTTGGAATTGGCACCATAGGCTCTCGGTCTCCTCTTCACAAATAGGACACGCTTTTGCTCCTTTTCGATCAGAGCTCGCCAAATTACCAAGAGCGGAAATCATTTATGGTGCAAAATACCATAGCCCGTAGGGTGAAATGCTCTCTTCAGACGCATCCCACACAATGACCCGTCATTCCACAATTTTACCAAATCCTCGATCAATGGAGCGAGGTACACATCAATATCATTTCCATTTGTTTGGGTCCCGAGATTAGCAACGACATCATGATATACTTCCGCTTCATGCACAACCAAGGAGGAGGTTGTAGATACACAACAGAAGCGCCCACGTCTTTGACGATCGCTCATGTTACCAAACGGATTCATTCCATCGGTACTCAATCCAAATCTTATGTTCCTCATTTCGGCACCAAACTCCTCATGTTTCCAATCGATGTTTCTCCATTGAGCCGAATCAGCAGGGTGTCTCAGCTTGCCATCTTCCTTTCGAGACTCATAATGCCAACGCAACAATTTTGCTTCTCTAGGATTTGCAAACAACCTTTCTAGACGCGGAATGATGGGCAAGTACCACAATACCTTGGCCGGTGCACCTTTAGTGACCTCTTCACCCTCGTTGCCCCGGCTCTTACGCTTCTTGTCGTTACGCTTCTCCTTTTGTTTGTACCGAGGCACACCGTAAACCGGACAAATGTGCAGCTCCTGATGTGCGTTACGGTACAAGATGCAATCATTTGGACATGCATGTATCCTTTCTATTTCCATTCCCATGGGACATAGTAGCTTCTTCGCTTCATAAATGCTTGTTGGCAACTCGTTTCCCTCCGGAACCAGGTCCGATAGAAGAACTAGAAGTGCATTAAAACTTGTATCTGTCCAACGGTGTTTTGCCTTCAGTTCGAACAATGCAAGGACCGAACCTAACTTAGTGTATTCTGCTTTGCAACCTGTGAACAGTGGTTTCGCATCGTCTTCCATCAGGCTTTTAAACTTTCCAAACTCTCTTTCTGTGTAATTACCCTCCACATCCCGCAACATTTGCTCCAAATTCTCCGCCTCAAACATATCAAATTGCAACTCATCATCCGGTTCCACCGTGTCTTCATTGCATACCGCAGGGTACTACTGTCTCCCGTGATGGATCCAACACGTGTAATTCCTCACGAAGTCACGTCGAATCGGTGGTCCTCAATTTGGTGAGTTCTTGAATCTTCTCAGATTGGTGCAATCAATGCAAGGACAATATATGAAGTTTACACCCTCCTCACCATGTCCTCTTGGCAATTTTTTGAACTCCTTAACACCCCTCTGAAATTCAAAGACTCACACGACTTTTGCATACATCCATTCCTTACGGTTCATCGCAATTAAACTTAGCCCAATAAATTATGCACAAAGCTGGAGCGACAAGAAGCTAGTTATTTGAAATATTGAGACATCATTTGATTAATATTACCTTTGCAAAATAGATGACAATTTCCTGCAACATATATGAAATATGTACTTTCCGATCGATACCTAGATTCTTCCCTGGTTTAGAGCTTCCAATTTCCTAGATAAGAGACATACATTTTTAACATGAACAATGATATCAAACAATCTAATTATATAGTGCAAGTTAGCCTCATGGATCTTTTGACTACAACGAAACAATACAAGGGTACCAACGATGACTCCTAATCTCTAAATAGGTTTGGTCCTAATCCCATTCGAGAATATGTGGTTCCGACAAGTTCCTAAGCCGTTGTACAACTCGGAGAAAATTTCGGCAGCATCTCGCTATTCTCCATATACACGTCTCGACAACAGGTCAAGAGGGGTGTGTATCTGGAGAATACCAGGGAGACGCTACCGAAATCTCTACTCTGCAGTTGTACAACACACTTCGAGAACTTGCGGCACATATCCTCAGCTATCCAAAGCGTGGACAATTCGAGATCGCCGCTTATAAATATACCATTTCGTTCGGTATATTTATAAACAAGCATCCTCGAGCAGGAGGCGACGAGGTTCCGCACCCTAAACTCTAGCATTCATCAGGTGACAGCAATAATAATTTCATATTAACATCAAAGCACTACAAATTAAGATAATTAAATACATGTGTACATGCTTGTGAAATAAAGGGTGTGAAATCTGATAGGATATACACAATACCAGTGCAATCTAAACTTTCTTCGCGACATATCAAAATTACATAGTACAAAATTAAAGGGGTTTGAAGGAATGCTCACATTTTGAAGAAAACCACAAATTATGCAAAATGAGGGGAAATCTCCTCAAGTTAAGGCTTCAAATTTACCCTCTTAACACCCACCCTTGAGGATTTCAAATTTTCTCACCCAAGTATTTCTTCCAAACACAGAATATGAGCTTTTTTTCTGGTGGCGGCGGAGAAACCTCCTCTGGAACAATAACAGAGAAGAGTTCAGCTCGAGTGGTATAAATAACCTAACGAGGTACATCACTATCGGTTCTCATATAAAAAGCGATAGTGATGTGATCATGAACATCACGATCGGTTCTTACAAGACAAGCGGCAGTGATTATAATAGTCATCACTATCGGTTTTCATATAAGAGCGATAGTGATGAGATCGCACACATCACTATCGGTTCTTATTTAGAAGCGATAGTGATGATAATGAACATCACTATCGCTTCTCACAAAAGAACCGATAGTGATGAGAAGAGCGATAGTGATGTCCATTATCATCACTATCGCTTTAAATAAGAACCGATAGTGATGTGACGCGTCTTATCACTATCGCTTCTTATATGAAAACCGATAGTGATGATAATGCATATCACTATCACTTCTCGCGTAAGAACCGATTTTAATGTTCCCAGTGCTACATCACTATCACTTCTAACCTAAGAACCGATAGTGATTATGATTAATGCCTCTCCTAAGTCATCTATCACAATCGTTTCTTCCTAAAAACTTAAGAACCGACACAGATGAAGCGATAGTGATATACCATTCTGTAGTAGTGAATACTCCTATCAATTGAAGTAGCGTGCATTTGCCTTTCTGAGCTGAGGAATGTTTGTAAGAACGCTAACTTACAGCGCAGATTTGTACAAAGATACAAATGTGGAATGTTAGCCCCCGTTGATATTATGTTTGCATTGTAACACGGGAAAATATATATCATAGTACGTGCACATTAGCTTACTCATATTTACCGGCCTCTGCTGTCCAGATGCTAGTAAGAAGTAGTAACTCACCACGACATACATCTGAAGTGTAGTAAATTAATTCTCTTTAATACTGGTAGCACTTAGCTACAAACCGATTAGTAGATCGTGTTGAGGAACCTCGCTATCGAATAGTCCGGGGTTCCCGAACAGATCTGAAGTGGAGAACAGAAAGAGAGAGAGACACGTGTTTAGGGAGAGCAACAACGGGAATTCT
Organism: Otatea glauca; assembly: GCA_036346275.1. Classification (NCBI taxonomy): domain Eukaryota; kingdom Viridiplantae; phylum Streptophyta; class Magnoliopsida; order Poales; family Poaceae; genus Otatea; species Otatea glauca. Next base: position 9,243,029 of record CM070716.1, on the reverse strand, counting down.
TTATTGCTAATGAATCCATGTACATAGGGGGGGACCCCTCCTCCTTTTATAGCTTTCCTCTAGGGTTTCGACCAAGGGTCCACATGGGCCTTCAATGGGCTTTTAGGGTTTCTTAACACTCCCCCTTGGGCCCTTTGCCGCGAGATGCATATGCCTCAAAACTCGAAAAACCCCAGTGGGAAAAATACTTGGAGAAAGAGTACATAGCATACGCTTACTATGTTGCACGAATTGCCTCGTCAAAACCTTATGCAAGAAAACTTCATGAAAAACTTGCTAAGGAAAAAGAGTACAATTCTCCCAACTTCCATTACTAATCTTCGAGATTCATGTTGGGTATTCATAATTCATCTTCGAGATTTATGTGGGAGTATGTGAAATATCTCCCCCTGAAATCTGCACTTCTCTAAGTCTCATCATCCCAATTCCTTTCACGCACCTTTCAAAGGTAGATGCTGGGAGTGATTTAGTGAACAAATCTGCAAGATTTTCACATGACTTAGTATGCAATATCTTGATCTCGTTCATCTTATGCAATTCATGAGCATAGAAGAACTTGGGGTTGATATGCTTCGTGAGATTGCTCTTCACATAACCCATACGTGCTTGGGCAACACAAGCCGCATTATCTTCATAAATTATCGTGGGGTTTGCTCAATGTTCAAACCACATGACTTACGGATGTGGTGAACCATTCTTCGAGCCATGCACATTCACGAGATACTTCATACAAAGCTATGATTTCCGAGTGGTTTGTCGGCGTCGAGACAAGAGTCATTTAGGCGACTTCCAAGAAATTCTTTGTTCCTCCACATAGGAAAACATAGCGGTTTGGGACTTGCGGTTATGCGGTCCGATAAGTACCCAGCATCGGTGTAGCCAACCAAATTCAATTCATTGTTTCTTCTGGAAAATAGACCGAGGTCTTTGCTTCCTTGGAGGTAGCGGAAGATGTCCTTGATCCCTTTCCAATGCCTTTTGGTGGGTTACGCCTTTGCATAGGGCTAGCAAATTCACAATGACGCAATGTCCGGGCTAGTGCTATCCGCAAGGTACATGAGCGCTCTAATTGCACTCAGATATGGGAATTCTGCTCCCAGGACTTCCTCCCCCTCTTCTCTAGGTCTGTATGGGTCTAGGTCTGCTTGGAATGACATTCCGACCATTGGAGTCTTTGCAGGATATGACTTTTCAAAACAAAACCTTTCCTACACTTTCTGTGTGTAGGTTGATTGATGTACCAAGATTCCTCCTTGGACATGTTCAAGCTGCAAGCCTAAACAAAACTTGGTTTTACCCAAATCTTTCATTTCAAACTCAGACTTCAAGTATGAGCATGCCTCTTCAATTTCTTCATCCGTCCCAATGATGTTCAAGTCATCTACATAGACGGAGATTATCTGAGAATCCATTCGGGATCATTGTATAAACACACATGGACAATCTTATTTGTTTGTGTAGCCTTTCTTGCGAGAAAGTCACTCAGCGATTGTACCACATTCTTCCTAAGCTTCCCACCCATACGGTGATTTCTCCAATTTCACTTTCTGCATGGTTTCTATTTGCTCCATCTTGGTTGGGATAGGAATTCCTTAGGTACTTTCATGTATATCTCGAATCCAAGTTTCCATACAAATATCTTGTGACAACATCCATTAGCTTCATTCTCAACTTCAAGTTGATCGCCATTGAGATCAAATATCTAAAGGTAATTCCTCCCATGGTGGAGAATAGGTTTCTTCATAATCAACTCCGGGACGTTGAGTGAAACCTTGAGCTACAAGCCTTGCTTTGTACCTTGCAACCGTTGTTTTCATTTCTCTTAGAACAAAGACCCATTTGTGACCTACGGGCTTATATGGGGAGGTGTGCGGCATACGGCTCAAACACCTCTCTCTTGTTGGAGAGACTAACTCTGCAGTGATTGCCTTTTCCATTCTTCCCAATCTAGCCTTTTCTTGCACTCTGCGAGAGATGCGAGCTCGGGATCATGATCAATGATCGAGGCAATCTTCTTTGCAAAGTATGCATCAATGTTGGTCGTTGCTCTATTCAGAGGATTCTCTGTTATTACAAAGTTTATGGCCATTTCTTCATGGGGTGGTTCATGCACTTCTACTTGCTCTTATTTGCTTTTCCCTATCGCAGAGCAAGTTCCTTTAGCTTTCATCGCCTATGTGTGCGCACACATTATTTCCGTGCTTCCTTGATGGAAGATTCAAGTCAGGAATTGCCTTTTCCGTTGGCTTCTTTCGGTGCAGTCTCAAGCGGCTCCCCTTCTTTCCTTGGGGCATTTTCGTGATTGGTTGTGGTAAGTCCTCTCGCTTGATTTTCTCAGACGTCTCCGGGTACTTTGGGTTTGAGGAGCGGGTTTCTGTTCTTTTTCTTTGAGGCCTCGAGCAGTGAGGATACCTTCTATTTTCTTTGGTATTTCCACCCTCTCTGGTGCATTTCTTGCTGGTATATGCGACTTAACCACGCCCTTGGATCACAAAAATGATCAGCAGATTCATTTGCTAAATTCGCAAATCAATTATCTTGGACTTCTGATTTGCTTCATTAGTGCGGGGTCATGTGCGGGGATCGGTGGAATGCCATATGATTTCCGGCATTTTTCATCCAAAGGTTGATTTCCTCCCTAATGACGGAAAGCGATCCTCGTCAAAGATGCAATCGTGAATCGGGTCAGTATGCAAGTCTCGATCATGGGTTCCAAATACGATTATGGATGCACTCACATAACCAGCGATATCCCGGACTTGCGGAGAGGGCCCATTGCGATCCGCGAGGGGTGGTATAGGTACATATACCATACACCCAAATTTTCTAAGAGGAGATCTTGGGATGATCCGTGCACAAATTGCATAGGAGAATGGATGTTGTAGGCCGATGGTGCGAAATTGATAAGTCTTTGCTGCGTGCGAGGATGCGTGTCCCCAACAAGTGTTGGGCAAGTTACAACTCGCAAAGCGGTCGGCAATGAATTTAATCCTCTTTATTAGTGCTACGCTAGTCCATTCTGCGTATGGACGTGCGGTGCGGAGTGCTCAATCGCTATCCTGTTCTTTGTGCAATAATCATCAAATGCCTTTGAAGTAAATTCTCCGGCATTGTCCATTCTAATGGACTTCACGCGATGATCAGGGAAAGCATTCTTAATTCTTATGATCTGCGAGATCAGCTTTGCAAAAGCATGGTTTCTTGTTGACAACAAGCATACATGCGACCATTTCGAGGAAGCATCGATGAGCACCATAAAGTATCGAAACGGCCCTGACAGGGGCTGAATTGGACCACAAAAATCCCCCTGGATGCGTTCCAGGAATGCAGGGTTTTCACTTTGCACTTTCATGACAGAGGGTCTAGTTATTAATTTCCCGGTGGCACATGCAGGGCACACAAAATCTTCATGATTCGGGAAATTCTTAACATTAATGCCATGACCTTGTGAGTTGTTCACTATATTTCTCATCATTCTAAGACCAGGATGACCTAATCTACCATGCCATAAAGAAAATAATTGAGCTTCTAAAAGCAGTCTTCACGGAAGTATACACTTGGTGCATGAATATTCGTGTAGTGCAACCTGATTCATATGAGGACATTTTTCTAATACCATTTTTCCACATACCGCGTGCTTCATGATGCACAAGTATTCTTTGCCATTTTCTTCATTGGTTTCTACGTGAAAACCATTGGCGCGGATGTCTTTAGAGCTTAAGAGAGTCGCGTTGATTCGTGGTACAAAGGGCTTCTTCAATTACCAAAATTGTACCCATAGGCAATATAATTGTAGCTCTTCTGAGCCGATTACATATGAGCCGCTTCTGCGATCATAGTAATCTTTCAGCGTTCTTCGTGATCATTGGAAATACTTAGACTCTCTTAAGATGGTATTTGTTGTGCCACTATCAACAATGCATATCTCTTCCATTTAGGCGCTACGATTTCTAGATGCAAGGAATATAATTCCAATCGATAGAGGCAAAAACAATCCAAATATTACTTGCAAAATTGAGAATACATGGAATAAAGAATAAATTGCGTATTTATTCATGAAAGAAGTATGCTCTTCTAGAGCTTACTATTCATTATTCAAAGGAAATGCTAACAACCATAATCTAAAAGAAAATGCGATTCATGCATTAATGGGTTTTGGACTTTCCTTGGCCTAAAACTTCTCTTTTTCACCACCGCTTGCCCTTTTTCTATGAATGGGCTTTCACATTGTAGCTATTGGCATTGACTTACGTGCGATGCCTCGTCAGTGGTGCGAGACATAGTTCTTGCGTAAAACATCGTCTTGCGATTCCGCAACTTGCATTACATCAATCGATTCGCTATCTGCTTGTATGCGTCTGACGATAGCTACGTGCACTCTGGATAGCATTTGGGTGGAAAGTAGAGAGTTTTCTCAATCTTCTCCTCATTAGTGATCTTCTTGCCACCTAGGGAGAGATTAGTACAAATTACATGCAAGTCCGAATTGTACTCTACCCTTTATTCTATAGTTGCAAATCTCAAGCGTACCCAATCTTGCTTGTGCTTGGGGCAAGATGGTGTACTTGAGCTTCTCGAACCGCTTCAAGTGCGGTCAAAGCTTGAGTGCACTCTCCTCGACCATATATTCATTCTTTAGAGTGGCCGAGAGATGGTGCACGAGAAAGTGCGAGCTTGATCGTTACGCGCCACGGTAGGTTTTGCGTCTGCGAGGACCCTAGACCAATCGTTGAACGGAGCTTCTTGCCCCAAGAACAATCTTTACGTCCGATGCCCAAGTGAGGTAGTTACGGCCGTGCGGGCGGCTCTTCAAACTCACGATTCACGATGCGGACATCTTCATGATTTCAAAATTCCGACATTAGATTCTGCGTGTAATCTAACAGAAAATGGTTGCAATAAGCATAAAGTACGAGAAAATAAATTGCTATGCATTGCAATATCTTAAATAAAACAACAGATTCAAAATTCATAAAGAAAATTCACAAGCAGAGAAAAAAACAAGAAAAATTAAAAGCAGAGCCAAAAAAATCTTCTTGATTTTACGGCAATTTTCAAAATTTTCTGCAATTTTTTCTTTTTTTCTCTTTTCTTCTTCTTCTTCTTTTTCTTTTCTTTGTTTTACGGACGAACCGACCTCTTGGGCTTACTTTTGGCCCATGCGTGCGTCGCGGCTAGGGTTTCCCCAGCCGCGCAAGCCTTCCTTCCTTTTTTTCGTTTGCTTCCTCCGCACAAATGCCGCTGCCTTTTTCGTTTGCTTCCGTTCTTTTGCCCTACCGCACGGCGCCGGTGGTGAGATGCGGCACGCGCGCAGGGCGGGGCGAGGGCTGCTTTCAGGCGCAGCAGGCGGCGAGGAGGTCGATCTGGTCGAGCCCGGCCGAGCCCTGGCGAGCCAGGCGCGGAGCGGCGAGCGCGCGGCGGCGCCGGCTACGAAGCGGGCTACTAGCCGGCGGCAGCGCGAGGCGAGCGCTGGCGGCGCTGGCCGGGCGGGGCGAGCCGGCGGGCAGCGCGAGGCCGATCGTGCGGCGCTGCCGAGTGGCAACGCGGCGGCAGACGGAGGCGATGGCGCGCGGCCAGTCGGGCCGGCGGTCGGCTTCCTCGGCGCGGCGCGTCTGGCGGCGGCGCGGCGGCTTCATGTGGCGCCGAGGCGCGCGCCAACCGGCCGCGGCGGTGGGCGCAAGCCGAGCCAAAGGGCGGCGCCGCGGCGCGAGGCGGCGGGCGGCGTGGGAAAATCGCGGCGTCGCGGCGCTTGGCGCGGCGTGCGGCTCTACGCGTGCCTCGGCGCGCTGCGGGCGCGGCACCGCACCGCCGGTCGGGGCAGTGGTGCAGCGGTGGCGCATGCGGTCGGCGACAGCGTCGCGCAAGAAAACCGTCGCGTCTTTGGCGAGCCGGTCGGCGACAGCTGCATGAGGCCGAGCCGCGCAGCATGGCGGCTGCGGCAATGCCGGGCCGTGGACCAAGCGCGGCACGCGCATGCGTGATCGCGGCGCCGGCCGAGACGGCTCTTCGTTTGAGCGTCTGACGGGAGGTGGCCGAGCGGACCGGCGGCGACGCGGCATTGCGGCACCGGCGTGCACGGCGGCGCGCTTCGGTGGCGCGTATTGCGAGGCACGGCCGAGGCGCCATCGGCGGCGATGTCATCGCGTGGCGTGCGGCTGCGTCTTGTGAAGACCGAGGTGATGCGATGCTGCGACAGAACGCGCACGCGAAGCTTCAAGCCGCGCTCTTGATGTTCTTCTTTTTCTAGATGAACATTAAATTCATGTACCGTGGTTTCGTGGCAATTAGCTTCGGCGTTCTTCGTGTAACCGTGCCACGTAGGATAGATGCATGCATAGAAAGGAACCGATTAGATTCAATCGCTAATTCTCACCTTTCTCACCTTTTCAAACCGATCTCGGTAGAGCTTCGTGCGATAACGTGTTGAGAACCTCGCTATCGAATAGTCAGGGGTTCCCGAACAGATCTGAAGTGGAGAAACGAAAGAGAGAGACACGTGTTTAGGGAGAGCAACAATGAATTCTTTATTGCTAATGAATCCATGTACATAGGGGACCCTCCTCCTTTTATAGCTTTCCTCTAGGGTTTCGACCAAGGGTCCACATGGACCTTCAATGGGCTTTTAGGGTTTCTTAACAGATCGAAGCAAAATCCCCCAGCTGATGATGGTTTTCTCTCCCCACTGCTACAAAGCTCCACTTGCAGGTCGACACTAATACTGCAAAGAGCACCTACCTACAAAAGGAAAAGAATGGAACCAACCAACTTTCACCCACAAGGAAAGGAAACCGGAGCTGCGCGGCAACAAAATTGACGAAAGATTCTCCTGGGTCCACCGCTGCCGTGGCAGCCACAAGTTTGGCCTCGCTCATCCGTCGCGGTCACAGGTAGGCGCCGGAGGGGTCCCTATCGTGGCCACGAGCTTTGGACAAAAGCCCCAACACATAAGTAGAAGAGCTCTACAAAACCGTCCGACGGATCGGTGACACATGATGGCGAGAGACAAAGACGTAGCGGCCTAGTACGGCTGCAGATTGTGCGAGCACCACCGAGTTCCATTGGATTCCGCGCGCCCCGTACAGAACTACCACAGAGAGTCTGAAGGTGTGGCGAAGGCAGGGTGCTTGCTGCGGATTCGCTTCATCGGCCAATGTAGGTCGAGCGCAATGTGTCCACCGAAAAGTTGTCAGAAATCATGCATTTTCTGCAGCAGCGGGTCTTTTTTCCCTGACATCTTGTCTGAGGCCCAATACCCACCGGGATTCCGGCCCAGCGCACGGGGTAGAAGCCCACGTACCATTTTTGTTGGGCCAACTTGAGTGGATGTTTGGATGACACCGCGCGACAAAATATCCTGCTTTGTTAAAGTGGATCGAATGTCCATGAGATGAATTAGGTATATTTTTTTGTACTAGGTCCAATTTAGCAAGCTAATGGTAATATCCCGAAAAATTCAAAAATAGAAAAAAATAAAATTTAAAAATGGAATTGAATAAAATTTTAATTGGAAGCAAAATTTTAATTTAAAATATCATCTTTTTCCTCATTTTCTTGAATTTTAGTATTATGAAAAGAATAATTTTAATATTAAAATCCAGTCATCCAAAATGAACAAACTATGAAAATGAGTTTTAAGTATAATCTTATTTTGAATTTTCACCTTTTCTGATTTTTTCTTGAATTTTGGCTTTTAAGAAAATCTTTTATATTAATAGTTCTCTTTTCCTTCAAAATGCAAAACCCAAAATCCTATAAGAAACAATGTCTAGAAAATTTTATATAAATCCTAAATCATCTCTAGGGCATCACCAGAAACTTTCAAAGGTATGTGAACACATTTAGAGTTGAAAAGAAATCAAAAACTGTATACGGAGACTAACAACAATATGCATGTCAGAATTTAATAAAACTTTTTGAATGTGATCATCAATTGAAATTTTATGTAATCATGTTCAGTTTCTTCAGATCCAAAATAAAAATTTTAAAAAATAATAAATCTGATTTTTCCCTTTTATAAAATGAAAAACTGAATCAATTTAAAAGTAACATTATAAATGTCAAAATTTTATAAAATTCTATATGTTTGATAATCATCTGAAATTTTTATGGTAGCTCTCAATTACAATGAGGATCACACATAAAATTTTTTATACAACATAAATCTTATTTGTAAAATAATAAAAACAAAAATATGAAAATAATTAATTTTACAGTGAGATTTTCAGAATTTTTAAAAATCACTCATACATGATAATGATTAGAAATTTTTACAGTACAACACGAACCGCATTGGGAATCAACAAAAAAAGTTTTAAAAAATTTTAAACTTGAATGACAGCCTAATTAATTGATTGAACCCTGTCTATCCAGAACAAAGGAACTTGCTTCCCCTGTCTTCAGCTCATTGCCCTATAGGTTCCATACCTTGCAAGCCACTTGCCACTGCCACACTTTGCTTACCCCTCTACCTTGCCTCTTCTTCTCTTAGTTGCTACTTTGCCTATTTGCTTTGCCCGACCTTTGCCACGACAACAAAACCTGGTCGAATCCATTGCCATGGCAAATGTGGGATGTAGGCCGAGCTCATTTGCATCGTGTGAACATAGACCAGTCTTGCGGCGCCATTACTGCCCTGGACCCCAAATCTCTAGCTTCATCATCATCAGCCATGCACTGCCTCTAAGCCACCGACCTCTCCCTTAGTCTCTTGGTCAGCCTATCTCTCTCGAGCCAACTAGCGTCACCTCACCGCCTTGACCAATGACAAACGCCGTATGCTGCCAAGCGCTACCCATACCCTGCCATGGTATACCATTGCTATACCCTGCACCGAACTAGCACCGAAAAACCCGCGCATCCCCACCGTCGTTCCCACTGCTATTCGCGACCGAATTCACATTGTTTCCTTGCCTAAAAAGCTAGCAGATGCCTCATCATAGCTCACCACACCACCTCTAACCTCCCTAGCCCGAGCTAAAGCGCTTTGAGCCATCATCCACCTCCATTGCCGACAAGATTAGAAAATCAGGCCAAAGCCAGATTAAGCAATCCGGTGAGTCTTTCTCAAAACTCTTAAGCGTGGAGCATCCTCATACGTCTCTAATCCCAGTGCACGACATAATACCTGCTCCAATTGCTTATAGCACTAGTGCACCAATCTTCTTCTTCCCTGTCACCAGCACACGATGGCAGGCCGTTTTAGCTGCCCCCCGTTGTAAGATCGAGGATGCAGACTAGAGGGGGTTGAATATGTGACTTTAAAAATATTTCTCACTAAATACACGCTCTATTTATCCCTATGTCAAAACATATACAATAATCAATGCGGAAGTAATAAACTAAGGTTTTGACAATTAAAACCTAAGTCAACTAGGCTCACTAAGTGCACTAACTAATGATGTCTCTAACAATAAATTACAATCCTAAAGACAAGCAAGCAATTTAATTCTAGGAATGTAAATTGCAATAATTTAAATAAGGAATTGCAAGCATACACAAGGAGACACAATACTTTTTACCGTGGTGTTCAGAGACTTGCCGGTCTTCCCTAGTTCACGTTAAGGCAAGCCCAAACCACTTTGGCCCAGCTCCACGAATTGAGCACTCACCTCGATTCCACTAGTGGTAGCTCTTTTCCCTTTCGGGTAGGCGAGCTCCGACCTTCACAACTTTGTCGGGCCTTCTCACAATCTCCTTAAGAAGGTCACTGCGCACGACGCCTCCACACGTCGTCTAGGTGTCGGTAAACACCAAGAGTAACAAGTCATGCCCTCTAGCTTGAGCTCCACCAAGTACAATGCATGTACAATGGTGGTCATCTAGTGCAACACATGCACAAGGCTCCCCTCAAGTGCAACACATACACAAGAGGCTCTCAATCCTTTCCTAATTGCAACACATGCAATTAGAGCTCACTCTTAGCTCAAGAACCAAATGTAGGAGTGCAACACATGCACAATGAAACCCAAATGCTCAGCAAAGCCAATAACAACCAAATGCTAGCCCCATGGTTCCTTTTATAGCCTCTCCAAAGAAAACTAGCAATTGGAGGCAAAACGTGCAAAAAAAACACAGCAAACCCGATGCTACCGCCTTACTAGGGCCGGTAGCACCGGCCCCAGGCTCAATGATCAGTTTTGTGCATTAAATACACCAAAACTAGCGTTGCTACAGTACCCCCGGTGTTACCATCCATCTAGGACCGGTAGCACCGACCATTTCAACTCAGAAACACTTCTCTAAAAAATAAGCTCCGCTTTTGAAGCGGTAGCACTGCTCCGGGAGGTGCTACTGCCCATCTAGGACCGGTAGCACCACTCGAGCAGTGTTATCTCCCATCTAGGGGCGGTGCTACCATTGTTTTAGCCACTGAAACAGTCATAACTTTTTACTCCGAACTCTAATTTAGGTGATCTTGGATTCTATGCGAAGCTTATCAAGAGGGCAACAATTTCTACCCTTTTGTAAAATTTAAGCAACCATAGATATTTTTAAATATCACCAAAACAAAAAACTACAATGCAGTCACACAAGTCTAAAATCTGATTTTCTTGAAATCCCTCACATAGACATGATCAAGAGCGTGACTACAAGCTAGCAAGAGTCAATAAGATAAAATATTAATCCATGTGATGATCAATTCATGATCAAAACAATTTTGTAAAATACATTTGCAAATTCTAATCACATGCTCCAAAATCAAATGCATGAACACCAATATTTTGCAAAATACATTTGCAAATATAAATCTTGCAAACAAGAGCAATCAAGATCATATCTTTGAGCCATTTAGTGATCAACACATGATCAAACCAATTTGAAAAACTCATTTGAAAACTCTATTCTCATGCTCTAGGATAAGATTCAATTAAACCATATTTTGCAAAAACTCATTTTACAAACACAAAGCATAAACCTATCTTAGCCTTGTGATGATCAACACATGATCAAGTCACAAGCTAAGACTCTGATGCATAAGCTCTATATTTGCAACACATGCAAATATCTAGCTCTATGCAAATAACAACTTAAACCAACTTGCATGAGCTATCTCCCTTTAGCAACACAAGAAAATCAATAGCTCTATGCAAAAACTAAATCAAATAAGATTCAATAGGAAGCAAGCATGAGCTTCCTTATTTGCAACACATGCAAATACTTAGCTCATGCAAGAACCAACCAAGAGAGTGGGCTAGAGTGAACCGGATTGAGTTCATCAACACATGATGAAGCTCAAGCTATAAAACTCGACCCCTCTTAATAGTACGGCAACCTATACTAGCAATCCGGTCATCCATCCAAACACTGAGATCGGTAAAAGACTATGAACACATCCTTAGTCTAGCTAGTTATACCTTTGCCTTTCGCAAGCACTTGGAGCTTTCATGATAACCGATCTTCTTCTCTCCAAGTCGGGATCTTCATCTTGTTCATCAACACATGATGAACTCCCGTTGTCTTAGCTTCGGGATTCTCTCTTGATGCTCATCAACACATGATGATGTACTTGTCTCATTTATCCATCTCAACCTTGGACTTAACCATTTCAATCTCATTGAAAGTGTTAATCCAAAACATATGGTTATCTCAATCATCAATGCACTCCATTAACACATAATGGATGCTCCCAAGATCCTTTGATCTTTTTCTTTGATGATTGACCACAACCCAAAGACAATTGATTGAAATATTAATTGTGTCTTCAGTATACTAATTGCAACTAATGCTTCATATACTCAAGAACTTTCGATTGCCCTAGGATCAACAAAGTGAACCATCAACATATGATTAGTTCTTTGTTGATTGAAAGACAACCGAACACAATTTAAATTGAATTTAAATTTTCATGAGTATATATTGACTACACAAGTTTCATATACTCAATTTGATGGAATCTAAAAGTAATGATCCAATTTATATGGAGTGGTGGAAAGGGATCAATACTCTTAAGACCATTAATCATAGAATAAACTCTATTAAATGTGTGCATACAAATAATTGAACTTGAATCGATATTCACATATTCAATTTTTGTTTGCTTTGGAGTTTTATCCTATATTGCCATGAGTATACTACAACTACACAAGTTAAATATACTCAAGAGGTTGTTTCAAAGTAATGATCCTTGATATAGAAAGATGAATTAGATAAATACTATTGAAAGATCAAGGTAAAGTGTGAACTCCCCCTAAATGTGTGCATTCATGTATATATGGAATTGAAAATAAAATGCATATCTTAAGGTTAAAACAATGGTAGAGTTCACCCTTTATCTTGAATCTAAGGAATATATCTAGAAATAATAAAGTTGCACTGGATGCATACCTTTTGGATTTCCATTTTTCTTTTTCATGAGACTATTTAAAAATATACTTAATAAACACTTTAGTCTCACATTTAGATTTATCAGTAAAATCATAACATATTTGACATCAAAGAATGCAATAATATATATACTATGTGTTATCGAATGCATACCTTTGATGATTTTATCATTTCATCCAAAAGAGACTAATAGAGTTAAGCTCAACAAAAGAGTTAGTTTCATGAAAAGATTTGTCATTAATTAACAATTGAGACTTATCAATATTATGATTATCAAAAGCGTTAGTCTCAATATTAGATTTGTCATTAACACCAAAACCAAATTAATGGAGCTTGAACTTTCAATCTCCCCTTTTTTGGTGATTGATGAAAACTCCAAGCTTAATAACTATATTTGGATGAAAATCATCCTTGTGATTGCCTCCAATGGAAGAAATCCCGCGGAGGAACGAAGCCGTTTTTTTCCAGGTCTGCGAGACGCTTCTCCGTCATCATCGATTTTTGCCACACTTTGTTGAAGGCTCCAGCCTCGATGGTTGCTTCGTCGCCACGAGCAGAGGATGGAGTCACATCGGGCTTCTTCTCCAATGGAAGGTCATTGCCACCGGATGGGAGTTTGGACTCCATTGCAGCAAGAGGAGAACTAGGTTTGTGCGAAGATGGTGGCGCTAGGGCTCGAGAAGGGCTATGGAATTTTCGAGAGAAAGGCTAGATGCAGCGAAAATGTGACGGTAACTGTTCTAAGCTCGGGAGATTTATACGCCAATACCTTTCTTCTCGTGCAACGGTTCATTCCTCTTGTCCCGGTGCCTCGAGCGGCGAGAAAGGCGGAATGATGGTACTGCATCCATCCTGACAACCGTAGACGGCGGCAATAAATGCTCCACTGCCCAACATTTAGATCTTTAGAAATTGCTAAAACTCTGTTCAGAATCGAGTCGATGAGTCACCATCGAGTAACCATGGCTATCCTAAGAACTCGAAGTGGGCTGACGGCTGGACGCTCGACCCAGCGTGTCCCTACTCGATGACTTAGCAATTCCCAATCTACTCGACTTGTTCGACCGCAAGCTTGCGAAGCGTTACCCAACCAAGCTGAGGCTCGGTGGTAATTGTCCAAAAGCTTGAATGGACTCTCCGCTGAGAATAGTTTGGGGGCTACTGTCGAATATCTAAATATGGAGTACGTGTGTTGCATGCCCAACTCGTAAAGACCATACCGTATATGCTCGGGAAGGCATATAAAGACTCCAGATATCACGGGCCCTAATTCGGTGGGATGTGATATACATGGAGAAGATAGTACCATATTGGAAAGGACTCGATATTCTTTCCGTTATGAAGAAACCAACTTGAGTACGCCTAATATCTAAGGAAGTTTGGATACGCGAGGAAGGTCACGCGTCGAAAGACTTTCTATCCGCTACAATCTGGGATTCCAAGATGGCTACGACTCAGATAGGGGCGAGGCTACCTCCACTATAAAAACCCAGGGGTATGCGCCCTCGAAGAGAGGAAGAGAGGAGGACAAAAGACAGAAGATTTCTTAGCGCTAGGCATCTCATAGTCTCATAGCCAAGCATTGCTTTAGCCTAGGGTTCATATTCTTTGTGATTAGGCTTGAGCATCTCGATCTGTACTTAAGATTCAATATACAAGCATCCACCATACAGGAAGTAGGGTTTTACTCCCCCGCGAGGCCCAAATGTGTCTACATCGTGTGTAATCAACCCTGTGCTTAACTCTGCTCCACGAAGGTACCCGAAACATAAAGTTTATTGTCGATTTCTGACACTTCGACAATTAGCACTTTCCTTAGCTTGGGACGTGATTAGCCTTTCATTATCCTGATTAGTTCCTTTCTTGCATGTAACTCTTTCCTTGTATGTAGCTCTTACTTGTCTTGATTAAATAGAGAAGAAAATGATGTGGTTGGTATTGTGCAGCACAAAAAAAGTTCTTGTTGGTTTTCTGTTGTGTGATCAAAACTTTCACCACGTGATCAAAGTTTGAGTGTCCAAGGTATTCATGTGTGTAGTCGCTAGCTCGCGACAACATTTGGTATTAGAGCTGGTGTTGTGATGGCAAAGACGGCAAGGTCGTTGTCTCCGTCGTCATCAAGGCGTGTTGCTGGTGGCTTAGAGGAGGCGGCCAATAGCGGCAACGAGCAGGTGGCTCGCAGTAGGCCGGTTGTGCGAGACGGGAAGGAGGGGAGCATCACGCTCAAATGTCCATTGTTGACCAGTAGTAACTATGCTGCATGGTTAATGAAGATGCAAGTGTACATGGATGCCCAAGGAGTGTGAGATGCCATTGAAGATGACAACGTCGACACGAGCCAAGATAAGAAGGCACTCGCGGCCATCTATCATGGTGTGAGCGAGGAGACCCTTCTTGCCCTCCACAGCAAGAGGACGGCCAAGGAGGCATGGGCGACTCTCAAGTCTATGTACGTTGGAGTTGAGCACGTGACGAGGGCCAAGCTCTAAACCGCCAAGAAAGAATTTGATAGCCTTCATATGCATGAAAGGGAGTCAATTGATGCATTCGCCATAAGGGTCACCCTAGCTCGCAACAAGATGCGAATGCTGGGTGAGAGGGTTGAAGACTCTTTTGTGGTGGATAAGGTGCTTCGGGTCTTGACACCAAAGTTTCTACGGATCGTTTGCACTCTTGAGAACCTCGAGGATTTGGATGTGATGTCAGTCGAAGAAATGTTCGGGCGGCTAAAGGCGTTCGAGGAACGCCACATGGCCAGCAAGGTGGATGATGAGCACCTGCTGCTCACTCGAGCCCAATGGGAGTCCAGGGCTAAGAACAAGGAAGGTGGCTCCAGCTCTGGCATGAAAAAAGCACCTTTGACAAGGCGAAGGTGCGCTGCTACAACTGCCAAGAGTATGAGCACTTCACTAAGGAGTGCCGCGAACAGAAGAAGGCATTTTTTGCTGCAACAAATGCGGATGACGAGCCAACGCTTCTTTGAAGCTCGGCAAGGAGGTGCTCAAATAAAGCTGTTTGGGATCTTAGTGAGTCAGCATATAGATACATGCACGTAGGAAGAGTCTGTGCATGATTCATGTGTGTGCTCGAGAGTTCTTGTAAGTGTGTCTAAGTTCTCTCGTGGGTAAGCTCTAATATGAGTCTGCATAGCCATCAAGTTATGTTACCGGTGAAAAGACAGTTAGGGCTGTGTCAAAAGGTTGTAATCGCCAGCGAGGTGTGTCACTGGTGGTATGGCCAGCAAGAAGTCGAAACTCCTTGGAGATGCGTCGGGAGATCGGACGTCAACTTGCGAAGAGGTATTTCAAGATTAGGGGGAAAAATGTTAGATATAATCTTGACAAGGTTAGCACATCGATAAGATTAGTTAAACTCAGTGTTAGTTTTCAGAGTTAGTTCTGTATTTTCGGATGAGTCACAGTATGGTGTCCGAGTAATGTTAAGTCTTTTGTGCATGTGTGCATGCGGCCTGAATCTTGGATGTAATTAGCACTTTCCTTAGCTTGGGACGTGATTAGCCTTTCCTTGTCCTGATTAGTTCCTTCCTTGCATGTAATTCTTTCCTTGTATGTAGCTCTTACTTGTCTTGATTAAATAGAGAAGAAAATGTTGTGGTTGGTATTGCGCAGCACAAAAAAAAGGTCTTGTTGGGTTTCTATTGCGTGATCAAAACTTTCACCATGTGATCAAAGTGTGATTGTCCAAGGTATTTGAGTGTGTAGCCGCTAGCTCGCGACAACACTGCCCTCCAACTTGCAATATAGCAACTACCTCTCCCTCCTCTATTCTTGAATTCCACTCAAACTAACATGCATGCGGTAGTTGATCACGAAAATGGGTCACATGGGGGATGAGGATGACAAATATATGACATGCATTGCTTGATTTCGTGTTCTTGTATGTGATTTCGAGGAGAGAAGTTGGGAGGGCTTGAGCTGTTTTTGCTTGTTCTTGCTCTCTGGCAGAAAAATGGCAGGAGAGAGGAATGAAGGAAACTGGAGGGGGTTGTCGGCTGAAGAGAGGTAAGGAGATTTATTCTTGCTGCATCCCAGGAAAAAGGAGAGGTGGGGGAGTACTGATAGGATAAGGAGGGTTGGTCAAAAGAAATGGCAGAGGATAAGATAAGGGTGGCAGGAGAGAAGAGCTTGTTCTTAGAGTGCTTGTTGTTCTGCTGCCTGGGAGAAGAACACGCACAGAGGGAGGGGAAAGAAGTGGCTGGGAAGAGAAAGAAATAGAAGGGGATGCGTTAAAACAGAAAAACTACGATGCTAAAGGTTCTACCTGGTGGGTTTTTAGAATTTTTAGATGCTGCTAAATTACTAATAAAATTTTGAAAAAATTTATGTATTTACCTGGAGCAGTGGTGTATCTATGGTAAAATTTCAGGATTTACGCTACCAATTTGTCCTACAAAATTATGTACATGAGGTGCTGTCCAGAATTCTACCACGCGCTTACTATCAACTTCTGCAATTTTTAACCCCTATTCACGAGCTCAAAAAATTACAAAATTTTAAGTGTTTAGCCCTGAATGGTCCTCTCTAGAATTTTGGTGGCATTTTTATTATCTCTTTAAGTCAGCCACACAGCACCCTAAATTTTCTTAACCATACAACTACTCAATGTGTGTCTAGCCTTTGCAAAAGAAAAAAAATGATAGGGGATGGTACAAGGGAGAGGTTTGGCACGGGATGGTACAAGGGAGAGGTTTGGCACGTATTAAATAACAAAGGATTAGATAGCCGGTGAGAAACTATAATGTGTTTTTGGTCTACCTGGTTTCTAGCGCAAAATTTTATACCTAAACTAAGTACAAAGCGCTTTCTCTCTCCAAAATTTTGGTTTAGGTATAAAATCGTAAACAGGCTTCTAAATTTTCCTTGAAGGGGAATGAAGGAAAATGGATTATATACCTAAATCAAAATTCAAAAAATCCCCTTCTCTCTCATTTTCCTTGATTTAAATCTTCCAGAAGCCTGTTTTGCTCCATTCTAACTCAGATTAACCCCATTTTCTTCGTATATTCATCTAAAATGCTAAATTACTTATATATTCTAGTTTTGTATTTGATTTGAATTTATTTTAATCTTATTTGTTTTCATCAAATAGACTTCGGAGAGTCGGAAGAGTTTGCGATCGTCGATCTAGATCACCAAGACTTCGATCAAGGCAAGTTACACTTTTGATCATGTTGATCCTAGATTTGTAAATTATATTTTGTATTTAAATTATTGCATGCATACTTTTAGCAAATATAGTTTGTTTCTAAATTTTAATATAGTTATGGCCATATTGTTTAATCCATAGTTGAAATTTGAATACTTTATGCTATTGTAACCTTAAGTATGTACTCTTTAATTTTTGGGTGAATATTAAAATATTTACAATAATTGCTTAGACATACTTAGAAGTGAAATTAGGTCTTTTGGGAATTTGAGCCAAATAAATCTCTATTCAAATCTAAGAATATGCTTTTCTTATTCCAAGTATTATCAAGTTAAATTAAAAATATGGTTTAGACTAGACGAGAATGGTTGACTAGTGGTTATTGGGTTGTTGAAAAGCTCGTTCGATCAATTAAGGACTTGTCTATGAGCTGCTGAATGTAAAACGTTATCGTACTACCACAAGTTTGGTATGAGACAAACCTGACTATCTGTCTTCAAATATTCTATTGTTAGTTGTGCCATTGAGTTGAATGTGAGATTGGTTAGACAACCGCACAATGCGAGAGGGAGCTTTTGACTTGGGTGGATTTAACCCTATCAGCAGTGGAACCTTAGTGGGTATGACTACATGGGATGGAACTTTCTAGTGACCTTGTCGTGATTTTCTCTGCCACACACCAAAGAAAATGTGTATTTTGGCAAAAAGAGACGATCGTGTCTTGTGGGTAAAGTTGTACAACCTCTACAAAGTGTAAAACTGATCGATTAGCTGAGCCAACAGTCATGGGCAAGCCGAGCAAGCCTTTGACAGATTAGAATTGGATATTTCAAAAATGATTTTAGAAAAATTGAATTTCAGATGGAGTGATTCCATTGTGGGAAAAATGGTTTAGCTCCAGGATGGATCCTCAGAAAAAAATGTTTAAAAATAAAATTTTCTTTATGTAAGATTATGCATTTTAAAATTAATTAGAATATATAAAAATTTACTGCTTTGTGCAAAATTTAACCATAATGCCTTCCTTTGCCACCTTAACATTAATAATGCATTCCCGTGTAACTTGTGGAGTACTTCTAGTACTCACCCTTGCTTATTCTGTTGTTTTAGAGGAGTTATATTTTGATAGTGAGGACGAGGAGGACTAAGCCGCAACCCAAGCTAGTAGATTGCCTGTGGCAGATTTGCTGAGCTCTACTACTTCTTTTGCTTTTTGATGCTATATTTTTAGTTGGCCTGCAAGCTATTAATATTGTAAATCTCTGATGATTAAATAAATAAAATTTTGTATGACATGTTGTGGTATCAACTTTTTTACTGTATGTAATAGCTTTTTCTGGACTAGTACAATATACACATAGGGTTTTGGATTTGGTAATCCTGGTCCTAGCAACAAGTGGGCCCCACCTATCAGTGGCACAACGTGACGTGGGATGGCATGCTGGGATGCACAATGAGATGGTCCGAAGCGACATGGATCAGCCCCAGGCGTAGAGGGAAGCAGTGGAGAGGGGTAAGCTGTAGGGAAAAGGGCCGGCAGGAAGGAAAATCGGCCCAAAGCCATTTCCAGCATTTTTAATTAGTTTTTTTTTCAAAAATATATAAAAAGCAAAAGAGCACAAATAAAATAGCAAATGAGCCAAAAAATCCAAAAAAGTTTGGAAAATATTTCCGGGCACAAGGAACCCAAATAAAGTAATTTTGACATTTGGTGAGTTCTAATTAGCAAATAAATTGGTGAAAAGTAATTTTCACATTAGCTCATTTTTTGTTTAGAAAAGTATCATATTGAGCTTTAATTAGCAAATAAATTAGTGAAAAGTTTTGGATGTCTAAACTATACCAAACATTTTAAAACTGGAAAAAATTGGAATGTTAGATTTTTCACTCACACTTAACACACACATGCTTTCAAAGCACCCTACATCTTGAACTCCATTTGCCCACACTACTGCAGAATAGCACATCCTTGCCGGCATATCACTGCTGGTTAGGATAGAGTCGGTAGTGAGAACATATCACTGCCGGTTCGAAAGTTAAGCCGCGGGGGGGGGGAGAACTTATCACTGCCGGTTCGTGCAACCAACTGGCAATGATAACCACATATCACTGCCGGTTTATATATAAAACCGGTAGTGATATATCACTGCCGGATCTTGTGTCAACCGGCAGTGATATTGGCATTTTCACTGCCGGTTTTACACCAGAACCGGAAGTGATATTTATTTTCCCGCGCAATCCGGCCTTATCACTACCGGTTCTGCACAGAATTGGCAGTGATAAGTCCTTTATATATCTGAGGGACCCCCGACCGATTGAGCATAACACAGAGGCGTCTCTGCTCCATTATTGTGTCGAATTGCTGCCGAAAATTGTACTAAAATTCATATCTATTTGTCTTCAAGGTTAGTAATTCGAATAACATTATATTTGTAGTTGAATTTTACTTTATAGATTGCTTTAGATTTTGATAATTACAATTCTTATTCATTTCAGTGATTTAGTGGATTTTTAAATGGTGAAAATGGCTAGGTGAATTTTACAATAATGAAAATTGCAAGATACATTTGTAAATCGATATATTTACAAATATATCGTGTATTTTCAATTATATGCTTATTTTTAATTATTAAATTAATTAAAAAATTGCAACATTGATATTATCAATTATGAATGTAATTAAAAAATTGCTACCTAGATGTTTTTAATATAATAAAAATATGTCCTAATTATTCACAATTATTTTCTATTTTACAAATAAATAAAAATTGCGAGATGGATATTTACATAATGAAAAAAGGTTGATGTATGCTCAAATTTTGAAATAATAAAAAATTGCTACATGGATATTTACATAATGAAAAAAGGTTGATGTATTTTAATATAGTTAAAATGTATCCTAACTATTTACAATTATGTATTATTTTTGTAAATAATTAAAAATTGCAAGATGGATATTTACGTAATGGAAAAACATTGATGTATTTTAATATAGTAAAAATATATCCTAAGTATTTACAATTATTTTCATTTTATAAAATAATAAAAAATTGCTACATGGATATTTACATAATGAAAAAAGGTTGATGTATTTTAACGTAGTCAAAATATATCCTAACTATTTACAATTATTTATTATTTTGTAAATATTTAAAAATTGCAAGATGGATATTTACATAATGAAAAAAGATTGATGTATTTTAATATAGTAAAATTATATCCTAAATATTTACAATTATTTTCATTTTATAAAATAATAAAAAATTGCTAGATGGATATTTACATAATGAAAAAAGGTTGATGTATTTTAACATATTCAAAATTGCTACATGGATTTTTAAATCTTATCATTTACAATTATATCACTGTCGGTTGTATATAGAACCAGCAGTGATAATCCTTATCACTGTCGGTTCCTTAGCCGACATTGATAATCCCTGAGTATCACTGCCGACCAATCACTGCTAGCACCAATGACCGGCAATGATGGTGTTTTGGAACCGATAGTGATGTGCTGTTCTGTAGTAGTGCCACATCCACTTCACTTGTCCTCAAAACTTGACCAAAACCGTTTATGCCACCATCGTGGATTTGTGCTTTCGCCACTTTCCTGGTTTTGGGTAATTTACCAAACCCTTGTACCAGTCTTTCTTGAATGCGTTGCCTTAAAGCATCTTCCATGCTTCAATATGTTGCTTGTAGTCCTAGTGACTTGTCGTAAGTCTCACATGTCTGGATGCCACCAAACCATCTTTACTTCTCATGAGTCCAAGTCACTTGCATACCACTTGCACCACCTTGCTGCATAAAGTCTTGCACCAACTTTGTTTTCCGTGGTTCTTGTTGATCTTTTGCCTTAGTTGAGTCTGTTGGTATTGATCTTCAATACCTCCTTTGTTTCTTTTGTGATCTGATCTTCAGAAACACAACAACAGTAAGACAAAACTAGTTCTCTGAATTTCCAGTAAAACACAACAATAGAGTTTTCGCTGAAGTTCTGCAGTTCTGAAAGAAAAACCCGACAATACTTAGACAAAACACAACGACGTCACGAGAGCAAATAATCAACAAGAGATTTTTGTGCTGCCCTCAAACTGCGCAGCTTTTCTCTAGGTATATTCACCTTTTTATTGCTTTTACGGATAAGATGCAGTTGCAGATTACAACTCAATTCAAAACGACTCTAAGTGGAATCGGACTCCTGATAGTTAGAAACTATTACCAAGCTGACAACTACCAAACCAACAATTAACAAACTAAGCTATCGGCTACCAAAAACTGAAACAGACTTTTGCCGGATTACATGTAACAATCTCCCCCTTAATCCTGATTTTCACCAGCGATGTTCTTTACGCCCAGCAACTCTCGCATCTCGGCGAACTTAACTCTGGCAAGTGCTTTGGTTAAAATGTCTGCACGTTGTTCTTTAGTGCTGACTGTTAGAAATGAGGCCCAAGTGGCCCATTTATCTCTAATGCCAAAGCTACAAATAATAGTACAATATTGCTAGTTGAGAGGGGAGAATACCAATTTAAAAGGGAGAGCTCCCACCATATATTGTAATGAGGCATATGGAGGGTGAGGAGCTGGCTAAAGTCACACGCATGCGCGCGCGCGTATTTCGCGAATTACCGCGTATTTCCACGTGTTTTTCCCGCGTGTTTTTCCCGCGTGACTTGCGACGTCGCGAGTCGCCGTGCCGTGGATTAAATTCCTGGTACGTTTAAACCCTTTTTAATTTTCGGTTTCTCTCTGTTATTAGTGAATTAATGGGGTCATTTATCGAGAATTGAAACAGACATGATAATGGCGTCGATTTCTAATAGAAAGCTGTCATTTGAATGACTCGCGATTACTAGCATTTAATGGTGACCGTTCTTCGTGCGAGGCTATAAAATGCAGAGCGTCCGACGGATGCGAGTCTTTTTGATTTTGGACTCGATACTCGTGTTCATCCACGGTGATCGTGTTGTGTTTTCGTCGCGTGCTCGTTCTTCACCGACATTCCTCTCGGCGTGCACCACGAGGCAAGGAGAGCGGGATCTCCGAACCGTTGCGCCGAGAGAACACGCACGGGGCGGCAATAAGGTTTCGGCGGCGCAAGCTGCGCGACCGCTCGAGCTCTTCATCCTGCGATCCACGACGTTGACTACTTCCTCTCGGCCGGTCGCTCTTGCCTTGACTTTCTTTTTCGTCATCAAGCCCATCGTAAGATTTCTCCTATTTTTTCCTCTGTGGATCGATCTCTTTACAGAAATATGTGGTGTCTTCTATCTTGCCTGTTGTATCTAATCATTTTGGGAATTAGCTTAATTTTCAAATCTAAAACACAAATAATACCTAGTTTTTCAACACTGACATGATCAACTGAAATCACTCCATTTTCTACACACTCTCGAATGAAGTGATATTTCATATCAATGTGTTTACTCCTCCCGTGAAACACTGGATTCTTCATAGGTGCTATTGCCGACTTGTTGTCAACTTTTAGTAGCACTTTCTCCAACTCACAACCTGTCAGATCACTTAGCAGACTCCTCAACCACACAGCCTGACAAGCCGTAGCTGCTGCAGCCATAAACTCTGCCTCGCAAGAAGACAATGCAACCGTTTTCTTTTTTTGAGAACACCATGTACTTCTTCTATCATCAAGGTCACTTGCCAGGTTACTATCACTATAACCAATCAGTCTTCCATCACCTCTTCTATTGTAAACAATACCGAAATCAGTTGTTCCTCTTACATACCACAAAATCTGCTTGACAACAGACAAATGACTTTTGCTTAGGTGCCTCCATATACCTGCTAACTATCCCCACTGCATAACTCAAATCTGGCCGGGTATGAAGTAGGTATCACAAACATCCAATTAAATGCCGATAATCAGTCGCATTCACTGGAGTTCCTTCTTCATCCTTGGTCAATTGTAGCTTCGGTTCCATTGGATATTTGGTTGGGTTACATTCCCACATACCTGCTTGCTGCAAAATCTTCTTTGCATATCCGGTTTGTTTGATATTATGCTATTACTGCTTGTTGCACTTCTATTCCTAGATAATAGGAGAGGTTCCCAAATCACTCATCTCGAACTCCTTTTCATTTGATCCTTGAAAGCTCGAATCTCTTTCGGTTTTCTCGATCCACGATCAAATCATCTACATAGACTCCAACAATGACCAAGCCTTTTCCGATTACATCGCATGTACCTTTGCACGATCTTGAGGACATCTCTGAAAACCAAGATTCTTCAATGTTAAGTCCAAATGTGTGTTCCAGGCTCTAGGCGCTTGCCGCAATCCATAAAGTGCTTTGGACAACTTGTACACCTTGTCTTCCTTCTTGGCAATGACAAATCCCTCCGGTTGAGATACATATACATCTTCTTGAAGCTCTCCATTGAGAAAGGCTGACTTGACGTCGAGATGATGCACCTGCCATCCCTTCTGTGCCGACAATGCTAACAATAATCTCATGGTCTCCATTCTAGCAAGCGGAGCAAATGCCTCCTCAAAATCGATTCCTTTCTTCGCACATATCCCTTTGTTTGTATTGAGGTATACGCAGCAATGTGAATCGAACTTGAACTTTGCTGCGGCATCTCTATAGAGTTTCCAGATTGTGAAAGATCAGTTTCTTCAGACGTTGCTAGAAGATGTACAGTAAATTCAGTTGATACCGAATTGTCTCCATTCAGCCACTCCCAGCTGCACTTTTCTTTTTCATCAAAAATCACATCGCGACTAACACAAATCCTTTTTCCCTCTGGGTCGAGTAGTTGATATGCTTTGCTTCCTTCCTCAACTCCGAGATAAATCATCTGTTTGCTTCGATCATCAAGCTTTCGAGTTTGACTTGCAGGAACCTTTACATATGCCTTACACCCGAATATCTTGAGGTGTTCAAGATTCGGTCTCCTTCCCTTCCAAACTTCATAGGGAGTAGTCTTCTTCAATGCTTTAGTTGTCACACGATTTAGTAAATAGACAACATGTCTAACTGCCTCAGCCCACAATTCCCCGGGCACAGTCATTGTCTTGAGTAGACATCTTGTCATCGCCAACACTGAACGATTACGACGTTCCGCCACTCCATTTTGTTGTGGTGTATAAGTTGCAGTGAGGTGACGTTGTATCCCCTCCTCTACATAATACTTTGAGAACTGTTGAGATACGAACTCCCCAACTCGATCAGTCCTCAGTATTTTTAGTTTGTGACCACTCTCATTTTCAGGAAGCTTCTTGAACTTTCTAAATGTAGCAAATGCCTGATCTTTTGACTTCAGGAAGTATACCCACATAAAACGACTGCAATCATCCACTAAAAGCAAGAAATATTGATTACCTGCCGTTGTCTTTGGTGTGATTGGTCCACATAAATCTGCGTGAACCAGCTCCAGCAAAGTTTCTGCTCGGTACAAGGCATGTGAAGGAAATGGTTGTCGACATTGTTTAGAAAAAACACAACCTTCACACACTTGTATAATAGTCCTCGGCACTCCCTGTACCATGTTACAGGCTGCCATATCCTTTAGAGCTTGAAAATTTAAATGGCCGAGGCGTGCATGCCACATCCATGCCAGCTCTTCAATGCAAGCTGAGAGGCACAATGGCATAGTAACATTCAGCAAGATTTTGTACAATCCATTGTGTGATCGCGTGACACTCAAAAGTAACTTGCCTTCCTGATCATGTATACTCAACATGTCTCCAGCAAGTTCCACCCTACAACCTGCTTCTGTAAATTGTCCAAGGCTCAAAATATTGCTGCACAAACTAGGAATATAATACACCTCTGTGATAAGACGATGTTCACCATTCTTGCACTCAAGCAATACTGAGCCTTTTCCTTGAATCGACACCATTGAGCCGTCTCCAAAGCGCACTTGCCCAACCACACTTTCATCAAGTTCTGTGAAAAACGACCGTTGTCCTGTCATGTGGTTGCTTGCGCCGTTATCTAAATACCATAGCCCCTTCTGGTCCTTGTGGTCTGCAAAAAATCTCTCAGGGACTACCTTGTCTTCATTTAGTAGGATCATGCCAGTAGAGGAGTGCTCACATACGACAATAGAAGTGCTGGCTCATCTTCTTGTGCATGGGATAAATGTGCTTCTTCTTTGTGCTTAGGTAACCGGCACTCTGACGCATAATGCCCAAGTTTGTCACAGTTAAAGCATTTTATGTCGCTTTTATCCCTGATTGTACTGCTGTTGCTTCTTGTGTCATTACGACCTCCATGAAAGCTTTTGCCACAGCCACGCCCTCTGCAGCGCCATGCCCCTCGACCTTGCCCTTCCGATTTGCTGCCATAACTCTTGCCACTGGCGGGTGTCTCCCTACTACTGCCACCTTTTTGGCGTGACTGTCATTCAGCTTGTGTTAACAAAAGTCGCCCTTCAGTACTCCCAGAGCCATTGACAGCACGTAGCCGAACACGCTCTTCATATGCCTTGAGTCGTCCAATGGCCTCTTCAAACGGCATATCATCAAGATCTGAATATTGCTCAATTGATGCCACAAGTTGGAAGAATTTTTCTGGCACCGAATCAAGCAATTTCTTGACTAAGGCTGCATCTTCAAGAACAGCACCCAGGCTGCTGAATTTTGCAGCCATGCTGCTCAATTTTCCGGCGAATTCATCAATTGAGTCTGCTTCCTTCATGCAAGGCCTCAAATTCGCTCTTCAGAATTTGAAGCCGTGCCTTCTGCACCCGATCTGCACCCCAAAACCTGATTTTCAGAACTTCCCAAACCTCCTTTGCTGTCTTCTTTTGGTGACTGAAGAAGTATGTTTCGGTATGCATTGAAACGAAAAGCCTTCGCCTTCTTATCGATCTTTGCTTCCACGGCCACACCAGCCTGCGGTTCAACAGCTTCCCAGACTCCCTGGGCGTCCATTATGGACTCCATCTTGATTGCCCAAGTTGTATAACTGGACGACGTCAGCATCGGAAACGAAAACGGTATACCGCCGACTTCCTTTGCTTCTTGCTGTGAAGGAGGCGTCATCTGCTTGAACCGGTGAAAAATTGGAAGCAACCTTGCTCTGATACCAAGTGTTGGTATTGATCTTCAATACCTCCTCTGTTTCTCTTGTGATATGATCTTCAGAAACACAACAACAGTAAGACGAAACTAGTTCTCTGAACTTCCAGTAAAACACGACAATAGAGTTTTCGCTGAAGTTCTGCACTTCTGAAAGAAAAACCCGACAATACTTAGATGAAACACAATGACGTCAGGAGAGCAAATAATCAACAAGAGATTTTTGTGCTGCCCTCAAACTGCGCAACTTTTCTCTGGGTATATTCACCTTTTTATAGCTTTTACATAAGATGCAGTTGCAGATTATAACACAATTCAAAACGACTCTAAGTCGAATTGGACTCCTGATAGTTAGAAACTATTACCAAGCCGACAACTACCAAACCAACAATTAACAAACTAAGCTATCAGCTACCAAAAACTGAAAGAGACTTTTCCCAATCAGGATTACATGTAACAGAGTCCAATTATCTTACCAAATATCCATGACTGTTCTGGACCTTCAACCTTGCAAAGAAGTCTCAGCCCTCCTCACCGTTGACTATAGTTGATTTTAAGCCATGTGCATACAAATAAACCAAACAATCATTTTCAACCATACGTTCTAAACAGTCTGACCCACATTAGTCCATAAATACAATATACAACTCATACACATTGATTCCAAGCCATCTAGAACCAATTTCCGACTGAAAACCTCGATTTCGTCCTACTGGGAACAAGGAGCTGTCAGACCACCTTGCCCAGGGCGATCAGACCGCACTTTGATCTCTCGGAACACCCTAACATTGACATCCACCGCTTGTCACACTGACATTCCGAGGCCAGCCAGACCGCACTCATCTCCAGACCAAAAAAAACTCCCTAGAAAACTTGAACCGTCAAGAAAAGGTCGGTTAAATCGAACCTGGCGGTCAGACTGCTGCACACATAGACCTGGGCTAGACTTTCTTGGGTCGGTCCATAGCACGTCAGATATGATATAGCTCAAGCACAGCACAGCACAGCACAGCACAGCACAGCACAGCACGCGTACGAACCGAATCGTCATGGCACGAATGATAGGGTCATGCTGGGCGTCGTGGTCAGGCACGATGGGCGGTACGGCATACCAGCATAGCCCGTGCTTGGCACGAATTAGGCTAGATGGGTCCGAAGGAGGCACGGCACGTGGCAGGGTACTCTGCCTCGATATTATGTCATGTTATGGCTCGCCCTACAGTCAGCGTCTTTTGCGGTCCTCTCATGAAGAGAAAGAGGAGACAATAGAGACGCTAAAATGTGGAGAATAGGGACCGGAGAATACATGCCTAGTGACACTGAGTACGCGCACCGAGCCATTCCGCATTAGGGTACCCTATACTATGTGTAAGGTTTTTAACAAGACAATAACTCTTTATCTGTTCAAGAATGAATAAAATTTAGTTCTTTGTCCACAATATTTATGTCCACTGTCTCAACTCTGTGTATGTCCAGCTCCTTTTCTTTCATCGCAATAGTGCAAA
This sequence comes from Otatea glauca, assembly GCA_036346275.1. Lineage (NCBI taxonomy): Eukaryota > Viridiplantae > Streptophyta > Magnoliopsida > Poales > Poaceae > Otatea > Otatea glauca. The sequence continues at coordinate 9,214,990 of CM070716.1, read as the reverse complement.
TAGACCGTGTCTGGACTCGTCGAAGACGAGTCGAGCTAACACGATACGGTAGACCGGCCGACTTGTAGCGGCATGACACAGCTTAGACACGTGGCCCGACGAACCGTACTGGATCGGTACGATATGACGCCCTATGCACACATGGCGGTCAGGCTGCCATTGGCCTAAAACGAGCTACGCAGCGGTCAGACCGTACCCTCGTAGCTGTCTTAACTGCCAAACCGCAACAGAAGATGAAAAAACAGATTTGCTACTCACACAAACGCAAACTCCGCAAAATCCAAATAACGGCTTGCCAATTCAAGTCAATCGAGGAACCTCCAGGTGACATCCACGTGGTCCTTCACAAATCAAATCGTGCAAGCAGCATTAGTAATACATTGATACAGACAATCGGCATGATCTATCTCTCGCATGAGTGCTAGGTGAAAAATTGTTGGAAACTGGACAGGTGACGGGTAGTAGGAAACTATGAAGTCAACCTCCGTGATATCTGATATGAGTGCTATTTGTTGAGAAACCCTGAAGCCCACCGAAGGCCCATGTGGTCCCTAATGCCGAAACCCTAGAGAGCGCTATAAAAGGAGGAGGGGGTCCCCCCATGTACACAGAATTCATTAGCAATAAAGAATTTCCGCTTTCGCTCTCCTAAACACGTGTCTCTCTCTCTTTCGTTCTCCACTTGGATCTGCTTCGGGAACCCGGACTATTCGATAGCGAGGTTCCTTAACACGTTATCGACACGAGTTGCTCTACGGAGATCGAATAGAAAAGGTGAGAAAAGGTGGGTTTCGCGATTGAATCTAATCATTGTTGTTTTCTATGCATGCATCTAACCTACGCATCGTACCTCGTCACGTGGCATGAAGCTACTGAGGTACAATTCAACGATACATGAAGTTCTTGTTCTTTCATTGCAAAGAAAAAAAGAAATCGGCGTCGTCTTGGTCGCAAGACGCAGCTGTCGCGCGAATGCCGCCGCCGCCGCCATTACACGCGATCGTCGTCGCTGCCGCCGTCGCCGCGCTTTGCCGCGCCGCCTCTTGCCTGCAGCTGCGCGCGCGCTGCCGTCGCCGCCTCGCGCCCACAACACGTAGCAGCCGGGACGCGTCGCTCAGCACCATCGCCGTGCACGTCGCTCAAGAGCCGTGGCGCGTCTTCGCGCCGCACGGCGGCATCGCCGCGATGCGCATGCCGGCGCGCCGCCGCCTTGTCGGCTTCCGCGCCGAGACAGCCGTAGTCCCTCCGGCCCGCCGCCGACGGCGCCACCTCGGCCTCCTCGGTGGCTCCGCCGGCTCGAAGCTGGCCGGCCGCATTGTCGCCGGCTCGAAGCCGCATGAAACCGCTCGAGCGCCGCCGACGCCGCCGCCGGCCGCGCCACGCGACGCACGGCCGCATGCGCTGTCGCCCAGCCTCGGCCAGCGTCGCGCGCACCCGGTCTGTGGCGCCGCCTCGATCGCCATCTCGGCCCGCCGGCGGTCCTCTGCCGCCAAGAGCTAGTCCGCCTCCCGCCGGACCGCTCGCTCGCATGTGTCCGTGAAGGAGCATCACCAAGCTAGTTCTTGCCAGCACCAAAGCATTGCTTCTTGCTTGCTCGGGAACTTGCTTTTTGCCTGTGTCTTGCTTCTGTGGAGGTAGCTTGCTAGTTGCTGATTGGACCACGCGTGAAGAAGCACGTGAAGGAGGCAGTGGCGGCGGCTAGGGGAAACCCTAGCCGCGCGCTGTGCCGGGCCGGAATAGGCCAAGTGGGCCAAACGAAAAAAAAAACGGGCAAGGCCCAGCGGGCCGGATTGGCTGGAACAAAAGGAAAAGAAAAGAAAAGAAGAAGAAAAAGAAAAGAAAAAGAAAAAATTGCAGAAAAATTGCAGAAAATTTTGAAAAATTGTCAGAAAATCAAGAAGATTTTATTTGGCTCTGTTTTCAAATTTTCTTGCTTTATTTCTCTGTTTTATGAATTTTTCTTTATGTTTTTGAATCTTTTGCTTTATTTTATATAATGCAATGCACATTTATTCTTTTTTTTTCTGCACTTTATGCTTTTGCAACCATTTTCTATCAGATTACACGCAGTAATCTAAACCAGAATTTTGTAATCATGCAGATGTCTGGCATTGTGAATCGTGAGTTTGAAGAACTGGCCTCGCACGGTCAGAACTACCTCACTTGGGCATCGGACGTGAGAATTGTTCTTGGGGGCAAGAAGCTCCGTTCAGCGATTGGTCTAGGGTCCTCGCAGGACGCAAAACCTACCGCTGAGCAGAATGATCAAGCTCTGTATTTTCTCAGGCACCACCTCTCAACCACTCTAAAGAATGAATATATGGCTGAGGAGAGTGCACTTGAGCTTTGGACTGCACTTCAGAAGCGGTTCGAAAAGCTCAAATACACCATCTTGCCCCAAGCACAGCAAGATTGGAGTGCGCTGAGGTTTGCGGACTTGAGCGATGGCGAGTACAATTACGCCTTGCACGAAATTTGTACCAATCTCTCTATGTGGCAAGAAGATCAGCGATGAAGAGAAGATTGAGAAAACTCTCTCTACCTTCCACCCTAATGCTATCCAGTGCACGCACTATCGTCGGGCGCATACAAGGAGTATAGCGAATCGATTGATGTAATGCAAGTTGCGGAATCGCAAGACGATGTTCTACGCAAGAACTATGTCTCGACCACAGACGAGGCAATCGCATGAAGTCAATGCCAATAGCTACAAGGTGAGAAAGCCCACTCATAGAAAGAAGGGCAAGCAGGTGGAAAAGAGAGACCGAGGCCAAAGGAAAGTCAAAGCCCCTGTGAAGAGGATGACAAAGAAAAGCATACGCCAAGCCGTATGGACAGCGAGAACGGGCGTGCTTCAAGTGTGGCACTTGGGGACATTGGTCGAAGATATGTCGAGAATCCAAAGAAGCGATCAACGCATATCAAGCTAAGAAGAAGGCAAAGGACAACGCCCCCGCAGAGGCGCACTTCGCCAACATCGGTGAAGATGATGTCATGGATGTAGACACCCCACTTGCCTCATCCTCACAGAATAGTCCGGACATAGATCTTTGCGACCATGATTATGGCAAATGAAGAAAACTTGCAGATGATATAGAAGCGTAAATCAATGCATATTTCTGATTACATTTAATGCATTTCTTTTAGTTTTTGGTTGTTAGCATTTTCTTTGAATAAAGGATTGTAAGCTCTAGAAGAGCATACTTCTTTCATGAATAAATACGCAATTTATTCTTTATCCCAGTATTCTTCAATTTTTGCAAGTAATATTTGGATTGTTTTGCCTCCATCCGATTAGAATTATATTTTTCTTTTATCTAGAAATCGTAGCGCCCAAATGGAAGAGATATGCATTGTTGATAGTGGCACAACAAATACCATCTTAAGAGAGTCTAAGTATTTCGATCGATCACGAAGAACGCTGGAAAGATTACTACGATCGCGAGAAGCGACTCATATGTAATCGGCTCGGGAAGAGCCACAATTATATTGCCTATGGGTACAACTTTGGTAATTGAAGAAGCCCTTTTGTACCTGAATCAACTCGCACTCTCTTAAGCTTTAAAGACATCGCGCCAATGGTTTTCACGTAGAAACCAATGAAGAAAATGGCAAAGAATACTTGTGCATTGTGAAGCACGGCATGTGGAAAAATGGTATTAGAAAAATGTCCCTCATATGAATCTGGGTTGTACTACACGAATATTCATGCACCGAGGTGTATACTTCCTTGAAGACTGTTTTAGAAGCTCAATTATTTTCTTTATGGCATGGTAGATTAGGTCATCTGGTCTTAGAATGATGAGAAATATAGTGAACAACTCACAAGGTCATGGCATTAACGTTAAGAATTTCCCGAATCATGAAGATTTTGTGTGCCTGCATGTGCCACGGAAATTAATAACTAGACCCTCTGTCATGAAAGTGCAAAGTGAAATCCTGCATTCTGGAACGCATCCGGGGATATTTGCGGTCCGATTCAGCCCTGTCGGGGCCGTTTCGATACTTTATGGTGCTCATCGATGCTTCCTCGAAATGGTCGCATGTATGCTTGTTGTCAACAAGAACCATGCTTTTGCAAAGCTGATCTCGCAGATCATAAGAATTAAGAATGCTTTCCCGATCATCGCGTGAAGTCCATTAGAATGGACAATGCTGGGAGAATTTACTTCAAAGGCATTTGATGATTATTGCACAACAACAGGATAGCGATTGAGCACTCTGACCGCACGTCCATACGCAGAATGGACTAGCGAAGCACTAATAAAGAGGATTAAGTTCATTGCGGACCACTTTTGCGAGTTGTAACTTGCCCAACACTTGTTGGGGACACGCGATCTGCACGCAGCAGCTCTTATCAATTTTAGACCGTCGGCCTACAACATCCATTCTCCTATGCGGCTTGTGCAGGATCATCCGAAGATCTCCCATCTTAGAAAATTTGGGTGTATGGTATATGTACCTATACCACCCCTCGTGGACGCAATGGGCCCTCTCGCAAGTCCGGGATATCGTTGGTTATGAAAGTGCATCCATAATCGGTATTTGGAACCCATGATGGAGATTTGCATACTGACCGGTCATTGATTGCATCTTTACGAGGATCGTTTCCGTCATTAGGGAGAAATCAACCTTTGGATGAAAAATGCCGGAAATCATATGGCATTCCTTTGGGATCCCGCACATGACCCCGCACTAATGAAGCAAATCAAGAAGTCGAGAAGATAATTGATTTGCGAATTTAGCAAATGAAGCTACTGATCATTTTGGGATCGAAGGCGTGGTTAAGTCGCATGTACCGCAAGGAATGCACCGAGAGGGTGGAAATACCAAAGAAAATAGAAGGTATCCCTCAACCTGTTCAGAGGCCTCAAAGGAAAAGAGCGAGCAATCGGCTCCTCAAACCCAAAGTACCGGAGGCGTCGGAGAAAATCAAGAGAGGACTTACCACAACCAATCACGGAAATGCCCCAAGGAAAGAAGGGAGCAGTTGAGACTGCACTGGAAAGAAGCCAACGGAAAGGCAATTCGGACTTGAATCTTCCACTGCAGAAGCCGCGGAAATAATGTGTGCGCACACATAGGCGATGAAAAGCTAAAGGAACTTGCTCTGCGATAGGGAAAAGAGAGAAGAGCAAGTAGAAGTGCATGAAGCACCCCATAAAGAAATGGCCATAAACTTTGTAATAACAGGAGAATCCTGAATAGAGCAACGACCAGCGTTGATGCATACTGCAAAGAAGATTGCCTCGATCATTGATCATGATCCCGAGCACGCATCTCTCGCGAGTGCAAGAAAAGGCTAGATTGGGAAGAATGGAAAAGGCAATCAACTGCGAGTTAGTCTCTCGAACAAGAGAGAGGTGTTTGAGCCAGATGCCGCACACCTCCCCATGTAAACCCGTAGGTCACAAATGGGTCTTTGTTCGAAGAGAAATGAAAACAACGAAGTTGTAAGGTACAAAGCAAGGCTTGTAGCTCAAGGTTTTACTCAACGTCACGGAGTTGATTATGAAAAACCTATTCTCCGGTCATGGGAGGAATTACCTTTAGATATTTGATCTCAATGGCGATCAACTTGAAGTTGAGAATGAAGCTAATGGATGTTGTCACAGCATACCAGTATGGAAACTTGGATTCGGAGATATACATGAAATGCAGGAAGGAATTCCTATCCGAACCAAGATGGAGCAAATAGAAACACATGCGAGTGTGAAATTGGAGAAATCTTTGTATGAAATTTAAGCGATCGGGAAGAATGTGGTACAATCGCTTGAGTGACTTTCTCGCAAGAAAGGCTACACAAACAATGAAGATTGTCCATGTGTGTTTATCTGACGATCCACGAATGGATTACGTATAATCTCCGTCTATGTAGATGACTTGAACATCATTGGGACGGATGAAGAAATTGAAGAGGCATGCTCATACTTGAAGTGCGAGTTTGAAATGAAAGATTTGGGTAAAACCAAGTTTTGTTTAGACTTGCGGCTTGAACATGTCCAAGGAGGAATCTTGGTACACCAATCAACCTACACGCAGAAAGTGTTGGAAAGATTTAACTTTGAAAAATCATATCCTGCAAAGACTCCAATGGTTGGAAGGTCACTCCAAGCAGACCTAGATCCATACAGACCCAGAGAAGAGGGGGAGGAAGTCCTGGGAGCAGAATTCCCATATTTGAGTGCAATTGGAGCACTCATGTACCTTGCGAATAGCACTAGACCGGACATTGCGTTATTTGTGAATTTGCTAGCTCGATGCAGTCTGAGAACCCACCAAAAGGCATTGGAAAGGGATCAAGGACATCTTCCGCTACCTCCAAGGAAGCAAAGACCTCGATGCATTCTTTAGAAGAAATAATGAATTGAATTTGGTTGGCTATGCCGATCTTTGGGTACCTATCGGACCAGATCTTGGCAAGTCCCAAACTGGCTATGTTTTCCTATGTGGAGGAACAGCAATTTCTTGGAAGTCGTCTAAGCAGACTCTCGTCTCGACGTCGACAAACCACTCGGAAATCATCGCTTTGTATGAAGCATCGCGTGAATGTGCATGGCTCAGAAGAATGGTTCACCACATCCAGAAGTCATGTGGTTTGAACATTGAGCAAACTCCACGATAATCTATGAAGATAATGCGACTTGTGTTGCCCAAGCACGGATGGGTTATGTGAAGAGTAATCTCACGAAGCATATCAACCCCAAGTTCTTCTATGCTCACGAATTGCATAAGATGAACGAGATTAAGATATTGCATACTAAGTCATGTGAAAATCTTGCAGATTTGTTCACTAAATCACTCCCAGCATCTACCTTTGAAAGGTGCGTGAAAGGAATTGGGATGATGAGACTTAGAAGTGCAGATTCGGGGAGATATGTCACATACTCCCGCATGAATCCTGAACATGAATTATGAATACCCAACATAAATCTCGAAGATTAGCAATTGAAGTTGGGAGAATTGTACTCTTTTTCCTTAGCAAGTTTTTCATGAAGTTTTCTTGCATAAGGTTTTAACGAGGCAATTCGTGCAACATTGTAAAGCGTATGCTATGTACTCTTTCTCCAAGTATTTTTCCCACTGGGTTTTACGGAGTTTTAATGAGGCATATGCATCTCATGCAAAGGGCCCAAGGGGAGTGTTGAGAAACCACAGAAGCCCACCGAAGGCCCATGTGGTCCCTAATGCCGAAACCCTAGAGAGCGCTATAAAGGAGGAGGGGTCCCCATGTACCTGAAATTCATTAGCAATAAAGAATTTCCGCTTTCGCTCTCCCTAAACACGTGTCTCTCTCTCTTTCTGTTCTCCACTTCAGATCTGTTCAGGAACCCCGGACTATTCGATAGCGAGGTTCCTTAACACTATTAATGAAACTAAATACTACGTGGGCCACAAATAGTTATCTTTTTAGACGTAGGTCTCTAAAATATTATTTTGACCACTAATTGTTATTACAATATATTTATAAAACTCAATAAAATTATAATATTATGAAAGTATTTTTCGAGACAAATCTAGATATATGATTTTTATATATCCAATTTAAATACTTACAATCAAAGTTTCAAAAGTTTGATTACACATATATCCAAAACGATAATTATTTGTGATTGGAGGGTGCAGCTCTCTACTCTCCAGCTTTCATTATATAAAAACAAGAGAGAACAAAATCTCAACGCAGGTATTTAGGGCCTGTTTGGTTGCTTGCATTTACTTGTATGGCATGAGCGGATGCAGTGCAAATTATTAAAGCCACTGTTTGGTTTACTGTTCATTCGAGAAATCTCGGCCCGACGCGTGCAGTGATGCATCCAGCATCCTGGCCCGAAGAAACATGGGCTTTGGCCTTCTCTCGCGCCAAGGCCCATGGGATGCAGCGCGCCGTCATCCACTCGAGAGCACATCTGCTCGCTCAGGTGCAGACGCGCTCGAAGGCCCTCCGCTCGCATCTAGGGTTGCTCGCGTCCTCATCTGCTCCAGTCGCCTCCTCCATCCGGTCGCCTCCTCCCGCTTGCCTCCTCCCGCTCGCCTCCTTCCGCTCGCCTCCTCCGGTCGCCTCCCTCAGCTCGCCTCCTCCGGTCGTCTGCTTTGGTTGTCTCGTCCGCTCGAGCTCTCCGGCAACCACCACGGGTAAGTATTGCGGGTAACCTCCCTCCTCCTCCTCTCGCCTCCCTCCTGAGACCTCTAGATCTGGTTCATTTTGCCTTGGTTTGGTTAGGGTTTGTCTTTAGACAAAGGTAGGGATAAATCCACTGATACCTCTAGATCTGGTTCATTTTGCCTGTTTTGCAATTGTGAAGAGCACAAAACTAGATATAATTGGACGTAATTTTGCTACAGAACTATTATTTTTCAAGTATTATGTTACTTTTTATTATTAACACTTCTAAGCATTTTTAACAGTCTCATATTGGCACTTATTTGCTGACATCCTTAACTAGAACAAAACATGTGAAGTTTCTTTGTGCTCTTGAATATGATTTTTGTCGGGACCCGAATCTGCAAATCCGGACCGTCTGTGTATCCTGTGCTAGTCCAGGATCACGCTAACACACACAGTCTTTACAGGGTTGCACATCACATACATTCACAGCGATATAAAAAAATAAATAGTGCAACACTTATATAAATTGAGTTGTATGACCTTATGGTCTCCTTACATAAAATCAGCCACGCAGGGCTTACATTATTCAGAGAAAACGAAATAGCAGCAGAACAAAATAAATATCGTGGAAGCCTTCATCTTACCATAGGAAACCGATTGGGCTTGCCCCCTAATTGCTCGGATCATCAATGTACTCCTCCTCCCAGGCTGGTGTAGACTCCTCCACTGATGTTGGTGTTGATAAGCAAGGAGGGGTGAGTACACAAGGCACTCAACAAGTAATGCACGGAATGCAACGCTATTACTATATGCAAAGCTTATTCCAAAGGATTGGCTTAATTGGTTCTTTTGCATCAAACAGCATTTGTAAACTAGTATTTTATTTAGATTAAAGCAGTAAAACAGTTATGATAGTACTAATTTCTTCAAATAGTTTTTCTTAGAAGATTCTCGGCACACAACCTTAACAGTTCATTTTTAACACTGGCACACAGCTACCCTTTCCACATTTTTATTTATGAAGATCTACCCCTTGACTGTAATCCCCGAGCAATGCTCATTACCGCGAGCACGGCTATTCGAATAGTTTTGACACTCTGCAGAGGTTGTACACTTTACCCACAAGATACAACCGCTCACCACACAGGTGATTGTCGCAACAAAGCTTTTAGAACCTCTACCTTAACCAAAGAACCTCTCGGTATTGCCTTCACTATCACTTCCCTCACACAGAGCCGAAGTATAGGATAGACCAAACACCGTTGGATGGGCACCAAGCCGTAGCACAGGTACGCTCCCCCGTACAGATACACCCCCGTGCACTGCCACCCCGAGGTATCAGAGGAAAGATATCAGAACCCTAATCAACTAGGTATGTCCCATACTAGACATGTGGTTGTACGGGTGACTCAGATCAAAGGCTTGCAAGGTGAAGTCCTTAACTGACCAAGGCAAGACTTCCACCACCCATGATGGCACACTGACCCATTGTGGCATCTGGACTCACAACACTCATCAACCCAATGCCACACAGGCCCACAGCACCTGACCTCTTGCCACTTGCCCCAGTCTAAATCATTTCCCACCAAATTGATTATTGTGCAACACATGCCAGCAATAACTCAACATCAGTACGGAACCACACAGGTCTCTGTACCTCAATCTCACCATGTGGCATCATCACACCACTTTCAAAATACATTCCATATTTCTTTAATCAGTATTATAGCATTTTCCCGAAAGACCACTCATGATTCGTTGCAAGGCTAAGCATCTACTCACGGTCTAGCCTCCCGTGTTGGCACAATATTAACATCCAATTAATATAATCAAACTTAGGGTGACAACGATTTAGGGCATACAATTAATAATTTCAAGGTGGCATAACAGAATGGGTTGATTAACTACATTATCCCAAATTAAATTAAGTTCATTTTTAATAAATAAGCATGCATAATTTCAAAGCATAAATTACATTTTAAAATATGTGATCAAAATGATCAAAGCATCACTTGCCTTCAAAGAGTTGCTTGGTCGTGTTTCGAAGCTTGGTCTTGGGCGACGAACTCTTCCTCGAAACCTTCTGGCAAATTTGCGTCTACGCGTACAAACAATATATGCAATAAATAGCTAATACAGAAGACTAAATGACCTCAAAAATTCAAATAAAATTCATCATTAAATAGGTCACAATTTTATGTATTTTTTAAATTTGAATCACCCAAATCCGAGTTAAAATGCAAAAGTTATAGCTATTTGAAGTTTGAATAAAATCTGAAAATACAGAAAATTGGAAAATCCGATTTTTCTAAATTATTTTTATACTGAAAAATCGCATTTATGACGTCAGCACAGAAAAGAATTTCGGCCAAAATATTTTTATATATATAAATATTTATGACGTTAGCGATGACGTCAGCATGACATGTGGCAGCCTTTGGTGCCACCACGTCGCCTCGGTCTATGGGCTCGGTTCACGGCTCGGCTCTGGTCTGCCGTGGACTCGGTCAACCAGAACAGCGCATCCACGCGGCAAGATCTGAGCCGTTCATTGAATCAGCGGCGGATCCACCGCCACACCGCCTTCGCCTCGATATCTACGCGACACGCGTCGCGCATCCAACGATCGCTCAGATCCAACGGCCAGCACCGCGCCGCCACTGCGACGCCTCGGTTCATGCGACGACACGCGGCGTAATCGCGACGGCGCACCCAAAATCGACGGCTGGATCTGGTCTCCGCCCCGGTCAAAACGCCAATGCATCAGCACGCGATTTGGCGAGGGTACGGCGCCATCTCCGCCGCACGTTCAAATTTGAACGACGCGGATCCTTAGGGCAAAACCAGATCCAGTCTCTACCGTTTAGATCTAATCTAATGGCCCACGGTACCCGAGCGGTTTACTGTTCACCCTAGCGACGCGGCGCAATCTCACGTGTTCACTAACGATCCAACAGCTGAGATCTAAATAAGCACCGAAACTAAATCTAATCACCACCGTTCAATCTAGATCTAACGGTCAAGATTAACGCTGGGTACGAAAAGGAAGCAGCGACGTGGACGTACCAGAACCGTGCGATGCGGTCGAGCGGTCGGCGGGCTTCGGTGAAGGCGGCGGCGAGTAAGCGAAGGTTGCGGGGAGCGGGAAGACGACGCACCAACGGCGCTCTGAGGCTTTTCGCGAGAAGGAGTAGTCCACTCGATGCGGCTTGCCCGGTGAACTTCGGGGCGGTCGAGCACGGCGGAGCGGCTCGGACGACGATGAGAGGAAGCAAAAACAACGGCGGCGAGGAAAAGCAACTACGGCGAGCTACAGCGGGCGCTAGAGGGAGTCTCGGCGTGTGTGCAAGGAGTCAAACTAAGCGACGTTGAGTCCTCTGCAGAACGCGCTCATCAACGCGGCTGAAAGGGCCTCGACGTGCGCGCTACAGGCGGCGAAACGAGCGGAAACGGTCGGCGGCATTAGCTCCGGTGATCTCGCGAAGACGACCGACGTGGCGCAATCCTGGACGTCCACGCAGCGAAGATCCGACGGCGCACACGCGTTCGCGACGTGGCGCAAGCGGCGCGCGGAATTCGATCGGACGGCTCGGCTGGCGACTAGGGTTTTAGCGCGGTGGGCGTGGCGCCGCGATGAACGAGCTCGGCCCATTATTGTTCATCCAATTTTTAAAACATTTCTGATTAAAAATAAATCAGATAAATAAACAAAGCCAAAATAAATAGCAAAAATTCCCGAAAAAATCCACAAAAATTCTAGAAAATACTTTGAGACATTTGGAACTCATATAAAATATTTTCAATAAAACTTTGTATAAACTTTTGCATGAATTTATTGAAATTGAAGAGAGGTCAGAAATAAGTAAATCCAATTTAAATTCTAATAAATTCTCAGAAATTCTCAAAAATAAAAAATACTTCAAAATTTAAATTAGAGCAAATTTTAGGGTGTTACAATTTTGTTGTTTCATTAATGGGGCATATTTAGTTGTTTTCATCCCCGTAACAACTGATACTTGCCTTACTGCAAGGTCATCATGCTTTTCAACACTACACTGAATGTTGTTCATTGGTGAAGGAAACAGAATAGGCAAAACAAATGAGCAAATTTACAACTTTCTTTTATTGTGACTGTTAAAATCAACAAATGCATATATTTCCAGTGTGAATATAGTTGCATGTCTTAACCTTATCTAAGTCTTGTTTTCAAGAAAGTATAGCAACTTATGTTTTGTATGTCGTGAGTTGAGATGACATCATGTGTTAACATCTTGTGGATGGGATGGTACAGGTGGATGAATTCATCTCGAGTTGATTATTTGGTTGCTTGTATGAGTTGATACATGATGGGTTACAATGGCTTTTGTTTATATGAATGAGTCAAATAATAATGGTAAAGAAATATAGTCACTAGTAATGAGGCTTACTAATGTAACTGATTAGCTGCATATGTACGGAGCAGAGACGTTATGCGTCAGAGTGCTAGCATCCAATAATACTCTTTCAATGTTACTAGAATATATATTACTATTTCTTCTGTTGTAACAGTAAAAGTTCATGTTCTTGTATCCAAATCGTGTCTCTCATTCGGAGAATAGAACAAAGCCAATGATCTTCTGTTGTTGTTGTTCTTTCCACCCTAACGATCCACTAATACTTGTGGTCAGTTGTAAGCATGAACAGATCTGTTCTCATTTTTTGTTGAGAGGTTTTTTCTAAGGAGGTGGTTTCTGATTAATCAGTACGATACTCTGATTTGCGTGGGGGTAGAGATGGATTGATGGCTTAAAGGCTCATGCACAGCCATATTTAAAAAGTTTTCATGCAATTCATCATAACCCAAATTACTGATGCAACTGACTGGCAAGATGAAAATTTATGCAATTATCCACATGTATGGAGCAGGGACGTTACGCGCCAGAGTGGTAGCATCCTATTAATACTCTTTCAATGTTACTAGAATATACATTACTATTTCTTCTGTTGTAACAGTAAAAGTTCATGTTCTTGTATCCAAATCGTGTCTCTCATTCGGAGAATAGAACAAAGCCAATGATCTTCTGTTGTTGTTGTTCTTTCCACCCTGACGATCCAATCGATGGTTAACTAAATCGTACTAGTTTTGTAACCTAGGGTGGTTTTGTTTGGTTCATTAATCCCCAGTGGTTTTGTACCCTTAGAATTTGGTTTTGTTTGTATAACCGACTTTCGTGCTTTTTTACATTGGATTTCCAATTCTGGTGGTCTTGACTAAAAAATTGTGTCTGCAATATTCTGTTTATTTGTTTTCATGATGCACATTTGCATAGATTTCAATTAGTATTTAACAAAACTCATTGCATTTATCTTATGACGTGGATCTTTATCCTTTTTGGTCATTGGATCTGCTATCAACAACCATGTACATAGCCTTTTCAGTGTATCATCAAAGTTCGTATTCATCATTTAATATCACCTTCTCTGTTGTGCTTTGATATTTTACTGATACTATGGCATTGTGTTTTCTACATAGATGGATGAATTGGCACGTGAACGTCATAAGCTAATCGTTAGAAGTGCTGGTCTAGTGGTTGTCATGTGTGCCTACATGCTTTGCATCCTGCGAAGAGCTAGGGAACGTAGTCCATGCATCACCTATGGTCCTATGGTAGAAAGGGACATAGCTAGGCAATCGAACCTAAGGTGGATATACCATTCAGATGATATTCATTGCTTGGAGCAGCTTAGGATGAGGAGAGCTCCCTTTTTTCAGCTATGTAGTTTGTTTCGTGAAAGGCAAATGCTGCGAGACACCATTCATTGCTATGTTGAGGAACAAGTCGCCATGTTTCTTCTATTTGTTGGCCACAATCATAGGTTTAGGGCTCTGCAGCCTATCTTCAGGAGGTCAATAGAAACCATCAGCCGGTACTTTCATGAGGTTTTGTCTGGATGAAATCCACCAACAGTCTGCTGCATTATCCTCAAGGCCATCATTGGATCTGTTCCTGCTCCGAAGGAGATCGTTGAATGTCTTCCTGTAAAAGTGTACAGGAAGCAATTAAAACACCAAACTGAGGAGGCTACACAGTAAGCCATTAAGCTTGTTTAGAAATTCATTTACATATTGTTTCTTAATTATTTGGACTTTAAGCTTCTTATGTTATATGTGTTACTGTTCTGTAAATAGTGTTCATTCATGCATTTTTTGTCCTACTCAACAACATAACATCCATGCACATGATGAGAAGTTAATACCTGAAATCTCAATACACATGTTCTGTTCTTTAAAGCCATTATTATTTGCCCACAAAATTCAGTGTCTAAAACTTAATCATAAGGACTGCAAGTGAAGTAGAGGCTAGTATCCAGAAGGATTTAGATCCACTGCCTTTGAACTGCAAATGCATACGCTTAGTTGAGCCATCTGATCACAAATCAAGTGCTTGGATAAAGGCATGGGGGATTTGCTGTGTTTATAATTTCTCACAAGACACTAATTTTCTTATACACACCAATCTGTGTATTGATGAAGTTCTTTTCAACTTTCTCAGCAACTGTATTAATGAAGTTTCTTTCTTCTCATCTGAAAGCTTACTTGATGGATCTATATTGATGAAGTTCTTTTCAACTTTCTCAGCAACTGTATTGATGAACCAGTAGGCTTGCATGCTAGAAAGAATATTTATACTTGACTCGGTTATAATCACACTGCTCTGATCAGATCTTTCATACTCCTCATTTTTCTTTTCTGTGGGCAAACCAGCTGAAGCGAGAGATTATCAACTGAAGCGGCAGATAACCGAGAGATGATGGATCTGATTGAGTCTTTGCAAAGAAAGGCTGTTGAGGAAGTTGATATCAAGGCGACCTCAGATGGTAGCAATGATGCTGAGGAATCTGGTGATGGTGGCTCCGATGAGGAAAATGATGATGCTTTACAAAAGGAAGAGGCTGATAGCAGCTTTAATGAGGAAAAGAATAACGGTGCGTTGAGGAGAAAAAGACTGGGTGCCTGGATGGGGATTCAGATGTTAATGCTGATGGTCCTGTCGTTAAAATCGTGGTTAAAAGCATTCATGTGTCTGAATATTTGTCGGTCCCTGTTTGAATCTTTTCTTGTGTTACATGCAAATCTGCGAAGAGTCAAGTTTCGTGTGATGTGTAATGTATTACAATTTGATTTGTTGCAACAATATGTTTGATTGCATGATGTTCCATTCTACTGACTGATGCAGTTCCTAAATTGGGCTCCAATTTGTTTTTGGGCTGTCACTTTGGAGAAACATTGCCTGTGATATGTTTCCTGTTCTGAAGATTTTGTTACATATTTTTTGGTGTGAAATGCGAAAATCTTTGAAGAGAACAGAAGAAGCCCTGATAAAACACGGCAAAAAATAATGGAAAAATTCCTATGGAAAAAGCCCAGACGACGAGGAAGAGAACAACGTGTTCAAGCCCGAGTTTCCCGTGAGATCCTTAGCCCGAACGGAGTGAAAACCAAAAATCATGAATATTCCATGCATCCTCCAACCTCAGCCAGATGCAACCAACCAAACAACTTCTCTTGCATCCTGTAATCCCTCTGCTCCCCTCATGCATCCAACCAAACAACTGCTCAGCTCAGCCTGGCTCAACACATGCAGGCAACCAAACAAACCGTCCTGCATCCACTCAGCATGTATCCCATCAACCCGCATGACTCGTACGGATCAGGCTAGAGGCATGCAGGCAACCAAACAGGCCCTTAGTGAACCTGCATGTATGTTGGTTCTCGCCCAGGAACTCTACGTATGCAACGACGAACTCTTCAGGCTTCAGCAATAACGTTCTGCAGAACAACGTTCGTCTGAAAATGTTCTTCAGACTTCAGAGCTTAAACTGCAAACGAACAGGAGCACAAGAAAGATTTCATTTTTTAGGTGAAAACTGCACACGTCCTTTTCTTGTTTCTCCTCAATTTATACACAATGCTTACATGTGTCCAGATTACAATCTAGCAGACCAAAACGGAAACAGCAACTATCTAAACCAGAACAACAAACCGACTCGAACACTATTCCACATCCGAAACCAGAGTAACAGCGCTTCGTACTCTGAAAAGTGAACAACGAAACTGACTCTGGCTTCCAACAAGACTCAAAGAAAAACAACTAGATTAACATATCAATCTCCTCCTTAATCTGGTTGTCTTTCACTTCTTTTGCTGATGATCTGTACGTCGGTTCTCTCTCTTATTTCTTCGAACTTTATTCTTCCAAGATACTTTGTCAGAATATCAGCTTATTGGTCTTTAGTAGGAACATACTACACATCAATAACTCCTGATTCCACACAATCTCTTATGTAATGAAACTGCATATCTATATTCTTGCTCCTCTCATGATGGACTGAGTTTTTGCACAACGCAATTGCGGATTGATTATCAATCTTGAGAATAACTTTTTTAGCATTCATCTCCAACATATCAGCTAGCAAACGTCCCAGCCATACTCCTTGACATGCTGTTGCACATGCTGCGATATATTCCGCTTCATAGGAAGATAAAGCAACCACATTTTGTTTTTGTGAGTTCCAACTAACTGGATTCGATACAAGGAAAAATAACATGTGTGAAATACTTTTCCTGTCATTTGTATCTCCAGCTAAGTCGCTATCAGAGTAACTGGCTAGCTCCCTATCTTCTCCTTTGTTCTCATAGACACACCCAAAAATCAATGTACCTTTTACATACGGCAATACATGCTTCACATTAGCCATATGTTCTGTTGTAGGCTTCTCCATATGTCTACTCAACATGCCAACAGAAAAGGCCAAATCAGGACGCGTGCGAAGCAAATACCTGAGACTGCCGATTATACTGCGGTGTAGGGTTTTGTCCACCGGAGGGTTTATGCTTTCCTTGCTCAACTTCAAACAAGGTTCTGTCGGAATTTAAGTTGGATTGCAGTTCTTCATGCCACATTTATCCAACACTTTTACTGCATATGCGGATTGGCAAAGTGTAATCTTCCTGGAGCTCTGACAAACTTCAATTCTCAAATAATAACTTTGTAATCCAAGGTCACTTATACTAAACCACCTTTTCATTTGAGACTTGAAATCTTCAATACCTTCGGTACACTCTCCAGTTATGATTAAATCATCCACGTAAACTCCAACTAGCAAAATCCCTTTTGGTTGCCTCCTTTTGTAAATTGCATGTTCTAATGGGCATCTTTCAAAACCAAGCACTTCAAGAGTCTTGTCTAACTTTGAGTTCTACGCTCTTGGAGCTTGACGCAGGCCATAGAAAGCTTTGTTCAATCTTAGAACCTTGTGTTCCTCACCTTCTTTCTCGTATCCCGAAGGTTGCACAACATAGACCTCTTCTTCCAAGTCGCCATTGAGAAAAGCAGATTTAGCATCCATATGATGAATCTCCCATTCTTTATGCACCGCGATAGCAATGAACAAGTGTACTGTTTCTGGCCGAGCAACAGGAGCGAACACTTCATCAATATCAACGCATTGTCGTTGAACATACCCCTTTACTACTAAACTGGCTTTATGCCTCATGATCGCGCCTTGAGTGTCCTTTTTTAACTTGAACACCCACCTCAAGCCAATTGCTTTGTGATCATTAGGCAATGAAACAAGTTCCGATGTCTTGTTCTTCTCAATGGAAGATATTTCATCGTCCATAGCTTTTCTCCATGCTGGCTCTCCTCTATCTTTTTCAAAGTTAGTGGGTTCCTCCGCTCCTAACATACAAAGTCCAGGAAAATCCAGCTCAATTGGGGACGTAGCATCATATATACCTTTTAGGCTGCGCTCCCGCCGAGGTGCTTCTGAAGTGCTTTCATCGGACACACTTGGCAGCAATGCTCCCGGTGAAGGTGGTGTACCAATTAGCGTCGCTTCTGGAGTTCTCAGCGAAGACACAGCTCCTGATCCCGTGCAAGTCCCGCGCGACTTAGCTTCTGAGCCGGTGCTTTATCCCGCGCGTGCCTGCTGCTTTCACCGAACCGGATGAATCCAGTGCTTGCGCCGACCCAAACGGATCAGGAGCATGCACCGGCTCGGACGAATCAGAGTCTTGCACCTGTACTCCTTTGGCCTCACGTGCATGCGCCGACCCGGACGGACCAAGAGCATGCGTCGGCTCGGACGGGTAAGAATCTTGCATCGGCACGGACGGGTTAAGTTCTTGGAATTTTTTTTAAATAATATATTTTATAATTCAAATTGCAGAACAATACCACGAAAAATACAATTGCAAAAATATATACCTGTCGCCCTACCATAGGGCGACATGCTGACTCACTTGCACTTCAGTTGGGTTCGACATTTCCACAAGCGGTTGGTGTTACCAACCGCTTGTGGAGAGGTTCTCTCCAAAAGCGGTTGGTGTTACGAACCGCTTGTGGAGAAACTCTCTCCACAAGCGGTTGGAGTTACCAACCGCTTGAAAATCTGACGACATAAGCGTTTTGATTATATTCAATATAGAATATGTTTTCAGAGGGGTTTTTGATATAGATTTTGACAATTAAAATAAATAGAACTTCATGAGTTTTTTTGACACACTTAAATATATATATATTAGTCATGAGTATTCTTTCAGATAATTACAGACTAAAAAATAAACAAGTTGATGAACCCATGAAATAATAAGCCACTTTTACAAGTTTCAAAGAATAAAAGGGCGAATCTTGAGCTCATTTCTTGCGTGCGTCGCTCTTTGTGCCCTTGGTCGACATTGATGTCATTTCACCTGTCCTTATTTCAGCACAATCTCTCCAACCATTTGCGTGGAACTCGCCTTTGGTGGATACAATCTCGTCGACAATAAAGCCGATGAGTTGTTCTTGGATTGCTGCAACCCGGTGCGGCGGGATCACACCTTGCACATCGACGTTGGGCTGACAAAGCGGGAGGTAAATAAATCTCTGGACATGTAATTAT
This sequence comes from Otatea glauca, assembly GCA_036346275.1. Lineage (NCBI taxonomy): Eukaryota > Viridiplantae > Streptophyta > Magnoliopsida > Poales > Poaceae > Otatea > Otatea glauca. The sequence continues at coordinate 9,195,957 of CM070716.1, read as the reverse complement.
TAAAGTGTAAGTACTAAGAAATTGACATGTGCACACTACCTCGGCGTTGGTTGTCGGCACATCACTGTGGGTAATACTTTACATATAATGGCACACATAATAGCCACATAAGTTGTTTCCACCCGTCTGTTGTAGAACCTGCGATGAAATTTGAAAAGAACACGATTATTGGGATGAAAAACTATTACGGCATATTAATATTCTTTAATACGTACTCGAGTGCTTAATTGTACATCAAATTCGTTCTCAAAATCTCCTTGTTGCTTCTTTCGAAACCGTGCGAATGCCCTGTGTGATGCGTTAGTATGAATGGTAATTATCAGAGTTGGAATTAGCAAGGTATTTCAATATATATAATAAGCAAAACTATCGTATATATATGTGCTATATACCTGTTTAGGGTGTCAATGATAAATTGACATTTTTCACGAGTCCTTTTGAGTCTGAACAATGATCATTTGCTATCAAGCTTGATGACAAGAAGGATCCAGTGAAACCTATTCATGTATTGTAACATATATGTAACTAGCTAGTAGTATTATAAATACCTTGGAAAATATAAGAACGAGAGGTTGTATATATACGTACTCGAAGTTGAAAGGAAAAAGTATGTACGGTTTGTAGTGCTGTCCCAAGAATGCATCGAGAATGTAATCTTCAACATCCTTTCGGTTGTATCCAAAGACGAACTCGTTAACAATCTCTAGGTCGATGAAGCCCACGTTGAAGATATTCTCTTTTCTACATCGTTGTATCTCCATTCTACATAGAAAGGTATAAGTTTAAGAGTTGCAATTTTATTGTACGAGGAAGCACACGATAAAGGTATGAGCTTGACACTTACAGGCACCAGCAGCTCATGAGAGACACGTTGATGGAGTCGGCATGGTAAATATTGTATAAGTCGTCAAATTCGAGCCATATGTTGTTGTCCCCGCGATAAAAATCATCTTCTTTGAAACGGAGAGGGAACATCGTTCTTCCTTGAGCGGACTCTGTCATGTACCATTCGTGAAATTGCCGCATCTTGGTTGGCAGATCCTTTATCTTATTTGGGTCAATCAGCTCCCGGCCCAACTGAAATTGCCATCTGACCTTTGTCGCCATTGGGATATCATCTGTTAATCCAAGAGCTGTAGCTGTGGAACTGAGTCCTGCCTCCTTCAAAAACATTTCGAGGTTCTCCTGATCTTGGTCTCTCTTCTTCTTCTTTGCCGCTGCCGCCTGACCACGGTTATTCTTCTGTGTAGCCTTAATTATTGTCCATTCATAGTTGGATGGCACAAATAGCGGCTTTGCACGGCATGTCGCGAAGTGTTCCGCCGCTTTTGGATCAGTTGGTACCTTTGGCTCTACCTTCTTTTTGGCGAAGTGTGCAGCCACTTCTGCTTTAGTGACCGCGTCACTCTCCTCCTTATTCATATCATATGCCCTCTTTGGAGGTTCCTTTACCTTGGTCGATCGACTGGACTCCGCCTTCTTGGGAGTAGGTGGGGGAGCCTTAATTCTGTTATCGAGCTTCTTCCTCGGAGGAGATGGTGGGCGTGGTTTTCCTTGGGGTTCTTTTTGTTTGAGATCTTTGGTGGTGGAGTAGGGCCTGCGTGGAGCGGGTGGAGACACGGGAGGCTGCTGGTGGTGGAGTAGGGCTTCGCTGCTTTCTTGGCGAGGCATTGCGTGGCGGTGATGTTGGAGGCGTGGGTTGCCGCGGTGGAGATAACGCGTCCATAGCGGTGGAAATATGATGTACCGTTTGCGCCAAAGGATGATATTGTGGAGAGCTGTCAAAGCTTGGTCACGTCGTCGCCTCGGCAATATCGGTGAAGTTCTTCAAATCCGCTCGGCACCTCCTCCACCGCGACCATTGAGTAACTCGGGGTATCTCGTTGCGATGGAACATCGGCCCACTCCACCGGATATGCCATGCCGTAAGCCACCTTGATGGAGAGGTTACGCGCATCAGCGTGTAGCTCACTGGCGGCGAACCCTTATGTCATCAAGGGATAGCGGGATAGCAAGGTGTCCGCCGGGGCCTCGGTGGGCCAGCGGCTACTTCGCCTTGGCGGAGGGCTGATCACGGCGTCCGGTGATTGCTTGGACCTAGTCCTTGAAGCTTCTTGAGGACAATTTGTACTTGTTGTGCAACTATGTCACCGATGCTAGCACAGGTTGCTCTCGAGCTCTTGTTCCAATTGGTACACTTTACGTGATTCTCTTGATTTGCTTCTATGCTGACTCACATGCGTATGTGCATCCTTAGCGAAACCATACTTCCACGGCGTTAGCTTGCCCATACCTCGTGTCCGTCACAGGTGCTCGGGGTTTTCAAGGGCATGTGTTAGCTCGTCATTCTCCTGTGCGGCACCAATGTACGCCTAAGGCGCTCAACGGCTTGTACAATCCTTTGGCGACCTCTTGTACTCTGGTGCCATCACCAAGCTGCCGCCATCCGAAAGGCTCCCCATGACCCATGAACCAATTGCGCAGGCGCTGTTCCCACAGAGCGGTAGCCGGTTTGACATCCTTCGCCATTAATTCTTCTTCCCGCTTCTCCCATTTTGGTACAGCCTTGATGTAACCACCGGTGCCAAGATGGTGATGGTATTTCTTCATCTATGAATTGGCCTTGTTCTTCTGACTCGCGGCCTGGCCTTCAGCTGACAGCTTGAACTCCTCGAATGCTTCTCAGTGATCCGCCAACTTAGGAAATTGGTTGAAGTCGGGTCTTTCTCCCTTCTGCACATACTTACGGCTGAGAGACGTCTTCCAGGCCTGAAACATTGTTGCGATCTTCTTCAAAGTGAATTTCTTGGCCTTGTCTTCGAACCCTTGAGGAAATGTGAAATTTTCCTTAATATCTTGCTAGAGCAGATCCTTGGTAGCTTGAGGAACTTCGGCCCATTTTACGATGCTAATTGGGGCGTGATCCCTCACGTGGTAACATAGCGTTGTTATGCGCCCAATTTGCTAAAAGAGGGGCAACCGGCATCCCTTCGTTGTTAGCGTCGGTAAACCGTGCTTTGTGGGCGGCTTCTTGTTAGGTCCCGATGCTTGGATTGGTTGCTCGATGCACGGGCTTGAAATACATAAACATATGTACAAGCGTGTCGAGTGTATTATATTAATGAATTGCGATTAATTAACATGTCTACGGGATTATATTCTTACGGTGTACCTCATCTGGCGGAACGGTGTTATTGGACTCGGCGGCTCCTGCGTCAATGGCTTCATCGATTGCGGCCTCAGCGGCCTCATTGGAACCACCATTAGCCCAGCGCGCGGCGGCGTTAGCATCACCTTCGATGGTACCCGGTAGCGATGGAGTCAACGAGGAACTTCTCCCTCATCGAAAGTACGGTCACCACGTCCTGGTTGCTCCATCTATCCTAATTCCGAAAAAATGTTGACATAAATATCATATTACTTTGAAACAACCATATTACAGATTACAACACAAGCATATTATTACATAAATTTGGATCTTAGTGCTCATTTCCTAAACTACTTTGGATCTTAGTGCTCATTACCTAAACTTCGTTGAATCATAATTTCTAGCTTTTAGGCTAATTAATTGTTCTATGCCTTTGTCACTCAGTTGTTTACCTTTGTCACTTAGTTGATTTTTAGGTTGTTGAATTCTAGGTGAAGTTAGTATGTTTTTTTTATACGATAACTTTGGAATACTCCAAGTAAAAAAAGATACAATTAACCTATACATTTGCGGATATTTATTTGTGCTCACATGTCATACGTGTCACCAGGCCAACATGCAGTCTTCACATGTCGTAAGTTGTTATCCACCGCAACAATTTTGACAAAATTAACTTGTGGGCATTTCACCGAACATGTGGTGGGCAGCTGAATTAGAGAGGGAGGACGATGCGTGTGCACAAATACCTCGGTCCTCCTGGGTGGATGGCGGTGTGGCGGCACTTTGGAGGCGGAGTAGGCGTCGGCGGGGTGGCGGAGAAAGCGCCGTGGCCGGGTGGAGTGACGGCGGCGGCGAGGGCACGCGGACGGGTCGGTCGGCGCGCGCGAGGTGGCGTGTAGGCGTCGGCGAGGTGGCGGAGGAGGCCTCTGGCGTCGGCGAGGGCGGCGCGCGTGGTGCAGGCGGAGGCGAAGACAGCGGCGGTCGGAGACACACAGGAGCTGCATCGGCGCGGGGGGGGGGGGGTCTCGAGCGGGACATAGAAAATTTTGGGTGTGAGAAAAGGGCGGAGCGTTTCAAATTTATACAGGGAGCACTTCTACAAGCGGTTCTAATAACCAACCGCTTGTAGAGGGATGACTTCTACAAGCGGTTCGTAGAACAAACCGCTTGTAGAATGTCTCTATAAGCGGATTTAGATCAACCCGCTTGTAGAGGGATGACTTCTACAAGCAGTTGGTATTACTAACCGTTTCTGAATCTTGTGCTCTAAAAGCGGTTCTTTTCTAAAACCATTTCTGAATTTTGCGTTCTAGAAGCGGTTCTTGTCTCAAATCGTTTCTGAATGTTTCGCTCTAGAAGCGGTTCTTTTCTCAAACCGCTTCAGTTTAATTTCATAATTTTTAAAAAGTGCTTTTAGCATTACAGTTTCATTTCATAATTTTTAAAAAATGCTTTTAGCACTTCAGTTTCATTTCATAATTTAAAAAAAATGCTTTTAGCAATTCAGTTTCATTTCATAATTTTTAAAAAATGCTTTTAGCAATTCAGTTTCATTTCATAATTTAAAAAAAATGCTTTTAGCACTTCAGTTTCATTTCATAATTTTTAAAAAATTCTTTTAGCAATTTAGTTTCATTCTATAATTTTTTGAAAAAGCTTTTTGCACTTCAGTTTCATTTCATAATTTTTAAAAAATGCTTTTAGCAATTCAGTTTCATTTCATAATTTAAAAAAAAATGCTTTTAGCAATTCAGTTTCATTTCATAATTTTTAAAAAATGCTTTTAACAATTCGGTTTCATTTCATAATTTTTAAAAAATGCTTTTAGCACTTCAGTTTCATTTCATAATTTTAAAAAAATGCTTTTAGCAATTTAGTTTCATTCTATAATTTTTTGAAAAAGTTTTTTGCACTTAAGTTTCATTTCATAATTTTCATTCGAGAATTTTTTAAAAAGCTTTTAGAACTTTACTTTCATTCCATAATTTTTTCAAAAAGCTTTGAGCACTTTAGGGGTACATATACGTAGTTCATACAGTAGGGGTACATCTTAAGTACTAACGTACTTTGTCTTTACAAGTGTTCCTTCATTGTGATCGCGACGTATGAAAGGAGTATCCACGTCTGTGTCATTGAGGAGGCTTATGTCGACATCCACAGCGAAAGGAGGGATCTCGTCGAACTGACTATACTCTTCCTTGTCTGTGACGTCCTCAACTCCAACAATCCTTCGTTTGCCTTGTAGAACCACGTGTCGCTTTGACTTAGTACTACAATCTTTCTGCTTGTCCTTATGCTTCTTAGGTTTGCTTGACATGTCCATTACATAGAAGACCTGTCTCACATCGTTCGCGAGGACGAACGGGTCGCGCCTATAGCCGACTTGCGTGAGGTCCACAATTGTCATACTGTATTTGTCGACCTTCACGCCGCTTGAAGTCAGTTTGACCCATTGGCACTTAAATAGAGGGACCTTCAAAGGTCCATAGTCAAGCTCCCATATCTCTTCTATGAAACCATAATATGTATCCACCTTGCCTTTGTTGTCTTCGACGCCTATACGGACATCGCTATTTTGGTTGGTGCTTTTGTTATCCTGCGATCTGGTGTAAAATGTGTAACCATTTATCTTGTACCCCATGAATGTCACGATTTCACTAGATGGTCCCCGAGCCAAGTGTTGTAACTGTTCATTGTCTGAACCTTTCAAAAGGATGTACTTTTGTAACCAAGCGCCGAAAGAATCCATGTGCTTCAGTGTTATCCAATCCTCAGACCTCCCCGGGAAATCGCGGCGTAGAATACTCTTATGCTCAAGGACATACGGGGCCACTATAGTTGATTGTTTCAAAACTGTGAAATGTGCTTGCTTAAATGTAAGAAGATCATTGCATGCAATTGCTTTCCTTCCTAGTGTCCCTTTTCCCCGTAGCCTCCCCTCATGGCGTGATATAGGGACGCCGATCGGGTTTAGATAATTAATGTAATCCACACAAAACTCAATCACCTCCTCTGTCCCATAACCCTCGGCAATGCATTCTTAGGACGAAGCGGTTCTGAACATACTTCTTTAGCACACTCATGTACCTCTCGAAGGGAACATGTTGTGTAGATACAGGTCCAAGGATACCTATCTCTTTGACAAGGTGAGCAGTGAGATGAACCATAATATCAAAGAATGCAAGAGGAAAGATCATCTCAAGACTAACCAAACTTTGTACCACATCATCCTGCAGCTTACTTAGTTTATCGGGTCGATGACCTTACGTGAAATCGCGTTGAAAAAGAACACAGCTTTGTGATTGTCCCTCGTACCCACTCAGGCAAGTATGCCTCTCACACCACAGGAACAATGTGTCATTAACACAAGGCAGTCATGGGATTTCATGTATGCGATTTTATTCTCTTTCGTGTTTATGAGTATCTTTACATTCGAGGAGTATCAGGAAGGACCTTCACTTTGTTCGGGAACTCTATCACGCTTTTTCTCTTCTTTGCTTAGAGTGTAGCTCGCAGGATGTAGGTAATGTTGTCCTTTCTCTCTCTTTTCGGGATGTAGGTCATTCCTCAGTTCCAAGAGTTTAATGTCCTTCCGAGCTTGCAGTGTATCTTTCGATTTTCCGTACATATCTATATAGCATAGCAGGTTCAAGTAGACATTCTTCGTGATGTGCATGAAATCAAGTGAGTGACGAACCTCCATGACTTCCCAATAAGGCAAGTCCCAAAATATTGACATCTTCTTCCACATGGGTGCATGACCATCCTCATTCTGCACATGTTTGCTTCCAGGACCCTTTCCAAATACTACTTTCAAATCCTTTACCATAGCAAACACACGTGGCCCACTACGATCTTGAGGCCTTGCGAAGGTGCAGTTGCCGTTAAATTTCCTGCCTTCCTTCCGCAACGGGTGACTCGTACGAAGAAACCTATGGTGACCCATGTACACAACCTTCCTAGAGTTTTTCAGGTACATGTCGTCCGTTTCATCTAAGCACTGGATGCAGGCTCTATATCCTTTGATAGTTAGGTAGGACAGTTCGAGAAGCGAGCGATCGTTGATTGTTACAAATAACAATGCACGTAGGGTGAAATACTCCCTTTTGTACTCATCCCATACCCTTGCACCATCGTCCCACAACGTCACAAGATCTTCAACCAATGGTTTCAGCTAGACATCGATGTTATTTCCGGGTTGCTTGGGGCCTTGGATCAACAACGGCATCATGATGTACTTTCGCTTCATGCACAGCCATGGAGGAATGTTATAGATACATAGTGTAACAGACCAGGTGCTATGGCTGCTGCTCAATTCTCCGAAAGGATTCATCCCATCGGTACTCAACCCAAACCTTATGTTTCTCACCTCATCTGCGAAGTCCGATGCGTCGGTCAACTTCCTCCTCCTTTGTAAGCCATCTACAGGTGTCTAAGCATCCGTCATCCTTACGCTCTTCTTTGTGCCAACGCATCATCTGGGCATGAGCTTTGTTAGCAAACAAACGTTTCAATCGGGGGATCACAGGGAAATACCACAACACTTTAGCTGGAGGTCTCTTCTTCTTACACTCCCCATTTGTTTCACCTGGATCGTCACGCTTCACCTTATACCGTGATTCTCTGCTGCTGGACAAACATCCAAATCGGCATACTCATTACGATACAGATACAATCATTAGGACATCCGTGTATCTTACAGTACTTCCAATCCCAAAGGATGACGACTTGCTTGGCTTCATCGTAGATTCGAGGCGAGTGTTATCTTAGGAAGCAACTTCTTTACGAGTGATAACACCTCATCGAATCCCTTATCGACACACCATTTCTAGCCTTCCATTGCATGAGTTCGATGTAGTACGCAACTTTTTGTGGCCCCGCCTTACGTTTGGGTACAAAGGAGTTACGTGGTCCTCTAACATCTGCTGGAACTTATCGGCTATCTTTCATCTGTGTAGTCTCCCTCTCCATCACGCGACATCCGGTCTAGCTCATCATCACCAAAGTTACCAAGTGTTTCTTCCACGGAGCAAGATGTGCGTGTCGTCAGGGATCTTGTTGAATCCATCTTCCTCTTCCTCGTCTTCTTCATCGTCTTCTGGCTAATCACCTCAACCGCCATGGTTGGTCCAATGGTATAGTTTGGCATGAAACCTCTCATGATCAAGTGGTTCATAACTTGCCATCGCTGGAGTGCTCCTTCTCGTTCTTGCAATCTACACACGGACAACATATGAAGTCGCACGAGGCAAGAATGCAACGGCCGCATCGAGAAAAGCACACGCCATCAATGAACTCTCTCGGCGACGGTCCGCATTGTACATCCATTGCCGATTCATCTATACCAAGTTATAATTTCATTAAAAATTATAACAAATTCTGTTAGAAAAATTATAACCTAACTTAAATTTCGTAACATTTAAACCCAACAAAAAAAAAGCTCCACCTACACCGTCATCCAATTAAAGACCTACCTTTCTAATTATTTTGTATCCCTTCCTACCTTTGTAATTATTTTTTATCCTTCTACACGTTTTTCTATTTTATTTCATACACCAATAATTACTTCCTTGCAACGTTGTACCTAGATCTCTCCCAATATTGTGATATTTAAGATTCTAAAGCTAACAACCACCTAGATCTAAAGCTTCCAATCACTTTTACCTTGTAATGTCATATTTTGAAATAGATCTCCACCCTACATCTTCATACAACAACAAAAACAAAGCACAGAAAGCAAATTTTCGATAATGCTTAAAAAGTTCAAGATTTCTCCACATCCATTGAAAAAAATAGCAATATCTAGGTGAGAAGGATGTTCACATGATGTTACTAACTTTGAAACACTTAATTTGGAGCTAATCACCTCCAATTAAAAATTTGGACAGCACCTCCCAAGAACGGTAGCTTGGTGGCCTTCTCTGTTCGATCGTATTCGTACCTCTGCTGGCGCATGGAGGAAGAAGGGTTTAAATGCGCTGCGCGGGAGGGCTTCCAGAAGCGGTTTGAGACACGAACCACTTCTGAATGTTGCGTTCTAGAAGCGGTTCTTTTCTCAAACCGCTTCGAAAATCGAAGCGGTTTGAGAAAAGAACCGCTTCTAGAACATAACCTTCGTGGCGGTTCGTGTCTCAAACCGCTTCTGGAATCCCTCTCCGGACCGTTGCCAGCGAACCCTTCTAGTGCGAAGATCACAACGGGTTCGCACCAAACCGCTTTTGAAGGTTAGTAATTCGAATAACATTATATTTGTCCTCAAGGTTAGTAATTCGAATAACATTATATTTGTAGTTGAATTTTACTTTATGGATTGCTTTAGATTTTGATAATTACAATTCTTATTCATTTAAGTGATTTAGTGGATTTTTAAATGGTGAAAATGGCTAGGTGAATTTTACAATAATGAAAATTGCAAGATACATTTGTAAATCGATATATTTACAAATATATCGTGTATTTTCAATTTTATGCTTATTTTTAATTATTAAATTAATTAAAAAATTGCAACATTGATATTATCAATTATGAATGTAATTAAAAAATTGCTACCTAGATGTTTTTAATATAATAAAAATATGTCCTAATTATTCACAATTATTTTCTATTTTACAAATAAATAAAAATTGCCAGATGGATATTTACATAATGAAAAAAGGTTGATGTATGCTCAAATTTTGAAATAATAAAAAATTGCTACATGGATATTTACATAATGAAAAAAGGTTGATGTATTTTAATATAGTTAAAATGTATCCTAACTATTTACAATTATGTATTATTTTTGTAAATAATTAAAAATTGCAAGATGGATATTTACGTAATGAAAAAACATTGATGTATTTTAATATAGTAAAAATATATCCTAAGTATTTACAATTATTTTCATTTTATAAAATAATAAAAAATTGCTACATGGATATTTACATAATGAAAAAAGGTTGATGTATTTTAACATAGTCAAAATATATCCTAACTATTTACAATTATTTATTATTTTGTAAATATTTAAAAATTACAAGATGGATATTTACATAATGAAAAAAGATTGATGTATTTTAATATAGTAAAAATATATCCTAAATATTTACAATTATTTTCATTTTATAAAATAATAAAAAATTGCTACATGGATATTTACATAATGAAAAAAGGTTGATGTATTTTAACATATTCAAAATTGCTACATGGATTTTTAAATCTTATCATTTACAATTATATCACTGTCGGTTGTATATAGAACCAGCAGTGATAATCCTTATCACTGTCGGTTCCTTAGCCGACATTGATAATCCCCGAGTATCACTGCCGACCAATCACTGCTAGCACCAATGACCGGCAGTGATGGTGTTTTGGAACCGATAGTGATGTGCTGTTCTGTAGTAGTGCCACATCCACTTTACTTGTCCTCAAAACTTGACCAAAACCGTTTATGCCACCATCGTGGATTTGTGCTTTCGCCACTTTCCTGGTTTTGGGTAATTTACCAAACCCTTGTACCAGTCTTTCTTGAATGCGCTGCCTTAAAGCATCTTCCATGCTTCAATATGTTGCTTGTAGTCCTAGTGACTTGTCGTAAGTCTCACATGTCTGGATGCCACCAAACCATCTTTACTTCTCATGAGTCCAAGTCACTTGCATACCACTTGCACCACCTTGCTGCATAAAGTCTTGCACCAACTTTGTTTTCCGTGGTTCTTGTCGATCTTTTGCCTTAGTTGAGTCTGTTGGTATTGATCTTCAATACCTCCTTTGTTTCTTTTGTGATCTGATCTTCAGAAACACAACAACAGTAAGACGAAACTAGTTCTCTGAATTTCCAGTAAAACACAACAATAGAGTTTTCGCTGAAGTTCTGCAGTTCTGAAAGAAAAACCCGACAATACTTAGACAAAACACAACGACGTCAGGAGAGCAAATAATCAACAAGAGATTTTTGTGCTGCCCTCAAACTGTGCATCTTTTCTCTAGGTATATTCACCTTTTTATTGCTTTTACGGATAAGATGCAGTTGCAGATTACAACTCAATTCAAAACGACTCTAAGTGGAATCGGACTCCTGATAGTTAGAAACTATTACCAAGCTGACAACTACCAAACCAACAATTAACAAACTAAGCTATCGGCTACCAAAAACTGAAACAGACTTTTGCCGGATTACATGTAACAATCTCCCCCTTAATCCTGATTTTCACCAGCGATGTTCTTTACGCCCAGCAACTCTCGCATCTCGGCGAACTTAACTCTGGCAAGTGCTTTGGTTAAAATGTCTGCACGTTGTTCTTTAGTGCTGACTGTTAGAAATGAGGCCCAAGTGGCCCATTTATCTCTAATGCCAAAGCTACAAATAATAGTACAATATTGCTAGTTGAGAGGGGAGAATACCAATTTAAAAGGGAGAGCTCCCACCATATATTGTAATGAGGCATATGGAGGGTGAGGAGCTGGCTAAAGTCACACGCACGCTGCCACAGATTTCGTAATTACCGCGTATTTCCATGTGTTTTTCAGCGTGACTTGCGGCGTCGCGAGTCGCCGTGCCGTGGATTAAATTCACGATGCGTTTAAACCCTTTTAATTTTCGGTTTCTCTCTGTTATTAGTGAATTAATGGGGTCATTCTTGAGAATTGAAACAGACATGATAATGGCGTCGATTTCTAATAGAAGCTGTCATTTGAATGACCTGCGATTACTAGCATTTAATGGTGACCGTTCTTCGTGCGAGGCTATAAAATGCAGACGCGTCGAGACGGATCGAGTCTTTTTGATTTTGGACTCGATACTCGTGTTCATCCACGGTGATACGTGTTGTGTTTTCGTCTTGTGCTCGTTCTTCACCGACATTCCTCTCGGCATGCACCACGAGGCAAGGAGGCGGGATCTCGAACCGTTGTCGCCGAGAGAACCCGCAGGCGGCAATAAGGTTTCTGAGCAGCGCAACTGCGCGACCGCTCGAGCTCTTCATCCTGCGATCCACGACGTCGACTACTTCCTCTACGGCCAGGTCGCTACTGCGCTGCTTTCTTTTTCGTCATCAAGCCCATCGTAAGATTTCTCCTATTTTTTCCTCTGTGGATCGATCTCTTTATAGAAATATGTGGTGTCTTCTATCTTGCCTGTTGTATCTAATCATTTTGGGAATTAGCTTAATTTTCAAATCTAAAACAGAAATAATACCTAGTTTTTCAACATTCCAGAAACCTTATTGGTATTATTTGTGTGATTGTGAATCAGCAATGGCTGGTGCAAGTGATGCCATGAAACCTGAGAGGTTCAATGGTCAGAACTTCCGTAGGTGGCAGACTAGAGCCAAGTTTTGGCTCATGTCTCTGGGTATGTGGTGGGTGATTTTCCCTCAATACCCGCTACGGATGAGGAAAATACGCGATTTGAGAATGCGAATAACACCGCATTGGGCTGCATTCGACTATCTTGGCGGATCGGTTATATGATGTGTATATGAGTTACACATCCGCCATCGAGTTGTGGTTGGCTCTTGAACAAAAATATGCGGAAGTCGAGGTCGGTCATTGGTTGTATACGTCATGCGAGCAATTATTGATTTTACCATGGAGGAGTCTAAATCGATTGTTGCTCAAGCGCATGAGTTTCGACTACTAGTGGCGAGATTGCACATTTGGGATGTGCTTTACTCGCAAAATTTGTGGCGCGGGCATTGTGGCTAAACTTCCCCATCTTGGAGGAATTTTGCCCTTGGTCTAAAACACAAGAGGAAGAGATTTCTATTGAAGATCTCATTGCTGCCCTCGGCGTGGAAAAAAAGCGAGCCAAAGATGCGCCAAAAAGTTCTTCTCAGGAACCAAACAACGCAAATGTGATTGAGAAGAAGGGTGGCAACAACAACAAAGGCTTGAAACCAAACAAAAATACTAGCTTCAAGAAGAAGAAGTTTGAGCAGAAAGATATGAAGAACATTACCTGTTATGTGTGCGGAAAAAATGGTCACATGGCTATAGACTGTCGTTTCGGCAAGAACAGGCCAAATGAGCAAGGCAAGAAAATTGCCAACGTGACCATAAGTGAGGGAACTACTTCAGGAGGGTATGGTAATTCTCCTGTTGTTTTTTCAGCATGTCAATCCACTGATTGGTGGGTTGATACGGGTGCAAATGTTCACGTATGTTCTGACATATCTCTATTTTCTTCTTACCAGGCAGCAGGGGCTTCCTCCGTCCTAATGGGGAACGGGTCGCATGCTTTTGTTCTTGGTGTTGTACGGTGGATCCGAGGCTTACTTGGGGAAGATTGTCCACTTAAAGAGCGTGCAAAGATGCGCCAACAATAAATAAGAACCTTATCGGTGGTTCCCTATTATGTCGAGATGGCTATAAGCTAGTATTGAGTCTAATAAAGTTGTAATGTCAAGTTCGGAAACTTTATTGGAAAAGGTTATGAAAGCGGAGGCCTGTTCCGCTTAAGTGTACTAGAGCCTTGTTTAAATTTAAATGTTGCTACTCAAGTTAATAATTGCGAATCCAATGTTTGGCATTCTCGTTTATGTCATATTGGTTACGATACCATTGCTCGAATGTCCAGATTCTGATTAATTCCAAAATATGATATTGTCAAAGGATCAAAGTGCCATTCTTGTGTGCAAGCAAAGCAACCTAGAAAACCCTTTAAGGGATTAGAGGAAGAAAAGAACTTGGCACCACTAGATCTTGTCCATTCGACTGTGTGAGATGAATGGATTGTTGACAAAAGGAGGCAAAAGATATTTTCTAACTTTTATAGATGATGCAACACGTTATTGTTATGTGTATTTCTTTGAAAACAAAGGATGAAGCTTTAAAATACTTCAAAATTTATAAGGTCGAGGTTGAGAACCAACTAGAAAAGAAAATTAAGCGACTAAGATCCGATCGTGGGGAGAGTATATCTCTCATGAATTCTCCAGATTGCATTACGAGCATGGTATAATCCATGAAGTTACACCACCATATTCTCCCCAATCAAATGGGGTAGCTGAGAGGAAAAACCGAACACTAACAGACTTGATGAATGCCATGTTGGAGAGTGCGGGTATGCCTAAAGCGTGGTGGGGAAGCTATACTAACACAAATTTTGTCCTAAGCAGAATAATCACTAAAAGTGTGAGATTACTCCGTATGAGGATCGAAGGAGAAAACCCAATGTAAATTTCTGCGAACTTGGGGCGTTTGGCGAAGTCAATATACCATTGCGTAAAAGAGAAAGCTTAGACCTAAAGCAATCGATTGTATTTTTCTAGGATATGCACATAATAAAGACTGACCTATAGATTTTTAGTAGTAAAATCGAAACTCAGAGATTATTGTTAACACAATAATGGAGTCCAGAGATGCTTCATTTTTGAGGATATTTATCCTATGAGACCAGTGGTAGTTCTTCACTGAACCGAGAATACTCAAACTAATAATAATTATAATCTTGAACCTACCACTGTTTACAACCAATAAATGATACACTACCAAGAGAAGATAATTTTGAGGAGGATAACAATTTAGTCGCAGAGGCTCCTCGTAGGAGCAAGAGACAAAGGGTTGAAAACCTTTGGCGGCGACTTTATTGTATACCTCGTGGATGATGTGCCAAAATCTCTTTCAGAGGCTTATGCACTACCCGATCTTGAGTATTGGAAAGAGGCGGTCCGTAGCGAGATGGATTCCATCATGGCTAACGGGACTTGGGAGATCACCGATCTTCCTAGTGGGTGCAAACCTGTTGGATGCAAGTGGATCTTCAAAAGAAAATGAGGCTGATGGTGCTGTTGATAAGTACAAGGCAAGACTTGTGGCCAAGGGTTATACCGGAAAAAGGAGAGGATTATTTTGATACTTATTCTCCTCAGAGCAGATTAACCACCATTAGAGTGCTCATAGCATTAGTGCTTCCCATGGTCTACACGTCCATCAAATGGATGTAAAGACAGCTTTCCTTAATGGAGAGTTGGAGGAAGAAATCTATATGGAGCAACGGATGGTTATGTGATTCTTGGACGGGAAAATAAAGTGTGCAAATTATTAAAATCCTTGTATGGCCTAAAGCGAGCTCCTAAGCAATGGCACGAAAAGTTTGATAAAACTTTGACATCTGCTTAGTTTTTTGTTAATGAGGCAGATAAGTGTGTATACTATCGTTATGGTGGGGTCAATGTGTTATTTTGTGTTTGTATGTTGATGACATACTTATATTTGGGATAAACACTGCTTTGTAATTGACGAGGTCAAAACTTTCCTATCTCGATGCTTTGATATGAAAGACTTGGGAGAGGGATGTTATTCAATATTAAATTGATCAAAAATGAGGATGGGATCATTTTGCACCAATCCCATTATCTTTGAGAAAATTTTGAGTCAATTCGGGTTTGAGAATTGCAAAATCTCCCAACACCTTATGATCCAAGTGTTAAGCTTGGAAAAATCAAGGGTTAGGAAAAGATCAATTGAGATATTCACAAATTATTGGGTCCCTTATGTATCTAGCTGGTGCCACAAGACACGATATCTCATTTCTTGTGAGCAAATTAAGCGGTTTACATCTAACCTGAGGAGATGATCATTGGGAGGCACTTGAAAGGGTGTTGCGCTACTTGAGAGGAACAACATCTTATGGAATACACTATCTTTGGGTATCCATCTGTTTTAGAAGGATATAGTGATTCCAATTGGATCTCGATGCGGATGAGATCAAAGCTACAAGTGGTTATGTTTTTCTTTAGTGGTCTTTGCGGTTTCATGGAGGTCTTGCAAGCAGACCATATTGACGAGGTCAACCATGGAAGTGAACTCGTAGCACTAGACACGACATCGTTGAGGGTGAATGGCTTAGAGAGCTCTTGTTGGACTTGCCATTGGTTGAGAAACCAATACTGGCGATCTTAATGTCTGCGCGATAACCAAGCAGTGTTGACTAAGGTTATGAGTACTAAGGATAACATGAAGTCCTCGGACATGTGAAGCGTAGGCTTAAAAGCGTCGTAAAATTGAGAAACTCGAGTTATTGCTGTGAATTATATTCAGATCTTGAGAAAAATCGCGAGATCCTTTTACAAAAGGACTTGCAAGGAAAGCGATTTCCATTGCGTCTATGGACATGGGAATGAGGCCCGTTTGAGTTACACCACAGCGGTAACCCTTATCTTCTGATCGGAGATCCCGTGAATTAGATAATGGGAAAAACAAGTTGATGTTGTAACAAGAGAGTACATATTATTAAATTTGTACTGTGTCCAAATAGACAAAGTACTCTGATTGTATGGAAGGTTGGCTTAAAGCCTTAATGTATTCTAGTGTCAAAGGAAAAGGTATTGGCCTACAGGATACCTCAAAATGAATACACCTACTTGAGCCTAAGCTGTGAGGTCGCAGTTCATGAGAAAGGGGCATTCTCTACAAAGCTCATGAGAAGATTAGGGAGCATGACCATTTAACGCTCCGTTGAGGTGAAGTTCTTTGGCAGCCTAGTATCAGTTAAGATTTCGGGTGAAATCAAACCACACAAAGCTGTGAATTCAAGGCTTAGTCCATTCATTAGCTGTGGGAGGATGGATCACGTTACTCTAGGTGAAAGTTCAACCCGTATGGGACTTACACCGAAACACTGATATATTAAATGAAGATTCAGCACAATGATCAAATTTTGAGTCTTTGTCAACTTCGGCATTGGTGGGGGATTGTTAGAAATGAGGCCCAAGTGGCCCATTTATCTCTAATGCCAAAGCTACAAATAATAGTACCATATTGCTAGTTGAGAGGGGAGAATACCAAATTAAAAGGGAGAGCTCCCACCATATATTGTAATGAGGCATATGGAGGGTGAGGAGCTGGCTAAAGTCACACGCACGCGCGCGCGCGTATTTTGCGAATTACCGCGTATTTCCACGTGTTTTTCCCGCGTGACTTGTGACGTCGCGAGTCGCCGTGCCGTGGATTAAATTCCTGGTACGTTTAAACCCTTTTTAATTTTCGGTTTCTCTCTGTTATTAGTGAATTAATGGGGTCATTTACTGAGAATTGAAACAGCCATGATAATGGCGTCAGTTTCTAATAGAAACTGTCATTTGAATGACCTGCAGTTACTAGCATTTAATGGTGACCGTTACTGGTGCGAGGCTATAAAATCTGGAGACGTCCAGACAGATGCGAGTCTTTTTTGATTTTTGGACTCTGATACTCGTGTTCATCCACGGTGATCTGTGTTGTGTTTTCGTGCTGTGCTCGTTCTTCACCGACATTCCTCTCGGCGTGCACCACGAGGCAAGGAGAGCGGGATCTCCAAACCGTTGCCGCTGAGAGAACCTGCACGGGGGCGGCAATAAGGTTTCTGAGCGGCGCAACTGCGCGACCGCTCGAGCTCTTCATCCTGCGATCCACGACGTCGACTACTTCCTCTACGGCCAGGTCGCTACTGCACTGCTTTCTTTTTCGTCATCAAGCCCATCGTAAGATTTCTCCTATTTTTTCCTCTGTGGATCGATCTCTTTACAGAAATATGTGGTGTCTTCTATCTTGCCTGTTGTATCTAATCATTTTGGGAATTAGCTTAATTTTCAAATCTAAAACACAAATAATACCTAGTTTTTCAACACTGACATGATCAACTGAAATCACTCCATTTTCTACACACTCTTGAATGAAGTGATATTTCATATCAATGTGTTTACTCCTCCCGTGAAACACTTGATTCTTCATAAGTGCTATTGCCGACTTGTTGTCAACTTTCAGTAGCACTTTCTCCAACTCACAACCTGTCAGATCACTTAGCAGACTCCTCAACCACACAGCCTGACAAGCCGTAGTTGCTGCTGCGATATAAACTCGCCCGCAAGAAGACAATGCAACCGTTTTCTTTTTTTGAGAACACCATGTACTTCTTCTATCATCAAGGTCACTTGCCAGGTTACTATCACTATAACCAATTAGTCTTCCATCACCTCTTCTATTGTAAACAATACCGAAATCAGTTGTTCCTCTTACATACCACAAAATCTGCTTGACAACCGACAAATGACTTTTGCTTAGGCGCCTCCATATACCTGCTAACTATCCCCATTGCATAACTCAAATCTGGCCGGGTATGAAGTAGGTATCACAAACATCCAATTAAATGCCGATAATCAGTCGCATTCACTGGAGTTCCTTCTTCATCCTTGGTCAATTGTAGCTTCGGTTCCATTGGATATTTGGTTGGGTTGCATTCCCACATACCTGCTTGCTGCAAAATCTTCTTTGCATATCCAGTTTGTTTCAGTATTATGCTATTACCTGTTTGCTGCACTTCTATTCCTAGATAATAGGAGAGGGTTCCCAAATCACTCATCTCGAACTCCTTTTTCATTTGATCCTTGAAAGCCTGAATCTCTTTCTGGTTTTCTCCAGTCACGATCAAATCATCTACATAGACTCCAACAATGACCAAGCCTTTTCCAGTACACCGCTTGTACACTGCCTGATCTTGAGGACATCTCTGAAAACCAAGATTCTTCAATGTTAAGTCCAAATGTGTGTTCCAGGCTCTAGGCGCTTGCCGCAATCCATAAAGTGCTTTGGACAACTTGTACACCTTGTCTTCCTTCTTGGCAATGACAAATCCCTCCGGTTGAGATACATATACATCTTCTTGAAGCTCTCCATTGAGAAAGGCTGACTTGACGTCGAGATGATGCACCTGCCATCCCTTCTGTGCCGACAATGCTAACAATAATCTCATGGTCTCCATTCTAGCAACTGGAGCAAATGCCTCCTCAAAATCGATTCCCTTTTGATGCACATATCCCTTTGCTGTATTGAGGGTACTTCTGCAACAGGTGAATCTGAACTTGAACTTTGCTGCGGCATCTCTGTAGAGTTTCCAGATTGTGAAAGATCAGTTTCTTCAGACGTTGCTAGAAGATGTACAGTAAATTCAGTTGATACCGAATTGTCTCCATTCAGCCACTCCCAGCTGCACTTTTATTTTTCATCAAAAATCACATCGCGACTAACACAAATCCTTTTTCCCTCTGGGTCGAGTAGTCGATATGCTTTGCTTCCTTCCTCAACTCCGAGATAAATCATCTGTTTGCTTCGATCATCAAGCTTTCGAGTTTGACTTGCAGGAACCTTTACATATGCCTTACACCCGAATATCTTGAGGTGTTCAAGATTCGGTCTCCTTCCCTGCCAAACTTCATAGGGAGTAGTCTTCTTCAATGCTTTAGTTGTCACACGATTTAGTAAATAGACAACATGTCTAACGCCTCAGCCCACAATTCCCCGGGCACAGTTGTAACATCCCAAAATTTGGCTTATTTAAGTTTTTATTGCTTAAATGTGCATTTATGATTTTCTGGAATTTATTTGGATTTTTGGATTTATTAGAATTAAATTCAAATCAAGTTTATTGCCTTTTATTGAATCTATTTAAATTTATGCAAAGTTAAAATAAAGTTTTTCCAAAAATATTTTATTTGAGTCGTAATGTCTCAAAGTATTTTTGAGATTTTTCTTTGATTTTTCCTAATAGTTTTATTGCTTAAAATAAATAAAATGAATTTCGGAATTATTTTAAATAGAAAATCATTTTGAAAATCATGAGCAGATGTTGGGCGAAGCCCAACATCGCGGCGCTGAAACTCAGCGTCGGTGCGGCCCGGTTGGCCCATGAGTTTGTTTCGAAACCCTAAACCTCGCGGCCGTCGGATCGGTTTTCTCCGGAGCGGATCGTGCCGCGTAGGAGCTCGAGTTGTGACCGTCGGATCACGACAGCGTCTGGTGAGGCGTCGTCGTCTTGGCTCGGACTGAGTCCGCCGTCGACGACGCCGAACTCCTTCACCGTGTAGAGCTCGAATTCCTAGGCTATAAGTAGGGGGGTAGTCCCGAGGTTCATCGTGAGTGTCGCAGCTTTTTCTGTTGGGTTGTCGCCAAAGAAGCCTCCGTGGGCGCTTGAGAGCTCATCGGACTTCGTGGCGCCGCCGTCGTGGTTCTCTTCACTTTCGTCGCCGTCCATTGGATTTACATTATTGCCGAGGACGCCAGAGTCATCGCCGCGACGATTCGCGTCGGTGGAGGGTGAAAACGTCGCCGGGGATTCTCTCTTCCGCCACCTCGGTGACCTTCGTCCCCAAGTCCGGTGAGTGCCGCGCCGCCGTGACATTGTTTCGGTCGGAGCTAGCCTCAGCCGTTGGATCTGCATCATCTGTTCAAGATCAAGCCACGTCGTCGCTTCGACAGTAAGCTGCTCGGGTAAAGGTGAGCCGTTGGATGAGCGATGAGCGGTGGAAAGAACGCCACGTTGCGTTAGTTTCGTAGCCGTTCGATCGGATCTGGGTGCATCGGATGGAGCCGTCGCCGCAGCCAATCGCAGGCGGACGCGTGTCGGGCGTGGGTACCGAGGCGGTATGGACCGGGTGCATCGTGGTCTCGCGCTGCGCCGTGGACCGGGTCCATACGCCGAGACACGTGTCGTCTTGTGATTGGCCGAGATCTCGCTGACGTAACGCTGACGTCATAAATCGCTTTTCGAATAAAACAAATCTGTTAAATTCAATTTCGATTTTACGATTTGAGATTTATTTTAAACTTCAAAAGGCTATATCTTTTGCATCGTAACTCGATTTGAGTGATTCAAATTTCTAAAAATTTGTAAAATTGAGATCTATTTAATGGTGAATTTTATTTGATTTTGGAGTTCAATTGCTCTCTGTTTTGGCATTTATTTGCTTTTCTTCTTGATGCGTGTAGACGTTGAATTGTGCGACGCTTCGGAGGAAGATCCAGTAACTCAAGAGCAAGTTCCAGAACCAGATCAGGACCTATTCTAAGGCAAGTTGTGCTTTGATCATGTTGAACCCATGTTTATAAAATTGCTATGTTTGTTCTACCCTATTGCATATATTTCAAATATACAATTGTTTTAAATTAAATTGGGCGTAGCTAATATACCAGATTGATCTATACCCTACCTTGTCATTGTATGCCATGATCCATTGTCACCCTAGATTGGTTCAATATAGTTGGTTAATAATTATGATCAACATTGGAGGATTAGTCCGTATTAGTTGCTTAGCCATGCCACGTCATCACATGTGTCGGAATCATTGATAATTAATCTTGATTAATGGAATATGGAACAATGTTAATAACTTGTGTGTCATGTGGAATCACACGATGAGATTGAGTTGTTGTGGCGAGTCATGTCACGCAATGATGTTGAATTGTTGATGGCACGTGGTGCTTGGTAACCAACTGGGTGATAATAATTTAGATTGGGGCAAGTGACAAGGCGAGTATGCCAAGGTGGGCCCAATGGGCGAGGGTATGTGGATGTCTTGCCCTGATCACTCTAAGGACTTAACCTTACAAGCCTTTGACCTGAGTCAATCATGCAACCACGTGTTGTAATGGGACAGCCTAGCTGATTAATTTGTAATGTCTTAACTTGGTACTATCATTGGTGGTGTGAGTTCCCGGGTCAGGGTGTAATTCACATGGCGCAAGAGGGGGGCCCTGGTTGTGGTTTCGGACCCACGGTGTTGAAACCTTAACGGGTAATCTTGGATTAAGCCATAGCATTGTAAAGGCTTTGTCATGATCTCTCCGCCGACACACCAAAGGAAGTGTGTTAACCCGGAAGGCACCAAGAGACGATCATGTCACGTGGGTAAAGTGCATAACCTCTGCAGAGTGTAAAACTATTCGAATAGCCGTGCTCGCGGTATTGAGCAATGCTCGGGAATTACAGTTAAGGGTTAGCTTAATTAAAATGAACAACTTGGTTGGGATGGCAGAATGCCATATGGAAGATGGATTTGACTTAAGATTGGAAACTTGGTTTACTTGAGAAAAGATGAATCTATCATTATTGTTATTTGTTTTACCGTCTTTACAATCTATTTATTGTATTTGTTAAGTAAATCTTGCTTTGTTGCAAAATAGCCATGATAGCCTATCCTTTGGAATAAGCCTTGCATATAGTTACATAGAATTGCATTACATGCACAACTTGTTGAGTGCTTTAAGTACTCACCCTTGCCAAGAATAACATCACCGGTTGAAGAGTCTACATCAATTTGGAGCAAAGATTCCAGGAGGAGACGAATGTTTATGGCGCAAGCCTTGTCGATTACTGTGGTATCTTGAGGGTTATCTACGCTTCCATTCCGCAGATTTAATATATTATTCACCTTGCGAGGCATAGTCATGTAAGTGGACCATAAGGTCATTCAACTAGTAGTATGTATCATATGATGTCTTTCATAATATTTCCGCTATGTATGATTGTGATATTTATCGATGTTGAACTGTGTGCACTAGCGTGATCTGGACTAGTGCAAGATACACAGAGGGTCCGGATTTGCATATTCGGGTCCCGATGTAGTGGTATCGAGCCATCTTGATTGTAGGCCTTGACCTAGATAGTCCGGTCGTCTCTATAGGAACTTCAAAATTATTTTCTAAAAGAAAAGAATTAACTTGGAAGAATAATATGTTCTTAACTTATCTTATTCTTCTATTCCTTCCTAGTCAAAATTTCTCTCTTTTCCCCTCTTGAATTTCTTTCTCTCTCCTTGCTTTGGATCGAGTTAAAAACCTTATCCGAGTTGTCTTGGTAGTTGACGTGCCACATCATAGAAGAAAGTATCAAGTGCTTGCCGTCAACCCCGAAATCATGAAGAAGGGATCATCGTGCTCAAGGAAGGAGTAGATCCATGAAGCGTTCCAAGAGCTAGAAGATCTATGCTTGAGTAGTTAGTTGGGACTCGGTGTGGAGTCGCGTCCGCTTAAGATAGAAGTGTTACCCTCAGGCGGTAGTTTTGTGTGTATAGGTTGAATTGGTTCTTCCTTGATTCTTTGAGTGTGCGTTATGTGTTGCGAGCTTTTAGGCTTATACAAGCAACCATACCAAGTTATTAATATTGTTTGCTTAAGTTATTGGGTTAAACCTATCTCCCCGCTTTAGGATTCCGCTTCTTACCTATGCTATTTTCCTCTTCCCTATTCCAAGTGAAGCAATCAAGCGGAGGGTTGATTCGTGGAAACAACATAATCGATGGCGTGAAAATCAATCCAAGGAGAATCTCAATAGTGGATTAGTTCTTCAACCATCAGGACAGATGGATATGCAGAGTTTCAGAGAGTTCTTGACTGCTCAGACTCAGTTGATGCATGCAATGATGAAGCAGATGCAGAATATGACTGACCCAGCTAATGTCAACCAAGTGTCCCAAGTCGCTACCAATGATTTTCGTTCCTACTTAAGGTTATCGAATTCATAAGGACTCGTCGCCGACGTTTCGAAATGAGTTACCCTCAGAAGTAGATGATTGGCTCAAGACCATTGAGAGGAAGCTGCTCATTGCTCAGTGTGAAGACGATGAGAAAGTCCTGTATGCTTCTTATCAGTTACAAGGAATCGCTGCTGAATGGTGGAAGAAATATTGTGTTGCTCATGAAGCCCCGCGGAGTATCACTTGGAATGAATTTGTTGTTGCTTTTCGTAATCTCTTTGCTTCACCTAGAGACAGTATGGTCACAGTAAATACGGAGCAGAATACTATTCTTGCACCTTGTTCAACATCTAAGAGTTGCTCTCGAAGTGTCATCAACCAAACAAATCGGAAGATCGTGCGTGCATTATTTGTGGAGAGATAGGACATACACGACGAGCATGCGATTAATTGCTCCGGTGTGAAGGAAGTCATTCTCTGGGAGAATGTCCTATGAGTGACATCACATGTTACCTTTGTGAAGGCCGAGATCATGGTCCACTCAATGTCCTCTGAATCCAATAGTCACCGCTGTAATTCAAAGATC
The DNA here is from genome assembly GCA_036346275.1 of Otatea glauca. Classification (NCBI taxonomy): domain Eukaryota; kingdom Viridiplantae; phylum Streptophyta; class Magnoliopsida; order Poales; family Poaceae; genus Otatea; species Otatea glauca. The sequence continues at coordinate 9,172,016 of CM070716.1, read as the reverse complement.
GAGAAAAGAATCTTGAGCCATAGTTGCTCCAGAGTCGTCAAGAAGAGGCGGAACGTCAGTTGCAAAAGTGGTGCCACTCGAAGAGCTAAGGACACAATACCTTAATCCTGTTGACCCTCATCAAGAAAGAAGTAATTGGCAGTCACCAACAGCATGTTTCCTGTGCGATGAAGAAGGCCATTGGGCTAGTGAATGCCCTATGAAGCAACCAGTTCTGACGCAACAAGAAGACAACAATGTACCTGTAGCTGCACAACAAATGAACACGGTGTGTTATAACCTGTCATGAGGAAGGCCATTTTGTTAAGAAATGCCCGCGAAAGAATCTAGAGTCTCCTACAGACGCGGTCCTTCCGAAGTTACCTCAGTCAAGTTCATAACGCCAAGAGTGAGCAGTAAAGTCGCAAGAGAAGTTTGTACGAGAATCGGTTGAAGAAGAGGCATCCGAATGAAGACACCGCCTTAGTCGACGAATGCTCAAGGAAGAGAGGTGGACCTAAGCTTTGTTACACTGCAACAAGCACCGGCATTTTGCTAACAATTGCCCTCATAAGGAAGTGATCGCACCGTGCAAGTCAATCTCAATTGCATTCGATCAAAAACTTGGCGCCAATACCAATCGAGGAAGTTTAGATCGATGATTTTAGCCTATGCAAGTGTCATACCCTCGTTTGTAAAAGAAAAGTGACTAGAGGTGAATTCCATGTAAAGATTTTCGTGCCTAAATAAATAAAGTAAAGATGGTTGAGAGGTTGATATGCGAAGTGTTGGAATAAAAGCATTAATGATAAAGGATGTTTCTGAGTATTCCCCTATGTTGACGGTTCACTTGAAGATGTTGCGTGTGCAACGATGATCAGTTCAGTGGTGTTTGTAAAGATTGTCAGCTTGAGGAATTATCATGGTCAGAAAGTACACTATTGCCTGATCTAACCTAGAATGTGATGGAGTTAAGTTGGAGAAAAGTTTCTAGCGAGCGATATTGGATATCAAACCTGAGATGCTACTCCTGAAATGAATTGGTCGTCCGGACATAAGGCTAAAAGCCCTGAAAGCGGGAAAATGGAATTTCAAATGACTACAATTCGTGTTGGTCAGCGGAAGGTCAATAGTGTGGAAGTTGTCAGCTTTGAAGAGGTATCAGTTGTTGGAGAGTATCAAGATGTGTTTCCGAAGAATCCCACCAGATCGAGAGATCAAGTGTGTGATGGAGTTAGTCCACGTACAACGCCAAAGTAAAGAGACCTCATCGAATGCCTATTGATGAGCTAGTTGAGATGAAGAAGCGCACCAAGAGTTGCTAGAAAGGTGGTTCGCTAGAACCAATTTGTCACCATAGGGAGCGCCTGTTCTATTTAAAAATGGGAGCTTAGGGAGGTGTATCGACCGTCGAGCATTTAATGAAGTGATGATTAAAAGGGTAAGTATTATTTGCCCAGATCGTAATTTGTTTGATCGTTAAAAGGAGTGGAGTGTCCTCAAGAATAGATCTTGATCGAGTTATCATTAGTTCGAACTGTGCGAGAGAATGTTCTTAGGTCGAGTTTTCTACGCAGTATGGGATGTATGAGGTTACAGCAGGTTCGCTAGAATGATCAATGCCATTCTGAATTTATGGACATGACGAACGGAGTTCCATGGGAAATTGGTCAAGCTGTTATGGTGTATAGGTGGGATGTCTTTGTTGCTTCAAGTCAAAAGGAAAGTATGCGAGCAGTTGGGATTAGTGTTGGAAAGATGGCTAGACCCATGGTTGTATGCTAAGCTTAGCAAATGTGACTTTTGGAAGGAGAAAGTTGAATTTCTTGCGTAAGATGTACGCTAAAGGAGTTATCGTGGATCCAACAAAAGCGATGTTACGTGGGAGCGGCGAGACCGCTTAGGCATGTAGGAGAAGTGTGCATGGGCGCCTTGAAGGCGAAAAGAGTTTTTCGTGATTGAGGAAGCGTTTGACGATAGCACTGTCTTAGTGTTGTCGATGTGCAAACGCAGCTTGTGATATATACTATGATGCCTCAAGACAAAATCTTGGATGTGTGTTAATGCAGAAAGGTAAAGTTGTTGCCTATCGCCGTGACGATTGAGGCCACATGAAGAGAACTATACTACGCATGAATTGGAAATTGCTACCGTAGTGCATGCTTTGAAGTCATTGCGTCACTATATTATTGGGGATAGGTACAGGACCATAAGAGTTGAAGTGCGACCTTGATATAAAGCGAAGAGGATGGTTGGAGTGATTAAGTATTATAAGGTGGGATCTGTTACCATCTGGTAAGGCTAATATGGTATCCGATATCTTAAGTCGTAAAGGCCATAGTACCAATACACCAATATCAAGTGATCAATAGAAATTGTGCAAAGAGTTTCAAAAGTTGAAATTAGAAGTGGTTTCACAAGGATTTATAGTGCTTTGAAAGTTAAGCCAATGCTTGAAGATCGATCGAAGTGGGTCGAAGGATGAAGGCTTAGTGAGGATTTTACGAGGATAACCAAGGAACCACACAGTTTAAAGGTCAAAGCTATGTATTGAATAAGAAAGAGATTAAAGCAGTTGATTTTGGAAGAAGCTCATGATTCGAGTATTCAATTCATCCAGGAAGTGCTAAGATGTACCAGGATTTGAAAGAGGGATTTTGGTGGCCTAATATGAAGCGTGAAGTAGCTGAGCATGTTGCTTTATGCGACGTATGTCAGAGAGTAAAAGCCATGCATCAAAGACCCGCTGGTTTATTGCAGCCGTTGAAAATTCCGGAATAGAAGTGGGAGGAAATCGGAATGGACTTTATCACGGTTTACCTAAGACTCGGAGAGATTACGATTCCATTTGGGTTATTGTGGATCGTCTAACCAAGGTCGCCTGCTTTATCGAGAAAGACCACTTACTCGAGAGATCGTTTAGCGGAGTTGTACATGTCAAGGATTGTATGCTTGTATGGAATGGCCAAGAAGATTGTGTCTGACAGAGGTACCCAATTCACCTCAAGGTGTTGGAACAAGTTGCATGAAGCAATGGGGACTTGTCCAATTTTAGTCTGACATATCACCCGCATGACGGATGGTCGATGAAAGAGTAAATCAGATTTTAGAGGATATGTTGAGAGCTTGTGCTTTAGCTTATGCTACGTCGTGGGATAAGTGTTTGCCATATCGAAATTCAGATTACAATAATAGTTATCAAGCTAGCCTGCAGATGTCACCATTTGAGGCGTTGTATGGACGTGCTTGTCGTACTCCGTTACATTGGAATGAAACAGGAGAGCGTTTGGTGTTTGGGCCAGATATTCTTGAAGAGGCAGAAAGTCAAGTTGCAATGATCAGAGAGAGGTTGAAGATAGCACAGTCAAGGCAGAAAAGCTACGCAGATAATCGTCGTCGAGATTTGAGTTTTGAACCAGAAGATCATGTGTATCTCAGGGTTACCCCTCTTAAAGGCGTTAAAAGATTTCATGTTAAAGGGAAGCTTGCGCCAAGATATGTCGGTCCGTTCAAGATTCTGAGCCGTCGAGGAGAGGTAGCTTATCAGTTAGAGTTGCCTCAGTCCTTGGCGGAGTGCATGATGTATTCCATGTGTCGCAGCCTTAAGAAGTGTCTCAGAGTGCCAGCAGAACAAACCCCATTGGATGCAATAGAGCTGCAAGAAGATTTGACTTATAAAGAGCAACCGATCGTAATTTTGGATGTTATGGAGCGCAAGACCGTAAACAAGTCTATTCGCTTTGCGAGTTGATGGAGCAATCATTCGAGAGTGAAGCCACCGGGAGCGAGAAGAAGATTTGAAGTCGAATTTCCAACCTATTCTCTAGTTAGCCCGAATCTCTGTCGAGATTACATTAAGGGGGAGGTTTGTAACATCCCAAAATTTGGCTTATTTAAGTTTTTATTGCTTAAATGTGCATTTATGATTTTCTGGAATTTATTTGGATTTTTCTCGATTTATTAGAATTAAATTCAAATCAAGTTTATTGCCTTTTATTCAATCTATTTAAATTTATGCAAAGTTAAAATAAAGTTTTTCCAAAAATATTTTATTTGAGTCCGTAATGTCTCAAAGTATTTTTGAGATTTTTCTTTGATTTTTCCTAATAGTTTTATTGCTTAAAATAAATAAAATGAATTTGGAATTATTTTAAATAGAAAATCATTTTGAAAATCGATGAATGATGTTGGGCGAAGCCCAACATCGTCATACTGAAACTCAGCGTCGGTCGCCCAGTTGGCCCATGAGTTTGTTTCCAGGAAACCCTAAACCTCGCAGCCGTCGGATCGGTTTTCTCCGGAGCAGATCGTGCCACGTAGGAGCTCGAGTAGTGACCGTCGGATCGCGACACGCGTACGGCTGAGACGTCGTCGTCTTTGGCTCGGACTCGGAGTCCGCCGTCGGCACGCCGCCGAACTCCTTCACCGTGTAGAGCTCGAATTCCTAGGCTATAAGTAGGGGCGGGTAGTCCCCGAGGTTCATCGTGAGTGTGCGCAGCTTTTTCCTGTTGGGTTGTCGCCAAAGAAGCCTCCGTGGACGCTTGAGAGCTCGTCGGACTTCGTGAGCGCCGCCGCCGTGGTTCTCTTCACTTTCGCCGCCGTCCATTGGATTTACATTATTGCCGAGGACGCCAGAGTCATCGCCGCGACGATTCGCGTCGGTGGAGGGTGAAAGCGTCGCCGGGATTCTCTCTTCCGCCACCTCGGTGACCTTCGTCCCCAAGTCCGGTGAGTTCGCGCGCCGTGACATTGTTTGATCGGTGCTAGCCTCAGCCGTTGGATCTGCATCATCTGTTCAAGGTCAAGCCACGTCGTCGCTTGGGCGAAGTCTTTCCGTAAAGGTGAGCCGTTGGATGAGCGATGAGCGGTGGAAAGAACGCCACGTTGCGTTAGTTTCGTAGCCGTTCGATCGGATCTGGGTGCATCGGATGGAGCCGTCGCCGCAGCCAATCGCAGCGACGCGCGTGTCGCGCGTGGTACCGAGGCGGTATGGACCGGGTGCATCGTGGTCTCGCGCTGCGCCGTGGACCGGGTCCATACGCCGAGACACGTGTCATCTTGTGAATGGCCGAGATCTCGCTGACGTAACGCTGACGTCATAAATCGCTTTTTCCGAATAAAAACAAATCTGTTAAATTCGAATTTCGATTTTTCGATTTGAGTATTTATTTTAAACTTCAAAAGGCTATATCTTTTGCATCGTAACTCGGATTTGAGTGATTCAAATTTCTAAAAATTTGTAAAATTGAGATCTATTTAATGGTGAATTTTATTTGATTTTGGAGTTCAATTGCTCTCTGTTTTGGCATTTATTTGCTTTTCTTCTTGATGCGTGTAGACGTTGAATTGTGCGACGCTTCGGAGGAAGATCCAGTAACTCAAGAGCAAGTTCCAGAACCAGATCAGGACCTATTCTAAGGCAAGTTGTGCTTTGATCATGTTGAACCCATGTTTATAAAATTGCTATGTTTGTTCTACCCTATTGCATATATTTCAAATATACAATTGTTTTAAATTAAATTGGGCGTAGCTAATATACAGATTGATCTATACCCTACCTTGTCATTGTATGCCATGATCCATTGTCACCCTAGATTGGTTCAATATAGTTGGTTAATAATTATGATCAACATTGGAGGATTAGTCCGTATTAGTTGCTTAGCCATGCCACGTCATCACATGTGTCGGAATCATTGATAATTAATCTTGATTAATGGAATATGGAACAATGTTAATAACTTGTGTGTCATGTGGAATCACACGATGAGATTGAGTTGTTGTGGCGAGTCATGTCACGCAATGATGTTGAATTGTTGATGGCACGTGGTGCTTGGTAACCAACCGGGTGATAATAATTTAGATTGGGGCAAGTGACAAGGCGAGTATGCCAAGGTGGGCCCAATGGGCAGAGGGTATGTGGATGTCTTGCCTCGATCACTCTAAGGACTTAACCTTACAAGCCTTTGACTGAGTCAATCATGCAACCACGTGTTGTAATGGGACAGACCTAGCCGATTAATTTGTAATGTCTTAACTTGGTACTATCATTGGTGGTGTGAGTTCCGGTCGGTGTAATTCACATGGCGCAAGAGGGGGCCTGGTTGTGGTTTTCGGACCCACGGTGTTGAAACCTTAACGGGTAGTCTTGGATTAAGCCGAGCATTGTAAAGGCTTTGTCATGATCTCTCCGCCGACACACCAAAGGAAGTGTGTTAACGGAAGGCACCAAGAGACGATCATGTCACGTGGGTAAAGTGCATAACCTCCGCAGAGTGTAAAACTATTGAATAGTCGTGCTTTCGGTATTGAGCAATGCTCGGAATTCTGATTAAGGGTTAGCTTAATTAAAATGAACAACTTGGTTGGGATGGCGTAATGCCATATGGAAGATGGGATTTGACTTAAGATTGGAAACTTGGTTTACTTGAGAAAAGATGAATCTATCATTATTGTTATTTGTTTTACCGTCTTTACAATCTATTTATTGTATTTGTTCTTAAATGCTGCTTTGTTGCAAAATAGCCATGATAGCCTATCCTTTGGAATAAGCCTTGCATATAGTTACATAGAATTGCATTCTGTGCACAACTTGTTGAGTGCTTTAAGTACTCACCCTTGCAAGAAATAACATCACCAGTTGAAGAGTCTACATCAATGCTGGAGCAAAGATTCCAGGAGGAGACGAATGTTTAGGGCGCAAGCCTTGTCGATTACTGTGGTATCTTGAGGGTTATCTACGCTTCCATTCATTGCAGTTTAATATATTATTCACCTTGCAGGCATAGTCATGTAAGTGGACCATAAGGTCATTCAACTAGTAGTATGTATCATATGATGTCTTTCATAATATTTCCGCTATGTATGATTGTGATATTTACTGATGTTGAACCTGTGTGCACTAGCGTGATCCTGGACTAGTGCAGTATACACAGAGGGTCCGGATTTGCATATTCGGGTCCCGACAGAAGTGGTATCAGAGCCATACTGACTGTAGGCCTTGACCCTAGATAGTCTGGTCGTCTCTATAGGAACTTCAAAATTATTTTCTAAAAGAAAAGAATTAACTTGGAAGAATAATATGTTCTTAACTTATCTTATTCTTCTATTCCTTCCCTAGTCAAAATTTCTCTCTTTTCCCCTACTGAATTTCTTTCTCTCTCCCTTGCTGGATCGAGTTAAAAACCTTATCTGAGTTGTCTTGGTAGTTGACGTGCCACATCATAGAAGAAAGTATCAAGTGCTTGCTGTCAACCCTGGAAATCATGAAGAAGGGGATCATCGTGCTCAAGGAAGGAGTAGATCCATGAAGCGTTCCAAGAGCTAGAAGATCTATGCTTGAGTAGTTAGTTGGGACTCGGTGTGGAGTCGCGTCCGCTTAAGATAGAAGTGTTACCCCTGTGAGGCGGTAGTTTTGTGTGTATAGGTTGAATTGGTTCTTCCTTGATTGCTGAGTGTGCAGTATGTGTTGCAGAGCTTTTAGGCTTATACAAGCAACCATACCAAGTTATTAATATTGTTTGCTTAAGTTATTGGGTTAAACCTATCTCCCCTGCTTTAGGATTCTCGCTTCTTACCTATGCTATTTTCCTCTTCCTATTCCAAGTGAAGCAATCAAGCGGAGGGTTGATTCGTGGAACAACATAATCGATGGCGTGAAAATCAATCCAAGGAGAATCTCAATAGTGGATTAGTTCTTCAACCATCGATGAGATGGATATGCAGAGTTTCGAGAGTTCTTGTTGCTCGGACTCGGTTGATGCATGCAATGATGAAGCGGATGAGAATATGACCGACCCAAGCTAATGTCAACCAAGTGTCCCAAGCTGCTACCAATGATTTTCGTTCCTACTTAAGGTTATCAGAATTCATAAGGACTCGTCCGCCGACGTTTTCAGGAAATGAGTTACCCTCAGAAGTAGATGATTGGCTCAAGACCATTGAGAGGAAGCTGCTCATTGCTCAGTGTGAAGACGATGAGAAAGTCCTGTATGCTTCTTATCGCCATAAGGAATCATTCTTTGAATGGTGGAAGAAATATTGTGTTGCTCATGAAGCCCCGCGGAGTATCACTTGGAATGAATTTGTTGTTGCTTTTCGTAATCTCTTTGCTTCACCTAGAGACAGTATGGTCACAGTAAATACGGAGCAGAATACTATTCTTGCACCTTGTTCAACATCTAAGAGTTGCTCTCTGAAGTGCTGTCAACCAAACAAATCAGAAGATCGTGCGTGCATTATTTGTGGAGAGATAGGACATACCGCTGACGAGCATGCGATTAATTGCTCCAGCTGTGAAGGAAGTCATTCTCTGGGAGAATGTCCTATGAGTGACATCACATGTTACCTTTGTGAAGGCCGAGATCATGGTCCAGCTCAATGTCCTCTGAATCCAATAGTCACCGCTGTAATTCAGCATCAGCAAAAGAATCTTCGAGCCGTAGTTGCTCCAGAGTCGTCAAGAAGAGGCGGAACGCGTCGCTTGCAAAAGTGGTGCCACTCAAGAGCTAAGGACACAATACCTTAATCTGTTGACCCTCATCAAGAAAGAAGTAATTGGCGATCACCAACTGTGACATGTTTCTGTGCGATGAAGAAGGCCATTGGGCTAGTGAATGCCCTATGAAGCAACCAGTTCTGACGCAACAAGAAGACAACAATGTACCTGTAGCTGCACAACAGCGAACACGGGTGTGTTATAACTGTCATGAGGAAGGCCATTTTGTTAAGAAATGCCCGCGAAAGAATCTAGAGTCTCCATGACGCGGTCCTTCCGTGGTTACCTCACCAAGTTCATAACGCCAAGAGTGAGCGAGAAAGTCGCAAGAGAAGTTTGTACGAGAATCGGTTGAAGAAGAGGCATCCGAATGAAGACACCGCCTTAGTCGATTTAATGCTCAAGGAAGAGAGGTGGACCTAAGCTTTGTTACACTGCAACAAGCCTGGGCATTTTGCTAACAATTGCCCTCATAAGGAAGTGATCGCACGGTGCAAGTCAATCTCAATTGCTCGATCAAAAACTTGGCGCCAATACCAATCGAGGAAGTTTAGATCGATGATTTTAGCCTATGCAAGTGTCATACCCTCGCTTGTAAAAGAAAAGTGACTAGAGGTGAATTCCATGTAAAGATTTTCGTGCCTAAATAAATAAAGTAAAGATGGTTGAGAGGTTGATATGCGAAGTGTTGGAATAAAAGCATTAATGATAAAGGATGTTTCGAGTATTCCCTATGTTGACGGTTCACTTGAAGATGTTGCGCAGCAACGATGATCGATTGATGGTGTTTGTAAAGATTGTCAGCTTGAGGAATTATCATGGTCAGAAAGTACACTATTGCCTGATCTAACCTAGAATGTGATGGAGTTAAGTTGGAGAAAAGTTTCTAGCGAGCGATATTGGATATCAAACCTGAGATGCTACTCCTGAAATGAATTGGTCGTCCGGACATAAGGATGTTCACCATTCTTGCACTCAAGCAATACTGAGCCTTTTCCTTGAATCGACACCATTGAGCCGTCTCCAAAGCGCACTTGCCCAACCACACTTTCATCAAGTTCTGTGAAAAACGACCGTTGTCCTGTCATGTGGTTGCTTGCGCCGTTATCTAAATACCATAGCCCCTTCTGGTCCTTGTGGTCTGCAAAAAATCTCTCAGGGACTACCTTGTCTTCATTTAGTAGGATCATGCCAGTAGAGGAGTGCTCACATACGACAATAGAAGTGCTGGCTCATCTTCTTGTGCATGGGATAAATGTGCTTCTTCTTTGTGCTTAGGAAACCGGCACTCTGACGCATAATGCCCAAGTTTGTCACAGTTAAAGCATTTTATGTCGCTTTTATCCCTGATTGTACTGCTGTTGCTTCTTGTGTCATTACGACCTCGATGAAAGCTTTTGCCACGGCCACGCCCTCTGCAGCGCCATGCCCCTCGACCTTGCCCTTCCGATTTGCTGCCATAACTCTTGCCACTGGCGGGTGTCTCCCTACTACTGCAACCTTTTTGGCGTGACTGTCATTCAGCTTGTGTTAACAAAAGTCGCCTTTGAGATACTCGAGCCATTGACAAAGACGTGGCGAACACGCTCTTCATATGCCTTGGGTCGCCTAATGGCTTCTTCAAACGGCATATCATCAAGATCTGAATATTGCTCAATTGATGCCACAAGTTGGAAGAATTTTTCTGGCACCGAATCAAGCAATTTCTTGACTAAGGCTGCATCTTCAAGAACAACACCCAGGCTGCTGAATTTTGCAGCCATGCTGCTCAATTTTCCGGCGAATTCATCAATTGAGTCTGCTTCCTTCATGCAAGGCCTCAAATTCGCTCTTCAGAGTTTGAAGCCGTTCCTTCTGCACCCGATCTGCACCCCAAAACCTGATTTTCAGAACTTCCCAAACCTCCTTTGCTGTCTTCTTTTTGGTGACCTGAAGAAGTATGTTTTCAGGTATGCATTGAAACAGAAAAGCCTTCGCCTTCTTATCGATCTTTGCTTCCACGGCCACACCAGCCTGCGGTTCAACAGCTTCCCAGACTCCCTGGGCGTCCATTATGGCCTCCATCTTGATTGCCCAAGTTGTATAACTGGACGATGTCAGCATCGGAAACGAAAACGGTATACCGCCGACTTCCTTTGCTTCTTGCTGTGAAGGAGGCGTCATCTGCTTGAACCGGTGAAAAATTGGAAGCAACCTTGCTCTGATACCAAGTGTTGGTATTGATCTTCAATACCTCCTCTGTTTCTCTTGTGATATGATCTTCAGAAACACAACAACAGTAAGACGAAACTAGTTCTCTGAACTTCCAGTAAAACACGACAATAGAGTTTTCGCTGAAGTTCTGCACTTCTGAAAGAAAAACCCGACAATACTTAGATGAAACACAATGACGTCAGGAGAGCAAATAATCAACAAGAGATTTTTGTGCTGCCCTCAAACTGCGCAACTTTTCTCTGGGTATATTCACCTTTTTATAGCTTTTACAGATAAGATGCAGTTGCAGATTATAACACAATTCAAAACGACTCTAAGTCGAATTGGACTCCTGATAGTTAGAAACTATTACCAAGCCGACAACTACCAAACCAACAATTAACAAACTAAGCTATCAGCTACCAAAAACTGAAAGAGACTTTTCCCAATCAGGATTACATGTAACAGAGTCCAATTATCTTACCAAATATCCATGACTGTTCTGGACCTTCAACCTTGCAAAGAAGTCTCAGCCCTCCTCACCGTTGACTACAGTTGATTTTAAGCCATGTGCATACAAATAAACCAAACAATCATTTTCAACCATACGTTCTAAACAGTCTGACCCACATTAGTCCATAAATACAATATACAACTCATACACATTGATTCCAAGCCATCTAGAACCAATTTCCGACTGAAAACCTCGATTTCGTCCTACTGGGAACAAGGAGCTGTCAGACCACCTTGCCCAGGGCGATCAGACCGCACTTTGATCTCTCGGAACACCCTAACATTGACATCCACCGCTTGTCACACTGACATTCCGAGGCCAGCCAGACCGCACTCATCTCCAGACCAAAAAAAACTCCCTAGAAAAATTGAACCGTCAAGAAAATGTCGGTTAAATCGAACCTGGCGGTCAGACTGCTGCACACATAGACCTGGGCTAGACTTTCTTGGGTCGGTCCATAGCACGTCAGATATGATATAGCTCAAGCACAGTACAGCACGCGTATGAACCGGATCGTCATGGCACGAATGATAGGGTCATGCTGGGCGTCGTGGTCAGGCACGATGGGCGGTACGGCATACCAGCATAGCCCGTGCTTGGCACGAATTAGGCTAGATGGGTCCGAAGGAGGCACGGCACGTGGCAGGGTACTCTGCCTCGATATTATGTCATGTTATGGCTCGCCCTACAGTCAGCGTCTTTTGCGGTCCTCTCATGAAGAGAAAGAGGAGACAATAGAGACGCTAAAATGTGGAGAATAGGGACCGGAGAATACATGCCTAGTGACACTGAGTACGCGCATCGAGCCATTCCGCATTAGGGTACCCTATACTATGTGTAAGGTTTTTAACGAGACAATAACTCTTTATCTGTTCAAGAATGAATAAAATTTAGTTCTTTGTCCACAATATTTATGTCCACTGCCTCAACTCTGTGTATGTCCAGCTCCTTTTCTTTCATCGCAATAGTGCAAATAGACCGTGTCTGGACTCGTCGAAGACGAGCCGAGCTAACACAACACGGTAGACCGGCCGACCTGTAGTGGCATGACACAGCTTAGACATGTGGCCCGACGAACCGTACTGGATCGGTACGATATGACGCCCTATGCACACATGGCGGTCAGGCTGCCATTGGCCTAAAACGAGCTACGCAGCGGTCAGACCGTACCCTCGTAGCTGTCTTAACTGCCAAACCGCAACAGAAGATGAAAAAACAGATTTGCTACTCACACAAACGCAAACTCCGCAAAATCCAAATAACGGCTTGCCAATTCAAGTCAATCGAGGAACCTCCAGGTGACATCCACGTGGTCCTTCACAAATCAAATCGTGCAAGCAGCATTAGTAATACATTGATACAGACAATCGGCATGATCTATCTCTCGCATGAGTGCTAGGTGAAAAATTGTTGGAAACTGGACAGGTGACGGGTAGTAGGAAACTATGAAGTCAACCTCCGTGATATCTGATATGAGTGCTATTAATGAAACTAAATACTACGTGGGCCACAAATAGTTATCTTTTTAGACGTAGGTCTCTAAAATATTATTTTGACCACTAATTGTTATTACAATATATTTATAAAACTCAATAAAATTATAATATTATGAAAGTATTTTTCGAGACAAATCTAGCTATATGATTTTTATATATCCAATTTAAATACTTACAATCAAAGTTTCAAAAGTTTGATTACACATATATCCAAAACGATAATTATTTGTGACTGGAGGGAGCAGCTCTCTACTCTCCAGCTTTCATTATATAAAAACAAGAGAGAACAAAATCTCAACGCAGGTATTTAGGGCCTGTTTGGTTGCTTGCATTTACTTGTATGGCATGAGCGGATGCAGTGCAAATTATTAAAGCCACTGTTTGGTTTACTGTTCATTCGAGAAATCTCGGCCCGGGGCGTGCAGTGATGCATCCAAAGATCCGCCCAAGAAACATGGGCTTTGGCCTTCTCTCGCGCCAAGGCCCATGGGATGCAGCGCGCCATCATCCACTCGAGAGCACATCTGCTCGCTCAGGTGCAGACGCGCTCGAAGGCCCTCCGCTCGCATCTAGGGTTGCTCGCGTCCTCATCTGCTCCGGTCGCCTCCTCCATCCGGTCGCCTCCTCCCGCTTGCCTCCTCCCGCTCGCTTCCTTCCGCTCGCCTCCTCCGGTCGCCTCCCTCAGCTCGCCTCCTCCGGTCGTCTGCTTTGGTTGTCTCGTCCGCTTGAGCTCTCCGGCGACCACCACGGGTAAGTATTGCGGGTAACCTCCCTCCTCCTCCTCTCGCCTCCCTCCTGATACCTCTAGATCTGGTTCATTTTGCCTTGGTTTGGTTTCTTGGTTTGGTTAGGGTTTGTCTTTAGACAAAGGTAGGGATAAATCCACTGATACCTCTAGATCTGGTTCATTTTGCCTGTTTTGCAATTGTGAAGAGCACAAAACTAGATATAATTGGACGTAATTTTGCTGCAGAACTATTATTTTTCAAGTATTATGTTACTTTTTATTATTGACACTTCTAAGCATTTTTAACAGTCTCATATTGGCACTTATTTGCTGAGATCCTTAACTAGAACAAAACATGTGAAATTTCTTTGTGCTCCTGGATATGATTTTTGTCGGGACCCGAATCTGCAAATCTGGACCCTCTGTGTATCCTGTGTTAGTCCAGGATCACGCTAGCACACACAGTCTTTACAGGGTTGCACATCACAGACATTCACAGCGATATAAAAAAAATAAATAGTGCAACACTTATATAAACTGAGTTGTACGACCTTATGGTTTCCTTACATAAAATCAGCCACGCAGGGCTTACATTATTCAGAGTAAACGAAATAGCAGCAGAACAAAATAAATGTCGTGGAAGCCTTCATCTTGCCACAGGCAACCGACTGGGCTTGCCCCCTAATTGCTCGGATCCTCAATGTACTCCTCCTCCCAGGCTAGTGTAGACTCCTCCACTGATGTTTTTGTTGATAAGCAAGGAGGGGAGAGTACACAAGGCACTCAACAAGTAATACACAGAATACAACGCTATTACTATATGCAAAGCTTATTCCAAAGCATTGGCTTAATTGGTTCTTTTGCATCAAACAACATTTGTAAACCAGTATTTTATTTAGATTAAAGCAGTAAAACAGTTATGATAGTACTAATTTCTTTAAATAGTTTTTCTTCGAAGATTCTCGGACACAAATTTAATAGTTTATTTTAACACCGCCCACACCACCCTTTCCACATTTTTATTTATGAAGATCTACCCCTTGACTGTAATCCCCGAGCAATGCTCATTACCGCGAGCACGGTTATTCGAATAGTTTTGACACTCTGCAGAGGTTGTACACTTTACCCACAAGATACAACCGCTCACCACACAGGTGATTGTCCGCGACAAAGCTTTTCAGGAACCTCTACCTTAACCAAAGAACCTCTCCGGTATTGCCTTCACTATCACTTCCCTCACACAGAGCCGAAGTATAGGATAGACCAAACACCGTTGGATGGGCACCAAGCCGTAGCATAGGTACGCTCCCCCGTACAGATACACCCCCGTGCACTGCCACCCCGAGGTATCAGAGGAAAGATATCAGAACCCTAATCAACTATGTCTGTCCCATACTAGACATGTGGTTGTACGGGTGACTCAGATCAAAGGCTTGCAAGGTGAAGTCCTTAACTGACCAAGGCAAGACTTCCAGCACCCAATAGTGGCACACAGCCCATTGTGGCACACAGACTCACAACACTCATCAACCCAATACCACACAGGCCCACCTGGCACACAGCCTCTTGCCACTTGCCCCAGTCTAAATCATTTCCCACCAAATTGATTATTGTGCAACACATGCCAGCAATAACTCAACATCAGTACGGAACCACACAGGTCTCTGTACCTCAATCTCATCATGTGGCATCATCACACCACTTTCAAAATACATTCCATATTTCTTTAATCAGTATTATAGCATTTTCCCGAAAGACCACTCATGATTCGTTGCAAGGCTAAGCATCTACTCACGGTCTAGCCTCCCGTGTTGGCACAATATTAACATCCAATTAATATAATCAAACATAGGGTGACAATGATTTAGGGCATACAATTAATAATTTCAAGGTGGCATAACAGAATGGGTTGATTAACTACATTATCCCAAATTAAATTAAGTTCATTTTTAATAAATAAGCCTGCATAATTTCAAAGCATAAATTACATTATAAAATCTGGGATCAAAATGATCAAAGCATCACTTGCCTTCAAAGAGTTGCTGGTCGTGTTCCGAAGCTTGGTCTTGGCATTTAACTCTTCCTCGAAACCTTACGCAAATTTGCGTCTACGCGTACAAACAATATATGCAATAAATATCTAATACAGAAGACTAAATGACCTCAAAAATTCAGATAAAATTCATCATTAAATAGGTCACAATTTTATGAATTTTTTAAATTTGAATCACCCAAATCCGAGTTAAAATGCAAAAGTTATAGCTATTCGAAGTTTGAATAAAATCTGAAAATACAGAAATTAGAAAATCCGATTTTTCCAAATTATTTTTATACTGAAAAATCACATTTATGACATCAGCACAGAAAAGAATTTCGGCCAAAATATTTATATATATATAAATATTTATGACGTTAGTGATGACGTCAGCATGACACGTGGCAGCCTCTGGTGCCACCACGTCGCCTCGGTCTATGGGCTCGGTTGATGGCTCGGCTCTGGTCTACCGTGGACTCGGTCCACCAGAACAGCGCATCCACGCGACAAGATCTGAGCCGTTCATTGAATTAACGGCCAGATCCACGCGCGACACCGCACTGCCTCGATATCTACGCGACACGCGTCGCGCATCCAACGATCGCTCGGATCCAACGGCCAGCACCGCGCCGCCACTGCGACGCTTCGGTTCATGCGACGACACGCGTGTAATCGTGGACGGGCGCACCAAATCGACGGCCGGATCCGGTCTCGCCCGTCAAACGCCCACGCAGCACGACGCGATTTGGCGAGGGTACGGCGCCATCTTCGCCGCACGTTCAAATCTGAACGGCGCGAATCCTTAGGGCAAAACCAGATCCAATCTCTACCGTTTAGATCTAATCTAACGGCGCACGGTACCCGAGCGGTTTACTGTTCACCCTAGTGACGCGGCGCAATCTCACGTGTTCACTAACGATCCAACGGCTGATATCTAAACAAGCACCAAAACTAAATCTAATCACCACCGTTCAATCTAGATCTAACGATCGAGATTAACGCTGGGTACGAAAAGGGAGCAGCGACGTGGACGTACCAGAACCGTGCGATGCAAATCGAACGGTCGACGGAGCTCGGTGAAGGCGACGGCGGCGAGTAAACGAAGGTTGCCGGAGCTGGGGAAGACGACGCAGCCAACGGCGCTACGGGGCTTTTCCGGCGAGAAGGAGTGGTCCACTCGATGCGGCTTGCTTCGGTGAACTCGGGACAGGGTCAGAGCACGACGGAGCGGCTCGGACGACGATGAGAGGAAGCAAAAACAACGGCGGCGAGGAAAAGCAACAACAGCGAGCTACAGCGGGCGCTAGAGGGGGTCTCGGCGTGGGTGCAAGGAGTCAAACTAAGCGGCGTTGAGTCCTCTGCAGAACACGCTCATCAACGCGGCTTAAAGGGCCTCGACGTGCGCACTACAGGCGGCGAAACGAGCAGAAACGGTCGGCGGCATTAGCTCTGGTGATCTCGCGAAGACGACCGACGTGGCGCAATCTCGACGCGTCCGCGCAATAAGATCCGACGGCGCACGCGTTCGGCGACGTGGCGCAACGGCAGCCGCGGAATTCTGATCGGACGGCTCGAGCGCGTGGCGACTAGGGTTTTAAGCGCACTGGTGGGCGGCGGCGCATGTAAACGGCTCGCCCATTATCGCTCATCCGATTTTTAAAACATTTACGATTAAAAATAAATCAGATAAATAAACAAAGCCAAAATAAATAGCAAAAATACCCGGAAAAATCCAAAAAAATTCTAGAAAATACTTTGAGACATTTGGAACTCATATAAAATATTTTCAATAAAACTTTGTATAAACTTTTGCATGAATTTATTGAAATTCGAGAGAGGTCAGAAATAAGTAAATCCAATTTAAATTCTAATAAATTCTCAGAAATTCTCAAAAATAAAAAATACTTCAAAATTTAAATTAGATCAAATTTTAGGGTGTTACAATTTTGTTGTTTCATTAATGGGGCATATTTAGTTGTTTTCATCCCCGTAACAACTGATACTTGCCTTACTCCAAGGTCATCATGCTTTTCAACACTACACTGAATGCTGTTCATTGGTGAAGGAAACAGAATAGGCAAAACAAATGAGCAAATTTACAACTTTCTTTTATTGTGACTGTTAAAATCAACAAATGCATATATTTCTAGTGTGAATATAGTTGCATGTCTTAACCTTATCTAAGTCTTGTTTTCAAGAAAGTAAAGCAACTTATGTTTTGTATGTCCTGAGTTGAGATGACATCATGTGTTAACATCTTCTGGATGGGATGGTACAGGTGGATGAGTTCATCTCGAGTTGTTTATTTGATTGCTTGTATGAGTTGATACATGATGGGTTACAATGGCTTTTGTTTATTTGAATGAGTCAAATAATAATGGTAAAGAAATATAGTCACTAGTAATGAGGCTTACTAATGTAACTGATTAGCTACATATGTACGGAGCAGAGACGTTACGCGTCAGAGTGCTAGCATCCTAATAATACTCTTTCAATGTTACTAGAATATATATTACTATTTCTTACATTGTAATAAAGAAAAGTTCATGTTCTTGTATCCAAATCGTGTCTCTCATTCGGAGAATAGAACAAAGCCAATGATCTTCTGTTGTTGTTGTTCTTTCCACCATAACGATCCACTAATACTTGTGGTCAGTTGTAAGCATGAACAGATCTGTTCTCATTTTTTGTTTAGAGGTTTTTTCTAAGGAGGTGGTTTCTGATTAATCAGTACGATACTCTGATTTGCGTGGGGGTAGAGATGGATTGATGGCTTAAAGGCTCATGCACAACCATATTTAAAAAGTGTCTCTTCGTGAGGTTCAGGTGTCCGAGTGCTCGTTTAACGTCGTAGCTAGACCGTGCCTTGGTCGGCAGGGATGACCGGATGCCTCTTCGTGAGGTTCGGGTGTCCAAGTGCTCGTTTAACGTCGTAGCTAGACCGTGCCTTGGTCGGCAGGGACGACCGGATGCCTCTTCGTGAGGTTCGGGTGTCCGATTGCTCGTTTAACGTCGTAGGTAGACCGTGGGACGACCGGATGCCTCTTCGTGAGGTTCGGGTGTCCGAGTGCTCGTTTAACGTTGTAGCTAGACCGTGCCTTGGTCGGCAAGGACGACCGGATGCATCTTCGTGAGGTTCGGGTGTCCGAGTGCTCGTTTAACGTCGTAGCTAGACCGTGCCTTGGTCGGCAGGGACGACAGGATGCCTCTTCGTGATGTTCGGGTGTCCGAGTGCTCGTTTAACGTCGTAGCTAGACCGTGGGACGACCGGATGCCTCTTCGGTAGGTTCGGGTGTTCGAGTGCTCGTTTAACGTCGTAGCTAGACCGTGGGACGACCTGATGCCTCTTTTTGAGGTTCGGGTGTTCGAGTGCTCGTTTAACGTCGTAGCTAGACCGTGCCTTTGTCGGCAGGGACGACTGGATGCCTCTTCGTGAGGTTCGGGTGTCCGAGTGCTCGTTTAACGTCGTAGCTAGACTGTGCCTTGGAATGCAGGGACGACCGGATGCCTCTTCATGATGTTCGGGTGTCCGAGTGCTCGTTTAACGTCGTAGCTAGACCGTGGGACGACCGGATGCCTCTTCGTGAGGTTCGGGTGACCGAGTGCTCGTTTAACGTCGTAGCTAGACCGTGGGACGACCGGATGCCTCTTCGTGAGGTTCGGGTGTCCGAATGCTCGTTTAACGTCGTAGCTAGACCGTGCTAAGGTCGACAGGGACGACTGGATGCCTCTTCGTGAGGTTCGGATGTCCGAGTGCTCGTTTAACATCGTAGCTACACCGTGCCTTGGTCGGCAGGGACGACCGGATGCCTCTTCGTGAGGTTCGGGTTTCCGAGTGCTCGTTTAACGTCGTAGCTAGACCGTGCCTAGGTCGGCTGGGACGACCGGATGCCTCTTCGTGAGGTTCAGTGTCCGAGTGCTCGTTTAACGTCGTAGCTGGACGTGGCTCGTTTTACGTCGTAACTGGACGTGGCTCGTTTTACGTCGTAGCTGGACGTGGCTCGTTTTACGTCGTAGCTGGACGTGGCTCATTTTACGTCGTAGCTGGATGTGGGCATCCATTCCGAGTCCTCGTCCGGCGAGGGTAGCTGCGAGAGGAGTGGCCACCGTCTATCCCACACGTATACCCCGTCCGCAGGTGTGGGACCTGGAGGGGGTGAGCGGCGCGTTTACATCGCGCTGGTTGAACAGCGTGCTCGTGGAGCTAATAACAGGTAGTCCGAGTGGGTCCTGGGAGGTCCCGCCCAAGGGGGACCCTTCCGAGTGGACAGTCCTAGAGTAGGGTGTCCTGGCCCTACCGTGGGGTGACCCATAAGAAACCTTTCTTTACTCGACATCGACGGACTGGTCGTCCACGACCAGTGGCAGGCACCGGCCGCCGCCCATCGATGAGCTCCCGGCAGAGTGTGAAGTATGGTCTCGGACAAGAGTAGAGGCGATTGGGTCGTCAACCGACCCAACGTGGGGATCACTGGGGACTCGCCCATACCCGCTATTTGCTCGATTTTTCTTTGGGCGCCTTATGTCCATCTCGTGGAATAGGCCTTTAGAACCCATGACTCTCGGTGGGCCCCTAGCGAGCCAATGAGCTATAGCCGTTCTGGGGCCGCAGCGGCCAAGCGGGCCTCTCGAACGCGCCCGGCAACCGCCCCGGCCTAAAGGCGAGACCGAGAGGTCACGTGGACGACCGCCGAGGTGGTGTCTTTATGCCTTCGCACTGTCGCCAGATTAAATCGCAGGGAGAAATTGGAAATCGGGAGTTACCAGGCGCCCGGCGCGGCAGACGAGGGTGTACGCGACGCTTCGCTTGAGGGGGTGCTTGTTCGGTCGGCGCCCGCTCGTCTTCTATAAATACGTCGCTGGGACGTTCTCGGGCAGTCATGGGCTCTTGCCTTCCTCATCTTCCAGCCCTTTGCCTAAGACAAGAAAAAGAAAAAAAGATCCTTCTCCCTTCCTCACCTTTCCGCCGTCTTTTCGTGAGGATGTCGTGGCCGGAGTGCTCTGCCCAGGCCAGCTGTGCGCTCAGCTTGGTGAAGAAAGGCTTCCTCCTTGCGCAGGATCTTTCTCACTGGAGGGTGCCGATGGGGGCCGCCGCCCCTTCACCGGGGGACGACGAGGTTGTTGTGCCTGTCTCATTCTTCGAGCGCGGCTTTGGCCTGCCGCTGCACTCGTTCATCCGAGGGTTGCTCTTCCACTACAAGGCAGAGGTACACCATCTCAAGCCCAATGGGGTCCTCCACATCGCCATTTTCATCACGCTTTGTGAGGCCTTCTTGGGAATCGAGCCGCACTGGGCGCTGTGGAGGTATTTTTTCCAAGCAAGGCTTTGGAAGGTCAAGCCAGCGGATGCTACGGCGCCCATCGGTGGCCTGGCCCTCCGGCTTCGGGCCGGCCGAAGCTCGGAGTACCTCGACGTCAAGCTACCGTCGTCCAACAAGGGATGGCGTTCTGAGTGGTTTTACGTCCGGAATGTCGGAGATAGCGCCCGCTGCTCACCGCAAGCTTCTGTGGCGGGGAAGAATGGACCTGGGGCGCTGACAAGAAGGAGAAGAAGAAGGTGGCCCTGATCGTGGAGCAGGTCAGGGCTCTAAGGGAGCGGAGGCTCACCGGGGACGTGGTCGTGCGTGCCTTCATGGGGATGCGCGTGCAAACCCTCCTACACAGGCCGCGCCCCCTGTTCCGGTATGAGGGGGCATCCGACAAGATGAGGATGGCGGAGGCCGAGCTCGCCGCGACTGAGGTCGAAGCCCGGGTGGCCGCCGTTACGGGCGGGAGCGCTACAGAGGCTGCGGGCGGCCACCCGGAGCCATTCTCGATGGCCCACCCCCCAAATCTGGTAGGTTGGGCGGACTTCTCCTCGCCTCTCTCTTCCCTTTGCCTTTGGCGCCCGGTCTGACCGGTGTTTTCGCATCTTCTAGGGGCTCTCGGGAATGGTCTCGCGAGCGTTGCTCCCGGGGGAGAAGGCGTCGAGGGCTGCGGCCCATGCGGAGGCCGCACAGCTTGACTCCTCTCGCAAGAAGCGGAGGGAGGAGGTGAGGAAGAAGAAGAAGAAGGAGCGCGCGACGAGGGCCGCGCGTGGTGAGGACGTGTCTGAGACTACCGCTGCGGGGGCGACCTCCACCGACAGCAGCGGGGGCAGCCCCGGTTACCCATACCGTCGGTTCTTTTCTGACTCGTCGACCGGAGGTGGCCCGAGTGGAGGCCCGACGGAGGGCGCATCACAGAGGCACCGCAAATGGGGCCCAGCGAGGGGCGACCGCGGCGGTCGACATCCTCGTCGTGCCTCCAGTGGAGGCGCCCCTTGTGGAGGCGGTTTCGGGAAGCGCCGCGGATCTCGCCCGAGGGGGATCGCAAGAGGGCGCGCTGCCGCGCACTCCACTCGGCCCGATAAGTACCCTTTTCCCTTGTTTGAACATTGTTGCCACAAAGCCGCCCGAACAGCCTTCTAAGCGCTTGCGATGTGTAACGCCTATACGGTGTGACCGTGGCGCCGCCGCGGGCGCGCTCGTGGTCGCTCCGCAGAAGGGGCGGCGCCGCCTTACCGGCGGAGGAGTCGTGACGGCGGCGGGCGCCGTAAGGTGTGACGAGACGCCAACCTGGTTGGCGGTGGTCGCGCGCAGCGGCCGAGCCGGGCGCGCCGAGGGCGTGTTTCGCCATCGGAGGGACGGCCTCACTCGTGAGGCCGAGGTCGGTGAGGAGCTCCCGCCGCCTCGCCGGGACGCCACGGTGGCGCGATCGCCGCTGGCGCGAGGGGGAATCGACGACGCTACCCGCGATCTCGCCGGGCGAGACGGTGGTGGCCGAGACATCCGACCCGCGCCTCAAGGCGAGGTATCGGCCGGCCCCACGCGCGTCAGCCGAGGGGATTCTCGAGGCCCATTTCGCCACCCTGCCCGGTGGCTGTGTCAGCGGCGCTCCATCCGAACAGCGACCGAGGGCCTGCTGTCGGGTATGGCTCGAGGTCGTGACCTTGGACGAGGCGAGGAGAGCGAGTGGGCCGCCCTCCGAAGAAGGCGCCAGACGCCGGCCGAGATGGACCAGATCCGAAGGGTCCGCTCGCCTCGAATCCTCCGGCAAGGCGCTGGACGCGATGGTCGGGAGTCCGCCGGTTAGCATGGTAAGTTGATCTAAGCCCGCCTCGCATCTTATGATGAATTTGCGCGCAGATCGACGGAGTTCTCGTGATTTTACAAGATCCGCGGGTCCGCCCGAGGGCAAGGTCGAGCCTTATAGCCGCTTGGACAGCCGCCGGTGGCCGCCGTGGAGGAATGCAATCGGCCGCGCTTCGAGCCACGCTCGCTCAGAGGCTCTCACCATCAAAGTGAGGAACGGTGGAGGCCCGCCAAGAGCCGGATCAGCCACGGCGTCTCTTTGAAGAGCGCCTTGGGGCCAAGTCTCCGAGGACGAGGGTGGCGGAACTCGAGTCCTCTCGGCGAGGTCGCCACGCTAAGGATGCCGCCGTCACCGCAGAGGGGTCACGCGAAGCGCAGCGCACCGCTCGCATAAACGAAGGACTCAGCCCTAAAAACGCCGACCGAAAGTGCGTTTTGAGCGAGACCGCCGAAGGAGCCGGGCTTTTGAGGACCTCATACGAGGCAGCCAGGAAGAAACCAAAGAATTTGGCGAGCTCGCACCGTAAGTGTCTCAACTCTCGCCGATTTCGCCAAATACGACTATAAGGCGTGCTCATCCGAGATGTTGTAACCGCAGAGCCGCAGTAGCATCCGAGCACCGCTATTGAGGCGCAGGCGACGCCTTGAAGGCTCGTGGATGAGGCGGTCATCGCGCTGGACGCCGCAGCAGCGGCGTCAAGGTAGCCGAAGGTGGTCGGGCCGAGCTGGTCCGAATCGAGGCTCTTCGCAAGGCCGCCAAAGATGTTCGCGATCGGTCCTGGAACCGTGGCGGGCCCGAGCGTTTCATCCCCATGCCGACCGAGGCCGGGCGCGCTGAGAGAGCGCCAATCGAGGTGCCGGGTCGGGCGTAATGGACGAGCTTTTCTTTGGTGATGAGCATCGCGTAGCGCCTCGCGACTCGCGGTATCGAGCCTTGACTCAAAAGCACTCGCCGATGAAGTAGATCGCCGTTGTACCTGAGTTCACGGCCTCTTCCGCTGCTCCACTACAAGGGCCGCGCCACGACTTGGGCAAGGGCGGCGATGTAGAGGAGCATGGTTCACCCGGCGCCGGGCGACCAGACCGAGGTGAGGACAAGAAGGCTTTTGCCGGTGAGGGCCTCCTCGAGCCTCCCGGGTCCACCGGATGCGGTCGGATTTCTTACAGCCAGAGCAAAGATTTCGCCGCTAAGGCGAGACACGAACGCTTAAGGCCGCAAGGCATCCGCTAGCCTTTGACTCCTTTGAGGTTGCCAACCGGGCCCATCCTTGCAATCGCCGAGATCTTCTCCTGTTGGCCTCGGATGCGCGCCGAGACAATGAAACCGAGGAGCTTCCTGGGGACCCCAAGATGCACTTGTCGGGTTGAGCTTTATGCGAACCACGGAGGTTTGGCGGTCTCCCTAGGTCGGTGATGAGGTCGCTGGCCTTCCCGGTTTTCACGACGATATCTTCGACGAGCCTCAACGTTGCGCCGATCCGTCGTTGAAACATGTTTGCATACATCACCGTATGTAGCGCCCGCATTTTTTAGACCGAACGCATTGTTGTGTAGCGTAATGAGCAAACGGAGTGATGAAGGAGGTCGCGAGCTGGTCGGACTCCTTCGGCTTATCCGTGGTAGCCCGAGTAGGCATCCGTAAAGCGAAAGGGACTCGCGACCGCGTGGAGTCTATGACTTGGTCAATGCGGGCAAGGGGAACGGGTCCTGGGACACGCTTTGTTGAGACTCGTAGTCAATGCACATTCTCCATTGCCCACTCTTCTTTTACAAGTATTGTGGTTGGCCACCACTCGGGTGGCGACTCTTTTACGAACCCCGCAACCAAAAGCTTGGCGATCTCTCCCTATGATCCCGCGCTTTCGCCGGCGCCGAGCGCAGGGCATGACCGGCTTTGAGCCCGGCCTGATGCTCAAGGAGTGCTCGACGACTCGGGAATTCTTGATGTCAAAAGACTTCCATGCAAAGACATCGTTGTTGGCGCGAGGAAGTCGACGAGCCGCTTCCTATTTAGCGGGAGCGTGGCTCCAACCCGCGACGGTCTTGGTCCGATCCCGGATCGACTGTAACCTTCTTCGTGTCCTCGGCGGACTTGAATGATCCCGCCCCGACTTGCTAGACTCGTGGGCGGACCTGAGGCTTCTCCGAGGTTGACGAGCTCGGATGCGATGATCACCGAGGGCCGCCACAACAACTCCGGCCGCAGCTGTAAGCAAGTCGAAAGATGAGGCCACAGTGATAACTCCTCGCGCCCGCATCTTCGCTTGAGATAGGCGAAAGGGGGACCACCATGAACTTGGCGAGCATGGCCTCCTGCATTAGCGTGATAGGAGTCGGGAAATCCACGACCTCAAAAGTGAGGGTCTCGTGCGGAAATTTCCTGGTCCTCCAAAGGTGACGGCAGTCGACCGCTCGAGCAGTGGGCCTCGCCGCCGTGATGACGCCGTGGAAGGTGCCTGCTCTGGACGGAGACTCGAGCGAGGGACCCCATGGCGCCGAGTCTCAACATAGAGGATGCTGAGGCCGCCCGCCCATGAGCACCTTGGTGAGGCGCTTCTTCCTCACGATGTGGTCGACTCACGAGCGGATACCTTCCGGGCCGCGGACGGGTCGGGTGGTCGGTCCGATCGAAGTAATCGGAGATTCTCACCACCAAGGTATTGATGGGCGGCCGGGTGAGGCGGTATGGACCTCGCAGTAGGCGAGCTTGAGTCGACGCTTGTCGACGAAAGTGCCGGGCCACCAAAGATCATGAGGCAGCCGCTCGTTCGGGAACTCGCCGCTCGCCATCTTTCCGCACCCTTAGGCCGGGTCGGCTTTTTTCCTTTGCCCCACGGCCGTGGGGCACCTTGGAGAGGAAACGCTCAGACCTCGTGACCCTGTGACTTGTGTTTGACGGGAACCCGTGGTTTGGGCACGGGCCGTCCATCAATTTTTCATGGTCGGGCGCGACGGTTGGTCGACCGCCGCTTGGCAGGGCGGTCGATAGTCGCGACCACTTGGTCCTCGCGACTGCTTCCATGCCGCCCGCTTGTCGGTGCAAGGGGAGGGGGACCCGCCCGGCGCCGGTTTCTTGTCGGGCCTTTCCTCCTTCAAGATGGCCCCCACGGGCCTCACGAGGCGTGGTTGGTGGCGATATCCAGAGCTCCTTGGTGGTCCCGGCTTGATGCACCCCACCAGTGCACCAAGGCCTTGGCAGAGGTGCCAGAGATGAATGCCCCCACGACATCGGGCGCCGGAGATGTCGGGAGCTCGCTGCATTGGCGAGAGAATCGCCGATGTAATCCCGAGAGTTTCTCGGCCGCCGCTTTGCAGCCCTTCAGGTCCAAGGAGTTCCCAGGGTGCTTGTAAGTGCCCTGGAAGTTGCCGACGAAGAGGGTCTTAAAGTCAGCCCAGTTCCTGATGGTTTTCGCAGGCAATTACTCGAGCTAGGCTCGAGCCGAGTCCGCAAGGTAGATGGGGAGGTATTGGATGATGAAAAGATCATCCGCTGCTCCCCACCGCATGCGAGCCAGAGTCTTCAAGCCATACGCAGGGGTTTGTGGGCCCTGTATTTGGCAATGTTGGTCGGTGCTCAATCCGTGGAAATCCGCATGGCGAATCCTCGGTATGGCCCGTGGTCCCGACCATCGGGCTTGGGCTTGTGGTGGTGGCGCCCGCTGTCCACAACACGCGAGTGGGCGGCCTCATACGCCGCCTTTCTTCGTGCCACGAGGGTGGCGCGGACGCCGAGGCGCCGCCGAGGCGCCGCGCGCCGGGTTGCGTGAGGCCCGGGTTGTTCGTGGTGCGCGCTGCTTTGCCGGCCCATCCGCCCCGAAAGGCCGTATGGGCCCTGGCGCCGCAGGTGGCTCCCGAATGGTAGGAGCCGGAGGTCCGCATGTGCCGCCGACGGCCAGACACTCCACCACCCGGCGTTCCGTGTACGCGCTTTGGCCTCCGGGTCGTCCTGCCGGGAAGGCCTGAGCAAAGATCGCAGCCGCAGCCACGCCTCGACTTGCGTGGGGAAGAACCGAGGGCCGCACGACTCTTCCACCAGCTTGTGGCGGCTCTCGGGCGCAGGCGCGCGCAAGGCCGCCAAGCATCCGCGGGCTCGGCCTCCCGCCCCAGTTGGCCTCGAGCTGGTCGAGTTCTCTTCGCTTCTGCCTTCCGAAATCCTCTTCGC